>OZ010578.1:69516437-69848937 GCA_963932145.1 Acanthosepion lycidas
AAAAATCTGTTTTCTCTCTTTTTATCATTTTTATTTCCAAGGATCTACTAGTTTTCATTTTGAATAGAATTAACAGCAGCATACCTTTTTAACAGATTGTCTACACATAAATAAGATTGAAAATACAAATGTGTAGTGTATGTGTAATGTCATCAACATTTGTTCAAAGCTACAGTAATTAAAGGAATAACAACACAGAAACTGGTAATACTAAAAATAGAAAAAAATGAAAGTTTTTTTATATTATCAATCATTTCATGGTGTTGTATAATTGACCAAGTCAACAGATATATACAGCTATATATAGAAATTACAATAAAGTTCACAAATGGAAAAGTAGCGTGTTCTTATTCAACTTTCCATGCTCAGGACAGATCTGATAGCAATAAAAGAATACTCTCCAGTCTATTCTCCGTTATGTCATTTGTCCGTTTCTTCCATTGAATCAGAGCATTACACAAATAATTTCCACCACCTGAGTACAGACATTAAGTTTAAGGCTTCCAAATTACACCACTGGATTGTCCAAATGGCATATTGCCTAGCGGATTCCAGCATTGGTTAAAGCATATCTGTTTTCCCTGGAAGTTGTGAATCCAATTCCTGAGTTGGGTAGTGCAAAGAAAATAAAATGTCATATAGTATACTGTGAAAGAAGTGGCCCAGCAATGTTAAACAGAAAATTGATTGAAAAGTATTAACTAATTCAAGTTATCTTCCCATAACATGGAAATGACACAAGATCACTCTACCTCCATGGATTGAATAAGTTCAGTTAAAATTTTGAATAGGTTACCAAGTATGAGAGACACCTGAAGAAGGCCAAAAATGTTGTGAGGACAACAAACAAGATGAATGAAAGTCATATAATAATTCCTCATTTCAAAAATTGTAAGATAACCATAACTTTATCTTACTACTTTATTATGGATAATTACACAATTTTTGAATATATATATTGAACAATCTTACCAGTGGTAGCATTTAGATCCTCTATAATAGAACTGGATAATGAACCATTATAAAATGCCAAGTATCCATCATTGGCAATTTGAGTTAAAGTTTCAGCTAATAGGGGTCTTTTCAGAATTTCTCCCTCACGGTAACAAGCTCCAGTAACAGGATTCACATAGGTTCTCCTACAAAATAAACATTTATTTTCAAACAAGTCACTGTATGGCCATACATTGGTTGCATATAACTAAATCCTTTCTGGAAAACTTTCAGAACAAATATTTCTTCTGAGCATTTTCCAGGACTGAAAATGGTGTAAAAACACCTGCTACCAATTTTATCTTAAACTCTGATAAGACTGACTGAGCAAACAACTATTGCAAAAGTAATACAAAATTCTTCAAATTCTTTACATGAATTAAAAAATGCAGCAATTCCTAATCTCATAAAATTACCAAAGTTTACCAAAAGAGGAATGAAAAAAAAAAAAAAAGAACCAAGTCTTGAAATAATTTCTGCAAATGATATCTAACATTTCCTATTCTCTTAATCAATATCAGTAAGAGCTTTGGTATTCTATCTTAACTTAGAGAATAAAACCTGTACACACAAAGTTTAAAGAGAAATATTCAAACTATAGATATGACAATCACCTTATCAAATATATGATCATTCTAAAAAAAGAAAATAAATACAAATTGCTCTTACTTGAGACCTGGAGTTTTAAAGATAGTGGTATTCAAACGTTTAAGGGTCTGAGCCAATGAATAAGGCACTTTGAATCCATTTTTGGCAAGATTAATAGTTGGAGTAAATAAATCTTTCCATGGAAGTTTCCCAAATTTCTTATGAGTGCTCCAAATACCATAAACTTGGCCAGGGACTGCTACAGACAGAGAGCCTAAAAAAAAAGAACATATTCAAGCACATCACTAATAATTTGGATTAATTAATACTAGAAAGCAAAAAATACATTTATCTCTTATCAGTTTGATATTTTTCATTGAAAGGTAATGAATATCTATTTAGACATTAAATTAAAAACACTAATAAATTAGCAAGTATTAGGTTGGTGCAAAAATAATGACGTAATAATGTTGTTTTTTGACGTATTTTTTAACGTCAAAAAACGACATTATTACGTCATTATTTTTGCACCAACCTAATAGCTTGATTACCAGGAACTAGATTATAATATAAGGCAGAGTAATTGAAGTTGAATAGGACAGGAAAATATCAAAATATTACAAAAAGACAAAAGCATAAAAAGAAAATTTCAAAACAAGAAGTGAAAGAAACACAACAGGATAGACAAGAAACACACAAAAAGAATTAGATATGAAATGATATGGACATGGTTGCAAAGAGAAAATCTGAGAAGAAAAAGAGAATTCTTATTAATGGCAATCTAGAACAATTCTATAAAAACAAGCAATACTGGGGCCAAATTAAGAGACAACAAAATAGTAAATGTAAACAATGTGGATACAGAAATAAGACTACAAATTATATATTAAGGGGATGTTGGCTAAAAGAATAAAAACAAAGCAGACATGATTGGGAAGGAATGGTTGTCTAGTAGGAATTGTCAAAAACGATTGAGAATTTGCATTTGAGCTTGAAAAGTATAAAATTCACTGAGATTTTGAAATTTAAACAGATCATCCAAGAAAACTTGCCAGTCAATGTCAAAGTAAAATTGAAAACCTGCAAAAATATCAAAGAAATTTAAAACAAAATTGTAGAAATTGTAAAAATGACAGTTTTACTGACATGTTTGAAAGAACAAGAAATCCAAGGAAAAATTGAAATAATCCAATCTGATTGTATAATTAAAATCTGTAAAAATATTGAGGAGAGTGTTTGATTATTAAAGGCACTTGTTGTCCCATGTTTCCTTGTGAAAGCCATTTGTGTGAAATCTCAATGAGTATAAATAATATCATACATTTTTCCTTTACAAAAAATTATCTATTTGATAAGAATCTAAATTAATATAAATAAAAATGTTTTTGTGTGAAAGACTTTCTAAAAATGGTTATTTTCATTTTGTTGTTTTATGCTTGTATTGTTTTTATACTGATTTAAGTGTGACAGCAGTATCAGTGTCAGCAGCAGGCAGGATAGAACATTAGTCTTGAGGATTTTGTCCCAATAGTCTAGTGGATTAAAGTGTTGGCTTCTGAATTGTGAGTTCAATCCCTGGGCTGGATAGCACAGTGTACAATAATTGAGCAGAACTAGCAAGAACAAAGCAAGATATCCCTAGACATGGATATAAAATATATTAAATAAAGAGTTTAGTTTGAATTACCCAGATAGACAATGGAAGAAGGCTCATGCACACAACAATTGAAGTGATGTGATAATAAAAACAAAGATGAGGATATCATTCTGAAAGTAAATAATAAGTCATCTCAGAAATTCAGACAGAAATTTTCAAAGAAAATATAAAATGTATTGCAATATTTTTTTTTTTATAAAAGCTTGTGATCATTACTCTTATATTCCACGCTAATAGGAATATATATTTGAACAACACGGTGGATAAAATAAGTAAAGGTTTATTCTAGAAACCAATACAATAAGAAATAAGGTAACAGTTATGCACACGATCATCACAAGTCAATCCAGTAGTGACTGCTACTATTGGAAGGTCTCAGCTAGACTCCTGTAGTCCGTTGCCTTACGGATACTTATAGGTAGTTACTACCCATAGTATGGGGGTGACAGGTTATTCCATTACATCACCTCCTCACCAAGCTGAAATTTTCCTCTAGAAAATTTAGCTTTTTAATACTTTCTCTTTTTCAGGTCTGGACTTAATTAACCGCACTGTTCGGTTTTCTTTTCCTTTTACTCTTTCGAGGTGAATAAAATATCGATCCTATGGGCAAAGCTGGTGTAGGAGATGTATACATGCATTCTGGTATGTTAGTGGGTGGTGTTATTTTGAATGTGTCATACAGGGCATCCATCAGATTTTCTTCTTCATCTTGTTGAACAATTTCAGAGTATCTTGGTCTTAACTGGTTTACATGCCTTTTGCATACACATCTTTTTCCTTTCACCATGTAGATTACTCTTCCAATTCTTTTTGAAATAATTCTATCCTCCCAAAAACATTTTCCACCTCAGTAGTTCCTGAAGAATACTTTGTCACCAGGCGTATACTTCTTTGCACAGAAATTCTCTTTGTTATGCATTTTCTTTTTTGGACAAGGCAACAATCAGTCAAATATTGATCTTATCTTTCTCCCAAACATCAATTCTGCAGGTGATGATTTCGCTGTATTGTTTGCGTTCGGTGTTACCCTGTATACTGCTAAGAATTTCTGTATAGCTTTCTACTCTGTGTCTACCCCTTGATTTTTCCTTAATGCTTGTTTGAACGTGTCCACAAATTTTTCCGCTTGTCCATTTGACCGTAGGTGGAAAATTGGAGTCTGGCATCTATTTGTAAATATAGATTCATATCTTCTGAAATATGCTGGGAAGGTAATCCCCTTGTCCAGGTCATAACGAAATTCCATTAATGAATTTGCAATACCTTCAGCAGAGAAAAAACTAGTTTTTCATTCTCCAGTTTTCATCATTATTTTTTCAAAAAGTTGCAGTTGTTGTTGTTGTTGATTTTGCAACTGTTGCATTTGCTGTTGCTGAACAGTAGTGCACAACAGTTTTGTAAGCTTTGTTAATTGTTCCATACTTTAACATGACAAGTCTTTTCAGAAAAACAAACGACAGACAAAAAAAAAAATATACTCAACCTTCACTTTTTGCCTTCCAATGAACTCAAATTACTCATGTTATTTTTGAATAATAAACAAAGAATACAATAAAAATATTCTTCTTATGAATTCATTTTTGTATCACTGAGATTTGGTGTTTTTGTATGTGAATTCAATTCAACAATCCTTGTCACCTCTGTTATATTCCAATGCTAATAGGAATACATAATTGAACAACATGGTGGATAAATAAGTAAAGGTTTAAATACGGTAACAGTTATGCGCATGATCATCACAAGTCAATCCAGTAGTAAGTGCTACTATTGGAAGGTCAGTAGTTCTTGTGTAAGTCTGAGTCATACTCAACAGATCCCAGCTAAACTCCTGTAGTCCGTTGCCTTACGGATACTTATAGGTAGTTACTACCTATAGTGTAGTCACTCATGGGGGTGACAGGTTATTCCATTACATCAATTACTATAATTTGTAATGTTTTGGTATGTAGCTGGTTTTGTTGAGCAATATATGAGTGGGTGGTAAAAAGCTTGACAAAGAAGGGACATCCTTCAATTTCTAACGTTTGATCAGATTATGAGAGTGGGTCAGGCTAAGTTTTCAGCAACCCTTGTATATATTGGCAAAATATGAAAATATCTAGTCTACACTCTTAGATATGAACAAAACATTAGGGTAACATGTTTAGTACATCTCCCCACAGCTATGGGTAAATAGCAGAACAGACTGGGTTCTATAGTCTTGTGTGGCAACCTGTATAGGAGAAGGTAAATCTGAATTCAAAACTATATGTAGCCCTGGCATAGCTCATACTATACAGCTAAAGAAAGGATCATTCTCATTGGTTTGATGATCCTGACTACAGTTGAATGATGATTATTAGTACATTACAAAGCAATGGGTACTGGCTTTTATGTACAGAGAAGATTTCTTTTATGATAACTTTTTTCTGTGATATTTTACATGTAACAATTTTAATAGTAAATGCTTTCTTGTAATTTGTATAAAATTATATAATTTCCTAAAGCAAAATGCATTTAGAAGTATGTTTGCTAAATAAGTGCATCACTTATGATAAAAGATTAAAATAACTAGAAGACAGATGTAAAAATAAAAGAATCACTTGCTTATGTTTGTGCTTTCAGATATTATTGTATTTTCTATAAAGTGGTGATAGTATTTTATGAAAATTAACTGAGATTTTGTAACATGTTCCTCTGATATAAAATTTAGTCTATAGCAAGTCACAGAGTTCTGTATGAACACTAAGCTATTTGACTAGGCAAGTTGGTTGGTGAAGTAATTCAAAATGATTTCTTTGCAAACATCTTACTTCTGAAACTGAGCATTATTGAAAATGTGCTAATTTTATGAATATTTATAATCCATTTTCTTTATTAGTGTACTAAACTTGACTCAGCCCCAAATTATTCTATTCTGCACTATGAGATGCTAGGAAAAATATCAAAAAAAGGAAAATATCACCAATAGTTATGATATTATTTTAAACAAATATATTGAACCATGACTTACCTTTTGTGGAAGATTTGTTGAGAAACATATTTTTGGTTGCCAATTGAGGAGCTGTTTCACGTGCATCAATAAAAGTAGTTTTCTCTGTTTTTCTAAAACAATAATTTTTATAGTTTATCAAACCAATTTATGTAAGACACTACCAAAATATTTTTTTATAAGAGGTTTTACATTTTTACATAAAAATGTGTAATGATCAGAAACATTATTTTTTTTCTACAAGGTAACCCAAAAATCCTTGCCATTTTTGATTTATTACAAAAAATAAAAAAAAATAAAAAAGTATACAGCAAATCTGACATACTGTTAGTCCTCAAAGTAATCCCCATCAGTATCCAGAATCTTTTGCCAATGTGCCTCCAGTTGCACAATGCCCTGCCAATAAAAATCAAGTTTCTTCGATGCAAAGAAATCTGTGAGTGCCTGCTACAAGTCTGCCTCATTTGCAAAGGATTTCACATGATGGTGGTTGTCCATGGAATGGAAGAGGTGGTAATCTGTTTCTTATGATAGCTAATATCTCTGACTGATGTAGTCAAGAGAAGATAACTCCCCATAAGTATAGCGATAATGCCTTTTATACAGTACCTCATTTACATATCACTACACCTCCCTGAAACTAAGAGGCTTTATACCTTTAGCTGATCTTTGACTTTTACAAATAACCCTGGGAGACATAATCTGTTTCTCAGTGTAAGTCTCTTTATTTTTTTTTTATGGGAGATCTAGGTCTAAACTGATTTTCCTCATTTGAATTATCATGATATCTCCAGTCACTCTCATCCCCAAATTGTTCCTCACTACTAGTGGATGCACTCATTTTCTTTACTTTCATATCTTTGTTGGGTTTCCTGATCACACTCAATATTGAATTCATTCTTCTGCAACGTCTGTTCTTCCTCTTCCTTCTCCATAACTGCATGCTCTATTTTGGTCCTAAATTTGTCATTGTGAGCCAGTATGCCCTGTCTCTTCTTTGTTAAAACTGCTGTGTTAAATCCTTTTTGCACCACAAAATTTGCCTTTTCAGGACTTGAACCCTTGTCCTTTCTCTACCACATGCTTTCATTCATTGCAAATGACATGGTAATTGGAGCTCTTATTTGTCTTCCCATCAATGTGGATGAGCTTTGTCTTCTGCCTACATGCAGAACAGTTCTATAACTTAAAAGTAGTCTGGGTAAATAAATCTCTATATCACAATCCACTGGAGAGAACTGTTTTAATACCATTTTTAACATTTGCACCATTCTCTCTACAATTCCATTTGACTGGGTGGTAAGGTGCTGTTTTGTATGGAATGCAGCCAATACATATGCACATAAACTTTCTTTGCAAAACTCAGATGCACTGTAGGAAACCAAAGTTTTTGGAACTCCATTTCTTGAAAGCACTATCCTCAACACCTGCTTCACCATAGTGGCTTTTCTATCCACGACTTAATTTTCTCAAAACTTGCTCTGTTTTATTTTTGAGCTCTTCTTTACTGCATGCTCTAATGCTAATGTTGTCCTGATATACAATTATATTTTTAATCCCCCATAAAACTTTAGTTGACTAATATCAGAAATAGTCCTATACCTTTAATGTAGGTATGGTCCATATGTACTTGTGTCCACAGCTCCATTTCCTTTGGCCAAGAATGAATTTTAGTTTGCCTAAATTTCTTTATTTCTGCACACTTTGGGCATTTTTTAACATATTCTTCCATGTCTCTCAAATAGCCTGGCCACCATGCTTGCAACTTTAACCTCATTTACATAGCTAATATACCTCCGTGTATGTCATCATCATACATGGCTTTAATTATTTCTTTTCTCAGAGACTATGGAGATACTATGATACCTCTAGAATATATAATTCCTTTTTCTATTGTTAAGTCACAGAGCAATTACTCCATGTATTTTTCTTTATTCTATCCATAATTCTATTCAAAACTGGATCCTGCCTAGTTCCCAACCGAAACTGATTTAAGGGTAATATGTCCATTTCTATCCAATGCAAAATCCTATCCTTACAAATTTCACTTGCATTTTTACTCTCAATGCAGAATAGTATTTCCTTTAATATATACGATGTCAAAGTCAAATGCCATAAGCTTAAATCGGCTAGATGTGACCTTTGGCAACTCTCTTCTGGGGTTGAATATAAATTCCAAAGGCTTATGATTAGATTTTAATGGAAATTTTCTTACCAGCAAAAATTTTTTAACTCTTTTTATGCTCCACATAATTGCCAATGCCTCCTTCTTAATATTTGAATAATTTGCCTCTGCTGATGTTATTTTCCTGGTTAAGTACATTACAGGGTGATCATCCTGCAACAATATTGTGGCTATAGCATAGTCACTTGCATCAGTAGTTAACACCAATTCTTTTGCTAGATTGAAAATTTTAACAACTGGTTTGTTTATGAGTGACTTTTTTTATTTCTTGAAAGCAACCTCCTGTCTTTTTGTCAATTGAAACTCGGTAATCTTCTTTCTTATTTTGTTAAATGGTTCCACAAGGTCACTATATTGCAATAGATATCTGTTATAGAAATTGGTTAATCCTGAAAAAGATTCTATTTTCTATTTTTGGGTGCAGCTATCTTTGAGATCTTATTAATGAGTTTATCATCTGATGATATACTATCTTTAGATATTTGATAAACTAGGTATGAAATTTTTTCACAATTAAACTTGCTTTTATTGTGATTGTCATATCTGCACTTTTTTAATTTTCTCAAAACTTGCTCTGTTTTATTTTTGAGCTCTTCTTTACTGCATGCTCTAATGCTAATGTTGTCCTGATATACAATTATATTTTTAATCCCCCATAAAACTTTTTCTATGGCGTTTTGGAAAATATGACGTCTGGTTTTACAGACTTTATGGAACTTATCAGCTTCGATGTATCCACTCTTAACATGTCAATTCCAAAAAAAAAAAAAAAGTGGCTTTTGATGTTTTCCATCACTATGATGGGTATTATCATGAATCTGTTTTTTGTCTCAAATGTACCTTGAAAGCATCCTTAAATTTTGATGATTGACCCATCAAACTGTTTCAACTGGAGATTACTTTCTTTTAACGTTGGTCTACCTATTCTTTCCAAAATATTCCTTGGAATCAACCTAAATCCCCTTCCAATATTCACTTGCATGAGTAAAGTTACTTTGTTCAACTTCGCCATTTTGATACGTTTATCTGGTGCTTTTTTCGCAAATACTTCTGTATTCTCAATTGGAGGATCTATTTTTTCCACTCGCTTTTCATATGTGCATACCATCTGAAAATGATTCCTCTTTTTACACTTAAAACACCATTTCCAAAAAGCCAGACACTTATTTTTGCTCTTTTCATGTTCCTAATTGCAATACAGTGATTCTGCATACAAGTAAGCTTTTAGTAGCACTATAAGTCTCCGTACTGCCTTCAGTGGCATTTTTTGAATCAATTCCAATTGTTGTGAGAACTCCATACATGCTTTCAGATTCATATTATGAGCTTGAAGCCACTCTAGAATTTTACGCTTTTACAAGATGTCAAACATTCCTTCAGCCAATCTTAACAAAATTAGCTGGTCTTCAATAGACATTTGTTCCAAACTCATTCTTTCAAACACAAAATACCTCAACACTTTTTTCAATCGATGTACATATCGCATAATAATTTCATCTGGTCTCTGTTTGCTATTGAGAAATTTACTTCTTTTTACTATGACCAATCTGTTTTTTGGTCATATATTTGATTTTACAATGGCAGCAATTTCTTCATAGGCTAAATCTTCCACTATTTTTGGACAGACCATGATGGAGATTTTTTATGGTTTCACACCCCACTGAGGCCAAAAGCAAATCTAAAATTTCATTTTCTCCTCCACTAACTTTGGTATCCTTTAATTTTTTCACTCTCGCCAATACTGTGAAACACCTAAGCCAGGTTTCAATATATTCAGGATCATTCATCATGGTTAAGTAACTGATCAGTGATGCCATATTATGATAGGTATTCTCTCTGACAGATGTCTCGTCAAGAGAAGATAATTCCCCATAGGTATAGTGATACTACCTTTTATACATTTACATATCACTACACTGTTGGCATGAAGTCTGGAGAGCAAGGTAGATGCCACAGTATCTCCCAGCTAAGTCACAGTATGGTATCCCTGACTACCCATGCCACATGAGGCCTGGTATTGTTATGGAGGAACAGGATTAACCAATGTTGATTCTTCTTCTTCTTCTTCAGTACCTGTTGTACACATTCCAGTTGCTATGAATACAAATCTGCAGTGATGGTTTAGCCCATTGGTAGCAACTCATAATGCATTACTTATTGACTAGTCCACTATATACAGGTGAGTGATCTTGCATGGGTGTAGAGATGGTTTGTGATGTGAGGTACTAATATCTGACACACTTGGGAGTGTCATAGAGGACCCACTTTTCATCACAGATGGGCACAATCAAATATGGATACAGTGCAGTGCCAAGAAAGCAACAAGAAACAGGCTGTCACTCATCACTGCTTGTTGACTTCAGACAGTGTGCGGAGGTACCCATTTGCTCAAATTTAATGCCTTCCCTATGTGGTGCAGGTGAAGTCTGGCTATTTCATCAGAAATCTGGACATGTTTGACAAGCTCATCACAGATTTGACTGTTGTCCTCTTCTACGACTACCTTCAGGGTCTCATCATCCAGGACCTGTGGTCAGCCACTGCAGGATTCATCGCAAAGGGATAGATCTACCAACCTGAACTTCTGGAAACAATGCCTGGTGTTCTGTTCCTTCACAGCATTATACCCAAAGGATTGATGCATTTGGCAACTTGATGCAGCTGCAGACAAGCCCATATCAAAGTCATAAAGCAGACAACCCTGAATGAACTACTTCAACATCACCATGTTTTCTCGCTGCTGCTCAAGTTATGATTGATGTGCGTGTGTAACACATATGCATTGGTCAAGAGCAATGCTACTACCTCCATCAGCTTTCCAGTACATGATGCACTTATTTGCATATCAGTGATCACTTCTTCCCACACAATATAAAAAACAGCAAGGACTTTATTGGTTACCCCAGAAATAATGTTATTAATAAGAATACAAGCTTTATATCTATTATTTTGATTTTGTTACTTTTACATTTTTTTTTAATTAGAATTTCAATTAGATTAAAGAATAAAAATTTAAATTATTTCCATAACTGATATGTCACTATTTACTTAAAAATTACTTCTAAAATTATTTTGACATTATGTTGATCATAAAATATTCACATCCAATGCTTAAACAACATCGTGAAGCATTAGTTTTTTTTTTTCAAAGTGAATAGTTTATTCTGAATTCCTGAAACATCGTTACCTTATGTTTTGTCTTCTATCTTCTTCAAGTAATTTCCAATTAACTATCTTAAAGAAAAAAACAAAGAAATGCTAAATATTTTAAATTAAAAAACTGATCTAATTCACTGGTTTAATATATGTAAAACTGATAGCCCAACAAGGGATTTAATTTAGAATATCATCATTATGTAAGCATACTAGCTACATGTTTGGCAAAACTGCAAGTTTCTTGATGTAATTAATTCCTACAGGACTAATTGTCCACCCCACCAAATAATATTTTGTTTTTTAAATGAAAGTATTATTTCCTTTTGTTGTAAATTTTGACACTTTTTTTTTTTTGTAAATCAACAATGATGAAAATGGCAGTCAGAATCAATTTTTGAGTAATTATGCTTTTGACCATTTAAAGTGAAATTCACTTACATGTCATAAACCATAATAAAGGATCCACCCCCAATGCCAGAACTCATTGGCATTCCAATGTCCAGACAAATAAGTGTAGCCAAGGCAGCATCAACTGTTGAGGCATTTTTATTCTCTAGAAAGGTCCTGAGAAAAAAATAAATAATGAAAAGAATATTTGCTACAATTATATACAGAGCAATTTATCACAAGCAAACAAGATTTAACTTTGGTCTTACAAATTTACTTTAAAATCCAAACATTAAATAAATATATTCCGTAAAAATGTTTGTTCACCTTCAATGTCTTCATTTTAAAATGAGAAAATTAACACACATTTATGAATTGGATGTCAGATAAGGTCATAACACAGAATGTTTACAAATTTTTAATTTTACAAACTTAGAAACTATAAGAAAAAAATCAAAACTCAAATGATTGAAGGAATTTGTTAAATATATTTTAATATTTAGTTTGGCTTTTGTTATCAATACGTTGACTCAACATCATAGCAGGTATCCCCAACAAGAAAACACAGAAAATAGTTTGTGAATAAGACATTATCACAGGTTTCCACAGAGAAACATTTATTTAACATAACCAAGAAAATGTTCAAAATAAACAATATATTAGGTTGGTGCAAAAATAATGACATAATAATGTCGTTTTTTGACGTTAAAAATACGTCAAAAAACGACGTTATTACATCATTATTTTTGCACCAACCTAATACTTACAAAGTGTTACAAGCTGAATGTACTTCCAATTATGATATTTCTGTATTAATTCCTCCCCAGCTGCCCTAATATAATAGTGGAGGTTAATATTAATATTCAACTATTTAAAGTTAATAAAATTTTGTTAGGTCAAGCACATGTGTTACTGGATCACTGTCATATCTTCATCTCCAACTGATAGATTTTTAGCAAACTCTTTATAGCTTTTATGGTAAAATATGAACTGTTGCTGCTAATATTTTCATGAGCCTACAAAATAAATATTTTTTATTTGAAAGAAATAATTACATATTAAAAAAAATAACTTGTAATAATGCTCCCAACCTATATAGGTTTGCCATCTAAATTTAAAAACAAAATATTTTTAGTAAAAGTACTGAGCTTAAAAATTGAACATAACTTAAACATATTTAAGAAAACTCAATCTAAATTGAAAAGTACTGTGATTGATTTGTAACTTACTTGCCAATTTCAGAACACATTGTGGCACCAGTAGTCACTGCTGCTTGCTTATATTTTGCCAGTTTAGATGGAGATACAGGAAAATGATATTTTGGTTTCCATACCAATGAAAAATACATAATGATTATCATGATAATAAGAAGAATAATGAAGAGCAACACCAACTTGTTCCTGAAATAAAATGAAATAAAAACTTTAAACAAAAATTTAGCTATGAGTTCACATAGAATAAATCATAATAAATGGAGCTCTAATAAAGGTCACACTCAAAAGCAATGACTTTCAAAATCAACCTGTCACTAATTAATTAATTATCACTATGGTAGTTCTGTAAACAATTAAGATGATTAAAAATAATTAGAATGGATGCAAGAAAAATCATGTAAAACTCAATATAAAGTTTGGAAAAATATGTGGTATACTTTATTTCAAATTAGATCTTTTTCTGATTCACTCTACATCAAAAGCTGCTGACTGGATGTGAACAGTAAGAAAGCAAAACTAAAAATAACAAATCATCCGCTGTGCATCACATCTGGCTCACAAAACAAATCCCCTCCAAACCTAAATAAAATAATATATATATATATATATATATATATATATATATATATATATATATCATTTATTCAAAAATTATAACATAAAAATGTTATAAAATCACTACAAAAATAGCCATTTTGTTTCAACACTTTTGGTGTCTTCTCAAGTGATGGTGTTGAATGTAGAATAAATCATTTTAAAAAGTTCAAATCAATCAAACACCCCTTGCTAGGGGAAATGCTGTTACATAAGCTGGAATGACCAATCAAAATACAAGTATACGAGAATACAAAAAACTTGACAATGAACTTAAATTATAATAATTATTTAATGCTTTAATGTTAGGGTTAGACTAAAAAAGAATTCATTCTAACTAATAAATATTAAATTATACTATAAAATTAAAAATTGAAAATTACCAATTTTAAATTTAATCTATATTAAGTTTAAAATTATTTAAAGAAGAAACTGAGAAAAAAAATACATGTTTTTTTATTTATTTTGTTTTTATTGAAATTAAGTTGGAATAAACATTAAGATTTAATGCTGGTCTGAACTCTGTTACAACTTAGATACATTTGAATGGAAGGTATAGGTTAGGGATGGTGAAAAAAGACAATACACACACAATCAGGTTATAATACACAAACACGCAGACATATTTAGATATATAAACATGCAAAAAAGCGATATGGGACAGGAAATATATCCACAGCCCTTAAAAAAAACAAAAACAATATATACATACAATAAAAGGCATATATAATTAATTATACACACATACATTGATAAAGACACACACATATACACACAAACATTGATAAAGACAGGCACATATACCCACCAAGAAATATTCAAATTTGAAAGTGTTATTAAATGAATTCTATACCTACGCACAAACATATACATACACATATACCCATATACATATATATAAATATATCAACCTATACAGCAACATAAAAAGTAACTAAATTAGTGGTAAATATACATATCACATACATATGCAAAATATATAAATATATATACATAGGTGCATACACATGTATATTTTTTGAATAAAAAATTCCAAGAGGATAGAATCCAGGTAGAACTCAACAGAGTAAAAAGGCTTAAACACTAATATTCCATGGTCATGTGTGTACTGTATTCGCATGTGTTTTTGAACATAAAAATATAGGTCCTTGCTAGATTAGATAATCGCTATATTTATTTTTTATATGTTTATATTTGATTTGTAACTTGTAGTCGATATTAATTTTGTCAAATTTTCTCAATTACACAGCGGTCCTTTCAGTAAATGTCCTTCAATTTTAGTTTCCCCTGCCCCATCTCTCTCTCCCACCTCTTCTTTCCTTTTCTCTCCCTCCCTCTTATTCTGATCTTTAACATTAGATCGTCTATGGTGTGTGTATGTCACCACGAAATGTATCTTTAATGTATTAGACATCCGACAACATTCATATTTCCCACTTCCATTCACCTCTCTAAAAAAATCCCTCTCTGTTAAGTTTTAATCTCCCACCTTCTCTCGTCTGTTACCCCTCCCTTTAGCTCTAACATTCGTCCCACACTCTCATACTTACACTCTCTCTAAATTCTATTTTTATTTCTGGAGTTGTTTTTTTCTGTTTTCTTTTTGAATTTGTAGGTCTGATGAATTGGATCGTATTTAAGATTCCAATGGAATAAATTATGACCATGGAATATTAATGTTTAAGCCTTTTTATTATATATATATATATATATATATATATATATATATATATATATATATATATATATATATATATATATATATTGTGTGTATTTAGGCAGCATTTTTTCATTGATGCATATTTCATTAAATAATATACACAAGCGTTGTGACGCCATGAGCTGTTGTGTGATTTTTGCTTCCAGCGTCTTATATGCACAAGTTTGTCGTTGCTTGGAACTCTTCCATGTAAACAGAAACAGACTATCATCACTGTTTTGTCCGTGTATTGCTTAATATATTGTAATGTAATTGTCATCTTTGATAATGGCTTATGTAAGCCGAAAACTTAAATAGAATTAAAAAATATATATCAATATTGTGATTTTTTTCTTTATTTATTGATAATGTTATTAAGCTTATCAGACGATATGAAAAGAATTTACATAAAATAAATAGACAACACTTGTCTATATTATTTAATGAAACATGCATCAATATATATATATATATATATATATATACATATATACACACACATACATATGCAAACATAAACACACACACATATATATATATATATACACACACACACATACATACATATACACACATACATATGCAAACATAAACACATGCATATTTATATATACACACATACATAGACATATACATACATAAACCCACACATGTTCTAACAATATTATTTTAGTGACCATAAAGTACTGTAAAGTCCATACAAGATTAAAATGTAAAGAGACACAACTGTTGATTATTAAGTCTACAAGCAATTATAAAACCATTATCAAACAAAAGTAGATTTTAGTTAGCATTGATGATACATTCCAAGACACTAAGATATACAGATATATATACAAAGATATACAAACATACACACCCACCCACACACATATATATATATATATATATACACTGTGTGCCAAATTATTGTCGAGATAACTTTTTTTCTAATATTTCAAAAACCCTCCATCAATTCACACAAAATTTTCACACAACATTGGCAACATAGACCTGCGTAATCCCTGAAATTTTCATTCTGATCTGCACAATGTAAACAAACTGGCGCCATATTTGTTATCAGCACGGTGATTTGAGAGTGCCAAATTATTAGAAAAGTGTAAGAATTTAGTGAAAAGATGGGTAGTAAAAGCAGTTTAAGTGATGCTGAAAAGAAAACTCAAAACTCTCAAAAGGTAAATCTAGCCTAGAAATTTCTAAAATGATAGGGAGGTGCCATCAAAAAAAAAAAAGCTTACTGCCGACCCTACACAAGTATGCAAAAGGGCATATAAAGGCAAGCCGAAGGTTATTTCATGTCGTGTCATGTCAAGACTTAAATGAGAGGCCATGAAGGACCCTGGACTTACCAGTCAAGAGCTTTTCAGTCGCATTGGGGATCCTACTGTGTCTAAAAGTACTCGGTGTCAGTATCTGAAGGAAATAGCAACAACAGTCAAACCTGTATCGAAGCCTCTGTTGACGAGAAATCACATTCAAAATCGATTGAAATGGGCCAAGAACAATATGAAGATTGACTTCTCTAAAGTTTTGTCCACAGACAAAACTCTAGCAACACTTGATGGGCCAGATAGATGGTGCAAAGGCTGGGTAATGAACGGACAGAATTGCCATCAGTGTTTGAGACGCCAAGAAGGTGGTGGAGGCATAATGATATGGGGTGGTGTTGAAACTTGACTAATGCATGGAATAATAATGCAACACAAAATGTACTTAGAACAAAATGTATTGGAACAAGAAAGTGTACACAATATTTACATATAGTCTTTTGTATATTCCTGGAAAGACCGTTCCTGGAATGTCTGTTGACTGAGTCGCAGTCGGGCAGAGTCTCTGGTTGAATCTCTCGATTCCTTCCCTCTCTTCCCGGTACCAACCATATTTATATGGTCGGTACTCCACTATGCAAATTAGGTGGATCCTACCACAACAGGTGGTATTATTGGAAATACATTAGTGGGTCCATGGGAGAGTACCAGATGGCGTCAAAATGACTGCTGATGCATACATAACGTTTATGAAGGAGCATCTTGAACCATGGATGAAAAGGCAAAGACTTGCCTTCAGAAGGGCAATTGTTTTTATGCAAGATAATGCTCCCTCACATGCTGCTCACAAGACTACTGAATATTTGAAACAGTTAGGCTTCGATGGACCTAAGACGAAAAATGAAGTGGCCAGCAAATTCTCCAGATTTGAACCCAATCGAAAACCTTTGGAGCATCATGAAGCAAAGACTGTACGCCAACGGACGACAATTCAGGGGCAATACTGAGTTGTGGGAAGCAATTCTTGACATATCTCACGGCCTTACAGCAGATGACATCCTACAATTAACAAATTCTATGGATCGTAGACTTCTTCAAGTAATTTCAAAACTGGGAAAGCACATTCCCTATTAATTTGTTTATAACTGTGCCTTTGTTTGTATCTGTTATTATTTGTTTGATTATCTTATTTATTAGGTTCTTTTGATTATAAACATTCACATGCAACATTAATAAACGTTTTATTTACTCAATTCTGGGAATTTTACTAAACCTTTCTAATAATTTGGCACTCTCAAATCACCGTGCTGATAACAAATATGGCGCCAGTTTGTTTACATTGTGCAGATCAGTATTGCCAACGTTGTGTGAAAATTTTGTGTGAATTGATTGGACGCTTTTTGAAATACTAGAAAAAAAGTTATCTCGATAATAATTTGGCACGCAGTGTATATGTATAAATACATATAAGTAAACACATATACAAACACTCACATTATATATATATATATATATATATATATATATATACACACACACACATGCAGATACGTACCTAAGTTTACACACTCATACATATACAAGGGCATAAATATATAAATAAGCACATATATAACAGGTATCAATAGAAACACACACATATATATATATATATATATATATATATATATACAAACATATAACTATAAGTACATATATATATACCTACAAACACAAACATACACACACACACACACATATATATATATATATATATATATATATATATATATATATATATATATATATATATATCAGTAAAAATATACACATATGTGCAGACACAAACAACACAATATATGTATACAACATATATTTACATTGGTAGGAGGATTATCAGGTAAAACAAGTAATAACCTACTAAACTTACTTATAGCCTTATCATCAAAAGTATTACTACCCCTATAGTAAGATAAATTTATAGCTGTGTTTACAGTTAACAGTGAGTTCATTTCTTTGATTTAAGGGTGGGTCTTGTTTTTAAATCTAATTATTTCAAATTTTTTGTTAAGACGTATATAACAAGGGGTATATGTTTTTTGTTAAGACGTATATAACAAGGGGTATATTACATGCTCGAGCTCTCTTGATTAATTTCCATTTAACAGTAGGTATCTTGTCTTTCTCCTTTAAACTCCCAAAATACTTGGATAATGAAGTCTCTTACTTATAATTACTATTATTGAAAGATTGCATATGTCCCTGCCAACGTTCTTTGACTGAATTCATAGTGCTTCCAAAGTAAAATTTTTTAATATTTGGGTTTTCTAGTGTAGAGCTTGTACTAAGGTAAACTAAAGAACTAGTCAAATTACAATTATTTTGTAATGGATAATTATTTGGATTCCTACAATTGCACAAGTTGTTATTCATGTCATTATACTTAGTTATATTACTTGCAACTTGGTGAGTAGTCAAGTTTTTTTGAGTCTCTAAACTTGTTAAAGACTGTTATGTTTTTTAATTATTTTCTCTAGATTATCCGCACAACTATAGCTTAATTTAAGGGTATTATGATTGAATATATTTTTGGTTATTTGAATTTATTCCATATACACCAATCCTATACTTATATATATATATATATATATATATATATATATAAATAAAAGACAATATAAAAAGAAACAATCACAAATATTGCATTAAAGCAAAAGCATAACAAAATCCTGAGTCATGGTCTACCCCTTCTACTCACAACACTGAAAACAGAGTTGCAGGGTTAGTCATCAATGTCACCACGAGTGGCTTCAGTGAACTAAGCCAGCACATCCAGGCCTTGTCAAATTTCTTTCCCCTAAGTCACTTCCCTTGATCACAAAGAAACATTCAATCTTGTTCCTCTATATCAACAATACAAATTTTTTTAACAATTCTTGTCTTCTTTTTGCCCCACCAGTGGTACCTGTTGTTTCATTTCTTTTCTTGTGCTACCATATGTGTGTTTATAACATATGAAAATAGCATATTCTTACTGAGCATATTTCTTTGAAACTGAAGCTACTATTAATTTTTGTAGAAAAATATTTTCATCCAAGAGTTGGATGGTATAATAAAAGTCAATAACTACTTAATATGTATTTCACAGGTATCACAAAAATGCATGTGCCCTTTTAATAATGAAAGTAGATAAAAAAGGACAAACAAAAAAATGTGACCAAAAATCAGAGAATTATCAGTACTTATTTTATGTAGAATAGGACATTATTTTAGAAAATTTTATAGTAATATTTTTGTGGGTTAATTTCACTCACCCATTTTGATATATCATGACAGAAAAAAATCTAGATTCAATATTTTTAGAAAATTTACTTGTAATTTTTCTGTGTGATTTTGAAATTCATCCACTTGCTTTTCATATTAAGAGATTCTTTTTATTAAATAAAAACATATTTAAGAATGCTGAATGTTTTCCTCATAAATTCTCTTCAAATTCTACTCTTGACTCATCTGAAGTATCTCTGTCTGACTTTCCACTTAGTTTCAATTGAGTAATATGCATATAACTCCATAACATAGTTTTGCTATCATCTCTAAACTGGATCTACAACAAGCATGTGGACTTGATGCCATTCCTGCAACAGTACTTATGAAATGTGCCCCTGAGCTGGCTCCTGTTCTCCCTAAACACTACAATAAATGTCTTGCTGCATCTTGCTATTCTGCTTATTGAAAATCCTCTTCTGTAGATTCTGTCTTTAAGAACTCAGGTAAACCATCTGATCTTTCTAACTACTGCTCTATTATCACTTTTTGGCAAAGTACTAGAGGATCTGATCAACTCTGAATTGGTTACCTTACAGACCCTTCTTTCAGATAAGCAATATGGCTTTCACATCTCTAGGTCAACTGCTGATGCATTAATCTTTACTGAAAGAATTTACCAAGCTGTACCAACAATAGTGAAGCTTGAGCTGTTGCTTTGGATATCTTGAAGGCAGGGTTTGACATTCTGGTCTTCTTCACAAGTTGAAAAGTTATGGTATTTCTGAATTAATTTTTGAACCAATTCTCAATCTTATCAAATTGAGAAATGAAAGATCTTTTTGCTTTATTTTAGGACTATCCTTGGACCTACATTGTTCCTAATCTTCATCAATGACTTTCCTGATGTCATCAATTTTCAATTTTGTATCTATACTGATAACAACTATTTACTCCTGTTAATAGTAAGTCTGAAACATTTGATAAGGTCAAATTTGCAGTTGATTTTAAAAACGACCTTCAATCTGTTAATTGAAGCAAGGAATACCTTGTTAATTTCAACACCTCAAAATGAAACTGCTCTTTTTTAAATCATCTGAGAGGATCCTTTTGCTGAGATGCTAACCTCCAGGAGAGTGATTCCTTGCACCTTTTTAGGCTAAAGCTTTCTGCTTTCGTGAAGTGGAAAGATTATATTGAATCAATTGCTAAGTTTGCTGCTAGGAAAGTTGGTTCACTGTGTCATGCTAGAAAATTTTCTTGCCAGAATCTATCCTACATATTTATAAATCTAACATTTGTTCCTGCATTGAATACTGCTGACGCATCTGGTTTGGTGCTTCTGCTATATATTTAGAAATCTTTGATAAAAAACAAAGAAGAATCAGCAATGTTATTGGTTCTGACCTTGCATCTCAGCTTCAGTCAATTTCCCTCCTCTGTAACATAGCATCCCTGTGGCTTTTCTATAAATACTTTCATGGTAATTGTTCTGAGGAACTTTCATCTGTGGTACCTAAACTTTATCAATTTAAGCACAATACTAGATTGGTGACAAGATCTCATCATTTTACAGTTGAAATGATTAGATGCACACCTGTAAGTTCTATGCTAACAGTTTCTTCTATTGTATATCTCATTTGTGGTTCTTCTGGCTTCTTGTTTCCCAATCAATTTTGATCTTCAAAAATTTAAATGCAATGTCAATCATTATCTTCTTAACTCCTTTTTTTTATTTTTATTGTCCTCTCCCCTTAATAGTGTTTTTCTTTTCATATTATTACACACTCAATAACCACTTATATCATAGTGGCTTTATTGCCTTGCTTGGGTGAAAGGATTAAAAACAAATGAATGCCTTTTTAATTGTTTTTTTAGTGAATCTGTGGTGATACAAACTATTTCAATATAAAAATTAAAATATCAATAATTTGATCATAAAAGCAATGCACATATTTACAAAATTATTTTTTTCACATCATTTCAAAGTTCCCTAACATATCTTCAACAGTTTGATATTACAGCTTTAAAATATAGTGTAAAGGAAAGCTTATCAAATCAACTACTTTATATTGGGATTGTAGCAAGTGCAAAATAATAACAACTCCTTTCACCCACTCCCTTCAAATTTGGGTGGGCTGAGGAATAAGAGGAAAAGGAATTCATGAGCCTGTGTGAAATTTTCTTAGGACTAATGAAAACCTAGCCTTCACAGAAATTAGCAGATCCGCCAAGAAAAAGAAGGGATAAATTTGCAAGTCTATGCAAAATTCCACTTGATATAAAATGAGAAGAAAAATTAAATTAATGAGAGAAGACTCTGAAAAATTTTGTTTCTGTTCATTGTGACCAGTGTTGAAGTTCTTGCCAATGTAAAATCATTATCCAATTATATTATCAGCCTCTAACCAAGCATATGGCACATGAAAGAATTTTCTCTCAACCATCCAAGAAAGCCAAGTATTACAAACTATCTCTCTTTGTCTACTTTTTGAACATAGGCAACCATTATCCCCTCTGTGAGTAATGAACTCTTAACTTTTTGTTTTAAACATTTTGTTTTGAATATTATTTTGTATTTGTCTATATTTCTGAGATGAGGTATTATGTACACTATTTATATTATTCGGACTATTGTCTTCATTGTTGTCGCCATATTTATTACGTTTTGGCCATTGTACAATCCGGCCTCCTTCTGGTGGTTGGAATGTCGAACTGAACCCTTTATTTCGCTCACTGGGGTAGACTGTTCTAGTGCCTTTATCCACGTGCCATGTGTCACAGTGGATAAAGGCGTTAGTTAGATCCAGTGACAGGACCCAAAGAGTGTGAGTTCAATACCCAGTTAAGGCAGTGGAGAACTTTCAGAGGGGAATTAACAGGACATAACTGATATCCATTAAACATGGCATGTAGAACTAGAACAGTCTACCCCAGTGAGCGAAATAAAGGGTTCAGTTCGACATTCCAACCACCTGAAGAAGGCTGGAGCATACAGTGGCCAAAACATTGTAATAAATATGACGGCAAATGTTATATGAAAATTTCCCTTAATGATTGGTGACCCCGACATGATATTTTTCTCCTGGATACAAGAAACACACAGAACTATACAAACTCGGCTATGCATCATTTAGACACGTGAAGAAAAAAATTTGATCAACTTCTACCTACTATCCCATGTGCACAGACACAAAAAACTGCCAACAAAAAAAACTAAGTTACAAAATTTGTGGATCAAACATCATGTAAAGTGCAAAATCATAAATTTCAAAACTCTAATCTACATGACATAACGATCTGGACAAGATGTTCCCCAAGTCAACAAATATTTTTTTTGTTTTTGCAACATGTGAGACCCCAAAAAATCCCTAATCCCCATTGCAATTACTAATATTATTGCATGGTGAACAGGCAAACAACACATATCACATCTCTATTGCCTTTTGCTTGATGCTTTCTCTCTCTCTCTTATTGGAAAATAACAAAATTTTAATATCAACTGCTGATGTCTTTCTTTCTTCACTACTGACATATCTTCCAGATGGAATACGACTGACCCACTAAAGAATTATATTGCATCCTGATGAACACACATTACCCGGACTCACATTCTGAGTCCACCATTTTTGTTGTATGCCAGGAGACACGTGTTTTCCAAATTAAACACTCGACCAGCTCTCCCGCAACAGGGATAAGAAGAGGCTCGGATTTTGCCCACTGAGTTTTTATTGTCGAGCAATCATTTTTCATTTCGAGCAACTAATTCAAGCTCCGAAATTTATTTTTAATTATGACATTTATTTTATTTTTTGTTTCTTGCGGTATGTACTGGATGATTCATTCATTCCAAGTTTAGTTTTAAGTTGAAATGATGAAATGAATTGCAGCAATAGCACATTGTTTTCGTTTTATTTTTATAAAAATAAGTGCATTATTAGCGAAAAAAGAAAGAAAGAAAGAAAGGAAAGTGGAGGAAAAAAAATACTACAGATGTTAGATTTGTTGAGAAGCTCCTTAGTATGCACACTCGCTTCGACGAAAAACTCATTAATTACAAAAAGCTGATTCCACCGATTTTTGATTGAGAATCTCTAAGTCAACTTCTCAACTAAAAAAAAATGGATAGAAGTTTTTTGTTTTTTTAAATGCATTTACACGTCCCCCCCCCATTTGTGTTCGATCTCAAAAGAATAATTAATCGTTCTACATGTTATTAAAATAAATCATTTTATTTATGATAATTTTCAGTTATACTAACTGTTCTGTCATGCTGGTGAATGTTGTTATCATGTCATAAACAAAACTACAGTTTTTACACCAGTGAACAACTTCAAGTTTTTTCAAACAAGATCGTATCTCACGGTTATTTGTACGTCAAACTCAAACATTTGTAGATGTAGGGACGTTCTTTAATCTTTCTTTAGGCTATATTGTTTTATACTTAAAAAATTAAGTTAAAGCCACATTTCAGAAGGCGTTCTACGGTTCATCTGACGAAAGATTTAGACTGTTGAAAGGTTGTTTTTTTTGCTTTCATGTTTGAAATGAAATTGAAAATGAAAGTTAAAGTATGAACGGATTATTAATTTATATTATAACATATGACAAGTAAATTAGTGCCTTACAGCAAGATATGATAAGTAAAATAATTACAAACTAAATTTCATTTTTACAGAGAGAAATTGCGTCTTTGAACAAAAAATTAAATTTAATAAAAAAAAAAAAAAAAAATTACCTTCTTAGGCGACTATGCTTCCGTTGAGTGGAGACATCACCCAGGAGTTGGTATTCGTAATCCCTTCTAAACATTTTCGAGGTTTACAGGATAAACTGTATTAAATATCTTCATTTGATGAGGCAAATTAATTGGCTAGTGGGCTGGTAGGTAAATACACAATTTTAAGTATAGGGAAATATGATAAATTACACCGAATAAGAACGATTTCAACCGGAAGTGAGAAAAAGTACATATCAGTATGGCGACAATTGATGTAGAAGACGAAACAATCCTTACAGCAATCTTTAAAGATTCTTTCCCGGGTGAGCTTATATTATCTTTAATTTTTGTTTCTCAGGCCTGGGATAGATATATTTTCATTCTATGTTTTTGCTGTTCAGCTAATTTACATGCAAATCAATTCTAGCGACGGTAGCGTTATCAAAATAAACTAGTCAAGTTTTTTAAATTAATCTTAAACTTTTTATTTTTAAAGCTGCTGTAAAATAATGTAATAGTAATAAGTAATTGGTATTAATTTGCATTTTATATACATTCCATATAAAAAGAAAAACGCGATAAGATTAGTTTTTTGTGGACATTAGCTAAGATGATTAGTTGAACGGTGAACAAATGTTTGTTTATTTACTTACCTTCTTATTTTCGAATGCTTTAGTTTTAAAAATACGTGGCTCGAGTAACTTTTACTGACACTTCTATTCACGTTAAGGTTTTAAGGAGATAGAAAAAATAAATACATCGTGTTGTTATAAAATTTAAAATGAATACTGAAGTTATTTTTACAGTGGAAATCGTACCATATGAAGCTACGACGTGTTTTTTTTTTTTTATAATTCTCACAATGTACGTTTAAACCCCCCCCCCCCAAAAAAAAACAAACATTACAAAAATAATCTAATAATTAGATTCTAATTACTCTAAAAATGTAGGGCCCCCGATTTTCCGTTTCAAATTTTCCTTGATTCCATTTTTTTTCACTTTTTTGGTAAATTCCGTTTTTACTTTGGGGAAATTTCATTTTTTCCATTTCTTATACTAATAATTGCAATACAATATGCTATAAAACTGAAAACAAAAGCATAATTCAAAGTTGTATTGCATAAAGAAATAGCAAATATCTATAAATCTTTTTTTAAATGTTAAAATTCAAGTCCAGTGTAACCCGGATATAAGAGAGTTGTCGGGACCGGAGAAGAAGTCTCTTATATCCGGGTTTGGTCTATTTTGTTTAGGTAAGTATGGCTCTAATTTGGGATCAGATAAAATCTCTCTTATATCCGGGTTACACTGTATATGTAAAAATAAAAAAAATGAACTAACATGACTAGAGTAGACAATAAAACAATGGAATCTTACAGTACACATCTTTGACTCAATAAGAAGTTCTACCTCAAAGACTTTGAGGTAGAACTTTTAATCAGAGCTTCCTTCTTTAAGAACACGTTCAAACAAAAAAAACGCATTCAAATTGTTTTTGTTTTTTTAAATAAAAGGATTTAGATTGATTTAAGTATTGATTCATAATAAAAACCGCATTTAAAGTATCAGCAGTAAATAACTTGAATCTCTCTCTCATAAATATCTGAATATAAACTTATAAAGTCAAATATTTTGAATAAAATTTTACAAAACATTAATAATTAAACCATAACTGGATCTTTGTAATAAAATATCAAAAAACAAATTTAGACATATTAATTCAAAATTTAAATAAAACAGCTTATTCCAAATTGAAATACTGCTCAAATTTAAAATTGCTAATTTCTTAATTTGGGAAATATCTAATCTTCAAATCTCTTCTCTAAATCTCCATTGTAATTACAACCTTATGAGTTGCTTGGTGTTCTCAGGAGTTAGACTTTAATGTTGTTTATTGAGTAAATTTTAACTGAGAAAATTAACATTCAGCATGTAAGCTGGTAACAGGCATCCATATGACCTTGTAGGGGGTGGGGCGGTTGGTTAATTTCTCTCTCTCCAGGGATAAAGTTGGCAGAAGGCCACCCCAGATGTGCTTTCCAAATAAGACCTCTTTCCCTATTATTTATTTTATGAAGATTAAAAACTCTTCACGTCAGATAAGAGAGGAGATGAACAACGCATTCAATTTGTGACATGAATCAAAGTTAAAATATATTCAACAAAAATATTTACATTTACATTTTTGCATGCGAAATGGTTAGTTATGCATGAGTGGCCTCCCATTAGCCGTGATAAATTACATGTCAAAATGTTTTTCTAGACAAAGTTTGTGCGAAATGTCTGTGACAAAATCATTGTAAGAATGAGTGAGTTGGGCGAAGGTTTGTCTTGTGTAGATTCATGTCTGTCCCTTGAGTGTGAGGCCGCAACAATATTTATTACTGTGACTGTGACACAGTATTTTACAGTAAAATACAGTAAATGTGACACAAGGCCGAAAAAGGGGATGGGGGGAAAAGAGACGGTCATCATCTGTCTTAATTAATAATAATTTATTTTAGCTAGTCACAACCACTGACCCAATCGTACAAGACAATAATCCTAGCACAAAAACAACAAATTCATACTTACCTTTCTTACTACATCCACCAAAATACCTCATTGTCTCAATGAACATCCTAAATAGACCCCGTATATACAAATCTTTGTCTGTAGGGGGGAGGGGAATAAAAAAACAAGCTAAAAAACACCCCAATGATATACAGTAGCGTCCAAAACAAGTTTTTGGCATTTCGCCATGGTGCCGGCTGATGCAACGTTTACAAATGACTAAGTAAGACTTATTCTTTAGAGGAAATCAAAAAATTTGAATGTAGCATACTGTTTACATTGTTTTTCTCAATTTTGTCCCTTACTTTTGGACGTTCCAATTTTGAAAATAAATAAATAATTGTTATAATTCTTTTTTTCTATCCTTTGCAAATGATTCAAATTTTAGTATGTTATTATGGATGATAACGACTACCAGTTGTCAAAATTTCAGCTTTTCACAGTTGTTATTTCTAACAAATATTAAGTTTTAAAATTTTGTCCCTTAGTTTTGGACGCTACTGTATATACAGTATGGTAATGAACTATTTACAAGAAAAAACTAAACAAAATCATGTTAGTAATAAAAAAAAACCACAAACCTTAAATGTGGCAGAAAAATCAGTTAACTGAACGAAATCGATGCGGGTCTTTAAGAAAATAGAAAACCATTCATTCGTCCCAAACACTCACACAGACATGCACTCATTCTGACACAACAACAATTATGAAAAACACACGTGAAACGAAAGACGCCCCGCATCCACCAGAGAACTGAAATCACTGACCACCTAACGAGAGAGGGGATGGGGAGTTAAACTAAAGGAAAAAAGGGACAGAAATAAAAGGGGCCAATGAGCAAACACACCCTAGTTAAGTTTACTGGAAAAGAAAAACTAAAGCATCAAAAACCTACTTCTAGCCTAAATCCAGGGATGGGTTGTCCAAGTTCAACCCAGGAAAACAATACCCTGATGCCTAACCGGCATCAAAATGCCACTCCAGGTCAGCCCCTTTTACTCGGCACAAACACGCAAGATTCACCCACCTTTTGCCAAATTCTGCCACCTTTCCGTCCTAATCTTGACTTTAAACTGATGCTTAAAGAACAAGATCTGTTGGGAAGAAGTGAACATCTTGCCCTCATAGAATCCCTTCTGAAGCGTCATCCAAATCACGGCTCTCATAACACCTAGTAAGCAACAGAACACATAATGTTCAGCCTTCGTCATCTGTGGCACCACATTGCTACAAACAGAACTGGCCTCAAAGACAAAGAACTTTCCCTGCAGCATGCGGACCATGAGGCCTTCAACAAACTTGCACAACGGAACTACCACCCTGCAATGAAAGAAGACGTGACTAATGGTCTCGACTTCCCCAATACAGCAACGGCAGTTTGGAGATTTCTCCAAGCCCACTGAACAAAGTCTTTTGGCGACCCAGAGGGCCCCACGAATCACCAGCTAGGTGAGTGATGCCTCATCGTTATTGAGGCATTTCAACCCAGACGCCCAAGGCCATATCGAGCGAGCCTCCTGCTTCATAAGACCAAGCTCGTCAATCAGATCATCCTGAACAGCCCCCCTAACTAACACTTGATACAATGCCCTACAAGACAACGCCTGAGCATTGGAGAGGCCATCCGATGCCCGTAATAGGTGTTTCAGAGCACGACGACATTCGCGATAAAAGGAGCACTTGGCTCGGGGCGTACAGCTGGCCTCTTCACACGAGTGCACACTTCTCAGGGATGGGAAGTTTCTACGGACGTCTCCCTTCCAGAAGGCGCCCACCTCATCCGATTCGAGGACACATTTGGTCTAGGAAGGCAATGCGAAGCATATATTGATGAATCTCAATGCTAGGCATACCCAGACCACCTTCAGCAAGATGAAGGCAACAGATCTCCCGAGAGACTCTGGCGGCCTTGACTCCCCACAAGAAGGAGAACAAGAGCCTCACTAACGCCAGTAAAGTGCCAGACGAAAGTGGAAGCACAGAGAGTCGGTAAAGGATAATCGGGTAGATGTGTGAAACACATATTTCCGCACTCCCCTACAAGGAAAGCCTCCCTCAAGACCACAAATTAATTGCGATCTCGGCCTTCCCTTGTACCTTCGACCAATTCATATCCAAATGGAGATCAGGACCGAACCAGACGCCGAGTATCTTGATCGGTCCAGAGGAAAGGTCCAGGAAGAGAAACTCCTCTCCACACACCCAACCACAAACCAACAGACTTATCGCGGTTGATCTTGGCCCCTGTCACCATCTCATAACTACTGATCCCTTTGCTGACTTCGTCAATCTCAGCTCTGCTCGACACAAGGACCGAAACGTCATCAGCATAGGCAGAATACCTGGCTGAGGTGGTAGCCCCAGGCAGGGAAATTCCACGCAGGACCGGATTCGCCTTTAACTTGCGAAGGAATGGTTCCAATGCAAGAATGTAAAGCAAAGGCGAAAGTGGACAAGCTTGATGAATGAAGTGAGACAATACGAAAGGCTTCGATCTTACCCTATTCACCTCCACCAGCACACCGGGGGTCGCATACAAAAGTCGGATCCAGGAGCTAAAGTCAGCTCCAAAACCGGCAGCCAAAAGAACAGCCTCCAGAAAGCGATGGTCAACCCTATCGAAGGCCTTGGACTGATCTAAATTGATCAGAGCAGCTTCACTCTCGACTTGTTCTAAGATCAAGCGTACCATATGCAGGTTATCCTGAATAGTCCTGCACTTCACAGCACAAGTCTGTTCGGAGCCAATCATACTAGACAGGACAAGCTGCAACCGGTTGGCTAAGATCTTTGCCAAAATCTTTAACTCTATGTTTAACATAGTCAAAGGGTGAAAGTTATTTAACCTATCCCCACCGTTCTTGTCCTTACGCAGCAACTTGATCACACCCCTGGTGAAGCATTGGGGTATAGATCCCTGCTTCATCCAGTTGTTGAAGACCAGCTCCAGCAAAGGAACAAAAACGGGCAACTACCTCAAGTAAGCTTTGTAGGGAAGACCATCTAGTCCCGGAGATTTATCCAGGCCAACCTGTTTCAGCGCTTCCCAGATTTCCGACTCTGTAATGGGACCCTTGCACCCAGATGCTTCAGCTGCATTGAGGCAGGGAAAGTCGGCCAAATAGGCGTCGAACCGGGCTCCCTGGTGAAAATGGTCCGTATAAACTATATAGTGGAAACTTGGACACCCTAAGAGCTCTACATCGACTCTCCTAACTAAGACTCGGTCAAGATAGCTAGCAAGCATCCCAGGAGCCAAGTTGCCACTATTTGTCCAAGTCCATGCTACCTCCCGAGGGTGTTCATTCCGGTACTTATCGACAAGATCAAACTCATCGATAAAGTCCCGAAATGGTTTCACATCCCGGTTGTTAGTACCCGTTTTTTGCCCATACCATCTATATCAGGGTCAAGGATGGCATTCCAATCCCCCGCTAAAACTACCCGACAAGATGTCATCAAGTACGGCCCGATCTGCCGAAACAAAGCAGGCTGCTCAGTATAGCTATTGGGCATATAAACTCCAATGAGACATAGCGCCTCATCCTTTATAGTAACATCCAGCACACAAAGCCTGCCCGATGGATCTGTGAAGACGAGAGTACATGCAGCCTTCAAAGACCTGCTCACTAGCCAATAGACACCCCTCGAACGACCATCAAAACATGTTGAATAAAGGGAGAACCCCTTAGACAGCAAGTCCTCACGGTCATGAGAAGAAAACCGGGTCTCTTGCACACAACAAACATTCACCCCGAGACGCGAGACTCCGACCTCAGGCCCCAGGCATTTATACTTGCTAACCAGAGACCCATAGTGAAGACCGATTAGGGTTGAAGTACTGGTTTGAACATGGACAGGGTAAGGATACCGACCGTCTCTCCCATAGACCCATGGCCCATCTCAGTCTTGATGAAACCGTCTTGGGAGATTCTGCCGATATCCCAGGGGAAAGTCAATTTAAGGGCTCTAGGGAGGGGTGAACTAAAACTGGGACCCTCCCTGCACAAAATTGTTTTAAATTATTTAACTGCTCGTTTTAGATGATTGCAATTGGCAAAGCCATCTTGTAAGAACTGATAGCCTCATTAAGCATTGTCCAAATCTGCTTTGCTCCAGCTCCCGTTCTGATTACTGTCAGAGCCTTTTCGGCAATCGGGAAGTTTTGCGGCACTTCAATGTCCTGGTCTGCAAACTGCCTTATAAAGAGCAAGTACTTGAGGTCTTTTATTCGGTTTCCATAATCCTGGACTCTCTTGGCTTGGGCAGGGAAATGCGACAAACATCCCCTCCCGTGTTGAAAATAGGCTTCTGAGCCTTTTTCTTTTTATCTTTTAGCGCTTGTGTGTGGCTTCTCTGACATTTGAAAGCGGGAAGTGGCATATCCACTTTTTTTAACGGGGGAATGACTGGGGGTATGCAGAGGTGTGCAGGAATATTTTTGTTTAACGGGGGAAGGAGTGGGTGTGTGGAGGGGTGTGTGAAAAGATCTATGTCTATAAAGGCTGGGATCTCTACTGAGGGGAAGCGATTTGGACGGTGTTATTGGGGGGGGCGTTTCTTAGGAAAAGAGATGGACTGGGTAGAGGACGTGGAAGGAATTGGATTTTAGGGTTGAAACAGGTTCTGATTATCCAATTTCTTTTTCAGCTCCTTAATTTTTTCTGATTTTTCAAAGTCCAGATCAAATTTTCTTTGTCTTGGAAAGTCAGTTGTGAGGCCGGGGCATCGCCCTTAATGTTGCCAGAGGGAGTGGGGCTGTAAGTGCCTTTCGTCCTTGGAGCTTCAGGGGACTGAAGACCAGCAGTCTGGCGCTTCTCTCTGGCCTTACCAGCATCTAGTCATTCCCCCTTCTACACAACTGCACTAACAGTGGACGAAGGCTCTTTGGAGAATGTGGTCTTTTGGCCAACCGGAGGATTCTCCCTACCGGTCCTAGAAGCTGGCATGCCCATTACAGGCGAAGCGGTAGGTGAAGACTCGGTCAGACGGGGATTTTGGTCAACAGGAGATTGAATTCCAGAGATCTTCTCTGGGCAGGAAGAGGAAAGGTGACCAGTCTTTCCACTCTTCCAGCATACCGGTTTACGGCCGGTCACAATGACCAGCAATTTCAATCTCCCTACTTCCAGGCAGTTGGGGATGGAGAGGAAGGTTTTTGATCTAGTCGAATATCAAAACTCCACTCCCCGCTCAGGCTATCACAGGAAGTGCCCAGTATTTCGCCGAACTGGGACAGGTACGCCGCGAGATGTTCCCCGATAACCCAGAGAAGCGACCTCATATATTGCGGCACTGGTCCTTCTTCGGCCTTGGTATTCAGTGCGTACAATCAGATCTTTAGTGATCAAATCTTTAGTGATCAAATCTTGGCTCGAAGCTGCCACGCCATCTTCTGGCATGGGTAACACTATGTCCCACATGAAAAAGCTCTCTCCTTTAACAATTCTGAGGGGCTTGAACCCCAAGGACTCCAGTGATTTTATCATTGTCTTTCGTCGAGCGACAAATTTTGCACATACACTTGTCCACGACGAAAACTGACACTATTTGTTTTTCAATTTTTCTTAGTTCCTGGACGTCTTCTAAGAGTCCACCTTCTACGACAAGGCGTGCATAACTCCAAGAACTCCTCCACATTGATTATACAACTAGGGTGGGACTTCCAACAAGAAGTAAAAAAAAAATAAAGTACGCCTATAGGTGGTGTGTGGAGGGGGGAAACCTAAATAAGTAAAGTTTGCCTAGTAGCAAAAAAAATAACAGATGGAAAAAGTTGCCCGAAAACAAGGCAGCAAAAATAACGGAAAATGATAAATAAAAAGGTTTTACAAAGAAAAACAAATAACAAAGGACAACAATTAAAACAAATGGCAAGACCAAAATACAGACTAAAAAAATAAAAGCACAAAATTCACCTAAAGTTGAAACAAATAAATCTAAAATACAAAAAACGAAATAAACAATGAAACAGTTGACAAAGGAAAACAAAAAAATATGAAACTTTCAAAAATAGCCGGAGCTAGTTACAAAAACAAAAATGGTCTAACGCTAAGAAAGCGAGTCAAAAAAAAATAAACAAAATAAAATAGACAAGTTAGACAATACAAAGAGACAATACAAAGATTAGAACAAATCTGGCACAGAGAAAAAAAAACAAAAACACTGCACAAGAAAAAACTTAACAGATATTAAAAGGGAAAGAAATAAAGAAAATACAAGAAATTAATGTTAGTCAGGAAAGTAACACAGGCAGGGGTTAGAAAATAAAGAGAATGAAGATATATTTAAAAGAGAAAATAAAGAGAACGAAGATATATTTAAAAGAGAAAATAAAGAGAACGAAGATATATTTAAAAGAGAAAATAAAGAGAACGAAGATATATTTAAAAGAGAAAATAAAGAAAAAGAAAATCAAAATCAAAAAGGAAAAACTGGAATAAAAGTAAAAAAATTAAGGGGGGAAAAAGGCAGTAATAAAAAAACAAACTCAACCAAAAATGCAGTTCAACACAAAAAAAAAAGAGGGTAAAATCCAAGAATACCAGTCAGGCAGCAGTCAGAAAAGGACAAAAATTTGACGAGCACAACGTCAATTTCCTTTCACCAACTAGTGTGAGGCCACAACTAACTGATTTTTTGTGGGAAAATGTTTATATAGGAGTTCGAACAACCTTATAATTTGGCAGTAAAAATGGTTATTACACACCTTTGTTCTGATTGGCTGGATCAATCCAATCAGTGGACAATTAGCATATCACATTCGTTTATTAAGTATACACTTAATTTAATGTATGTGAGGATGTGTGTGTGTATATATATGTGTGTGTGTATGTACAGTTCCACAACCTTATTGGCAATCTGTTCCAAAAGAAATCTGCTCTTATTTGCATTCCAAAATGATGGGATATTAAAAGGATTTGGTAAATCAACTTGGTAATTCACATACATTTGGAATCCTTGAAGATCAATAGAAAGACATTGCAAGTCCATGATGGCTGCAAAACTGTCTCTCAATCATGGCCTATACAGGGTAGCTGTCTAAGATCAAATGGGCAAGCTGCCTTGTAAAAGTTATACACAGGGTATTTATTCAATACCTGAATAATCCATACACAGGGTATTTATTCAATACCTGAATAAATGCCTGGATATCATGTATCCAGGTATTTATTCAGTTTCGAAAAAGATTTGCTGAAAAAATCTTGGAAATTTGAGATAACTCTCTCCCTCTCTGTATTTTCTAGTTCAGACAGAAGACAATCAGTTTCTTGGTCAAATGTTAATTTTGATGTACCAGAATGCAAATACTGTTTTACATTTTCCATGTTATATGCAACACATGCAAGTGGAGATTTAGTTTTTTCTAAGTTTGTCAAAGCTGTTATTAAACAAGTGCAGTTCTCATTTATAAAATGCAGATTTAGGCATAAATTATGGTAAGAGGCATGATGTAGTCAACCATCATCTATTAATTCTAGAATCCTATCTACAGTAAGGCCATGGCTCTTTTCTTGCTTAAAGAATTCTTCATAAAACTGTGTAAACAGGAATTCCATCTGGTTGCCACTGGTACAATGGGTAGTTTCACTTGTTCCTTAGGTAAGGAACCTTCAAAGCCATTTTAAGTATTGGTTTTTTTTTTTTTTTGTCCAACAAGGCTTTTTTAAAAAAAGGCTGACTTGATGAAAGTATTGAGCTGGGTAACATTATCAAATACTGGCCAGTGTGGAAATACTTTACAAACAAGATTTAAAATATATGCTAAGCACAACACATGTCAAAACTGTTAACAAAGATATTTGATGACACTTCTTTATGAGTATTTTTGCAATAGGCTCTGCAGAAAACTATTACAAAGACAATCAGTTGGTTATGTGCCATGCGTGATACACACTTTCATGTATCTTTCAATAAAATGACTGATGAAGCTGGTTTTTTCCTGCAATAGGTTGCCATTCATTTCTGTGGTAGACTAGTTGCCATCCAAGGCTATAGAACCCGGTCTGTCCTGCTATTTACCCATAGCTGGGGGCAGAAGAGGATTCATACCTTTCCCAGTAGTATTAGCATGTAAGTTAATGTAATGAATCTGACTGGAATTCAAACTCAGCTCTCTATTTTCTTAATCCAAGTCACTATTCATTACTCCACCGTGCCTCCCTTAAAGGCAATAATATCCTCAAATGGAATGTCCACATGAGTTATAGCTCAGATGCATTCTTGACTTACAGTTTGATGATTGCATTACCGCAAGGTTACAATATTAATGAGAAATGACTCCCCATAAATGCTTGCAATTACATTCAAAATGCTGTGGTCATGACAGTTTCATTTTGTTATGATACTGACTGATTGATTAGCAAGCTTGGCTTTCAGGGCAGCAAAGTGAAAAGCAAATAATTTTGGTAGATTAAGTTGCCTAACACAATTGACACTTGGAATAGCACCACCTTTTTTATAATGTTTTTATATGACTGGCCTCATTTTGTCAATTTTGTGTAAGGGAATGTCAGACAAAAAATCATGGAGAAAATCATCTTGTACTTCTTTACTCTTCTAAGTTGTGATTGTCTTCTGTTTCAGTTGAGCCAACTTTTTTGAAGACTTTTTTATCAGATGAGTTTTTGATTTGATGTGAACTTTGATTGTGTCCACCCTAAAAATGTGAACACTATGGAGAATTTGCAAAATAGCATTTTCTTCAACATAAGTCATCAGGCTTTACTCTGGCTTTAGACCAAATTTTAGATACTGGGGTCATTTCTTTTCTTTTTTTTTTTTTTTTTTTTTTTTTTTTTTTAAGCAGGCCCAACTTTTGAGGTTGATTCACTATATTAAACTTGATTCAGTCATCTTGGCAATTTGTTCTTTATTCATACAACTGGTTTAGATTACAAAATATAAATAAAATGTTAAAAAATAATCATTAACAGTTAATGTTATTAAAGGATTTTTTGTTCAATTCAAATTTGTTTACAATGGTGAAGCACTGAAGATGATTCAATTATTAATCCAACAGAATCAATGTGTGACGGTAAACTTAGACAAGCTAGTTGTTTCATAGAATGGTATTTTGGGAGAATTTTTTTTTCTTTATTTCTAAATTGTATGGTAGGCACGCGATAGCATTTACGTTTTTATATTCATAAAACAAGCTTTCAAGTTGTTTAGAATCTTTTACTTGTAAATTGTGTGAGGCCTAAAGGAAATGAATTTGTTAAAATTATTGGTTTGATCTTCGTCTCTCTCTCTCCCCTCCAATTTTGACATCAACTAGTACCTATCTTCCATTTTCACTTTAACAACCAAGCCATGACCTGACTTTCATCTCGTTTGCAACATACAGTTTCTTAGAAAAGTTATAAAATATTGAAAAATAGACACGCCAACATATTCTCAGAAAATTGACACCCCCAATTTGACAGCTTAGTTAGATATGTAAAAATTTTTTTACCAATTAGCTTGATGCTATTTTTTTTTTTTTTTTTTTCAATTAAAACCAAAATTTCTTTAAATTTAACTTCAAAGAAGACATTTAAATTATTTATGTGTAGTGGTATCACCTTGAAAATTAAAGCACTTGGCTCATTGTTTGTCAAATTTCTTTAATTCTTAAAAAAAATTGTTCATTGCTTCTGCTATTGCCTCCAGATTATTACCATATTTTTCCAAACTCCTTTTAAGGTTTGGAAACGGGAATTGTCAAATCTGATAGTTGTTGGTCTATGGACTCAAGTCTCAGATTTTTAGAACAAGTTATCTTGTCAGCTTTCTGATCAGGTGATCTGCAATGAATATATAACTTTTTTTTCACAGTTTTTCTACAATTTTTCTTTCAGTGCCTACTTTAATCAACATAAATTACAGTAGTATTATATGTTAACAGTTTGGCTCTTCTACAAATAGTCATCAAAATATCTCCACCCACAATAAAAACAAAATGTGGCCATAACCTTTACCACTGGGTTTTGGTCTTTAATTACATCAGCCATAGAAAACCCAATTTACTAAATTGCAAAAAATGCTGCAAAATGAACATGGCATTGTCCACTTGATATATCGTTTTTGGTTAACATTCAAGCATTTTGACACCCACTTGGTTGAATTCCCAATTTGCTCAATTTTATAAACCCAATATATTCATTTGCTATCTATAGTATCCCAGCATTACTTTAGGTTGAGATCTGACTGATTAATCAAAATTCTTAACCACAAAATCATAAGCCAATTTCAAGACTTGCCATTGTTGCTGTGCTGCATCTTAGGTCTCCAAGTTGCCACTTCTTCATAGTTAAGTATGATGGGAATTTACAACCATATCATGTTAAAACAATTATTCTCAGTCGATCACTAAAGTTAAGCAATGTCAAGCCTGGTCAAATGGGTGACCACTTGGGTATAATGGTGTAATGGATAACAGCTTGGAATTGGAATTTGGAGAGCTAAGTTCCAATTGATAAACCATAAAAAAAAAAAAAATCAATCAATGAGTGTTTGAATGATACATACATTTGGAGTTTTCTTCAATCTAAGCTGGAACTTCTTCATAGTCTGGAGTTGAACATTTGAAAATTTATGTAGACATAGTTCAGTCAATGTACTGAAACAAATTCAAAACTAAAAACAAGGCTCCTACAAATTGGTACTTTACTGTATGAAAGAATATATATTTTTTTTTTTCCTGACAAAATAAAACTCAAATTTTGGGAGTGGATTTGGTTGAAAATTTTTTTAGCACTCTCTGTATTGGCTGCAGTTATTATTCATGTTTAGTTGGAAATAAATATCTAATGAAGGAATTTTTATTTATGGAAAATATTCAAACTAAAAATTTCCCAAATATCAAATTCCATATTAATTCCAACAATACTATATATTAGCTCATATAGAAAAAATTATGAAGCTTTAATATTACTCAAACTTTATGAATTGAGCATAAAATCTTTTATAGTTAATCACATTCTTAAGAATAGCATATGCACAGTTTTAAAGATTTGTTTAAACATTCATTTTAGTAAGGCTTAGATTATTGAACAAAATAAAAACATATTGAAAGTACAATATTTTAATTTGTACCAATAAATAAAATGAAAGTCTTGGTAGCAATGATTATAATTTCCTGTCAAGATATAAAGACGTTTTTGCATATTTATGTTACAGATAGTTGGAAGGATAATCCAGACTTTGTTCAATATTTAGCAGAATTAAGTTCCTTTGGAATTGAGAAGTTGAGTAAGTAGTTTATTTTTGTTTTAAATTTATATATTTAATATGTAAAATGTATTTTGTATATCTAACTTTCAAAGTTTAAAACTCTTTTCATAAAAATTTTGCAAGTTATTTCAGATAAAAATTGGTTAATATCAACTTCATTAAGAAAAAAAAATTACTAGACTTTTTCCTATAGTCTTGAAATTCTTCAATCTTCAAATAAATGAAAAAGTTTAAATTTGAACAATAGTACTGGCTTCATGAAAGATACTGAAATCTATTGTCATTATGATACAAATATTAATGTATTTACATGTTTTAGGTCGAGAACCAGAGAGACTTTCGGAAGAAAAGAGTCAGATATTGGAAGAAACTCAAGACTTGGCTTTTCACAACTACAAAACATTTATTCAAACTGCTGAATGCTCTAGAGAAATTTTTGAAGATGTAAGTAATTGTTTTTTTTTATATAGATTGATCTTTTCATTTATTAGCAAAAAATATTTATACAAATGTTCAGTTCAGTGTCAGATTTCAAAATACTACTAAAATTTTCCATTGATATTGCTAATATTTATAAAATAACCTAGATGTATTAAAAGTGAACACAGAATTCTATACATAAAATTAGGTTCCCCCTCTCCAAAGATTTGCTAAAAGAAAATGAGCATAGATGAAAAAATGACCAACACTTAATAAAAAACAAAATCTTTATCAAGAGGAAAGACTAATGTATTCTATTATTAAATTATATTTTTTAATCTTATTTAGAACCTTGAGAATTTGGTTAAAATGTTTTTTTCTTTTGTCAGCAGGTGACTATAAATTAGTATGGGAAATTTTAGCATCTTTTTGCAGTGAAAAACACATGGATTTGGAAATTCTTGCAAAAATCAAATAATTATCGGATTTTAATGAAACTTTCAGAACTCATTCACAAATGAGTGAAATTATTTTAAGAATTTTTCTTCTTTTTAGAAAGTTTTGGTTAAAATATATTAAACATCTCTTTCCTACTATCAACCTCACATTATTTAACAGTGGAAATGGAGTTTTAAGTTTGTTTTTTTTTTTCACAAATAGAAAAATGCTTGCACAAATTCCAGCTGCACTCAACACATGAAGGCTTGGAATAATCACTCATAGGAGTGATTATCAAAACAACACAAAATACATCTTAAACAGTCAAAACATGAAGAAAAACTAACAACACCAAAAACAAAACCCCTTGAAAATGGCTAAAGAAGTAGCCAGAAGTGTCTGGGACAATGAAAATTATGAAAAATTTCTATATTCCCTTACTTCTACAAAACAGAAAAAAGTAAGAATATTGGAAAAACTAAATAAAAAAAAAATAAAAAAATTAATTAAATCTTCCTTGTCTGGCATATTTAATGAAAGATGATTTTTTTTTTTTTTTTTTTTTTAAAAAAGAAAAAAAAAAAGGAAGGTTGCTGGCCAAATATACATATATATATATATATATATATATATATATATATATATATATATATATATATATATAATCTCAATCTGAGCTACTATCCACTACTCCACCGTGCCTCTGGATTGAGGAATTGGAGAGCCGAGTTCGAATTCCAGTCCAATCCATTACATTCACTTACATGCTAATACCCTTGGGAAAGGTATGAATCCTCTTCTTCTTCCTCCAGCTACGAGTAAATAGTAGGACAGACTGGGTTCTGTAGCCTTGGATGGCAACTGGTGTAGGAGGAGGACAATTCTAAATTTAAAACCTGCAGAGGGTCGTTTGGAGACCTTGTGGCACGTAGTGCAACAGTACCCTGTATTTGGCACTTCAAAAAGTGTGGTTGCTTCTGCGCAAAGCCTTCACCACTATAATCAAATTATGTATGCTGGTGTCAAGGGCTGTCAGTTCCTAGGAACTGAGCTGCTTCACCCTCATATGTTGAATATGACAGGAGAGTCCACTATATATATATATATATATATATATATATATATATTACATGTGTTTCTCCTCCCAGTTATTTTGTTTTATAAAATTTCAAGAAATTAATTTTTGTAGAGTTTAATGTTTATATTAATAAGTGCAAGTCCTTGGAGAATTTAAATCAATTTTTTTTTTTTTTTTTTTGTTAAACAGGACCCTCAGTTACTGAAAATCTGCCCCGAATCATAAAATAAAAAATGCAATAAAATCATTATTTAGAAAAGCTTTTAATTACTTTTATGAATAACATATATTATGGACACTATTCTTTTATGAATTTTTTTTTTCTTTTTGATGAATAATGAATTTTTATAAGAAGTCTTCCCATTTTTTAAAAAATTTTAATTAGAATAATTCAAGTTTTAAATCTTAAAATTCTGTACTAATTTGTACTGGTTAGGTGATATTGCTATTAAGTAAAAATTATGTTTACAAATCATAAATGGAAAAGCTTATTACAATTAAGTACCCCCACCCCAGTATTTTAAAAAGATTTCAAATTTTTTGTGTGTGTATAAATGTGCTGATTTTTATAAAATCCATACACAACATTATAAGAAAATAAGAGTGGTAACTCATAAATTTAGAAACAAAGTACCTAAAATTCAATAAAAAAGATTACTTAGATTAGAATATTTTTCTAAATTTTAAAATTTACTGGGTAGTTAAAAAAAATTATAAAAAAAAAGGCACTGACATTATATTTTCTACAGCTCTGTCTCTTGTAAAAAAAGTTCCCAAACAGAAGTCTATCGAGATAGTTATCAATACCAAATAAAAACACCTAACTCATTGTTAAAAAATGCTTTTCTGTGATATTTTAAAGTAAAAGTAATATTTGTTTCAAATCAGATGTTTAAACTTTAAATCCACTAAACTTCCTCAAAAAATCATATTTTATTTTTGAAAGTTTTTTACTAAAGAAAATTACATTGCACATATTTAAATTTATTTTGAAATGAAACTGGAAATATTAAATTTAATCTATTAACTTGAAATAAAAGCTTCAAGAAAGATTTTTTGTTTCTAAAAATTAATTTTAAATTTCCCCACAAAGCACCTGGTTATAATGGCAAGCTTGCAACCTCCACCTATGCAGAGCATATCCCCAAGATAATAGAAACAGGGCTCAATATCCATTTTTGAACTGTCCAGAGTGACTTGGGTAGTAGGCCTGCCATCAATAGGGCACACTTTGCCACAGTATCTAGGGTAAATGTAATCTGGTAGTTCTATTAGCTTACCAGTGATGCCACTGCATTTCTTGTGCACCCAGGTGTTGCATTTGGAACACAAGATCGAATTCATACCAACTCCACTGCAGCAGACAGCACAGGGAAATGCGCTAGACTCACTCAACTTGTCCCACACTCCTCGAAAACCTCCATTCTCCTGATCAGATGCCTTGCTGCCAGATGTAGTTTATCGTCATACCCAGGACAAATGTGCTAACAATATTTTGAAAGTTGGGGTGGAACTGACAAAAAAAAAAAAATGGGAATGATGTGCATCACTTCAGTTTTGACCAACCTCAAACATGTTTAAACACATCCAGATTAGAACTTGGCTGGAAGCAAAATTGGCAACTGCATGACAATCAGTGCTTGGCATTCCAAGAAAGTATGTAAAACATCTATGACAAATGTACAAGTAACAAGAATTAATTCTGAAACTTGATGTACAGGAAAGCATTACTAAAAATGTGAAAGAAAAGAAAGAAAAAGAGTCTCAAGCTGCTACTGAGAAACTGTCATTAACTTAGTCACCAAGTACGGTGGTCCTGTGAAATCTATTAAAAATGTACAACAAGCAATATTTTAGAAGCACTGAAATATCAACTTAGGTATCTAAATCAATGCCAGTCGAAGTAAATCTTTGCAACTACTAACAGTAGGAAAATCAGTTGATTCATCTCCATCTCTAAGAAAAAAGAAAAGACATTCAGTGATTCTGAGTATTTAAACATTTTGAGCAGTTATAATGAAGAAGCACCTCAGCCAATGGGTTGCAGTATATTATGACTCCAACATTAGCCAAGTCATTGATATTGCATCTCCATTTAGTGCTATGATAAAGTCTTTAGCCCCAACAAAGAGCAAAAATTATTATTTCAGATGGCCTTTGTCTGATGATATTGCACAAGTTGAATCAACATTTGTCTTCAGATGGGACTTTGATGTAATGCCAGTTTTATGTGATGGCTGGACATGAAGTGTTCCAGGAATATTAGCCATATCATAGTCTTATGAGGTAATTCATTTGGTAAATCACAGTGAGAAGAGGAAGTGCAGGAGAACCATTCACAATGTTCAGAAAGTCTTTTCTATCAGTTTAAAACTGAATAAGTTTGGAGCACTAAAGTATTTGTTTTCCTTTTGTTTTGTAGTCATTACTGTCCTGCTTTTGACAAGTTGAAAATTACATAATTTCACAATTTTCAAAAATTATACATTACTAAACACATTGATATTACAGTGAAAAGAGTGATTTTGTTGACTTTCTCATCCCCAAAATAGTAGAATTTGAAAGTTTCAGGCATGGTACATGGATACTCTTTTTTCTTTTTTTTTTTTTTTCTTTTTTTTTTTTTCTTTTTTTTTGATAGCAACTTCAGTATGGTAACTTTTGACCTATTTTGGCCCTATTGACAAATTGCACTTCTGGCTGTTTTTATGGTGTGTAAATGTAGGTTTTTTATAGAGTTACTACTGATAAAAAAATTACCATATATTTCCACTTATAAGGTGACCTGAAGATAAGATAAAACACAAAATCTAGGTAAATTTTCATGATTTTATCTGATATCTGTAGTATGAGATGACAGACTGTCACCCAAATTTAAATAATGTTTATGATGAGCTCTTTCCATCAGATAGTGATAAGCATAGTAATTTTGAAGGGTTTCAATTATGTATGTGTGTGCCTTATATTTTCTATTCTGTAATGAGAAATAAAGATTTTATATCTTAAATCTTTTGTTGTTTAACACCACAAAAACAATACTGTATGATGATTGGTATGCAAAGCACCAATAGCTCTACAATTTAAAACAGCAGAACTTTTGCGAATTGTTGTGTAATTGTCCCTTGAATAGTGCATTTTAATGTGAAATCAAGAAGTAAAAGTAGATTTACTACATTTGTAACTTTAGTACAGCATTTTTAATGTGAATTGTTTCAACTAGGAATATTTGCATCAGTAGTTACTATACTGAAACAGTTGTTAGTCTACTGCAGTCCATGGTGCAATCATGCTAGCCTACTAATGAGCGCTGATATACCACAGGAGTTAAGGTAAGCTCTCTGTAACTGTTATATGATCCCCTATTTTGGAGGTAATTTTTAAAATTCCAAGGTCATTTTATATGTGGAAATATATAGTAGCTTCATCTCTTTGTTGTGCTATGAAGTATAGGAAGAAGTTGCAAAGCATTACCTATTGAAAAGAACTTAAATTATCAATCAAACTTGTCCTGTATCTTTTTTTTTGCTTTTGAGAAGGTAATTTTTGTGATGTTTAGACTGGTCTGATCTGATAACTATTGATTCCATTAGCATTATCTTTATTTTATTTCAAGACTATCTGCATAGCATTACATTTATAATGATTTTAAACTTCTTTGAAGCCTGCATCTTCAGTTATACACTGTTAAAATTGGCTTTTTTGCTCAATAACACTGGAAACAAAATGTTTTAGAAACTTTGAATTGTCATAACTTTATTACTAATTGAACTACCAAGATAAATTTGGTACTGTATTTTATGGTTTGTTAAGATCTCTATGACTATATTAAAGCTTTTAGATATATTGAAAATAAAATTTTAGTTTGGGACACCTGTTTTGAGTCTGAATTAAAATTCAGACTCAAAACTTTCTCATCCCCAAAATAGACTTTGCCTTATCAAATTGTTCATACATAGAGGAATGTATAAAAACTAGAGAAATATACACAGGATTTATTTGTGGCATTGCAATCAAGTTAAAACCTGTATAATAAACATTAACATGAACTAAAAGAATTTTGTTGCTGCGTATCAATAGAGGAAATGTTAATTTGGAATGATTACATTTATTCTTGTAAGTCAATATTGTAGCTACCTCCACAATAGCTAAAGTTTAAAATTAATTTTTAAAAATTAAAAATCATTCTTTTAGTTTTAATTTCAAGCTAATAGATTAAATTTAATATTTCCAATAAGCATGTGGACCTGATAGTATCTCTGTAATAGTTCTTAAGAAATGTGCTCCTGAACTGGCTCCTGTTCTCTCTAAACTATATAATAAATTTCTCACTGACTCTTTCTTTCCTGCTTGTTGGAAATCCTCATCTGTTGTTCCAGTCTTTAAGAACTGGTTCTCTGTCTGACCTTTTCAACTATTGGTCTTCTACCTTTTTTTGGCAAACTACTAGAAGCCCTAATCAATGCTGAATTAGTTAAGAATATCAGATCGCACTACCTTCTTTCAGATAAGCAATATGGCTTTTCTTTCTCTTGATCAACTGCTGATATATTAATGATTATTGTGGAAAGAGTCTATCAAGCTTTAGATAAGAATGGTAAAGCTCAAACTGTTGCTTTGGACATCTTGAAAGCATTCAAGAGGGTTTGGCATACTGGTCTTCTTCACAAGTTGAAAAATTATGGTGTCTCCAGACAAATTTTTTCTTTAACTGATTCAGTCTTTCTTATCAAATTATGAAATGAAAGTCATCCTAAACCACCACTCTTTTAGATCCTTTTGTACTAATGCAAATGTCCCCCAGGGCTCTATCTTTGGACCTACTTTGTTATTTTTCATTAACATTAAAAGAATGGCTTGCTAATTTTAACACCTTCAAAACAAAACTGCTCTCTGTTAATCATCAGAGACCCCTTTTTGCCTTCCATCAGCATGGTGTAGAAGAGAAGTGTGACAATGCAAGCATGTATATGCTTGGCATGCAAAATGAGTGATGGAAAGGAAAAAGAAATATGGCTGCCCTAACACCTTAAGAAAGACACAATCTCTGAGCCAGGAGAATTGGCGAGAGTGGTTGGGCATATGCAAATTTTTTGCAAGGTTAGTTAGGCATAAAACCCCACATGCAAGAGAAAAAGTTCAGATGCTCATGAACATAGTACTGCATATACAGAGAGACTTTTTGGGAAAGCAATTACTTGGGTCAGTTTCTCACAAGCGAAAATCCTGAGTTCAACAGCTCTGTGTCTGGACTATCAGAGGTCAAGTGGATTGAAAAGGCTGAGTTAGTCTGTAAGATGTGCCAGGTGAAATATCCAGAACACCTAGTCCCTTTATGGGTGGTGCATTTGCTGAGAGAAGAAGAAAAGGAGGATTTCAGCCAGATAAATCCACACTGTAAACAACTTTTGCTACAGATGGGTTTTTGGCTTATGAGCAGTTTGCTGTACGACAACCCTGTACCAGGGAATCAGTTGATGTTTACCTGGTGGAGTTATGAAAACTCTTTGTTCTGTTCGATGGAGTGAGCGATGCTAGCATGTGCATTCATGTGAGGATTACCAGCTATTGACTCAAGCATGAGCAATCATGAAAGATGACATACTGGAAGAGGGTCTGGCAGTTGTGGCAATATGAACAACATGGGATGAGGTGAGGAAGGTTTCTACTGGGGATCCATGTGGCTCCATAACATGCCATTGTTGCAACGGTCCCAATCATTTTGCAAAGGGCTGCAAAGAACTACATACCAGAAGGTGGACATCCTGGATACAATGTATGCTGCAGAGGGCCATGTAGTCCACTATTGCCCAGGAAACAAGCCAGAGGAATAGGCCTCGGCACCAGTCTACTCACTGAGCCCTATATGAAGGAGGTGCTACCCGCAATTGCCATACACATCAACGGAATCAGTTTAGCCTTGCTAGACTCGGGCTGTTCACAATTGCTCATAAGCAGACCAACTCTGTCACTCTTGAAAGTGGAAAGAAGTGGATGTGCTCACTGTTAGTAAAAGACTCTTAGGTGCTCTGGGGGAGGACTTGTCCAACCTGATGGGAGCAACAAGCTACCTATCGATGTTGAGGTTTTGGTTGTAGACAGATAATTGCTGGGGTTTGGCCTGCTGCTCAGATTTGACATCATCAAGAGGTTGGGAAGAGTATGTGTGGACCAGTGATGGGACTGTGAGCATTCCTCATCTTGTCTGATCCTTGCGCACAGACATCACCATCAACAAGCCTGACTTCTATGTGGAGTATGACCAGAACAAGAAGATCTGGGTTGTCTTGGAATTGTTCTGGAGACCACACACAACCTGCGTTGAAGAACCAGACAGTTGAGTATCCAGTACCAAAGCCGCTCAGGTTGGAGTATACTTGTGAGCTATGAACCTGGATCAATAATGGCTGGCTACTGTAACTAAGGAGTAACTTGGGCCCCCACAAGGGCTTGATCCCTCTAATGGCTGTGCTGCAGAAAAACAAACAGATGGTCTGCCTGGTCATGGATTATCAGGAGCTCAATCAATATGTTGATACGCACACAGATAATGCAGATGTTTGTGTGCAAAAATTGAGGGAGTGACGACAGGGAGGATCTGATATCACTGTGCTGGATTTGCACCATGCCTATTTGCAGGTCCATGTTCACAAATCTTTATGGCCATTTCAAACAGTAAAGATAAACAGGCAAAAATATTGCCTCATCTGTTTTGGTTTTGCGCTCAACATAGCACTGCTAATCATGCAATCAATTGTGAATGCCATGGTCACACAGGACAAAACTATTCAAAGGGCCACCTCTTCATACATCGATGACATATTTGTCAATGAGAGTGTATGCACTGTAGCACATGTGAGGGCACATCTTCAGCAATTCAAACTGACAAGTAATAATCCAGAGCATTTAGAGAATGGCACCCACGTGTTGGGATTGTATCTGGAAGGAGCAGAGCAAATGGAATTGCAGGAGTGACCACCCACAGCTGCCTGACATGCTCACCTGTTGAAACATCTTTTCCCTGTGTGGGAAGTTGACTGGACATTTGCCAGTATGTGGCTGGCTCTGTGTCACAACTGCATTCATAAAACAGTGCATAAACTCTGTGATGACTGGCTGCGATGATGAGGTGCGGGACCCACCCCCGACTCTGATGCTGATGGACATTGTTACCTGATTGGCAGAGAAGGATCTGGCACAGGGTGATTGGTGCATTGATGGACATGAAGTCACAGTGTGGGTTAACACAAGCTCTATGGCCACTGGAAAGCGGCAAATCCCTGGTCAAAGATGCCTTTTGGCTGCAATCTGAACGCAAAGACAAGCATATCAACCTGGCAGAGCTCATTGCAATCTTGAGAGGCATCAACATGGCAATGCAATGGAGAGTGACTGTGGCTTCACCTGAAGGCGGACTTGATATGTGTGCATTGATCAGTTTCTGATATGTTGTCTGGAAAGTCTCAAGTGTACACAAAGGCAGCAACAGAAATGTTAATAAGACATTGGCTCAACACAATCAAGAAACTGGTGAAGGAATACAAGTTAACCATTGACATAGAGCTCATCAGATCTCATGTAAACTGAGCCAATCAGCTCAACAGAGTGCCTCATTGATGACTGGGTGCAGTTCAGGAAGAAACTGAACCAGTGTGTACTGCGTCTATGGAAGAACAAGAATCTATGTAGTGATCATCCCAGTGTGAAGCGCACCTTGTATTTTGTAAGACTGATCAGCCCTGAAATCTCAAAAGCACCTGTTCAGGTGGTGGTTGGAGAATGCAAGATGTGCCAATCCATATACCCGTCAACAGTCCATTAGAAAACTAGATGGTAGGATGTGCACACAAATGGAGCAGAGTGGGTTTGGACATAACACATTATGAAGGCTGGCATTACCTGACTGATAGACTGTGACTCTAGTTGGTTTTCTATCTGGCAACCATTACAACATCAAGATGCTGCCAGCATCATCTGACAACTGGAGTTGCTCTTCTGCAAGAGAAGGGCCACCTGCCGAGCTGCTTATCAACAATTATGCAGCATTTTGTAGGGAGGCATTAGTGTGGTTTGCAGAGGGCTGGGACATCTGACTTAGATTCTGGTGTGCCTATCAACCATCAGGGAATGGCATCATAGAGAAATGCCATTGCACCGTCAAGTGTATCACTATCAGGATGTTCCATTAAGGAGGCATTATATTAGTATAACGTGACGCCAAAAGATGATACAACAGCTTTGTCATTACCAGCTAACTCCATATATAACTATCAAGCTCACATAAAGGTTATCAATGTAGCACCACCACTTGAACACAGATCCTGGAATCTACAGAGTAGGAGATGCGGTATGGGTAAGAACCCACATGGTCGATATTTAAGGCAATTCAAAAAAAGGAACAGTTACTGGGGTCTATAGCCTACATTCAGTTCTCATCAATGGAACACCATGCCATATCAGAGACCTCCGTCCATGTCAGAGATCTGCATCGTCGAAAGATGACAACAGTGATAAGCCGTATGAGAGTGACTCAAATATGTTGCAGTTTTTCAGTGCAAGGTCAGACGATTCATCTACGTAACCAGAGGAAACTGATTTTGAAGATGATGATGATGCCAATAATGAGAGAAACCAAGTGGGCCAAATAAAGACAAGACAGGCAGATCCCATACACCTGTATGTAGAAGCACTTGACAAAGGTGACCACCATCTCCATGTCATGTATATGATCAGGATATCATGGAGGAGTGTAGAAGAGAAGATGACTTAGCCTGTGTGGCAAAGCAAAATGAGTAAAGGAAAGGAAAAAGAAATATGGCTGCCCTAACACCCTAATTTAAGAAAGACGTGGTCTCTGATGAGCATTGCATACTCACAACCAAAAACATTGGAATTACAATTCTGAGGAATACTCTCTGCAGTAAAATTACAGTCAAACCTATATTATTTAATAGCATAGAAATAGATCTTTAATATAGTACAAAAAAAAGATAAACTCTATAGTTATTATTTTGCAGAGAAATAAAAACTGCCGTAGTGCACTCATTTTAGTGTGTATTGATGTTTTCCATAGTGACACCCTAATTTCAAAATAATATTCTGGAGAAACTTCTTTGAATATTTTTGTGAAATTTTCTGACAAAATAGAACTTAGATTGATTTTCAATCTGTATTAAATTATAATTCATTTTGATATTTGCAAAATGCAGCTGCACACTGTTGAAGTTGACTGTAAATGTTTTGGAATGTTTAAGCTATCACTTAATAATATTAAGATGTTGGCAAATAACATTTCCGTACATCTTTTGGTATAAATGTGGTAGGGGTGATGTCATCCCAGAAATAATGATGATAAAGGAGGATATGCTGTAAAACGGAAAACACCAGGTGAAAGAGAGACGTTTTCAAATAACCAAGATGGTATTATGCTGTAAAGACTTTGAAATGTAAATGTTAATTAATTAGAAAGTTAATTTTGAACATGAAATACAATCTTTTTGTAAATGTACAAAGGATATCAGAATACTAATAGAAAATTACTGGGACAATGATAGCTGGAACTTTTAGAAAAAGAAATGGATTTTGACACTACAAGAATCAAAGTTAAAATTAAAGATGTTTTGATTTAAAATTAATTTTTAAAACAAAAATCTCTGTAGTTTACAAAGAGTGGCAGAATAACTAATAATGAGGTGATAAACAATAGTGTCTTGTTGTGAACCTTGGATCAGTGAGAAAGTAAATTGTTTATTATCGAAGGGAAGTTGTACTTTGGTAGTATGTCAGTACGTTTGCACTAGAAAAACAGTCACGCCACCAGTCTGGGACACGTGAGGGATTCTCTTAATAAAGAAGCGAGCCAACTGGAGGCAGAGAGTTTTGGGTTCGTCTGTCTTTGAATGCAGTCGAACTGAGTGGAGAGACGTCAGAGATTGAAAAGGAAGCATCCACTGTGTTGCTGAAGGTAAAGAAGTGAAATACTGCCGCTAACATCTACTACTAATACTACTATTACTACCACTGAGGACAGAAACATCAAAGGTTGTAGTAGTTGTGCTAAGAACAGACCAAAAAGCCACATCTCTTCTTACCGAAATTATTTGAAGTAATTGTGTTTGTTCAGTTATTGTTCACATACAAGAAACATTCAACCTTGTGCAACAAGAATAATTTTTTTTGTGTCTGTGTTTGCTTTTTTATATATATATATATATATATATATATATATAAACAAATGTTTAGAGGTACAAAATTTATATATAATTTTAAAAACAAGGAATGTATTGATTTTAATTTTAAAAGTCTGTAAGGCCCTTTCAACCAACATCTCATCAGGAGGTAATCGTTGGATAATTAATTAACGAAAAGAATAGTAACGACAATAAAGAGCAAAAAGGGGGAGCACACTAAAATAACAAACAAGTGTATATATATATATATATATATATATATATATATATATATATATATACGTTTGTCCTTTCAAAATCAAATCGACTTGGTTATATTTATTTTTCTGTTAACCCAATTCTCACCCAACAAACTTGCAGGTGGACCAACAGAGAGTTAGCAGATTTCTGCGATCTGAGTATCACTCTCCAGGATCAAAACAATCACAATGTGGCTGGAGGGTGGCTTCAAATTAACATTGGGAACTGGAGATTTGTGTCTAACCTGTAATACTGGATCATCAGTCTTGTGGAGTGCATTTGTCCAGTGGGGTGAGGATACGTTGTTACATAAAAATTATAAAAATATTCCTGTCATCTTCACCAGAGAATTGTTTTGAAGTTGGAAAAATGTTTAAATTCAGCTTCAAAATGGCTAAAAAATATGTAATTTCTCCTTCCTTCAAACTTCGTAAATAATGCAAAAAACATGTTGCATTAATTGCTATTGAGTAGAAATTCCTCATTTATTTTTTAAGAAAATTTTTGAAATTTTCCATGGTTGGGAAGAGAATAAAATAAACTATATATGTGTACCTTTTTTTTCCTTTTTTTTTATTGATTTTGAAAAAGATATGAATTGTTGAAATAATAAAATAAAACTGGCTTTGTTCAGTTTGTAATAACTAACAGGACACAGCAACAGCCACAGTTACTTGACTGATTTTTCCTAAGTCAGTTTCAAACTGTTTTTAACAAATTCCACAACCCTGGCTATTGACAATATTGTTCAATATTTGTCCAAATTTATAAGTTACCAACAAAATATGTCATAGAACATTCTGTAGGAATCATAACAGATTTTAGTGATGATGGTGTGTGACAGTGGATTGCCTTCATCCTGGAATAACTGGAATATATAAATGGCCTTCTCCAAAATACTGTCAGATATATGAAAAAAAATTTGTCTAGCCTCTCCACCTTATTCTGTAACAGCCTATTCCTATAAACTAGATGATTAGTTAAAGGTTAATGACTTTTACCAACATACAATGAAAAATATTTCTGAGATGAATGATTTCTGGGTAAGATAACATGTTCTATTGTAGAATAGCAAGGTTTGTGGAATCAGAGGTGTAAAAGGAATCTGAGGAGTTGAAGGAGTTTGAATTAAATATTTATTAATGAGCTAAGACAATTTCAAAATGTTTTTAACAAATTCTACAATCCTTGCTATTGACAGCATTGTTCAATATTTGTTCAAATTTCCAAGTTACCAACAAAATATGTCATGGAACATTTTATTCTGCAGGAATCATAACAGATTTGATAGTGATGATGATGTGACAGCAGATTGCCTTCATTCTGGAATATACAAATGGATTTCTTCAAAAGAATCAGAAATATGAAAAAAAAAATTATCTTAGCTGTAAAAGTCTCCCTACCTTATCTTGTAACAGTCCACCCCTATAAATTAAAGCAAAATATTTCTGAGTTGATATTAAAGTACATGGATCTGATTCTGATAGTTTTTTTTTTTTTTTTTTTTTAAAAAGGAAACAATAAGCAACATAATTATTATAGATCTAAATTGGGTTAAATGGGTTTCTGAGGTTTCAATGGTTTATTTGCTTTTTTTGTTCGTGTTATGCAAAAATAACTTGATCACTACTGAAAGATCTGTTTTTAGAATATTTTTCATTTCAAGTTGATGATTCAAGTGAATTATTGTGGTCCTTATGTTGACTTACTCCTTCAAAGCTTTTATTTGATATATAACTTGACTGTTTTTTCAAATCTCAAGATTTCTTTTTTTAATTATAAATGTTCACTTAATTAAAAATGACCACTGTTAACAGTAGTTGATATTATTTATTGGTGTTAGTGGCCTCTATGGATTGAAATACATCTAATTGTTAATTGCTGACAATAATTGACCAAAAAATGATCTTTTTCTAATCCTACAGTAACAAAATATGAATTTTTAGGACACTATCTTGGCTATATGGTGGCCATATTGGATGATCATAACATCTATATGGTCGGGAATAGTACCATATTATTTTCTATATTGAAAACTACTACTATATGAATTTCACAAATTTATATTCAGTAATAGTGGAGAAAATTGATTTTTATTTATGAAAGTGTTTTTTTGTTTTTGTGTCCAAAATCCTGATTTTGGCTTCCTATATTTTTATCTAGTACAGCAATTTCTGATTTGGTCTGAGCAAAAAATATGAATAACTACTCTGCAACTGTTCAATGAATTTAAAAAATTTTTCTTTTTTCAATGAGTTCTATTCAAAAACTAACTTTTATATACATTACATCAAATTTAGCATCTTGGCTTCAGTCACTTTCCCCACTGCTGCAAAGTTGCTTCCCTGTGCCTTTTCATAGTAATTTGCTATGGTACCTAGACTTTTTAAGTGCAGTACTAGATTGACAACAAGGTCTCATCAATTTACAGTTGAACTGGCCAGTTGCAACTATAAGTTCTATGCTAACAGTTTCTTTCCAGCCAACTTTAATCTTCAAAAATTTAAATGCAATATCTTCTTGATCATTCTTCTATTATTATCATTATTTAATAATGTTTCTTTTTTTTAATTTTTTCACACCTAGTAACCTCCTGTGTCTTAGTGGCTTTACTACCTTGCTTGGGGTGAATTCAGAAAAAAAAAATTTACCAAGATTTTCTAAAAAAAGAAAGAATTTCTAAAATAATTTCATTCATGCGTGAATAAGTCCTGAAAGTTTCATTAAAATCCAACAATTATTTGATTTTTGCAAGAATATCCAAATCAATGTTTTTCACCACAAAAATAATAAATAATAAATTTTTCACCACAATAATAATAAATTTTCTATACTAAATTATGGCCTACCCACTGATGCAAGAAAAAGACTTTTTAACCAAAATTTTGAATGTTCTAAAAAGGATAAAAAAAAAAAAAAATTCATTTAATAATCAGAAATCATTTGGTCTTTCCTCTTAATAATAAAGATTATCACAATAAAACTTTGTTTTTATTAAGTTTGGGTCATTTTTAAAATTTTTTTCTTTTTTTTTATTGTGGTATGCTAATTTTTTAGCAAATTATTGGAGGTATCTACAATGTTGGCTCTCATGATATCAGTACTTGATAGTTTAATAGGTTTGATTGGTCTAATGAAAATTTAATTTTGATAGTTTGTGTAACTATGAATTTATTTGTTTTAAAAACATATTGCAACAATTTAAATATCTTCTTTTAAGGAAATGTCTGAATTTCTGGGATGAGGTGTTATTATTTACATACAGACTATTGTCTGCGTAATTGTTGATCTGGCTAACCTACAGGGAATTTTAAACTCAACCTTTTATTTAATCTATGGTGATAGGCTGTTCTTGTTCTGTTGTACATATCCAGGGATATCTTGTTTTAGTTTTTTTTTTTTTTTAGTTCTGCTCAGTTATTGCTTGCTCAATTTCCACTGGGCACAGTGTCCAATCCAAGGATGCCCTGAGTAGGCCTAGAATAGAAATAAATAAGATATGGTTGACACTAATAGATAAAAAGAAATAACAGCATGGTATCAACAGCTGCCATCAAAAGTGAAGCCTTTGTGAGTGTAGTCAAGCATGACAAGTAGCACAGCAGCACACATCAGCAGACAGGTTAAGTTGGTCTACAAATTCTCCACTCAGAACTGTCCATCTAGTGGGTTAAAGCATTGGTTTGTGAATTTGCTGACATAGTAATTGCAAGTTCAATCACTGAGTGTGTACTTAGACTCAGTGTAAACAGGGCAAGCAATAACTGCATAGTACTAGATAACTAGACTGTGTCAAAGTGCCCAAAGAATTTAAAGAATAGCTTTTATTGTTACATATTTTATTTAAATATATTTTTAAGAAAAATTTATTTTGCATTTTTTATTTTGACATTGCTGAGTGATGTAATGACATTTGCTGAACTGAAATTTACTCTACAAAAGTGACATGACGGTTTAAGGTTCCAAGAACTTGATATAGGCTAAAATTATATAAAACAGTGTATTACTGTACATAAGGATAATGGACACTGAGGTCAATACCAAGTGGCAACAGTCAGTTTCATGCCTGAACACAATATGCAGGCCATCAAAATATGTTCAGAATGAACTTCTCGTCCCAGAGAGACCACCAACAAGATGTCCTGAAAATTATGTTCAAGCTTGGAACAAACTGTCATCACTCAATGTTGACCAGTCTACTTTCACATAAGCTCTATTCTTGATATTGAGCACTTTCCCCATAAATATAGCATACCTTAAAACTTTTTTATCATATATATGAGAGAGGGAGAGAAAAACAAGTTGTGCTAATATTTAAGCATGGGAGCTGTTTCCAAATTCCATTAGTAGTCTTTGTAGTGCATAGATAAATCTATAAGTAAAGTCAACTCTTATTTAGGTATAGCATAAAAAAGGCAAGCCAAAATATTGTAAAAAATCTAAGTTGTGAATAAATTTTCCAACTACAATAATTTAGAAGATAATTTTTTTTATATTATTTATTTCTAAAAATCCTGTATGAATAATGACAAAATATTTACAAGGAAGTCAAGCAGAGGTTGATACATTTCCTCAGTTAGTTGGTTTTATTAAAATGAATGTTTTTAGTTGCTATAATTTAAGAAAATTTTACAAATGTTTTGTGTTAAAAAGATATTGTTTATATTTATACAATTCATGTTTTTGTTTTTAAATATATGATACAGAAAAAAATTGAATTTATAACAATTGCATTAATGTTCATAGATATCAAATTTAAAATAATTATATTACTTCAGAGGATTTTTGTGTGAAGGCCTGGTTTAAATAATTTTGTCTTGAATTTTATAATTTTTTGTTAGAATTTTTCTTTACATGTTAAATTGTTCCTAAAATGCATTTAGGAAAGTTTTTTTTTTTTTATTTTTATTTTTTTTTTACAAATACTTTCATTATTATTATTATTCAAACTTGAAATGATAAAAAACACTGATAAATAGTAACCTTTTCAAATGAAAATGTTGACAAACCAATGAAACCACATTGTCATCACACTAATACATTTTGAATTGTATCAATTTTTATTATAACTTTGCTTCTACCCTATGTATTTATATGATCACTTTTTTTCTTACCAATCTTTTAATCTGCCTCCTCCCCACGCCTAAATTGAATATTTTTACATATTTTAATAAGTTTATACATTTTAATAACTAAAATATATAAAATCCTTTCAAATAGATTGCTTCATCTTAATTATATATTGAATTTCTAAATTTATGAAAACACCTGAAAAAAAAGTACTTTGAAGAAACATAGAAACAACATATGTGTCATCTTAGTAATTTTTCTTTTTTTTTTATCATTTCACCATAAGCAAAGCAATAAAGCCACTAAGATGCAAGGGATTCCTGAGAATGAAAGAATCTGAGAAAAATCATTTTTTAGGGATGAGAACACTAAAAGAACAGGTTTCAAGGAGACCGAAGATGACGATTTGATATTGCTTTATGAAGCAAGAAGTGTGAGAGAAGAAACTATTAGCATGTAACTTATGGTTACATTTAGAAAGTTCAACTGTAAAATAAGACCTAGCTACTGTGCTTAAATTTGTAAAGTCGACATATCAAAGAGGAAAACTCATCAGAACAGTTACCAAGAAAATATTTCTAGAAGAGGTACAGGGAAGCTACGTTGAGGTGGTAAGAAAGTGACTGAGGCCAAGATGCCAGGTCAGGACCAATAACATTGCAGATTCTTCTTTCGATTTTGTTAAGAATCTATAGATACATAGTAGAAGCACCAGACCATGCAATATTCAACACATAGATGAATGGCAGATTTATAAAGGTGTAAGATAGTCCGATGAAAAAAATTGTCTAGCTTGACACATTGAACCAACTTTCCTAGCAGCAAACCTAGCAATTGATTTGATGTAATCATTCCACTTCATGTCAGTGGAAAATGTTAGCCTGAGCAGGTGCAATAAGACACTCTTTTGGAGGTTAGCATCAGCCATGTTGATGGAAAGCTTTTTTGCCTGTCCAAGACTATTAAAAGAGAGCAGTTTCATTTTGGAGGCATTAAAATTAACAAATCATTCCTTGCCCCATTTAATAGATTGAAGGTTTTTTTAAACAGCTGCCAATTTGACCTTATCAAACCTATCAGACTTACCATTAAGATTAGAGTAAATAGTTGTCATCAGCATAGATGTCGAGAACTGATGATATCAAGAAGGTCATTGAACAAAGTAGGTTCAAGGATAGAGCTCTGAGAGACACCAACATTAATGCAAAAAAGGATCTAGAAGAGTGGCCGTTCCAGACAATTTTCATTTTGCAATGAGATAAAAAAGATTTAATCAGATCCCAAATTTGTTCTGAAATACCATAACCTTTCAAATTTTGAAGAAAACCAGCATGCCAAACACAGTCAAAAGCCTTTGAGATATTTAAAGCAACAGCCTGAGCTTCACCTTTCTTATCTAAAGCTTGACAAATACCTTCAGCAGTAACCGATAACACATCAGCAGTTGTTCTAGAGAAGCAAAAGCGATATTGTTTGTTTGGAAGAAGACACTGCAGGGTGAGATACCTAACCAATTTGGAGTTGATTATAGCCTCTAGGATTTTGCCAAAAAGAGGTAGAAGAGTAAGGAAATAAAGGCAAAAATAATAGTCACTGTCTGTTGTCTGTGGCAATATAAACCATCTGGAAGGTGGCTAAGAATAAAGCATGATGTGTTGTTGGGATTTCCCAGTAGAAGTACATGAAGGGACACCTATCCATGCATGACCTGGCATTGCAAATACCTTTATATTATGTGATTTGACCAGAACAACTTCAAAGCTCTACCAAAAAGTTTGGGCTCCTTACTACCAGTATCTGTCTATATTTCTGAGATGAGGTATTATGTACACCATTTACATCGTTCGGACTATCATCCTCATCTTTGTTGCCATATTTATCAGAACATTTCATCTGTTGTATGCTCAGGCCTTCTTCAGGTGGTTGGAATGTTGAACTGAACTCATTATTCGCTTGCTGGGGTAGACTGTTCTAGTTCCACGTGCTATGTCCAATGACTGTCAGTTATCAGTTCTCTCCTTTAACTCGAGGGGAAGTGGAAAAATCGGTCATGGCTGACCACATATGGAGAGAAAAGGGATATCACTGCCCTCTGTGGGATCAGGTTGAAATCATAGACAAAGAACATCATTGGAAAATTCGTAAACTTAAGGAATCAGCACATATGCTAGGCCACAAAACTCTCCTGAGCTGACCAAGCATAGAAATGAATACAATATGGGAACCAGAGAAAAGCAATAATAACAACAAAAATTGCAATATGAGCTCTGGTAAAAATGGTTGCTGAAGACATTAGGTTTATAAGTCCCAGAAATTCATACACAGATCTCTTCAAGGACACATGGCACAGTGGATAAAGGCATTAGTTAGATCCAGTGACCTAAAGAGTGTGAGTTCAATACCTGGTTAAGGCAGTGGAGAACTTGGAGAGGGGAACTAAGAAAAAAAAATCACTTAACATTTTTAATGTCTTAAAATCAAGCAATGATGGATAGAAAAGAATGATCTTCCCCAAGGTAATGTGCTTACTCACCTCCTCTTTAATATCTACACAAATGATCAGCCCATCCACCCAAATACTAGGCACTTCCTCTATACAGATGATACCTGCATTGCATTTCAGAAGCAATCTTTTGAGGAAGTTGAGACCTTGCCAGTGCTCTGGGCAACCTTATCCCATACTATGGTGTTAACCACCTTCCAGCCAACCATGACAAGACCCAAATCAGTGCCTTCCACCTACAGAACGGAAGTTAACCGCCAGCTCAAGATAAACTGGTATGGAAAATAGAGTACACTTTCAAGCCTATCTTGTAGTCATTCTGGGCCGATCCCTTACATACAAGGACCACACTGCAAAGACTAAAGCCAATGTTGGGTCAAGAAACAACATCCTGAAGAAGCTGGTACAATCTGCACCACACCCTTTGCTACTCCATAGCAAAATATTCCTTACCAGTGTGAAGCAGATCACCACATGCAAAGAAAATCTATCCTTCCCTAAATGCTTCTTGCAGATCAATAACTGGGTGTCTCAAGCCAACCAAAGTAGATGACCTCTACTTGCTAAGTGACATTGCTCCCCCTTAGATCAGAAGGAAAGTCAATTCCCAACCTGAGAAGTTAAATCAAGAAACTGACCCTTCTCATCCACTCCACAGCTGTGAATTAATGATAAATAGGCTCAAGTCAAAACATGGCTTTCTGCATTCAGTTGAACCAGTGAACAACAGAGCTCGTAGTTAACATTGCCTCCTGTTTTTACCATGCTCTGGTTGGTAGAGAGTGAATCTTTATACAGGATTGTTGGTTGTCCTTAACCAGTGTCAGTTGACCCTTTGCAGGATGTCCTTTTTTTCTGATGTGGCTGGATTTTTAAGCACCCAGCTTATATCTATAACAGGTGGTTCCAAATGGGTCCATCTTCACAGATTTAGTTACTGTTCAAGATTCCACACTGTATAGCAATATAGAAAAAAATGAAGAAATCAAATAGTTGAAGTTTTAACTTAATCTAATTCTGGCATATATCTACATGGATTTGTAAACTATGATCAGAATGGTGCAAGATATAATTTAAAATAAATAGAAATGGTACTAGTGTCATCTTGGATTACACTTGTTTTAATCTCAAAAAATTCATTAAGTTCTTGCTTGAACTTGACACAGCTTTCACTTTCATTGTAAATGTATGATATGACTTTGATGATTTTTGTCTGGAACACCATAGTATCACATATCTCTGTTTGTCAAATCGAAGGCTTTATTAAAATTGATAAAAGTGACAATAATTGGTATCTGTATCCAGTTATCTCCTTAGAATATGTATTTGTTCTACATAGCTGCATCCTTTGCAAAAATTAGATTGAAATGATGTTGGCTTTTTGTTCAGAACTTGATAGAGGTTAATTAAGCAGGAGTCTGTTTTTATATCTTAGTCATTATGGTCATTAGTGAAATTACTCTAAAATCAATCATTCTTTTTTAAAACTTCTTAGGAAGCAGGATTATATTTTGTTTCTACTGTTTAGATGGATTGTAGTTGTTGACACACTTATTAACTAAATTTTGATTTGAAATTTTCACTGTATAATGTGTGTAATTAATATTTGTCACTGGATTAAGTACATTGACAAGTAATTTTCACATAACAATCTCTTTCCTGTTATTATATACTACATATATTATGTTATTATATACTACATATGTTATTATATATTATTACTCACAATAAGTTGATGTCATGGTTAATATGTTAATATGTGTCTACTTTTGTTGACAGTCTTTGTTCATGAATGACTCCTCTGTCCATAGACGGGATAAAAACATGACTTGTTTCTTTTGTTCACATTTTGTACAATAGAAATATTAATTACCTCCAAGAGAACATCAAAATCATAAATAAGTAGCCATTATGTACAGTTATATATGTGTATATTTGTTTTTGTAGGGAGGAGGCTATAAAAAGCGTAGGGTAAATTTTAAAAAGATGTTAGTCCTGATTTGAGTGTTTACAATATACTATCATAATAAATAATAGTATAATTAGTATAAGTTTATGCTATAATTAGTATAAGCTTAATGAATGAAAATGCTATTTGGTGCTTTCCCGCATTCAGACAGGTTGATGTTGCGCATGAACTTTGTCCTATAAAATGTGATCTGTCAACTTTTTTCTAGACACCAGGTAATAGGAACAATCCACAAGCAATCAAGTTCCAGTACCAGACTGTAATGGCAATCAGTATATTTGGACATATGTCCTGTAACTCAGCTCCAAACATGTCTGAGAGCTTTCCAAGGGACCGAGTATCTAGTTAAAACAATATACATTTAACTTCACCATTTTGAAGTGAATGGTAAGTTGATGTTGCATGTGAAACTCCTAATGAACAGATATTATCAAACACATCTGCAATGAACCTGAGACCATGTGAGGTTGACATTGCAACAATGGTCATCAGTCTCTACCCGCCTTTACTTACAGTACTTGGTGTCACTGTTAGCCAAATATTCCCTACTGAAATCTTTATATTAGGCTCAATGCTTTCTGACATCAAATGACCAGTTCATGCTTTTCACTCACAAATTTAATACTTTTCTATTTTTATGAAACTTTTATTTATGCATTATGGCCATAATATTAGCTGTTTGTGACAAAAATACACTGACTTGGATTCCTCTTAAATGATTAAAAAGGAAAAAGCACAAATCAGATTCATTTTTTTTACTCTCTACATATGAATTATTAATATTTTGTTTAAAATCAACACACTATGGGTTCTTTTTGGCATATTAGAATTGCCTGAATCACTACTATTATTATTAATAAAATATTCTGTTATTAATTTTAAATTAGGGAAAACACTCCTTTTTATGTGCCATGTTGCTTCATTGGCTTCAACCATGACCTCCAGACTACTTCAGAATCTTCTGGACATTCTCTTTTTTGGTGAATGCTGCCATAACCCTTGTCTTCAGTTTATCTTTGTTACAAGTTTTGTTGGTTCCTTGCTCAAATGTACCCCACTTATAATCAATAGGGGGAGATAGGTGGCCAGATTTAAGGGGTGATATGGTTGCAGAAATTGTTTGACAGTCATGACTGGGTTCACCTGCTTGTGTGGCATGATGCAGAGTCCTGTTGCCAGACATAGGATCTTCCAGCAGCGACCCCTTTGGACCAGGGCAGCACTACCTCCTCAAGGCACTAGATGTAGGCCTCCATGCTGAGTCTGAGGCCCTCATCAACAAATAATGGGAGGTCTTTTCTTATCAGAACAATCAGAGTGAGTTTTTCAAACTGTCATACCCTCATAATCACCATTAGTTTCATCCAACTCTTTCCAAATCATTATAGATACCCAAACACTCTGAAATGTTCATATTGGAGCTTCTGGCATGAATGTCAAGCAGTACAGCATGCCTTTTCCAAATTTCTGTTGGTGTGAATTGCATCATGGTACTCTTTTTCTTACATATGGTGCTCAACTGAGCCTACTATATTGTGCAGTCAACAAAATCAAAAACAAACAATGCACATGCGCAAAATTAAAAATATAAAATGGCAACAATTTACCCATCAAACACTTCTATGATATTCTTTCTTTTCAGTGTTTCAGATTCCAGTTTTTATTTATACTTCAAGAGTTTTGTTGCAAAAGCATGCAGCTACATTTATAAAAAATAATCAAGACTTGAAAAATCACTCTGGTAATGTGTCTAAGTGCAAATTCATTGTTTTGTGTTTTATAGTCAATTAATTGAGATAACATTCAACTGAAGCTTTTAATATAAAGTAAATATTATTTTTCTTGATCAGGTTCCAACATGTTTCATAAATGTCGGATATGTCCCTTTAAAATTTTTAAAAGACAGATCTTTGATATACGGATTAACTGTTATATATCACAAATTTTATAAGTATAACTCATTGAAAATGACTAAATTAAATTTCAAACATTTTTTTCCACTTTGAGAAGAAAAACACTTGTACAGTAATTTCAGCAAATCATGAGAGAAAATATGTAGTGTAGTGTTACTGACTCACAGGAAGTAGTATGCACTCAATTGCTCATAGCTATTTATAGACTTTGTGACTTCCTATGTATTAGGTTGGTGCAAAAATAATGTTGTTTTCTCACATAGTAACATATATGAGAAAACAACATTATTTTTGCACCAACCTAATAAATGAATCACCTGATTTCCCTGTACCAAAGAGGTTTTATCCCCTTATTTTCCCTGATGATTAGAGGTGGAGGGTGTTTTGCATCCAATTTTGTTTGACTAATGACAGTTCCTCATCACAGAACTTTGAAGCATTGTCAAATACCAGTGTTTTGGGAATTTCATTTCTTGAAAATGCTGAGTAATACACAGAAAGGAAGTTAAACATCTTTTTTCCCCCACCTTCAAATTTCTTATTGTTAAACTCTGATGGATAGAGAATAAAAAAAGATCACTTAAACCTTTCTATAGCTGCTAGTCAAAGACAGAATATTCTTTTCTCTTGCAAGTTAAAAAAAATAACCATTGTGACTGTTTTCAGATTATTTGAGATGATAACTAAATATGATTTAAAAAATGATTTTTTTATGTATGCATTTCACAAAAATGAAGAATTAAGTTTTGATGGATTTCATATTACAAAAAGATAATTAATTATATTAAATGCTTCTAATCTTATAGAATATAATTGTGAAGTTGATAAACAATTCAGTAATAATCAGAATTCATTGGCAGTAGACCTAGAGAAACCAAAGCCATACTGTTTATCTGAGAGAAGGCTGTATGAAGATGCTTAACCAATTAGAGCCTCTAGTACTTTGCCAAAAATGAGGTATAAAACTAATAAGCCAGTAAAATTGAGTGGTCTGTTCACCAGTGTTCTTAAGGCAAGAACTACAGAGAAGGATTTCCAACAAGCTGAAAAGCAAGAAGCAGTGAGGCATTTATTGTAGAGCTGAGCCAGTTCAAGAATACATTTACTTAGGACCATTGCAGGGATACTGTCAAATCTGCAGGCCTAGTTTAGAGATGATAGCAGAAACTATGGATGGAATTATATGCATATCACAGTAGAGATTCTGTTCTTTTTTTTTTTAGGGGGGGGGGGTCCGGTAAAGATATTCCTGAAATGGCGAGAATGGCGTTGGAAAAGAATTTTCCTAGCAAAGTAGGAGGCAACAATATTTCAAACTAATTGAAGAGCGGAGGGATAGGGGATTTGCTCTTATTCAGCACACTCTTACAGACCTGTCAATCATCTCTAGAATCAAACTGTATCATTCTATCAGTGAAAAGCAGCTTTGCCTTGTTGAGGATACACTTATACATTCCAAGTGGATTCAAAGAATCATTTGTTATGGTTGGAACTGTTGCGTTGGTATAGCTGAAAGAAGTGATTCTTATGGGCTATAGCAGCTGAACTGGAATGAGTGAACCAAAGAAGATTGTGATTTCACTTTTGTGCTGGCACAAAAGCTTCAATGCTAGCTTTCACCCAAGAAGAGGACTCAGCAGCACAATTCTCAACTGGGAGTTTAAAAATATCATTCCATGTGGTGTTACAAGGAAAATCATTAATCTAAAACCCCATATTCTTGAATGCATATAGAAACAAACTTATTGCACTTGAATAATACATGTTGCTGATATTTGCCTTTGTCCCTTGTTGTCCTCTCCACTTTATTGGAAGGCAAGTCTCTTACAGCAAACTTGAAAATTTTTGTGTAATATAGGTAATTTTTATTTTCTGAATGACTTCTGACAAATTCTAATTAGAATATAGTTCCATTCTAGTTTAATTGTTGAATATAACTCACCATACCATAATTCATGCCTCTTAGACTAAATTAGTCTTGCCTTCAAATGCATTTTGATTAGTTGGTTGCCTTCAAATGCATTTTGATTACTTGCACTCCTTTAGTTGAAAGGATTACTGACACCAAATTGGACAAGTTATATTTATCAATCACTTGCCTTGGAGTATGGATGAAGCTTTATCATCTTCATCATTCAATATTTATTAAATCAGGATGTGTTTGGCATAACTTGGTTGGAAAAAATTAAAACAAGGGATTGTGTTACTACTATTAACTCAAGAGAGATTGTTTTATTAGTTTTCAATTTCTTTGTTTTTATCCTGAGAAGTTGACAAGTAACTGATTCTAGGGAGGGAAACAAAAATTCAGACTCATAACAAAATATAAATGTTGCATTTAAAGGAAACATCTGTGAGGTTAAACATGATATCTAAGTCAGTGCTTATGGACAGCAACAGCAGAACTGGTGGAAGAACCCCCCCCCCTTTCATACTCCACTCCTCCTCTTTCCATGATCCATATTGGTGGTAGAAACAGCAAACAGAAGACAGGATTCCACCATCTACATCAGTGATAAAACCAAGAAGAGTCCAGTTGCTTATCACAGTCACTGAGAAACTTAGCATCTGAACAACCAGGGGTAACCAGGGGAGTTGCAGTTGAAGTTACAACAATACAAGAGAGTAGAGGTCAACCATCAGTAGCAGAGAGCTTTTTGGAATTGAAATGTTGCAGGATGGCAGAAGCAATGTTATACAGCCACAAAGATGCAAATGGTTACTGAGTATGAAAGAATCTGAGGAAAACATTAAGAAGAAAGGACAATAAAAGAACAGGAATTAAGGAGACAGAAGCTGACAATTTATGTTGCATTTAAATTTTTGAAGATCAAAAGTTGATTGGAAAGCAAGAAGCTGAAAGAGAATTCCACAGGCAAGAAGTATGAGACAAGAAACTATTAGCATGGAACTTATGGTTACAGCTAGCAATTTCAGCTATAAAATGATGAGATAAATCTAGTACTGCACTAAAATTTGTTATCAAAGAGGAACGCTCATCAGAACAATTACTATAATAATATATATACAAAAGGCACATGAAGGCCATAGCAGTGGGAAAGTGACTGAAGCCAAGATGCCAGGTCAGGATTGATGACATTACAGGTTCTTTGAATTTTTTCAAGAATTTCTAAATACATAGCAGAAACACCAGACCAGATGTGGCAGCAATATTCAATGCATGAATGAATGATAGACTCATAAAAGTGTAAGATAGATTCTGGTGAAAAAATTCTCACACAATACAGTGAATCAATATTCCTAGCAGAACTTGCAATTGATTTAATATGATTGCTTCACTTCATGTTGGTGGAAAATATTAGTCCGAGAAGGCGAAATGAGTTACTCACCTAGAGGTTAATGTCAGCCATGCTGATGGTGGGAAAAAAAAGTTATCTAAAACAAAAGTGAGCAGTTTTGTTTTGGTGGCATTAAAACTATCAAGTAATTTCTTGCCCCATTTACAACAGATTTTGGAATCAGCTGCTAATTTGATCTTATCAAACCTATCGGATTTACCACAAAGACAGGAGTAAATAGTAGTCATATTGAAAAGGTCATTGATGAAAATTAGGAACAAAGGTTCAAAGATAGAGCCCTGGGAGACACCCGCATTAAAGCAAAAAAAAAATAGAAGAGTGGCCGTTTAAGATGACTTTCATTTTGTGATTTGATAAGAAAGATTGAATCAGATCAAATATTCATTCTGAAATACCATGACCTTTCAACTTGTAAAGAAGATCAGCATGCCTAACATTGTCAACTACCTTTGAGATATCTAGAGCTTGACAGACTCCTTCAGCAATAACCATTAACACATCAGCAATTGATCTAGAGAAACAAAAGCCATATTGTTCATTTAAAAGAAAACCTTGCAGGGTGAGATGTTTAACTAATTCGCAGGACTAATAGGTCAATTGTTACAAGGATTAGATAATTGGACTGTGTTCTTAAAAGCAGGAACTACAGAAGCTAATTTTGAACACGCAGAAAAGCCAGAAGCAGTAAAGTATTGTAGAGAACAGGAACCATTTCATGTGTGCATTTCCATCATATCTGCATGCTTTGTGTTGATCTAGTTTAGAGATAATAGCAGAAACCATGAATTATAATGCATATCATATCACACAGTAGAAACTCATTTCTGAGAGGAAAGTCTGGCAAAAGTACTCCTGATGAGTCGAGTTGAATTGGAAGACAATTTATGAACAAAACTTCTGCCTTATCAGCAGAAAGTGATAACATTTTAAAATTAGATGAAGAGAAGAGAGATATAGGACTTATTTAACACACTGTTACAGAGCCACCATTAATTATGAGAACCAAACTTGTTAGAGGCTATATATCTGACTCATTATGTCAGTAAACAAAAACTTAACTTTATTGAGGACACTTTTACCATTATTACCAGTGCATACAAATAAGTGATTCCTGTTAAGCTATAACAGCTGAACAGGCAGGATGTTAACCAGGAAGATTATAGTTTCTCTGGTATTTCCAAGATGGCACAAAAGGATCACTGCTGGCTTTTACCCAAGAAGAAATCCTAGTGGTACAATTCTTAATAGGAAGGTTAAAAATTTCACTTGAAGGAGCATCACACAGAAAATCACAAAATTAATCCCAATCAATCTGTTCTTGACAGAAAGAATTCTTATGAATAGGGGGTTCATGTCTAATAGATGAATCAAAAGAAATATCAAGGCACTACAGCATGATTCAATTTACCACCAAAGAGGACCGGGTTGTGATGCTTGACATGAACGAGGAGAAACAAATCCAGTAAAGAAGCAACTTCATCAGAATTATTAGGAAAACTGGTAGCGAAATCTGCTAATTGAGTGAAAAACTGAGCAACGGAAAAAATGAAATGATGAACATTAAAATCACCAAATACAAACATGTTTGAAGATGAATGTAGAAAGAGAGAGAGAGATTTCTATATTGTCAGATATTTTGTCTAATATGTTACAGTCCAGAGAAGAAGATAGTTAACAGAGTACAATAAAGAAAGAAAGCACATCAAAGAATCATCCAGGGCCTCAATAGATGATTCCTTTGCCATTGGAAGATTTTTTTCACCAAGACAAAAAAAAACGATAGTTCTGGAACAGAGAATTCATTGGTAGAGATAGTAGATGTTAAATTAGTATCACAAGCACTAAGATATCGAGAGAACATTTCAAGAGAAAATATTCTACACTACATAAATTGGTACAAATATCACAAACATTAGAGAAAAAGGCCAAGAGTAGGTGATTTTTTGTTTACTGATTTACTCATTTCTTTTAATTGTATCTGTGATGGGAAGATTATTTGAATTTTTAAGCAGATAAAGGCCAAAATAATGATCTCTGTCTATGGCAGTATAAATCCTCTAGAAGGTGACTAAGAATAAAGCATAATGTGGCATCAGGGTTTCCCAGCAGAAGTAAATGCAGGGACACCTATCCATGCATGACATGGCACTGTAAATGTTGACCAGAACAGCCTCTCTAAGCTATACCAAAGAGTTTGGATTTCTTACTACCAGTTGGGGGTGCAGCAACCAGAAAACTAACTCAAAATGAGAAGAGTTGCAGCCACTGATCAGTCAGATAACTAAAAAGTTAGGACAGTTAAATCATTAAGGCAGTGGAAGAAAGGAACTGGTAAACACAACCCAAAACATGAAACATGGAGGAAAAAAAAAACACTCTATCCAGTTCAATAAACATGGAAGGAGTATGAGCTGAGCAATAAGCAAACCTATGTACTCAAATTGACCTGTTCATAGCCTGGGTGCATTTATTAAGACAATGTCTCAAGAACTCTTTAAATAATCATTGTCACATGTGAATATATCTACACACTAAATTTGTAAATATTCTAACATCTAACTGACGTCACCTAAAGTTTTACACTTAATGTTTATTTATTAACTCATCTAATCATACTCTAGTATTGGTCACTATTTCCGATGAGTGAATTCACACCATTTGATTTCCACTGAAGTGTGACACTGAGGCCATGAAGTGGTTAATGTTAAGTATAAGCTAGAAGATAGAGTGGAAAACATTTTCTCTGGTGATGGGAAGTGAAAGGGGCCATCTTGGTTTTCTTGCCCTTACAAGTTGGGAAAATGTACCAAGAGTTTATTTTTTTTTATCTATTGATAATCTGGCATGCGGTGAAAGAAATTGAGAAATAATTTTATCTCTTCCATGAAAATTTAAGAAAACAAATATCATTAGAAAGGAGAGGGATGTTAGTTCTGGTTTATATTTTTGCAAATGAAGTTTAAATGAAAATGAACACTTGAAGGCCAAATGTATGATAAGATGGAAGTTATGAAAACAAGTTATCATTGGCAGCCTGGTTTATATTTTCACTGAACTCAGATAAGTCCAGGGAAATAGAATGAAATTAGAAAATTAAAATTAATGACTAGAATAAAACTTCACCTTTTCACCTATGTGCTTTAAAAATTAGATTTGTCACAAAAATAGTTATGCCTGCCCTAGGAAGTAGGCTGAGGTTGAATGCTGAGAGGGAAGGGGGTAAGAGGGTGAATTTAGCACCACCTGTATGGAGTGATTGTACGAGTGAAGCAAGTTGGAATTGAGGAGAGAAGTGATCCCTGTGACTATTCCCAAGGAAGGTGGATAATTCTCCAAATTTGGAATGTTGATTAAGAAAGCAGAAATAGGGGACAAAGAACCCTTGTTGGGATTAATGTGAAAATTAGGGAATCACCATATCCCCCAGAATTGTCAGCCCCATGCTGGTTTGGGGTTGAAGTGCATATAAGCAGAAGCTTTGAGAGTTTGAGGACTTGGGCAGTGAATTCCCACATCAGTGCCTCTAGAATTCATGTCAGCTGTCACCAGATCTCCTGACTCTGAATAAATTTGAACCCAACTCCTCCAGAATTTTAGACAAGGCCCAGTGTCACTATAGAAATTGATTTAATTTTTGTTGTACCAAGAACACCATAAACCAACTGAATGATTACCCCAATGATTCTTTTATTTTTATTTTTCGCTTATGAAGATATTTCTTCCCTTAATATAGTTTCCACCATGGCTCGACCCAGTGCTTCAATTACTCTGACATTTGATCTTTCACTTCCTTGAGATCAAGAACACAATGTGGACAGTGTTTGTGGGTTGAATCAGTCAGCAACCAACAGCCAGCTTGGACCAGTGTCCGTGTTGACCAGCGCAGAGTTAGTTAAAACGTTATCCTAAGATGCTGAGAACCATACCGCTAAATGTGGTTACACCATCAGGTGTAGTCTGTGTGAAAAGGGGTTATAGAAGCAGTAAACAAGAAAAAACAGGGCCTCACAACAGCCTTTAAGTCTTGTTGGCTATACAATTAACTCATTAGACTATTTCAATCTTAGAAGTGGTGACAAGGGAGTCTCTGAGAATGTCAAAAGCAGAGAAATAACTCCCACACTAGTATTCCAAATCACCCCGCAGCTATGCATCTGTTTATGTATGGTACAGTGATGTCAGGATCTAAGAACTCGATGAGCCACCCTCTATAACCTTTCACTGCTCTATTTTCATAATTTTCTCATCCCAGCACTAGCAAAAACATAATAGTTTTGGTGTCGTCACTTGGTGGTGTTATTTATCTTGACAGCTATTGCATGTTGAAATCAGTAAGCTGAAATGTAACCAGATTTTATGGGATTTTACTGAGATTTCAGTTTTTAAATATTCGCAGCGATGGTCACTTGTCTCGGCTGAAAACCAACAAATTCTCTCGATAACTAAAAACGTGTTTAATAAAAACAAATTGAAAAATTTTAAAGTACATTTTAAAGAGTACAGAATCATTAAAAACTTATTCTAGCAGTAAATTGTAATAATTTGAGAAAACTGTATTCTCGTCTATCTGGGATTGTTGGTGGCTGAAGAAGCTGTAGCAGGTGCAGTTTATACGGACATAGCTTCTTGTCATCTTTATCTGGACCCGATGGTCTCTGGCTTTTGCCATTTTCTTTTCTAAGAAAGTTTATGCACCTCTGGCTTTAATTTATTGCATGTTTTTTAATAAAATATTCACAAGCTCTCTTTGTCCACTAACAAATCTCTCTTTGGAATGTGGTTGAATTTTGGTAACAATATGAACACTTGAGGGACTAATAGTACTTTAGATAAACGTAGCAAGAATTCTTTGGAATTTGGGAAATTTTAGAAGACTGTAAATCTTAGTTGTTAATGAATTCTACTTGGTTTATTTCAGGTTCAAATCTTCCTAGAGCCTTCTTTGAAATAATTTTGTAACTTCTAATTACTAACGGCTCATATATGGGAACTGCAGCACCACCTATTTTTACTTGACGTTATTGATAGCACTCAATATAATGAATATTTTTTTCTTTAAATTCTTTCTTTATACTTGTACATTATATAAGTCTTAAGCTTAATGTTAGTTGCCATTTCCTTGTTCATGAAAAAATTTTAAAAAAGCTCTTGTATGAAACGGTGTGCTTTACAGTTTCAGTAATGCAGTGTTTGGCTTTTGTATGCATGCACACATGTCTAAGGATAGAAGCTGAATGGTGGTTAGAGGAAGCACTGTCGCTCATGCAGTGCCAAGTGCCGACCTTGTTGTCTGAGTGTAAGGTAGTGTTTATTTTTGATACAGCATATGTTGTGCTTAAAAACCGCGTACCATATTCTTGAATGTGATTAAACTGTAGATGACTATTATGCTTCCAGCTATACTATTTAATTCATTGTTTTATTTTTTTTCAGTTGTTTTATTGTATAGAAAATTTTAATAATTTAACCATGACCTTGAATGCTCAAGAAATAAATCCAATAACTTGAGTTTTCACAGTTTTCTCTCCATGAGAAAGTTACAGTTAAGAAAATAGGCTGTTCAATACCTGATATTCAAATATCTTAACCAGGAATAAGCAACAACAACAAGAGTCATATTGGTAGCTTTAATTCTGAATGATACCAATAGAAAAGTTCTCTGTAACTGTAAAGTGAAAAATGAATTGTTTTGCTTCCTATGTTTGCTGTTTGGAGGTGATGTAATGTAGACAAAAGATGGTTTTAGAAATATAAATAAAATAAAAAAACATAAAAAAATCAAAAAAGTAGGAAATGTAAATATTATGGAGAAACTTTGTGACACATACATACTTTCAATCAATGAACATAAAGGAAGCTTAAAAAGAACCATGAAATTTTATCCAAAATAATAGACTGTATTTTATTTTGTGGAAACTTTAAAAGTATCTTACGTGGACATAATGAAAAGATGATTCAGTAAATCCAGGGTTATTTAGAAGATTAATAAATTTTGCATCTAAATTAGATCCAGATTTGAAGAATCACTTAGAAATCAGTACAGTTTCCAAAAATGTTTCTAAGACCATTCAGGATGAGATGCTTGACTGCCTGGTATAAATATACCATGAAAAGATAAGGACGGAAATTAGAGAAGCTCCATTTGTATCCGTCATGGCTGATGACACGAGATGTTTCGGAGCATACTCAAATGTTCATTGTTCTATGGTATATGTTGAATGAAGAAATATTTGAGCATTTTGGGGGATTCTTTATTCCAAAACATCCAACTGCAGATGTCATATCAAAATGTATTCAGGAACAATTAGACATAATCCTTCAAGGAAATGGACAAAAACTGATAGCTCAGACATTTGATGATACAAAAGGCCATGAAAGGCAAAAAGGAGGAGTTCAGGCAAAAATAAAAGCTGTTTGTAGTAATGCATATTTCATTCACTGTTATGTACATCAACTTAATTTAATGAGAAATGCAAGTATTACATAAAACGCAAGAATATTTTCCTCTAATATTCTGGTTATTCCAGCATTCTTCTCAAGATCCCCACAATGTGTAGCCATTCTCAAGAAGCATATGGACATCAGCATTCCACATCCATCCTCTCTACAAGGTGGAACATTAACATACGGACCATGAACAGAATTCATGAAAATTTGCAACCTTTAAAAAGCTGCCTTTAGTCGACATCAGTATTGCAGCATTTCAGAAACAACAAGAATTTTACAATAGCTGAATGATGATAATTTCATGTTTTTGTTTGAGCTTTTCCATAAGATCATGCATCACAGTAATTTGAGTTTCTTATTTCTAAAATAGCAGTTTTGAGATCTTTTATATATTAATTGACTTTAAACACCAATTTCTCAAGATTTCATTTGGTTGTAAAACTCATGGCAGGAGCAAAGGAAGTGTGACTGCATATGTGTTGATATAATGGACAGATATTCTTCCACTAAATACTTAACTGCTAAATTGCTCAACAAGAAAAAGCTTCACTAAATGAACTGCTTACAGAAGAGATAGTACTGGCCACTGAAGCATATCCCATAATTGAGCTGCTGAAAAGCTTGAAACCAAACTAAAAGTATTATATTGTAGATCTGATATGATGCATGGATATTGCAAATTAACCGAGTTGTTGAAATTTATGTTGGAAAATAATCTAGATGATGTTCTTGGTGAAATTACAAAACTGATAAAAATCCTCTTGACAATTTCCATGACTACATCAGAGCTAGAATCCTGCTTTTCAGCACTGGAAAAAAATTTTTAAATTTCAACAGAGCACTGAATCCTAAAAGACTAAATTGTAGCACAGGGCTTTCATTGAGATCAAGGAGAAAATTATTAACATTTTTGCTCAAAGTAAGATAAGAATGGATTTTAATTTTTAAATGAATGGGTCAGCTTTGATCTGTAACAGTTTATAAATAAGAAAAAATGATTTAGGATTTTATAAAGCTTATGTCTAAATTTTCTTTTTAGGTGTTTGCTTCATGACACAAAATTTAAAAACAATGGCTAAAATCTTTCGGTAGGAGCACCCTCAATAATTTTAACCACAAGCTGCTTCTAATTATTTTTTAATCTTTCTTTTTTTTTTTTCCTTATTCTCAGCATTTTAGTTTCTCTGATTTTTTTCCATAGATACTTTTTAATGTTCTTAATTATTTCCTGCTTCAAATTGGCATTTAGGTATTCTCATGCAGTAAAAGTAGGTACCACCAGGAGATCACTAAAAAAGATCATAGCATGATGAAAAAGATGCCAAAACAAAATTTTTATCATCTAAATGTTTGTTATTATTAAGAGGAAAGATCAAAGTATTTTTGGAGTATTTTTTTTACATTTTTTAATCCAAAGTTTTCGTTAAAAATCTTGTTTTTTTTTTGTTTTTTTTTTTTGGACTCAGCAAAATTGACAGATAATCAATCATGTCAGCCATTTTTTTCCATTTTATAAAAAAAAAATGAAAATCTCAGTTTGAAATTCTTTTAAAAATCAATTATCATTTTTTCAAAACTTATTTTAAGAAAATCAGAAATTATAATGTTTCTTTAAAATATTTTGAAACCAGCATTATTTATTTTCTGCACCAAAAAGGTGTAGTTTGAAAATTAGACAGTTGAAATTGAAAAATCAAATTAATTTCTCCACACGTGTTTCGCAAAAGTAAAGGCCTTAACAGCAAAGAACAATGCTTAACTCAAATAACACAGTTTAATTGTATACTGGTTGGTCTTGCGTACTTCATAATTACAGCCCGATTATAAACACAAAATTACATTTCTTTAGGTATGTTCATGAGATCGCTAAAAAAATAGCATACCATGCATAAAAAAGGCCTTAAACTTGATTAAAATAATTTTTTATCGTCTAAATGTTAATGTTATTATCAAGAGTAATGATCAAAGTATTTTTTGAATATTTTTTTAGATTTTTTAATAATTTCTAGCACGTCCAAAATTTTCGTTAAAAATCTTCAATTTTTTTGAATTGGAAAAATTGACAGAAAATCGATAATCTCCCGTTTTTTTAACTTTTGTTTACAAAAGTGAATGTTGCCGTTTAAAATTGATTTAAAAAATCAATTATGATGTTTTTTTAAATAATTTTTAAAAAATTAGAAATTATAAAGTTTATTTAATATATTTTAAAACAAAGATTGCTTATTTTCTGTGATGAAAACATGTTTTTTCAAATGGGAGATAGCCGGTCTGAACTGCGGTGTTGAGTGACAAATGACAAGTGCCTGTTTTTCATCACGCACTGACATATTACGTGCGGAAATTTATAGTACAGAAGGTCATAAGTGACAATTTATCTTTACGTTAACAACTTATTTACCTTGTTAGTAAAGGCCGATAACACTGCCGTACAAATCAAGTCACGTGATGTTTTTATTGTATCATATTTCTTCCGGGCCCCAGTACATTTGATTTAACCTTTTTTTTTTCCCCTCACATAGGGAACAGTAAGATTATTACTCTCAACTCAATGGTGTTTCGTCGACTGTAAAACCCTTGTGCTATTTATAATCTGGACAGATACAGGCCCCTAAAAAAAGCATTATATACAGGATTCAACGGTACAATTAATTTTAGAATATTCAACAACTTTTAGTAACTTTATGTAAAAATAATAAAATAATTTATTAAATAACAATTAATTCATTTAAAAATACATTTTTCATCGAAAAAGTTTTTTGCCTTCAGACAATAATATTATGCATAAAAACAAATAAAAGCAACTAAAAGCATTTAAAATTAAATAGTATCTTTGTTTTATTGGGTTTTAACTTTTGTGTGTTACAATTCAGAGCTGAATTTAGGTTTACGAGGTCGGATTTAAAAAAAAAAATAAAACATGATTTACTTTCCTCAAAGCCTTGTGTTTGTAACTATAATGACCTGCGTGTTTCGTCCATAAACTTTTATGGTTTTTTATTAATTTATTTATGGGGGTGTAATATAAAATGTATTTTTATAATGACTTTTAAAAAAAATAACATATTTATAACAATTTCCATCATTCCTGAATAGTTTCTGGAAGTTTCATTAAAATCTGACAATTATTTCTATTTTTGCAAGATTTTCAAAATTAATGTGTGCCATAAGAAAAAAATGGACAAAAAATTCGCAATGTTATTTTTACGGAACTTCCGGTGATGACGAGAAACAAGTTTTTCAATGGAAAGTTAGAATGTTGTAATAAAGACCGAAAATTTTTTTAAAATAATTAAAAATTACTTTGTTCTTTACTCTTAATAGTAACATAAGCGTTTTGACGATAAAACTTTATTTTCGTTAAGTTTGTGGCATTTTTTTATTACGCTATGCTGTTTTCCCGCGAAAAAGTGGAGATACCTACATTTCTTAATTACTGCAGGTCTTCTGATTAGTCAAAACAATACAATTTACAACGCGCTAAAAAAAATATCTATCTCATAAGGACATTTACAAAACTGAATGCGGCTTTTAACTAATTTTATATTTTAATAACTTAAATGTAAAAATATATTATAATTAAAAAAATAACAAATAATTGTATTAAAAATTCATTTTTCATCAAAAAGATTTTTTGCTTTCAGAAAATATTGTCCATATTCATAAAAACGCATAAAAACACAAAAGCATATCTTTGTTTTATTGAGTTTTGTATATTACAATTCAGAGCTGATTTTCACGTGTGCGTGTGTGTGGGTATCCAATTAAAAAAAAAATGATTTGCATTCCTCAAAGCCTTGTGCTTTTAACTATTGTAATCACTAAACTGTATTCGATCGAACTTTTTTAGAGTTTTCATAAAATTAGTTATAGGGAGGGGTATAAATGTAAAAAAAAAATATTTATGCCATGACTTTAATAAAAAAACATATAATAATTTCCATCATCTATGAATAGTTTCTGAAAGTTTCATTAACATCCGACAATTATTTTTCATTTTTGCAAAATTTTCCAAATTAATGTGTTAAAAAAAAAAAAAGTGCTAAAAATTGTATTACTAGTTCCGGTGATACAAAGAGAAACAAGGTTTTTTAAATCAAAATTTAGAATGTTCTAAAAATGATTTTTAAAAAATTGGTCTTTCCTCTTAACATAAACTTAAACATTTAGACGATAAAATTTTGTTTTCGTCAAGTTTGGCGTCTTTTTCATTATGCTATGCTATTTTTAGCAATTTCATGGCGTTACCTAAACTAATGAATATAAAACTGATACGTATGTATTTTAATTTTTTAAATGTAAAACTTAAAAAGTAGAAATTTCCAAATATATCAAATAAAGAACATGGTAAATTTGCTTTTTAACGCCCGCGCGCTGTGAATATTTCTTAAAATTCTCTCCCAAATCGTCATAATTCCGTGTAAATGTCCAAAATTTTTAAGAATACAAAAGTAAAACTATGTTTGTAGTTATGTACTGAATTCGGATATTTAATGGTATATACTAATAGAAAGTAAAATGCTAGATCTTTTTTTTGTTTGTTGACCTATGACTTTTTTTTTTCATTCGTCGTGTTTTAAGCCATTTCATTGAATCAAATAATGAATAAAAAGAAAACTCTTCCTAAGTTTTATTCAAAGTAAATAATTGTCAAATAATGTATTTAAACGAAAATTTAGGCTGACATAACATTAAAAATGTGAGAAAAAATGTTTTAAAAAAGTACATATTTTTTCAATAAGGGAAATGATCTTTTTTTTTTTTTTGTAATTTGTTCATCAAACTTTCTAAAACTTAAACTTTTTTATTTTTGCCGTAATGAACTCAGCATCGCTTCTTTTTTTAAATTGAGCTTAAGATTTTTTATTTTTTTAAACTAAAATTTCCAAACGTTTTTCTTTTCCTCCGTGCTCATTCGGAAGCAGAAAGGACATTTTTATTTTAATTTTATCAATTTTCTTTACGTAAGGAAACAGAAAGTAAGTCATTTTTTCAATTGACCATAATCAGTTTATCAACAAATTTCTTTTCTTTAAATATTGCATTAATTTTAAAAAATAATAAAATTTCAAAAATCATTTTTTTTAATTTATTGCTCCTTGCCCTGGTCAATGTCACAAGGCAATATGTTGAGTTGAAGTTGAAGTTGAAAAAAATATGCTTATTGAAGCTTCATAGAAATCTAGTAGAATATGTATTTAAAATTTTATTAAAATTCAGTCCGAGTTTCTGCTAATAAGAAATCAATCAATGTTATTGTTATATTGTGAAAAAATTACTTCTTACCTTTTTTTGGAGCACGACATACTTTTTGGTTTGTATATTCTTTAATTTTTTTTTTTTTTTTTTTTTTTGAAGTGTCCGTCAGTAAAGTTTTTTTTTTTTTTTTTTTTGGCGATATCTGATCACAGTGTTTATGTTGAAGTTTTTGGTGTTGTAAAGTAAACACGTGTTTGTTGGAATTTTGTATCTGGCATAGGAGGAGCTATCGTATCGAAAATGGCACGTCCCAACTGAAAATTAACAGCAGCATTAAAAAAAATGAACACAAATCTGTCGACCATTACTTTTTATGCTGTTATTCCATGCAAATGACATTTTTTCACCAAGATCAACCTGTTCTAGTTCTCATTTCAAATTTAACGCAGATTGACCTCAATGAAAAAGCTGTGATTGTTGTCTTTTTCCTCAAATTTTTAAAACTGAATGCCTCTCTAGGAGATACTTCCTAGAAAATCGACACCTAAGTTGAAAATTCATTTTTTTAGAAAATGAAAAATAACTGTTCTTAACGCTTTTTAATTTTAGTTTTAATTCAAAGTTCAAACCTATATAAACTAAATTTAAATATTTGCAATTAATACAACCAATTTGTATTGAGTTGACTATTGAGCGTTATTTGAGGAAAATTAGCTATTTTCAAAGTTTACTTTAATATGACTGAATTAAAATGAATATTATTTCATTTTAGTTTAAAATATCGGAGAAAAGCATTATGTGTTTTTAACGAGATGAGTGATTTGACAGATTGAGATATTTAAAATTTAAGTAAGTGTAGGGGACCCCTCGAGCGCCCCTCAGAACATTTTCGAAGACGTTTATCTGACAAGGTGAAACAACATAGACGACAGAACGAGGATATAAGAAGCTAATTTATTCTAGAAAAGTAATAAAGAAATAAAGGTGGTGGGAACGGTAGAGATGCTGAAGTTCTGGTGCAGGCATTGATGGTCGAGGTTGGTTGTTACAGGTGATCGCTGCTGGTCATGCAGATAATCGCTGTTGGTCGTTGCAGTTGATGTTGTTGCCGATAATCGCTGCTGGTCATTGTAGTTTGAGGTTGATGTTGGTCGTTGCCGGGATGCCAACTTGACGTGTTGGGAAGGAAAGAGGAGCTGGCGTTGCGATGTTGTTCGGGCATGTCAAAGGTCCAGTGCAGGCGTTGCGTGTCTCCCGGTCGAGTCCGATATTAGTAACTCCCGTAATAATTACAAACGTAGTGGACGGAAAAGGTTATGGACGACGTGCAGGCAGCCAGTAGGGACGGAATGCCGAGAATTGGCAAGGAGCCAGAAGTAAGAGGGAGAAAGCAAAGTTTCCAACTATCGTCAAATTGGCAGACAAAAAAAAAAATGGGAGTGTAACTTAATACACAGCCCGGTGATCGACGTCCTAGCCACGGAGGCCAGGGGCCTGTGTACCAATCGTTTCAGTCGCCGACCCTTAATTTAGCGAGAAGTCACTGTCTTGTGGTAAGAGAGACTAGCGAGAGAATTGGTAAGTTAACACAGTAAAGTCTATCTAAAAAATGAGGAGAGCTTAGCTAAAAGAAAATCAAGGCCTAAAAATGTCTAGAAGTATATTACAACTAGGTTCGTAATATAACTAAACTGAAAAGGTAACTTGCTAGTCTCTACCTCGGGTTAACAGCGTGTAGGGAGCACAACTGAAAGGTCAAGGTCAAAATGACCTGTTTTCTTCCGGTTTAAGGAGCTAAGGAGGAGCTAACTCTGAAATAAGGGAGATAGAACTGAAAGAATTTACTCGACGAATATATCGTAAACACCTTTTTTAAAAATTTAAGAAAACATCTTATACAATCCAATATTTTATTGAGTTTTAGGTACTACTTATCAACTTCTGAAGACGCTTATTGAGAAAATGTTAGAAAATTAGCAATATTTTTACTACATTTATACCTCTCTTATTTTCTGGTAATGTCGTGTATGGTATGGACGTCCGTATTTACAAAAATCGACACCCAAATAATATCAAAATTCTTTTTCAAATACTGGGAGTCATTGAATTGTAGTGAGCATTTCAATTTATGATTAATAAATACAGTTTTAATTTAATAACTATTACTTGACCACAACAAATTAATACAGAATTTTGAAAAATTTTAAAGTTTATAAATTTTTCTAATTAAAATTTTAAAAGGACTTTTTAGGAAAGAGAGAATGTCAAATCTCTTACCTCAAGTATTTTGAATGGCTCAAACTAAAAACACAAGACTCTTCCTCCAATGTGAAAATTCAAAGAAATTTACATTTATTAAATGACATAAAAAATAATGATACAGAACACAACATTTAAGTTTGTGTGAGATTCAAAAATGAGATAAAACTCAAATTTTCATAAATTCAAAATCAAGGTTAAAACCTTTAATCTGTATGATAAACTTTCACAAATAACTATAGAAATATAATCATTTCTCTAAATTTGTAGAATTTTCTCCTTTCTGTTTCTTCCATTTCTTCCTTTTCATTGTTATCAACTTATAGTTTTTCTTTGTTCAGATCCCAGAAACAGCACAGTTATTTGTCTGTGAAAGCAAAAATCCTTCTTTCTCTCAGATGAACCAGACTTCTTAAATAGATCCACAAATCAGCTTCAAACTGAATACTATGGGGCATAACTTACTCTCCCCATTGGTTAAAAAGTCACAAATGTATTTCTTTAAGCTACACCTGTTTACAAACTTTATTTTGGTGGTTTTTGAAGTTCTTTGTTTATGCAAAGTTTTAGAAACCAAATTTTATTCATGTATCGTGTTTTTTTAAACCATCAGTCTTTTCTTTTTTTCTTTTTTTTTTTTTTGCAACATCGATCACATATACAAAGTTTTATTCATACCATTTTTACTGTCTGGCATCATTTTAGAACATTTTTTTCATTTAAAGAAACTGTGTTAGTAACTTTCTTTTATTAAATGACTTTTTTTTTTTCTTTTTTTTTTTTTGAACATTCCTCTCAAAAGAAAGTATAATAAACTAACCTTGTCTATTGTTTTATTACTTTTATTTACCTTTTCTTATCACATAAATTTTTTAAATTTAAAAAAATGGAATCAGTTCTTGTAAAACTTCATTAAAGGCAAAAATTTCTACAACTGGGGGTTCTGTTTTACCAAGGAAATTTGATGATTTAAGTTCTTCAAAGATAAAGATTAAGTAAAGTAAAAAAGAATTTCTCAATTTCATAAAAATGTGTGGCAGGTAACAGATGCAAAAAAAAAAAATGTTTACAAAGAAACATTTAGAAAATAAAAGGAAAATGACCAAGCCAGTGGTGTACTCAACGTTTTCTTTGTGTATATGTGTAATGTCAGGTCATTCTGATAGGATGCTACTGGTATCATGTAAGCCAGTACTACCTGTTGCATGGTCAGGCAATTGGCAACTAAACCAGTTCCCCCACTAGGTCTACCCGGTGAGGAGAGTGACTAGAAACCCTGAAAGACAAAAACAAGACCTGTCAAAGGGCAGACAAACCTCTTTGATAGGTCAACGGCAATCTAGCTATCTCTATGCAAGGCCATATAAATATTTTGGCTGGTATCCAGACATGTGGTTATCCCACTGGAGGTGAGACCTCCCAAGCCTTCTGGCAGTCTTCTAGGAGAAGGAAACTGATAGAAAACCTGCCTCATATGTAAAGTACCAGGTTGAGATCTGGTGCAGGCTAGCTGCTCTTGATGAGGGTGAAAGGAGTGCTTCTGAGCTTTGGTTAGCAATCCTCCTTTTAGTGTTGGTTTCACAATAAAGACTTCAGATGGGAAAGATGAAAGCTTAACTCGGTCATTATATTGCATGTGTTTGCTGAGAGGCATGTACTGGTTGGTATTGACTGTGATCTGGAGAAGTTAAACTCCGATAATAACACATGAGGGCTGTCATTCAGAGTTTCCATGGCAAGTCTTTTGCACTGTTACTTTGTAATTGACAGATCCCAAAAGTGTAGCTGGTCCTACACAAACCTTCACCACTTTGAACAAATCATTGTGTTAGCTTTCTAACAACTATACTGCAGCATGGAGACCCAGCTGTCATCCAGCTACTGTGAAAAACTCTACAAAACAACATCAACTTCATCTTGGCTCTTGGAATATACAAACTTTCCAGGACAACTACTCAGCACCAGAAAGAAAGACAACTCTGTTTGTGTTGAAGCTAAAGAAGTATAACATTGATATAGCTGCACTGAGTGAAACTTGTCTTCCTGGTGTATCAAAACTGGTGGAGAGTAAAGGAGGGTACATCATTTTTCTGGTCTGGGAATGATGAAAAATAGTCACGACTATCAGGTTTAGATTTTGTTATCAAATCAAAGATTGTGGGATCATTACCTTCTCTGCCTGAGGCTGTTTCTGATAGAATAATGACTCTTAAAACTGACCTTGATCACAAAACTACTCATTATTACAGTCTTGGGCAAATGAATTTTAATGGTCTGTGATTATGCTCTATGTGTAAAGAATTTGATCTTGGTATCCCAAAAACTCTTTTTCAGCAGCCCAGCTGCAACAAGTCCTCATGGATGCAACCCAGATTGAAAAATTGGCATTTTATTGATTTTTGTCATCAGCAAGCAGAGAGATGTCCGAGACTTTCTCATCACATGCCCTTTTCATGTCACCTGTTACCTCTCTGACCACACCCTGCTTTGCAGCAAAGTCATGTTTCATCCTAAATATAAACAGCTACAAAAGTCATCCATGCTAAAACACCTTAATGTCTCATTGCTGAAAAACCATTAAAGTGCAAGCTGATAATCTGGACACTGCTCTTCGGGCAGTTATTATCATTGCTGATGTTGAATCATCATAGAAGGCCTGAAGCAACTCATGCTGCCTCTCTGAAAGATCCCGGACTTCCACTGTGCAAACATAAGGATTGGTTTGATGAAAATGATATGGAAATCCAAAAACTGATTGATGAAATGCATAAGTATCGTAAGATCTGGATAAATGACAAACGAACAGTCAAAACAAGCCAACTACAAAAGGTTTAAAGCAAATGTACAATGTGCCCTCAAACAGATGAAAGAGAGTTGGTGATCAGCTAAGGCTGCTCAGCTCCAAATAGCTGCTGACGAAAAGGACTCAAAAACTTTTTATGATGGTTTAAAAGCAGTGTATTGTCTATAAAAGCACGGTGTCTCTTCAATTCTAGCCAATGACTGGGATACTCTAACTGATAAAGTGTTGTGGTAAACCCTCCTACAGTAGAATGAACTCTTCCTCCTCTCATAAATACAACTGCGAGAGTCGGATAGAAGTGGAGTGGAGTAAGTAGACACAGTGCTAATCTACTTGTTACTAACACTCTTGTTTTGTATATATCTTCAATATACTTTTTCAACCTACCTTTGTCTTCCGTGTCTTTCTTTATGGCCCCTAAACATGCCACAACATAAAGGATCCATCCTTCAGTGCTGGAAAGATCATTTTGAAACGGTGCTCAACAGCACCTCAATCACAGATAATGAAGCTCTGTCCAATGTAACACAACATCCTGAAATTCCTGAGTTATCTCTGGTTATCTCAGGAAGTGCAAGTTTCTATCAAACAGATATTGCCAGGAAAAGCAGCTCCTGGTGAGAATGCTATCCCTGCTGAAATCTACAAACATGGTGGGCATACACTTTGTAATCTACTGCACCATCTTTTCATTCAAATTTGGAGATTAGGCCATGTTCTTCAGGACTTAAAAAATGTCTCCGTGCAACACCTCTACAAGAAAAAAGGTCTCGAAACAATATACGATAACCATAGGGGCATCTCACTTTAGGCTATCAGTGGAAAAAATTTTGGTGAGGCTCATCCTCAACAGAATTATAAAACACATTGTCAAAGCTTATCTACTCTGAATTTCAGTGTGAATTTCACTCTGGTTGTGGCACTATTGACATGATTTTTGCCCTACCTCAGGTTGCAGAGATGATTCGTGAGCAAAACAAGGATCTATTTATGGATCTTACTAAGGCCTTTGATACTGTAAACAAAGAAGCACTCTGGAAAGTCCTGAAAAAACTTGGTATACCTGACATGTTGAATGCCATTGATTCATTTCATATCACTAATGGAAATAAGGAAGGCTGTGTCATGGCACCTTTTTTGTTTGCACTGTTCTTCTAGGTGATGCTGAGGTATGCTTTTCAAGACACAAAAACTGGCATTAAATTTCATTTTTGAACTGGTGGAGGACTGTATAACCATCAGTAGGTTAAGTCCAAATCACTTCTACATACCAGTATTATACAGGATCTACATGTTGCAGATGACACTGCCCTTGTAGCTAACTCTTTAGAGGAAGCTCAAGATTTACTCAACCAGTTTTCTGTGGCATGTAAGGCATTCAGAAAACTGAAGTTATTCATCAACCTTGGCTGACACCGAAGCAAATTTGAGGTGTAAAATAGAGGCCCCCTGTTTGTAAGTTTCCTGAGGTCCCATTACAAGTTGATGGAAAGAATCTCAAGTATGTGGAATCTTTCAAATACTTCAGAAGCATGATAAATTCAGGTGCATTATTTGATGATGAGATTGTTAATCACATTACAAAAGCCAGCACTTCTTTTGGTTTGCTGCATCATAGGTTGTGTGATGAAAGGGGAATAAAGCTTTGCACTAAAATCCAAGTGTACAAAGCTGTCATTTTGTCAACTCTTTTGTGTATGTCTCTGAAACTTGGACACCTTATAGATGGCACATTAATCGATTAGATGTCTTCCATAAAGGTTGTCTCCATACAATCTGTGGCATAACATTTGATGATTGAGTGTCAAATGCCAACCTTTTTGAAAAATACAAGATTGGTACCATTGAGAACTTCATAGTGCAATCACAACTGCATTGGGCTGGTCATGTGGCAAGGATGAGTGATGATCATATACCAAAAGTTCTTTTCTACAGTGAATTCCATAGTGGCCATAGAAATGTTGGTAGACCTTGGCTCAGGTATGAAAATAAACTGAAGAGCAACCTTTCTTGTGTCAACATTCCATTCAAGAACTTTGAAGAGGTAGCTATGAAGAAATCAGTCTCATTCTAGCTGCTATTCAGGGATAATACACCATCAAGAAGTAAGCATCATTTGACTGCGTGAAGCACAAATGCAAAATAAAACAGCTAACAGTGTTCCTGCTGCACTTGCATGCAATAACTTTCTCCTGTACTGTTTGTGGTCTTTTGTGAAATTCTTGAGCTGGCCTTAAAAGTCATGCCTGTCATAGGCATACAGATAATTAGTAGGTCGTCGTTGGAACCTCATACGTCAAACTCAATGGGAGAGTCCATCATTCATATAATATATATATATATATATATAAAAACACATGACCTGTGCTATAAGTTCAAATCTGTTTATCCATTTAGCTGGACTTGAAGAAGGACATGGAAGTCATAGTTATTACTTGATCATCTTTTTCTTTGTGCTATGTCCCCTAAGGATGTAGGCAATCATGAATCTTCACAACTTCCCATCACTTGTGGCTCGTAAATTTTGTCTTTTTGCTATTTCTCATAAACCCTGTTTTGCCATCCATTTACTCAAGCCCATCAAGTATGTTATGCACTGTTTTCCTTTGACCCTTAATCTGTCCTGTGAGTATCAGATTTTCCAAGCCTTCTATCCTCATTTGTCTGAGAAATTTCAACTATTTCTTCTTGATGTTAAGTATAAGTTTCTTTTTTTGTTTCCATTTTCTCTAGAACCCTGTCATTGCTCACATGTTCGGTCCATGGCATCCTTAGCTTCTGTAGAACTACATTTCTGTCTCTTCTTCATCTTTGAGGAGATTGTCTAGCATTCATTGCCATATAGGAGGACAGATCTCATATAACAATTCAGTACTCTTTTCTTTTTTTCTAACAAGGTTTTCTGTTTGCTTATCTTTGGAATGCATCTTTGGTTATCCCAATGTGTCTTCGGATTTTAGTGTTGGACTTTCTGTCCTCTATTAGAACACTTTCCAGATATTTAAATTTTTGTACTTGTTTGATTTTAGTATCCCTGATTTGTAATTTGCATTTTGGGTTCGCCCTTTTGTTAATGACCATGCATTCTGTCTTCTTGCAGTTTTAGTCCTTTCTTCTTGCTTTCCTTCACTACCTTCTGTAGGCGCTTTTGTAGTTTACTTTCCATGTCTGCTATCAACATATCTTATGTTGTTAAGATTGAGATCACCAACAACAAATCCTGGCAGGACATCTAATTCTCTCAGAATTGCCTCACTGTATAGGTTGAACAGGTCTGGTAAGAAAACAGTCCTTGTCTTACACCCTTTTTTATTTTTGTGTATCTGCCAAACTCATTTTCTATCTGTATGCAGGCAGTTTGCTGCCAGTATAGGCTCTTGATTATTCTAATATTCTTTCCAAATTTGTCAAAGTTCTATCAGAAAATTTATCAAATGTAATTTCAGCTAGAATATGCTACTGTATTTTTAATGACTTCAGAAAGTGAAACTTAATGCAAAAAATGACTGGTTTGAATTTTTCTTTTTTGACATTCTTTCATCTCTACATCTTGCAGTTATTATATCTGTCATCCTAGAATGTAATGCATAAGTGTTTTTATGATAAAATATGTCTAACAAGCACATAGCTGGATATACATTGATTTTTCTATCTCTGGCGTTGAATTAAGAGATTAGAGCCTTTTCTCTCTAGGGTTGTTAGGCTTGCATTTTAATAGAATTTTTCTTTTTGCTCTCTTTTTTTCCTCTTTCAAAATTTGATCAGTGTCTGATAATGTTATAATCAGTAGATTCTAAATTATTAGTCATCTCTTAAAAAGGTTGTATTAAAAATATAAAATTGCTAAACCAAGTAACATTTTTGAAAATTTATCAAATGGTAGAAAATTTTAAAAGATTAAATTAAAAAAAAAGACATCTAAAAATTGATTAAAATCTTTAAAAATATTAGCCATATCTCTACCTCTTGCCACTTATCACTCATCCACAACCTATACATTGTTTTTAATTCTTCTAATTTTTTATCTTTTTTTTCTCTCTTCTATTTTTCCTCTTAATAGCAGGAAAATTTACTATGAATCTTTCTTGACAAATAAATGACCTGTTTTTTTTTTTTTTACTACCAACCAAGTGAACATTGAAATCAGTTAGTTACTTGGAGCTTTTAGTCTTTTTTTGTCTGTATCACAATTGGGTAGTTGTTATTATGAAATGATTTTTCCTTAATTTATTTAAAATGCTATATAAAATAAAACTGTACTGCAAAAGATTATTCCATTATTGCAAAATTCATGTGCTTTCTTTTTCAAATTCTTTTGAATGAGGTATATAAAAATTCAATATTTTTCATTTATTTCTAGTGTAGAAATATTATCTTGTATGCATCTCATTGCCACATTCAAAGCATCTGCTGTCAGATTATATTAAGTCAAGCTTTCTAACTTTAGCTTAGATATCAGCTACCTTCAATGCAACTATATCATCACTAAAAATAACCGAGAAATCTGTTCGACTAGCTTGGACTGGCTTCGGCTTGGACCAGTTAAGACAAGCCATGACATGCTATGACCAGTTTTGGACCAGTGGCCCTTAGAGTGGAAACACTCGGGTCTCCCATGTTAAACGACCTTGTGTCACATCTTGACCTTGTGGGAGTCAAGTAAATATCTACTTCTTTGCACTACATACATGTTTTTCTTTGTGATGTTTATTTAAGTGTGGTACTTCAGCTGTTTTCATGTCCTTAGCTAATATTCATAATTTATCTTTTTTATTGTTTACATTTGCAAAATCACCTTCTTCAATTATTTTCAGTTCACATTACTTGTTTTTAATTTTGCTCAAATTTCTATTTGTGACATTTTCCTGGTGACAGATTTTCACTTGTTCTTGTCAATATTTTCAATTACTTTTTTGATGTCTGTTCAACTTTTTTTTGCCATTTCCAGTATTCAAAATGTTTACTGATGATCATAAATATCTCAGTCTCTTTTATGCTTTGTTCTGTTTGTATCCAAGATATCTACTCCTCTACATCAAGGCAACCAATCCTTGTCTTTTAGCAGACTTTCCAGTTCTAAGACCAATAACTTGTATTCACTATCTTTCTTTTATATTAATCATCAATCCAGTCCTTGTCTAGTTTACTTTCTCTCACTACATTCTCTCTTTCTTTTTATTATAAAGAATTAGCATTTAAATTTTTTTAAATTATTTTCATAGATATGCTTTCTCAAGTTTTACTCACTGACCTATTTGTGAGCACACTGGCCAATTATCCACCCCCCCCCCCATGCATCCATGACAATGTAACCCTTCTCTTTCAATCAACTGACATTTCAGCACGTAGCTGGATGTCATTAATGACTTTTATTATCTACTTTGCAATAGATAATATAGACTGTTTTTCTCATTTTAGTAATAAGGAGTGCCAGAGAAAAGCAATGATAACAAAATTGCAATATGAGCTCTGGTAAAAACATACAATGATAACAGCAAAATTGCAATATGAGCACTGGTAAAAAATGGTTGCTGAAAACATTAGGTTTATAATACTCAAGGACACATGGCACAGTGGATAAAGGTGTTGGTTAGATCCAGTGACAGACCCAAAGAGTGTGAGTTCAATACCTGGTTAAGGCAGTGAAGAACTTTCAGAGGAAAAATTAGCAGGAGATAACTGACATCCATCAAACATGGCACGTGGAACTAGAACAGTCTACCCCAGTGATCGAATTAAAGGGTTCAGTTCGAAATTCTAACCACCTGAAGAAGGCTGCAGCGTACAACGGCCGAAACGTTGTGACAAATATGGCGACAAAGATGAGGACAATAGTCCGACTAATGTAAATACTGCAAATGTCACCTGATGAGTTTTTTAATGTGACTTAATATCTTATTTGCTTTACTCAGATGACCAACTTTTGTATTTGTGATTATTGAGTTCAACCATGACCACCGATATAGAAGGTCTGCTCGATAGTGACGCAACGCCACAAATGTAGTCCATGCAGTGAAACAGACAGTAATCATAATGTAATGAAAAATTGTAAGAAAAAAATTGGTTTTAGTAGAAAACTTTTTAAAAATACATTTATAAAAGAAAGAAACAGAATTGGATTTTATACAGAAATTTATTTCATATTAATTTAAAAAAAAATAACCGATAAGAAAAAAAAAAAATGTTGCTGAATGTTTTGTAAAGTAAAGAAACTAAAAAGTAAACATCATGTTACATTTCATTAAATTTTAAAGATTGAAATTCGTTCATGATTTTAATTGTTTCACATTTGAACATTTTTTATAAATCATAATCAGCATTGTTTTAATTTGCATGTTTTTATTTCAGTTTTACTTTTAATCATTATTCTGTAAAGTTACAATTTTTGAAATCATTAAGAGATTATTACTCAAATACAGTAACAACTGAATTATGAATTAGGGAACAAACAATAATTAAACAAATTATAATTAAATGATGAATAAATAAAATAATTATGATGAATAAATTAAACATAAATAAGAAACAAATAAATACAAACAATAAATAGATTTAAAAATCAAATAATACTTTCAGAAAAATAGGTTACTGATACAAAATTTAGCTAAATGTTTGAAGTTTTCTTTTTTTGCTTAAATTGTTATTTGTAATATTATTATTTTCCCTAGAACAAAAATTATTTAAAAGAGCATTTGTAGAGCTCCAGACAAACATTCTTTGTATTTTTTCTATATTGTGACCCTCATCACAAGTGTCAACATCAAAAAGGAGCTCATAATCTACCAAAACATTCAATGTTATATGCATGGCTATTTTTCTTTGATTTACAGAATGAAGAAAAGAATGATTTTTTATAAGTTTATCAATGACTACATAATTATAGAGAACAAAATTTATAGTTTTATCATTAGGATATAAGAGAGAACCTCTATTAATCTCCTGAAAATAGCTGCTTATTTCAGGTATTTCTTCCACATTATCTCTTACACTTCCAGATATTAAATCTTTGCAACTATTGCATTTAATTTTCTTAAAAACTACATTACAGTAATAACCCGCTAAGTATAGCATTACAGGTAGAACTTCTCTACAATTATTAACATCCTCTTTAACATCAATTCTATATTTATATATATCTAACTTTTCCTCTTCTGTCACTTCATCCCAGTTTGGTTCTTGAAAACTCTTTAAATCAATTTTAATGCATTGCTGATTAAATGGTAAGCTCAATTTTAAAGCTGATTGCATCTAATTTTTTTTTCACACTCAAATATTTGACGTATCGAGATATTATACTGATCCCCACTAAGTTGTCGGTATTGACCAAACCTTGCTTCAAGGTGATCAGTTTGAAATTTGCCTGGTAATATGTACAGCATTTTCAGTTCTTCTATGCAATACTTGGTCAGTTCTAGAAATGCATAGGTTGTATGATGCAAAGCAGTGAAGGTTTCCTTTGTTAATTTGCCATTTCTTCCAGAAATGCTATTCCAAGATTCTAACCAGTAACAGAATACAGAGAGAAATCTAAAATTTTCTTCATTCATTCTAAGTGGATTGCAGTATTTATTTCTAAGCCGACAACCTTTATATGGCGTTTTAACATTCATTATTGTCCACCAAATATAAAATATGTTTATATATCCTGCAACTTCTACAAAATTAGGCAAATATTTCTGTTTTCCTAAAGTCAATAATCCTTGAATAGTGTATTCATTAAAAATTTGCAAAACTAAATTAACATTTTGCCTTTTAAGATTAGTATGTGAAAGTGCCTTTGAGGTTAATTTATAACAATATTTCAAAATTGATTGAGATTCTAAGGCATGAAGTTTCTGTAAGGTAGAAAATGGGGCACTTTGGATATTATCTAATTCATGATTTCCATTATGACAAAATTTGGGGAACAGCATGCATTTATTTACATCTTTTTGACCAAGTCAATTGTTTCTAATGCATTTTAATATATGGACTGAGTCAAAAAGGAAGAAAAGGGGTCGAGACTTTATAACAAGGTGTGGATATACAATGGAAAGCTTTGGAGGACTGCAAAAGAAAGATATAGCTTTTTTATTTATAGCATTATTATCTGTTATAATTGATAATACTTGAAAGCCTATTTCCTCTAAACCAATTATTATGCATTTAACTATGTCAAATAACTTCTCAGCTTTAAGACATTTAGTTGGCATAACATGCATAACATCTTTATATTGTGAGAATACACTGCTAATCATGAAAGCAAAAACACACTTGTTGCAGCTTCACTGCTGTTGTCAGATAAGCCAACAATATTACCACAATTATAATCTAAATAAGGTTTTAGATGTATTTCATCAACAAGTAAAGATACTGTGATGGCCTTCTGCACTAGGAGCTTAAATTTATTTTTAATATACATAAGAAAATTGTTATCATGTTGCTCAATCAAGGGATTCATATATGTTGATAATGTTAGTCTTTTAATGGTTGAATAGCTAGGTAAAATTATATTTTTGCTGTCTCTTAACAATCTGTACCCTTTAGGGGACCGGTTATATAACAATGAAGAAAATATAATCATTTCTGTTGAATAATAAAGCTTATTTTGTGTCATTAAATTTAGCTGCTCATATATAAATTTAATTGTATTAAAATGTTTGTTTGATTCTTCTTGCACCAATTACCAATTTTAATATAAAAATCATATTTTGTGGTTCAGTTTGCTGTTGTTCTGTGTCCATTTTCTTCATGTTTTCTATCAGAATTTCAAGGGTATTTTGATCAGTTACATGTTTTGGAATCTTATAGTCCCCTATTGAATACATTTCCACATCTCTACAAAACACATGTACTGCAAAATCAGATTCAATTACAAGACAGATTGATTTTTGGATATGGGGATTTGATGATGCTGAATATAAGTGTCTCTTGCTGCCTAACAAAACTCCAGTAATTTCTATCAAGGAAATTTAATTTCCCTTCTAGATCATTAACATTATGGAATTTGTTCTGCATATGCTAAGTCATCATTAATACTTTGATTTAAAGCATTTTAAGAGCAGAATTCTCTAGTCGGATTCTCCTAGAGTCTGGTGACTCTCTAGAAGTATTCAATAAAGATAAATAGTTTGGGAAAATTCTAGGAATAGCACCATCACGAAGATATATTCTTTTTAGTTTAACTGCAATTGTGGCACCTGTTTTTTTGTCAAAAGATGACGATTCTCTCCTTATGTCCTCCGGTCGAAAATGTAGTTCATATACCTAAAAAGATTTTAAAAACCAAACCTATTTTAAATTCTTGTGAAAATCTAGGAAAATCAATCAGTAAAAATCTACAGTATGAACTATGAAGCATTAATAATTTTAGGAAAAGTGAAGAGAATTCAACAAAAAATTATTACTGACGAAGCTATGTACAAATAAGAGAATTTTTAATTCATTTTTTTAATTTAAAATGATAAATAAAAAAAAACATTCTAATGAATAAAACAATTCTAAAAAATTGTTAAATTATATAATTCTAAAAAAAATTCAATTATTTTTATTTTATGCCTATAAAAAGATTCCTTTATGAATTTATATCGAAAGTTTATTTTTATAAAAATTAGATTTCAGCTTTTAAAAACTTTCGCAACTTTGTTTTTAATGTTTTGTGAATTATAAAGATATGAAATTATTTTTTTAATCCTCAAAGTTTTAATTGCGTTTTAACTTTTTAAAACAACACTTTGTTTAAAAATGTGTTGTGAATTACAGACATGAAATTAATTCAATTAAAGTTTCATTTAATCACGAATAAAACAATTCTAAAAATTCGTTAAAATTATTAGAATTATTTTTTATGCATAAAATATTCCTTTAGGAATTCATGAATGAATTTAGGTCGAAAATTTCTTTAAAGTTTTTATTTCTTAAAATGAGTTTTTAGATTTTAAAAGCAACACGTACGAGAATGAATGTCTAAAGTCTAAATTTTCTCGCTAGATTTGTCTTATTAACTTTGTTATGAATTACAAAAACATGGTATTAATTTTGTCATTAAAGTTTCAATAAAATTTACTTATTTTTTAATACAAAAAATACTCACTCTGCTGAATTTAGTTGGTGAAAGAAAAATGATCTCTTCTGATTGTACGAATCCAAACATCAGATAATTTTTTATCTTTAGGGAAAGAAAATACATGTAATTTAGGGCCGTTTTTATAATCCCCTTTGCAATTTGGTACAACACATCTATAAGGCATTGTTTTTGTTTTAAATTAATTCAATATTTAAAAGAAAGTATTAATAAACAATTTAAAAATGCCGCCGTAAAAAATCTGATAAAAAAAAACAAACGATACGCTTCTTGAAAGTCGGACTCAATATGATGACGTCACATTTCTCCTTAACCCAATCAAACAGGCCTTCTATATCGGTGGTCACGGTTCAACTGACAAATTGCAAAGTCTTTATCAGGGTGTCTTGCATCAGCAATTCAATTAAGCTGTCCAACAAGACATCTCAGCCTTGTCTCTTCTTGCACATTAATGGCATCATATTTTTGTTTATTTATTTTTTTAAAGTTTGCAATGTATTTTCAATTTTAATAGACTTTGCAAACATGATAGAACTTTCCTGGTTGATAGAATAATTTAGTCTCTGATTATGTTCATATACTAGAAAACAGCTCATGTTAAATATGCCTCTCAATTTTTCTATAATGGAACTTTTTAGTCTCCCTCCCTTGATCACTAATCATTAACAAAATGTTATAATGAATACCAACTGTCTTAACTGTTATTTGAACTTTGTGCTGTAATTAAGTGCTCTCCTCTTCCAACTTAGTAGACTCCAATAATGTTGTCAAACCTGCTTATTAAAATGAACTCGATCATTTGGCTCAATAGAAAGCACGGACAATTTCTTCTCAAGTTTATTAGCTGCCCAGGGAAACTTTGCCAGTTGCAATTAGTTTGTTCTGGTTAGACTAGTGTTGTACTGATAGCAGAGTGACATGACTGATCAAAGGAAGGACATCACCAATTTCTTACCTTACCAACATGGTGGCTTGAAACTACATTTTATGGTGAGTGGAAATTTGATATGAAATTCTGAACCCAGTTCACCAAAATAGGGAAGAGGCAACAAGGATTTGCAAATTACTCATCATCAATGCTGATGAGTAATTCCATTGAGCAGATTTTTTATGTCTTAGATAAGTGGTTTAAGAAAGATGATCTTAGTGTTATATGTGAAACATGGTGTGCATTTAAAAATCTTTTGAAGAAAGTTAGATATCATGGATCAATTTCTCAATGATTTTTATGAGAAAAAAAGTTAGCTGAAAAATTAAGGCCTGAAGTAGTTCTAGCTATGCAGCTTACTGACAGTACTGGATTGGATAAAAAAAATAGATTCAAGAAACATAGCAACTGTTCTGATGCACTTTTTTCCTTAGTGCCTCAACTACATGAATTTAAGTGTACTACTAGATTAGCAACTAGGTCTCACTGTTTTACTGTTGAACAAGCTAGATACAACTATCACTTCTATTTTAACAGTTTCTTTTCTCACATTTCTCACCTGTGAAACTCCATTCAGATTTCTTACTTCTCTGCCACCTACAATCTTCAAAAATTTAAATGCGATGTCAATTAACAATAAAAGAATAGGGTTCAGGAAGACAGTCATCTTGAACACTGTTTCTTTATTATGCTTTCATCACTTCTCATTTTCACTCTTTGTGGTGGCATTATCACTTTTCTTGGGTGAAATGATTTAAAAAAAATTAATACTTCCTAATGTCTATTGAAAAAGTTTATTCTTGCACTTTTAACCACACATTTTAAAATGTCCAGAAAACTAGGGTAGCTTGTTTACTTCATAACAGAATACAGTTCTTTTGTTATATCAAAGGTGAATATCATAGATTGTGAATGGTTTGTAAAGATATATAAGACCCGAAATATTTTTTGTTAATAACTAAAAAAAATAATCCTGTAATATTTAAATTTACAGTTCATATTGTGATTAGTTAAATTTGCAATATTTTGTATTAAATATACAAAATATTACAAATTCAACAGGTCATTTTTGATGAACATTTGTTGATGCATTTCTTATAATTGACTTTTATTCTAAAATTTGAAGTTCCTGAAATTGTAGGTTTTTATAAAATTAACATATTTGTGTATGCAAAATCTTCTCTTGAGAAATTGCAAAGTTGTTTGTCTTGATTATTTCTGCTCTTGAAAATAAAATTGCACTTTAATGGATTTACATGATCCAAATGTATGACAATTTCTTCTTCATAAAAGAGTAATTAATATTGTGCAAGTATTTTATTACTTGAGTTCTCAAAATGATTCTTTCATTGCATTCATAGAATGTTTAAAGTGAATTTTAAAATTACATTCTGACTTTTACAATCTCAAATAGTCTAAACATATAATAAAATTTTGTCATTGGTATTTTAGCACTAATTATATTAGAAATAATTATTTTATGTATATGGAGAATTTGTGGCATACTGTCTGCATTCCAGTTGCAATCAAATTTTTTTTTCTTTCATTTTTGGTAGTCAGTGATTTACAAATTTGTATAATTTCTGTGTAATCCCTTGTAGCCATTGGAACAACAATGTTGGTATTTCTTTTTATTGGGCATTTCATATTATTAAAATCTCTGGTCAGCTTTGGTTTAAGTAATGTAGATGTAGTTAAAATTATTTTTGTTTTGACATTTTTTTTTTTTTAATTTAGTTCCAGATCATTGAGAAACATGTTGAGAATCTTCTGGAAAAACTGCCTCCATTTTCTAACGAGTGTGAAAACATTGCAAAGAGAGCCCAGGAGATCAATTCTAGGTAAGAAAATTATTCCTACTAAATACAATGTTTTAGATTTGCCAACCTTGTAAATGTATTGAGTTTGATCTCTTGATTGAGTTGAAATTAGCTATTGATGATTTTATTAGTTTAAAATCTGTTTTCATTCATGACTTTTTATTAATTGATGTTTGTTTTTCAAGTTAATATGATTAAAGTTTTTGAGGCAATGTATTTTTGCTTTGTTTTTCTTTCCTCATGAAGAAGTTTATTTGTTTTATGCAGGCAACAGAAAGAAATGAATAGTCTGAATAAAGTGTGAATTATAATCACTTTATTAATCCATTTATGAATTCTATTATTGTGCCTTTTTCTTTTCTTTTTTTTTTTTTTTTTTTTTGTTTTGCTTTGATAGTCGACGGATGAATAGCCTGACTCTTCAACGGCACACTCAACTGTTGGAAATCCTGGAAATGCCCCAGTTAATGGACACCTGTGTGCGGAATGGTTATTATGAAGAAGCTCTAGAGTTAACAGCTCATGTCAAGAGATTAGAAAAGAAACACTGCAACATTCCAGTGATTGCTGTAAGTAAACAAAAACAAAAAACATACAATGTATATTTTCCAGTGGATAATATATGCTTAGTCCATTGAAAGATATAAACAATTATATCATTTGTGTATGTTTTAAACCCTAATCAGTTCTTAAAACATTAAACTCAAATGTTATCTCTTAAAGCTCAGCTAATATGTAATTTCAAATAAGCATTGAAGTTGCCTAAAAAGCATAATTGCCTTCATTTTGATTTTTATATTTCATTTGCTGTTGTATGAAACAGACTAAAATTGATATGATACATAATTTTGTTATGAAGATGCTTTTTTTTTTTCATATGGAATATCTGCAAATTTACTCTTGTTGAAAAACAGAATAAACAATATTTACAGTAGTTAAAATTGATTGTGCAGTGGTAGAATTGGCAACAATCAATTGATCTTTTAATCTTTTATAGCAATTTTAAGGGTCATGTTTGCACTTTCATTTCAGTCCATGATTAACTTTTGAAAAATAAATTATGAAGAAATATTTTAAAAATATTTTCAAAATTAATATGTGTGAATTTAGTTTTTTAATGCTCTTTACAGAAAAAAGTTTTCTAGTTTGGTTGAAAGGAAAAAAAACAAAACTTTTGTTTTGTTTTTTTTTCATTTGTTAGTTTTATGGTTTTAAACACTCAATGAAGCAGCAAATTTTTTAAATGGAGATATATTTGGACATTCTCTGTCATGTCTCAAGGAAACAGCAGTTTTTAATAAACTGCTATTTCCACATTTCAAAAGTGATCAGGTAAATGGAACTCATCAGCCTAGGAGGGTAGTCCATTTCTAAAAAGGGAAAACTATGATTTTAAAACTCCATTGCCTTGTGGCCAAACTCAGTCATGGAAAAGGCTTTAAGAGTAAACCCTGAAGAAAAAATCTGCCACCATTGTCCAAAGGTGACTTCAATGTTGCATTTAACATTTTTCCTGGCAATGATTCTAGTGTTAAGCAATATCAGCTTCTGCATTCACTTGGACAACATTGGGTGATGTGGGAAGCAAAGATGTGCTTTCTGGGCATTTGTTGATCTCCATAAACTCCTTCCTAGGCCTGTACTCTGGAAAGTGTTGCTTCACCATGGCAGCAAGACTGAATTAAAACTTTCCAAGTACATATCCATGGTGGACTTATAGATGCCACACACAATGGAATTATAATCAAACTAGCAGCATGGCCCGGCATTGCCCGTGCTTGATTCAAAAATCGTACGACTCATACAGCAATTGCTATCACTTGACTTAAAATATTGTTGCCCTTCCTTGCCTTTAAAGGAGTGCCCTTTGCCGTGCTGATGTTGCTACATGCCTTACTTCTTGCCTATCTCACACTGCAAATTTTTTCTAAGCTCTATACTAAACACTAAAAGTAACAGTTCTCAAAGAAGCTACCTGAGTAGAACTTCCAACTATTGGTAAGTAATGGAATATGATGAGAATGAAGATCAGTCAACCTTGTGCACATGGCATGGTGGATTCTAACTGGGAAGGTCTGCACTGGAGGAACTAAAGATTGTAACTTGTATATTTATTTTGAAAATAGTGAGAAATGGAAATATAGGGAACTAAAAATAATAAAAACAGCCAATAAGCATACATTCCTTTGTTAAGTTAAATAAGCTTAACCAAAGTGAAACAACACTATTATACCTTAACAGTGGCTAGGATAACAAGTCTTTCTCAAAAGGACAGAATCCTTAATCATTTCAATATGTCACTCTAAGTTAGCTCCTTTCACATGACAGAATAGAGTTCTTGTTGCCTGAAGTGAAGATTTGGATCATTAGTCTGTCATGAGAGAAGATAGAAGTAGCAGTGAAGATGTCTGAAGTGTCACCTACCTACCCACAAACAGTTTCAGATGAACAGATCCCTGAATAAAGAACCCTGTTATCAGAACTAACATACTTCTTGTCTTTCTTACTAAGGGAATATCTCAAGACAACTATTTGGTGGGATTTTTTTTTCTCTGTGCCGTCTCACCTTCAGCTTCTTCATTGAACATACACTGGACTGGATTTGTTCAAATGGGAATTGACTTACATTATGGAACAGAAGTTGACCAGTCAGTCAAAAATTGTCTGAGAGACCCAGATTTGTTTGAATGTCTACTGCCAAGAAAGGAACCAGGAGTTTGGATGTTTATCTTGGAGGAGAGGTGTCAACCTAAAAAAAAAAAAAAAACACTTTTTTGAAAGTGTAAGTGATTCCATTAATGGGCTATGTATAATGAAAAGCAGAAATGTGTTGTGGGACGATCTTGGAGATAGCCTGGAGGTGCTTCCTGATAAGCTCATTTGATATTAAAGAGCTTTTGAGAAAGGTGGGTGCACAAATAGGAAAGATATATAAAAACTGAACAGACATTCTTGTGGAAAACTGATGGAATGGAAAACTGATGTCAAATGGGAAGGTAGTTTATGAGAAACAGAAAAAATGCTTAGGCTCAAGATTAGTGGATCAATATAAACATGGATGTTGGGGGAAAATGTCTGACCAGATAATTTTAATTGTTCAAGAAAATCCAGTTAGTGATTTAGTCATTATGAACCAACCCTAAGAGTGCGAAACAGAGGTTTTTCAGTCAACAGTATTTGAGACTTTGGAAGAAAATTTGAACAAAAATACCTAGTTATTTTTAGTATTTTCATCTCCTAGGTCTACTTTTAACTTACTTCATACTGCAACATGGTTCTAAGTTCAAAAACTTTTTGGTACCAATGAAGTTTTAAAACTTTATTATTATTATCATCATCATTATATTTTGATTTCTGTTATGGTCATACTTACCTACCAAGTCTGCAGAAAGACCTAAAACAGGTAGTGGTGTGTTATGGCTACATTTTATGATTTGTTTTTCTACCTCCCATAATATCACTAGCATTATATAGACAAAGTTCTTCTTAGTATGTGGGATGTATTTATCAAGACAATTCTTTTTTATTTCTCTTAAGCTGGGATTTCCAGGAAATTTTTTTAATGTGTTGTTGTGTTCCTTTTTTATCATTCCAAGCGCACCTATTATGACTGGTACTATTCTTGTTTACAATTTCCATATTTTTTCTATACTTCAATAGTTTTTCAAATTCCTTGGTTGCTATACTACAGTCATATCAATTAGTAGGCAAGTTCTTTCTTTTCAGTTTTTGACAGTTATATTCAGCCTATTTGCTTCAATCTTCCTGATTGTAATCCCATAAAATTGTGATGTCTTCTATTTCTGTAACTGGTTCTGAGTGATGTTCATACCAGTGTTTGTTAACATCTTTTCCAAAGTGTTTGCACATTGTCCAGTGTAAATATTGTCCGACTCTATCATGACAATTTTTATATTCATTTGGCACAAGTACACAACATCCTGGGATTAGATGGTCTATGGTTTCCTGATATTTATCACATAACCTGAATTTTAGATCCACAGTATTATATATGATATTTGCCTGAAAGTTCCTAGTGAAAAGACTCTAGTCTTGCACTTCAAGAATAAAGTCTTCTGTTTCAGCCTTTAATCCAGATGCTCATAAGCATCAATGAATGTTAACTTTATCAATATCAGCTTTAATAATATGTTCTGGATATTGGCCATACACAAGTTTGTCTTGCCAGTGATCATTTGTTCAAGAGCTTTCTCCTTGGCTTTCTTTTTCATATTTTTTGCTGCAACAGTTGGTCCTTGGGTTCTGTTTTGGTTTTATACAAAATCTGCCAAATGTAAATCTCATTGTATTTACAACCTTCTTTCATGATTTTATTATAAAAAAAAACAAAACAAAACAAAAAAAGACTTAAAATTAGTATTTTTTAGATATATGCAGTTAACCCAATTGAAATCACTATAAGATTTTACTTACTCATAAATCCAGTTATAAATATTATTATTCTTTTTGCAGCGACCAAATTATATTGTTAGATATTAATGTACCTGCTTTATTTATATAGTCTTATATTTCTGTAATTCAAGCTTCCAAAGATTCCCACTTTACTAAAATGTTCATCAAAAATACTATGCATTGATAATACATATTGTATCTTGTCATATCAAGTTCAAGTTAAAATTCATTCTGTGTAGATACTTCAAAGTTACCAGTAAGGATGATCCTACACAAGACATACTCATTATAATTTTTTTTTGTTTATTGTTTTAATTTTTTTCCTTTTCTCCAGAATATTGTGAATGAAGTGAAGAACTCGACTCAACTGATGTTGAACCAGTTAATTCAACAGCTTCGAACAAACATTCAGCTACCATTGTGTCTCCGTGTTATAGGCTATCTCAGGCGAATGGATGTCTTTTCAGAGGCAGAATTGCGGATAAAATTCCTGCAGGTATAAACAGTTGTTTCTTCTTTCTCATATAAGAAGCTTATTTTAATCCATATCAACTTGTTTTAGTCAGAGTGCAGAACTAATTAGAAAATTGATCTTGGTAAAATTGGATTAAAAAAAAAAATGAATGATTGTAGTTTTGGAAAATGCATTTCATCTCTCTCATATTTTAAAATATTAAGACAGCATGTCATATTTTTATTTATTCAGTTCTTCATTTCACATTATTTTAACACGTTTTTCAAATAACATATATACACAATAAATATCTTATTTGTTTCACCTGTTGGTTCAATAAGTCATCTATGCTCTGCTTTACTATTATTCATCTGCCAAGTAAATTGCGGTACTTTACGGCAACAGGTACTTTGAAACAAATTTGTATTGATAATGAAGTTGTATTGATAATGAAGTGCCCCACTCACAAATAAAATGGGGTGTGTGTGTCAAAAGGACAGTTTCCCCCTTGACTCTTTTGTTACTGTATACACCCTTGGCAAGTATTATTGTTTTAACCAGCTTAATAAAACCCAAACATATAAAATTGGATTTATACATTTTTTTTTTTTTTTTGAGAATTGACAACAAAAGTATTAAACACTAATTTTGTAAATAAACAGTCTAATAAATAGTGTTTGACATTTTTATTGTTATTTCTCAAGAAAAAAAAGTATAAATCCAGATGTTAACAACCTATTTTAGTGAATTTATGTGGTGAGAACAAATAAAAGAAATGCCTGAAAAATATATTTTTTTTAAATTTATAATTATTTACTCAGTTATGTTTTAGATTTTCTTTTTGGCAGACATTTTTATAAATTTTTGAATAAAAAAATTTGGCTACATGTTTATTTCTTTATATGGTAAATAATAAGTTAATTGTAGTTGGTTCACATATCTTTTATGAATTTGTAAATATAAAATTCTTGTAAATAAACAATCAAATAGTGTTTAATTCATTTGTTGTCAATTCTCTAGAAAGAAAGCAAAGGTAAAATATAATTTCATATGTTACAGTCTTATTAAAATTCTAAAAATAACTTTAAAAATTGCTGAGTATGTAGACAGTAATAGCAGTATCAAGAGAATAACTGTCCTTTTGAAACACCAGTTTGTTTTTTTTTGTTTTAGTTTTTTTTGCTTATATGCGTGTTGCCCCTTTTTTCTTTTAATTTCTTGCAATTTACCCCCCACACACCTTTTTTTTGTGTCCTTTTGAATTTTTTATTCTATCACTTGTTTCATTTGTCATTTTTTCTCTTTTCTACCTTTTCCCATTGTATACATTTTCCAGGCTCGTGATACATGGTTTCAGAGTATTCTTGATGCTATACCAAGAGATGATGGTAAGATGACACTTAAAAAGAAAAAAAAAACAAAATGATTTCTTATTTTATAATTTGGTTCCACTATTCGAAATTTGACAATTTTTATTTCATTTTCATTTAAGTTCTATCTCTTTGTCAATTTAATAAAGCATAATGTTTGTAAAGATGATGACACCTATCTGGTTAACTATAGATATTCAAGAACAACGTTTTATTTTGCCTATTAATATTTCTGTATCTAAAGGTCACTAGAAATTTCTTTCATTTATACCAATAGTTAGGGATTATAGTTTTCAAATTTTGTAATTTCTATAAAAACAGAAACCATGTTTCTCTTGATAGACTTGTCTCAGTACCTTTAGGTCTCTGATTGGTATAATATTTCTGATACAAGATGTTCTGTTGACTTCTGGGTATTCATGACATGTCCACTCAGAGCATCCCGTATGTATTTCCTGGGTTGAGTATCCCTTCATCAAGGGTTCTGGAGGTAGATGTTTTCTGGGTTTTGGCATTATTTACCTGATACTCAGGAATCCAAACCTTTGAGTAACTCTGAAGGAGGCTATCCTATCAGAAGGTGTATAATGTCAGGGCTATTGTACTGCCATTTTGAGAATCATTTCTGGATCATGCAGTAGTCTCCAGTAGGGCCCTCTTTATGGCATGATGAAGGGTACTGTTGTGACTGTATCTCTGAATGATTTTTCTCCAAGGTATTTATACATGCCAGCTCCTGCAAGTGTGTCTGTTTCTCTGCCTACTATACTTCCACCAACCAATTTACACATGAATCTCATAAAAATGAAAATGTACAAAACTATCAAACCCAACCTAAAAAAAACAAAACAAAGTAGACCCCTCATATACCATCTCCTACACTAACGAGAGGGGCTTGCATTCCAACTTACCAGAAGCGGAACACCATCTTCTCCAATCTAAAGCAGACCACCTGTTACTTTCTGAAACCTGTATCAATGCTTCATGCACACTAGGGGAGTTCACAGTCCATGGTTACTCTTATAGCCAAATGTGACCACCTAAATCACCACAGACTTGGAGCTTATGCCAAGGACAAGTTTCTCTATGGCAGGGACACAAAAAATGAGGAGCCGAACCTCCCTTACATGTGCTTCTGCGTAACACTTATCCATTGTACCACAGAACAAAGGGACAGCAATCTTCGACTGAATATCTGAGAAAATTGATATTATCCTCACTTAATTTCCCTTGGCCAGCTTTTATATCTGCAGTGACTTCAAGATCCATCATAAAGACTGGCGAGTCCACTCCAACAAAACCAATGTCGAAGGCAGATATTCCAGAGACTTCTCCATCACCTATGAGCTAACCCAGATCATTGGAGAACCTAACCGGGTCCCAGACACGACTGGAACCTCTTCGACCTCTTCCTAACCTCCTACCCTGATAAATGTTTATGAAAAGTTCTATTTCCACTAGGCACGTCAAACCATTCAGTCAGTGTCCATATTAGTGCCAAACCTAAGGTATCCCCTGATGTTCTGTTCCATAGAATGATTTTTTGCTATGCAAAGGACAAATTAGGACAGTTTTTGATCCTACATGATGGAAGCTCCTCTTCAAGTATGCTCCCTCAAAAACTGCTACCCTTGTCTCTGATTGGATCCTTTCTGGAATGGACGGTTTTATACACCCTGAAAAATCCAGAAAAAACAATCAACTTTGGTTCACCTCTGAATGCTCTGCAGCCATGACTCACTGAAACCATTACTTCAAAATCTATCACAAGGAGTGATGTAGTTCAGCCCTTACTACATTCAGGACTGTCTGCAACAGCTGCAAAAATGTTTTAGAAAATGCCAAGTGTAGCTACTCATGAGCCCTCCAGACCAAGGTTGAAAAGAAACAAATTAGATCCCATGAATTCTGGAAGTTCACCAACCAAATCATGAACAATGGTAAAGCGGCTATACCTACAATTATAAATGGCCCAGAGGTCATATCCTCTTTAACAGATAAGGTGAATCTCTTCACCTTCATCTTTGCCTCTAACTCAACGTTAGATGACAAAGACCATCCCCTCTCCAAGTTCCCACATCTCACCAAGCACAATCTCCATAATATTACCATCACAGCATGAGAAGTCTTCCAGACTTATCAAAGACCTTGACCCTAAGAAAGACACTGGTTCAGACAAAATTCCAGTAGTGGTCCTTAAGAACATCATCCCGGAATTATCCCCAATCCTAGCAAAGTTATTCAACCGCTGCTTAAAAGAGAAGTCCTTCACATGTCCATAGAAAGTGTCAAGCATATGCCTGATTTTCAAGAACATGGTAAAGACCCATCAGTCTCCTCAGTATCATCATCAAACTGTTTGTGGCCATAATCAATAAGAGGGTCATTGAGCAACAAGCAGTATGGGTTTCGGTCAGCATGATCCACTGCCAACTACCATCACTCACAGAATCAGTGAGGCTCTTGACAACAAACACACCTTGAGGGCCATAGCACTAGATATCTCAAAGGCCTTTGACAAGGTGTGACACAAAAGCTTACTACACAAGCTCTCCAGTTATGGAATCACTGGAAGGGTCTTCTCGATCATAAAATTCTTCCTAACAGGTTGGTCCATGAAGATAGTTATTAATGGCAAGTACTCTGGAGCCCTAGAGGTCAATGCAGGCAACCCTGAGAAGTAACTCCTAGGACCAACCCTCTTTTTGACCTTCATATATGATCTACCTAAGAATATACTCAGATCATTTGTAAGCATCTATGCCAATGATACGACTATATACAGGTATACCTCTGAAACTCTCGATGACCAGAGATTGGTGACTGAACTCTCTTCTAATTTTGCACAATGGGGTAAAAACTGGCTGGTTACATTTAATGCCTTGAAGACCAAGCTAGTTACATTCCATCATTGCTGATCTGACCCCAAACTACCACCAATCACGATGAACAGAGGTCCTCTCAAGGAAGCACAGTGCTGTGAATGACTGTTGGGCCTTAAATTCACACACGTCCTCAAGTGGAACTTGTACATACGATCTATTGCTAATGATGCAGGTAAAATGGTCAGCTCTCTGTACCTTTCCAGTAAGTACCTGACTCTTCCTGCTGTTCTCTACCTTTACAAAAGCCAGATCAGGCCAAAAATGGAGTACTATTGTCATATTTGGGTGGGTCCTGCCTAGACCTCACTCCTCAGCCTTGATAGAGTTCAAAAGTGTCTCCGAGTCCTTGTGGGTGACAAATTATTTCCCACCCTTCAACCTCTCTCCCACAAGCCTCTCGCAGCTCTAGCACTATTTCTAGAGAAGGTGCTCAGACAAACTATGTTCCTTGATCCTGCTGAAGCAAAGCTTTACAGCAAGAACACGATATGCCATTTACATAACAAACCACACACATTCCCTCCATATTCCATCAGTGAGAAGCATGTTCCACTCAAGCAGCTTCTTCCCATGCACCACTGACTCCCAACAGGATGTTTCCCTGATCACGTCAATCTTAACCCTTTCAAGGCCAAGGTTGGCCATTATCTTCCACTCCTATATACACAAATGGTCCCTAAATGTAACCCTCTACCTCAAGTGGCCTCGGGCCTTGTAAAGAGTGAACCTTGCTATAAAAAAAAAATTTTTAGTTTCAATTCTAGGGATGGAAACAAAACAATTAAAACTAAGAAAAATTAACACATTAAAAAAAATAACCTTTCATAAAAATGAGAGATTTACCTATAATTATTAAGTACCTATCTTAGTTATGAAAATTTTCAAAACTGAGATATAAAAATTAATAATAAATAAAAATAATATCATAAAATTTTATAAGAGATGTATGTAAAAATTAGGTACCTCTCTTATGAAATTTTATCTCACTCTCAGCTATGAACTTTTAAATTTATTTTATTGTTAGTATCTTAAACTTTATTTTTTCAGAAATTATCTTTAAATGTATGGCTATAAAGCTGAAGTATATATAAAAAAATCAATAAAATATTAGATTGCTGAAAGTATTTGTTAATTTTTTTTAAATTACTGTGTAGTTAAATAAATTAGTTCACTTTAAATTTGAAAAAAAATTGTCACTTCCGTTCTTCCAAATGATAACTTTCCCTGACCTAAGCTGTCAATGTATTGATGTAACTGTCAGTATGATCTCAAAAACAAGTCACGTTGGTTAAGACATGCTTTTTAATGGTATTACACTGATGCAAAAAAACAAGATTTTTAATCAAAATTTTGAATGTTCTAAAAACGATGAAAAAAATTAATAAAATAATCAAAAAATACTTTGGCCTTTCCTCTTAATAATAACATAAACATTCAGATGATAAAATTTTTCACATTTGGGGCCATTTTTCATCATGATATGCTCTTTTTGGGTGAATTAGTGGAGATACCTTTGTGAATTTTGCATTGAAAATGTTTGTTTAAAGATAAACTATGCAAAGTTCAGATAAAATAAATAAACATTATACTTACTTCAATATCTTAAATAATAAACTTAAGTTAATCCAAAGGTAAAAAATAAAAATTTCCTAACAAAAAAATTAATTTCTTAGTCCAATTCCAGCAATGAACTTTCATGTGTTAACAGTTTAGTGCCCAGTCATATGCACAGGCATCAATGAGGTCTGGTATAAGGATCACCTTGTTGTTAAGTCTTAATGTGATTGGTTTGTAAGATTATATATATAGAGTTGTGGTGCACATTAGTTTTATTTTTTTAATTGAGCCCTGAAGAGAGAGATAGAGAGAAACAGAAAGAAGCTGTTGAAGGTTAATGATTGCATGCTGAAGGATAATTGTAATCTTAGTTCATGGAAGACAAATTTTAATAAGAAGATATGAAAATTTTGTGGAACATGGTTATGAACTAGAGGCTTTATGATAAAAAAATATTTATCTCAAAATGACACACTTTGAATCTCTTAGTTTTTTCTATTCGTCATAATGTTAACTCAAAGAGAGGATTATTATTCCAGACTTCAAGGTCTTTACATATAGCATTTACTGCCAGGCATAAAATGATTTGACGGATCATTGATCACAAAAATTGAATTGGAACAATGTTATGTCAAGAGAATCACATAGATTGAACTATTTTGTCAAAGTATCTAGTCAAGCTTAGTTCATTTTGCTTCCCATTGATCTCTATATTTTTTTGCCACTTAGTGTTTGAAATGGTGATTTTTATTTAGTAATTGTACCAATGAAGCCCAACAATATACCTACTCTGGAATCTACTCCATGCCTTGATAGTAAGGTTGATCAGTCTGACATGGTCAAAATGGCATCAAGTCCGTCGTTAACTGGGGCAAAGGATGGCTTGTTAATTTTAACATTCCCAAAACTAAACTTCTCTCCATCAATCATCTAAGAGACTCCTCTGTGCCTTCCATCAGCATGGCTGATGCTAACCTCCAAAAAAGTAACTTGTTGTGTCTTCTCGGGCTAATGTTTTCAGCTGACATGAAGTGGAATCCATTGCTAGGTCAGCTGCTAAGAAAGTTGGTTCATTGTGTTGTGCGAGACAATTTTTCTCTCCAGAATCTATCTTGTATTTCTTAATTCTGCCATTTATCCATGCTTAGAATATTGCTGCCACATATGGTACAGTGCCCCTGCTGTTTACCTTGATCTTGATAAAATCCAAAGAAGAATCAACAATATTGTTGGTCTTGATCTGGTGGCTCGGCTTCAGTCACTTTCCCACCACCATATGGTTGCCTTCCTGTATCTTTTCTATAAATACTCTTATGGTAATTGTTCAGATAGGCTCTTCACTATGGTACTATGACCTTTTGAATTTAAGTGCAGTATTAGACTGGCATTGAGATCTCATCAATTTACAGTTGAGCTGGCTAGATGCAAATTCTTCACTAACAATTTCTTTTCTTGCATTTTTTGCTTTTGGAACTCTCTTTCCAGCCAACTTTAATCTGCAAAAATTTAAGTGCAATGTCAATTGTCCTCCTGGTTACTCTTTCCTCTTCCTGCTCATTATTAATGTTTTTATTCCTAATTCTTCCACACCCTGTAACCCTTTGTGTCTGAGTGGCTTTACTGCCTTGCATGGTGTGATACCAATTTAAAAAAAAGAATTGACTATCAAATATTTGTTCATTTTATTATACATATATTCTTAAAGTTGATGTAATGGTAAACAATATTGTACCTTACCTTATACATAATTTTCATGATCAAATAAATAACATTATCATGAAATGATAAAATTATTATCTGCTAACATTAAAATCAATTTGTCAGAAATAAACTCAAGGATATTCAATGAATGCTTGGGGAATTAGAAGAAAAGTAGTCCATACTAATAAAATTTAAACTGGCTGATTTGTTCACAAGGTTGTTAACTTAAGAAATATTTTTACAGAATTTAGAATGTTTTAGCACTGTTTTATTAACACCAGTCTATATGTGCAATATATATATATATATATATATATATATATATATATATATATGACTTGAGCATTTATTTATTCTCTCTTTTTTAATGGATATAGAATTTCTCATATTTATAATTTTAATACCACATTCTAGAGGAAGTTTTCACTTTTGGTGAATTCAATGAACATTTTCATTGCTATATAACATAAAATATATAATTTCATCTGGCTAAAAACACAAGGATTTTTCAGTGTGCCCACATCGCTACTGAATATGACATAAGGTTGAGCTTTAAAGTGTGTTTAACAACAATACTCTAGAAAAATTGCTCAAGCCACCTTGGCACTTCTCCTTCTGTGGACACCTCAAATACTGGGTAATGACTCCAACGACTTCTGAAGGAGAGGTACTGCCTGGGTGGATAGCCCCCATCCCCTCTTGAAGGAGAGGTACTGCCTGGGTGGATGGCTCCCTGGGGCTTCAGCTTAATATTATTTTGAAACTGCCCCCAGCCAAAGCCAGGGTAGTATTATAAATTATAAGTATTATAAATTATCTAACATAAATATACACTTCATGAATTGAGATTACATAGGAATGTTTAATCAAGATTATTAAATCATATTTGTACTAGATGATTGGATATTCTTGAATCAACCTGATCCTCCTTCAAGATCAAATATGATCATTTCAATTAAGAATTAAAATGTTATGTTCTGTTAGCTAAATTTTATGAGCTTTGGTATCTAGAGACTTCTCTTCAATTTATAATAATATAAAGCATTACATTTGGTTCATTTTTCAATAAAATCAACGTTGATGGTATAAATCAAGATCACTAATGGATTATTGTAAAAGTTTTTGATCTAATTCATGGTGATGAAAACAAAGTTTGTTCCATGACAGTAAAAAAAATCTCAAAAAACTTATATCCATTTGAACTAATTCTTACCATTTACTTCATTCATTTTGAGAATAAGCTGTTAGAAATTATCAATCTCTATTTATTATACACTGATGATTTACTCGGATTAATATCTATGTCATTGTTATTATATTTCTTGCCTCCTTTAGATGTTTGTTATATTTGCTAACATTTCAGAAATTTCAAACCTTATTTAATCTATGATATTGGCAGATTATTCTCACTCTGCTGTCCATGTTATAGCATCTCTCTTAATTCTGTCTAGTTAACTCATCTTTGTGATGTCTCTTTCATTGAATTAGAGTGCGTATCAATGCAGAGATTGAACTTCTGACTGCCACATAACCCAATTTACTTAACCAATGCTTTTATTGACTTAGTCATGATTTTTAGGATAATTGTGGAACAAAATTTGAACCCTAATGTTGCTTATCTACCTCTTTAGCAGAATTAAAGTATATAACTTTATCCTACCTTTTACTTTTTTAACCATTAGCCTAATGTTTTTCTCTCTTAATTAAAAGCTCCCATATAGTGTTCATTACTCTGTTAGGTCTACTGAGAATGTTATTAGTGCTTAAGATATGCACTGATTCTTTCAATCATGTTATCTTCCAGTGTTGTTCTCTATTATTCTGACTTATATATGATAAAATATGATTTAAAGTATGTCATATGTATGGTTAAAGTGCTCAATATCAGGGATATGGCATATGTAAATATAAAAGTGAACATTGAAGTCAACAACCAGTAGTGATTGCATATAATCATGAAACAAACTGTCTCTGCTGGGTGCTGACTTAAATGCCCTATATATATATATATATATGTATATATATAATCATCATGGCTTGGTTTTGCAAAACGAAGATCAAGAGGGAGTTAGTACAAGTCGTTTGCAGGCATGTTTGTTACTGATAAGAGTCCAATGCAGGACAGGTGTACATCGTCGTAGTAGTTGCAGCTGAAAGCCTGACCTGAGCCCTGATGGCATAGCATTGCAATATTTCTTCCTCTGCCTCTTGTTCCTGAGAATGGCCCTGCAGATATTTTGAGAGAAGGAGACAGCATGGTTGGTGGTAAGACACTAGGCATCACAATTCTCAGCTAGGGTTGACCATTGGCAATGGTTGATGTGACAGGCAACAAAGGATTTTTTCAGGCAATCTTTGAATCACTTCCTTGGTGCCCCTATGCCACGACAGCTAGTGGGGAGCTCACATAAAATTTTAGGCACATGATTATTTTCCATCCTGGAAACTATCCAGCCCAGTGTAACTGGGACTTCAGCAGCATGGCCTCGATGCAGTGATCTTTGTCTTTTTGAGGACTTCAGTATTGGTGACAAAGTCACTCCAGTGTAGGTTAAGGATTGTGCAGAGGCAGCACTAGTGGAACTGTTCAAGGAGTTGTAGATGCTGTCGTTAGGTGACCATGACTCTGAACCGTATAGGAGAGTGGCAAGCAGGACAGCTCTATATACTCTGATCTTAGTGCCCTTCTTCAGGTGTCTGTTGTACCACATGTTTGTACAGTTTGCCAGATGCAATGCTTGCAGTTTGTTGTTGACCTCCTTCTCAATCCCAGCATCTGATGTGATGGTACATCCAAGGTAGGTACACCGATGGACTGCCTTCAGCTCAGTTGCACCAATGATAATGTGGGGAGGGCGATACTCATCCCGAGGTGCAGGCTGGTAGAGTACATCTGTCTTCTTTAAATTAACTTCAAGCCCAAAAAGTTTGGCAGCTTCTGTGAAGCAGGAGGTGGTGTGCTGCAAAGCTCATTCTGTATGATCAGCAAGGGCAGTATCATCAGCAAAGCAGAGGGTCTCAGATAAATTGCTCCAGGGTCTTTGTCTGGGCTTTTAATCGTCGTAGATTAAACAGGCCATCTGATGTAGACTCCGTCCTCATTGTCAAGATATTTCCTGGCTTGCTTGAGCATCATGCTGAAGAAGATTGTGAAGCGTATTGGTGCCAGAATGCAACCCTGCTTTACAACATTGGTGATCAAGAGATCACAGTTGTGTCTAACTTGGCCGCTCTAATCCTTGTGCAGTTGGATGATCATATTCAAGAACTTTGGAGGACAGCCAAATCACCCCATGATCTGTCACATTCCTCTTCTGCTCACTCTGTCAAATGCTTTCATCAGATCAAGGAACACCACACACAGCCCCTTGTTTTGCTCCTGACACTTCTGCAACTGCTGAAGAACAAACTCCATGTATGTTGTGCTCCTGCTGGTTCTGAAGCCACACTGACTCTCTGAAAGGTGTTGGTCCGTGCTGGCATGTACCAGCCTGTTCAGCAGAACTCTTGCAAGGGCCTTTCTTGCGATGGAGAGCAGTGTAATCCCTCAGTAATTGGAGCAGTCAGATTTTTCCCCTTTGTTCTTGTTCAGGGCAATGATGACTGCATCGTGCATATCTTGTATTTTTCCCTGCTACTAACAACATCAAAAAAGTACATGGAGTCATTTAGCACTGAAGAGGGCCCAGTTTAGGATGGATGCCTTGTTTGTAAGGAGCATCTAACCACCTGCACTGTGTATAGAACTCTGAACCTGATACATAGGGCCATATACTGCTTTTAACGCTTCATAGAAGCCCCTGATGGAGGACATATACACACACAAGACAAAAATATGAAGAATAAAATATAATATATACACTAAAACAAATCCACCTTATAACCAAAAACGCTTTTTAAAATATACATTTTTCTCTCGTTGGAACAATTATAACCTTTTCCCTTTATTTATATATAAATAAATAATATATATATATATAAAAATGTTAGTCTCACCTCTGAGAGTTTGTTAAAAAGAGATGTCTCTGGAGGGTTGAACTACTTTTGAATACTGTCCTGGTGTTTTATTGGCCATGGATTTTTGAAAGTTTTCCAACCTGCAACTGATGTAAAATAGCTTATGTCAGTTTTGGGAAATATATAGAGTGAAACTGACAAATTCAATTTCAGCTAATAGCTATATGTCAGGCTATAGATCTCTTTATCCATTCTCATAGATGAGAATTGGTTGAATTGCTTCTACCTGACCACAGTTCCTTGAAGTCTACTTTCTGTATCATAATAAAGGCAATATATCTAGCATTGGTAAAACAGGAGAAAGAAAAGCTAACAGGAATACAGTAATCAATAGAAATATTGCCATTATTATTATTATATATTAGTTCACTTCTCTGTTAAAGAAAGCTAATATGTTTATAAGAGGAGAGATCTCGTCATTGGCTTAGTACCAACAACAGATTTTTTTTTTCTTTTTAGCTCTAAATTCAGTGGAAGAGGAGTTGGGGTGGGGAACTTCTATTCTATTATCATTAGACTCCATCTGGTATAGGCCATGTCCACCACTTTATTTGCTCTCAGCAAAAATATTAATTGATATAAACATATTCAAGCTAAATAGCCAGATTAAGAAAAATCTGTCTTCATTGTTATAGAACAATGTATTTTGAAAATAAAAAGTATGACACAGTGCATAATTATTTTCATTTAGCATATCTTTTCATGACAAATTTTAAAGTTTCTGGGTAAAAGATGAAGCTATAAGCCAACAAAAATTAACATTTGTAATGTATAATGCTGTATATTTTTTTAGTTCATTAATTCACTTTCATCAAAATACTGTTGATGAACTATTTATATCAAAATTAAACATTTTGCCATTTTAACCTTTATATCCAAAACACTAAATTTAGTGTGTTGTCAATATTAAAGGATTTTGTGATTTGAATGCAATAAAGAAAAGAAACATAACTATGATAACCCATATACTACATATTATGTCATATAGCATGCGATGAGGGAAATAATGATGATCATTTCTATTTGTGTACAAATAAATTTTTATTATTTCTTCAGCCTATATCCATATCACGAAGACCATAGAAGCCAGTCGAGTTCACTTATTTGATATCATCACACAATACCGTGCCATATTCTCTGATGAAGATTCTCTGATCAGTTCTCAGCGAGAAGACTTCTTGCATGAAGCTTCCTTGTTTCACAGTTGGGTTATTCAAAAGGTCAGGGAGTTTTCTCTTTTTGTATGTTTTTGCATTATAAAAATCATGAAATGATCTTTACAGTTTTTTATAAACAAGTCTCCAAATGTACATGCCCCAAACAATGGCTAGAAAAATCTCAGTGAAGCTGATGCCAAAAATTCAATATTGTGTGTACAAATGAAGCATCTAAACAATAAATCAACATAGAAAACCCTGAGTAACACCCGTCTATAAAGGCTGTTCCTGTTGAATTTAATCCAGGTAGTGGATGGAGGTAAAATTTCTGATGTTGCTGCCATCACAACAAGAGTTATTGACGGATTTGCAGCAGATATTTCAGGCTTTATTTTTTTGCCACATCTATTACATGTAGCTTCCTCCTCCTGTGGGATAGTTCAAGCAAAGATGCCTATTATTTCCACTGAAGAAATACGTCTGTCTCTCTTAGAAACAGCTGATGTTTGGTTTGCAGATGATTTGTTACCATCACACATATATTAGTTTTTACTTTACTTTATTTGAACTGATAGGACATAAAACACCAAATATTTTGTTGCTAAAATTTGAATTATTTATACACACACACACACACACACTGATGGCCAAAATCTTAAGGCCAATGATAAAGAAAAGATGAACCTTTTGCATTGTTAGACTCAACCAGTTCTTTGAGTAGATCTTCAAAAAATGAAAATAAGAAAAGGAAAAATAAAAAATTAAGAACTTTTTTTTGCATTTAATAGGGAAAATTTGACTGTATCAAGGTTTTTATGGCAAATATGTATTCTGTTGTGCTTTCATGGAAGAAGAAAATAACATATTTGTTGTTGTGATAGAACAAAAGACTTCTTTTTAAATAATAAATCAAAATATTTTTTTAACAGAATATAACAATTTTTTAACAGAATTGTAGTGATAGAAAAATAAAAAGTTCACTCTTTTAAAAAAATAGAAAACTAAAAGATTGGTTTGCCATAAAAAATAAAAACAAAGACATAACCCCCATGTAAACCTCAACAGTATCACTAAAATATAATTTACTATTACTTCAATATAAAAAGTGAAATATTTCACTTAATTTTATTTTCTAATTTAATGACAACAAATTGACTTTTTTTTTTCTTTTCACAAATCTTTGATTCAAGTATATGTAAATGTACCAAATTTTTTTTTCCAATTTAATTCAATAATTTTTTTTAAACACTTAATATTGTTCTCATAGATAAAAAGTAGAAATTTGTTTTTGCAAGGAAAAAGAGCATCTTGTTTTTCATGGAAAATATTTGTAATTTTAAAATAAATAAACTCTTTTTTAAATAAAATGATTGCCTTCTGCATTCTTTTAAAATGTTTATTTTCAAATTAATTTAATTTTTTTTGTCACTGTTTATTTAAAAAAAATTGAATAACATAAGGTTTATACATGTAAATAAATAAAAACTTTTTTAATGTTTTTTTTTTTGTTAAAAGTTTAGTTTTGTATATTTGGGTTTTTATATAAAATATAATTAATAATTTTAAAAAATTATCCCTTATTAAACAAAAATTATGGAATATTTTACAAATCATTCATTTATTATTCAATTATCAACTTTGCCACAGTTTATTTTAAAATAATTCAATGATTTCAGGTTTAAATTGGAAACTTATATTTTTTGTCTTCTAATTTTAACTATTACATTCATTTTAATTTACAAATATCTTATATAAAGAGAATTGAAATAAATTGTTTATCGAAACCTTCCTGCTGAATCAGAATATATATGATTTAAGCTTTGGAGTTTAAACTGGACACACATCTATACTTGAACAAATGCCAATTTTTATAGAAAATATGAAAAGGTTGTTAAGCAGAGAAAACTTTGATTGCTGTAGGTTGTGTGTGAATGTTACTGTGTATTACTCTTGATATCAAATGAATTTGAATATTTATATGTATGTAAAATTTGTACATATGTACCGACTACTTTTAATGACTATTAATAAGTTAATATAATTTTAAGATGTCTAAAAACATTTTGCATAAAATGTTTAATATTGTTTTAATAAGAAAACTAAACTAGTCATTATTACTATTTCTTATATTTTTCTTAGGTGAGTCAGTTCTTAACAACCTTGAAAGAAGACCTTGAATATGGAGTTGGAGGTCGACTGGACTCTTTGCTTGGTCAGTGTATGTATTTCAGCTTATCATTCAGCCGAGTCGGTGCAGATTTCCGTGGACTCTTAGCACCAATTTTTCAGCAGGCTGCCCTCAACGGTTTTCAACTGACTTTAAATGAAGCCAATAAAAAGTGAGTTTTTTTTTTTTTTTATAATTTAAATTTTAAAATTTTAAAACTATTTAGTAATAAAAGTGCTGATTTAGCTGGCTTTGAACTTCCCTTAACAAGAAGGATTAGCTTCAGTTTAAAAAGAATTAAGTAAAAATTTGAAGATAAAGTTTTTATCTTGGAAGTTTGTACCTTTCTTGAGTCAAGAATATTTACCTTATTAGGATTTGCTGCCTTATTTTTTGATTTTTAACCTTCATTAGTCTCTTAAAAATTTTGTCTTGATATTTTTTATAATGGGACAGAATATCAAAACTTCTTTGCACTAAATGATGTAACAGGTGTGTGTGTGTGTGTATATATATATATATATATATATACACACACACACACACACACACACACACACACACACATATATACATGAATAAATACAAAAGGAAAACTTTTCTTAGCCAACATGTTTTGTCCTCTGATAGACAAGGCAAATAAAATCTATCAGAGATGAAGCACGTTAGCTAAGAAAAGTTTTCCGTTTATCTTTATTAATATTGTCTTTTTGTATAGATATATTTCTAGTTATATATATGTATAAAAATTCAGATATAACATAATTTGGTGTATATAATGGAATGTAATACAAAAGTGCTTGTTGTTACCATATCTCAAGTATGGTCTCTAGTATAAAGATTCATTGAACTCAATATTGTTGAACGCTTTTTGAATTATGCTCCTTTGCCAAGATAAAAACGTTCTTGTGTCTTTGAGCACTTTTTTGGTGCACTTATAAATATATTCTAGTGTTTTGGGGGAATTTTTTTGTTTTCTTAAATAGCAGTAATTCTTCAGTTATTTAATTCTCATACATATGGGCATTTCTCCCTTGATGATTTTACATTGATGATGAGTACATTACCAATTACCTTTATAACACCTTGAGTTAGCTGAAGGGATATAAATGGTCATATCACTGAACAGACCAGTACTGACCACCTGAAGACTGCATGCATAGTGCACAAAAGACTCAGTTGTTGTTGGTTAGATTATAATAAATATAATATAAATACTTTTTTCTGGTATGCCATTTTAAGTATGCTCCTTTGGAAATTACTTATGTATGTAATACATAAATTTATCCCATAATAAAATAATTTAAATGTTTCATAAAAAAAATTCAACATCATTTACTTGCTTTCATTTATTACAGATTAAATTATGTCATTTAGCATCCTCCATAATTTATCTACACTTTTCAGTTAACCTGATGAATATTTATGAGCGTCTCTTAAATTTAAAAATTTTGAGAAACTAATAACATTTTTACTTTTGCTTATAAATACTTGTAAAATAAAATCCTCACATTTGCCTTGATAAATTATGTTGGTTAAGATAGGTTTTCCTAATATGTGTGTATGTGAATGTGGATATAAAAATTAACATTGCAACACTGTCAGTTTCATGACTTAAACAATCCTCAGGCCACCACCCAGCTTATATTTACAAGTGCTCTATCCTTGATATTGAGCACACTTTCCTCATAAATATAGCCAATTTTAATAGAGCCAATGAAAAAAAACAACTGCAATAATATTTTTCTGATGGGTTTCTGAATGATACATTTACTGTTATCTGTGATACATCTGTGATTATTCTTTCTTTGGCTTCTATTTTCTAGATTTGAGGATGTAATGCAATCCTACAATTTAATGACTGTCACCTCCACAGGAACAAAAGGTTATAATATGTCCTTTCAGGTGTGTTCACAACTAGTTTTGTATCTAATAATTCTTTCACAATTCCCAATGCTTAAACATAGTCTTTTAAAGACATAATCTCTGATAGCATTTTCAGATTAGTCATTATCTTTTTAAGAGTTGTTTGAGAAAATTTTTTTCTTTTTGTTATTGGCAGAAGCCAATCCATTCTGTAATTCATTTCACATAGAGTATTGACAATTGATTCAACATAATAAACAGTCATCTATTTATGCTGTTTCTAGCATATGCAAAGGAAATAGTCCATGAACTCTTATAGTAAATGGCTGTGGCTCACACCTTGAGTTGCTTCTTGGCTGATTTCTTAAAACCTTTGAGCAATTAATTAATACATATTAAGATCTATAGTAAAAATATTGAGTGACAAGAACCCTACTTTGAAATTGAAAAAAGTTGAACAATCAAAAAAAGAAATAGACAAAGACAAGAAATAAACTGTCTTTAAAGAATAAGAAAAAGATTGAAGCAAGAAAATAATGTCTAAGGATAACTGAAGGGTAAGAAAATGTTTTAAATTGCTTACATTAGACAAATGTATAAATTGGGTGAGTATGGGTTTCTTTGCTTAGCAAATAAAGAGCAACAAAGTGTAAAAATAACAAATTCTTTCCTACCCATATTACTCTTACTAGAATGTATATTTGCCATCATTTTCTGATTTGCACTGATGTAAAGAAAAAAAGACCTCCAGCAATTTTTGATGTGGATTATGCACATGAAGAAGGCTGTTAAATGGATTGGTTGAAATGTTTTTATAACAAAGCAAATAAAAGAATGACACTAATAGAACAATTTCTTTCTTTGTTTTCAACACTAGCAGACTCGGGGATTAAACTCATAACTGTTAGAGAACCCAATGTGTTTTAAACAACACTTTAATCCACTGGCTTGGGTGTCTCTTAGACAATCTAGTGTTGAAATTCAGGAGACTTAAACCTAATGTCTAGTAAAGAGATAAGATTGTATGAGGGTCCTGACTTAGGTGATGGAATTTTCTTTTAGTATTCTTTCTTGATCAGAGGCTCCCAAATAGTATTTATCTCTATTCTAAATCTACTGAGGAAGTTGTCAGTGCCTAACATGTGCACTGATTCTTTCAGTTGTCTTATTCTTCAGTGTTGTTCTCTGTCTAGTAATGACTTCATTGCACTACAAGGCATGATGACCATTCTTTTACCCCTACAGCTGATATAAGGAAAAGGAGTGGCCATCCATCCTGGAATAATTTATATATATATATATTTGTTAGAGATGGAAACATGTGGTCATTGAAGCAAGCTCCAATGTTCTTCTAGTCCTTTATTCTTGTGGGGAAGCTAGTCTCTCCTTTGTATTCCTAACCCACACCAACCTGAAATGGACTATACACAGTTCTTAATTGTTTTCTTCAGAAGGGTTAGGCAGGATTCAGGAAAGACATTTCTAAAAAGTTGAACTGATTTTGAATACTGTCTTACTTTGAACCTTTTCAGATGTATCCTTTATGTATGATAGCTGATAATGTTATGTTGACTGGGTAGTTGTTATCTAGAATGCTATTTGTAATGCTGATCATCTGTTGGTATGTGTCTGGCCTTATGTTGTAGACAGCAGATGATCCCTTTCTTATCGCTTTTTATGTATGATGGGAAGTTTAGATATTGTCCTGTGAATGTTGTCTTAAACCCATATTTTGTGCAAGTCATTGGTACATCCAATTGACATTCTGCTTCCTTTTCCATTGTGAACTGCATAGAAGGTCTACTCAATAGATAACCTGATGGAGATGTTACCATTACCAGTAATGGAAAAACATATACATGAAATACTTTGAGGTGGCTTAGATATAAAAATGACACCTTTATACTCTGGCCCCATCAGAAAGATGTGCATTCTGGTGCATGTAAACCCAATAATATTTTCCATACATTTCACAATGAGCTCACAAGTGTTAGGGAACTCTGAATAATTTCACCTGAGTTTGCAATGAAGCTACATAATCTTGTTCAGTGGAAAAAAAAAACCAGACAATTGACACAAAGGAGTATAAGATTGTTTTCATTCAACTCTTAGGGAACAATCTACCCCCATAGATTGAACAAATGGTTTCATTCAAAATTCCAATAAGGTTACAAAGACAAACACTGGAAGAAGGTCTCCAAAATGGTATGAGTAGAACAACCAAGATGAGCATGTTGGGTTGAAGAGTAAAGCATATAATCATGATAGTTCCTTATCTCAAAAATTCTAACAAAGATTAAAATTTATCAAAGAATAGTTAAAAAAAATTAAATAAATTATATCTCCAGCCAGGTTATTATTTTCTCATATTTCAAGGCAATGGCTAGTATATGCCAAATTCTCATATCTCAAGGTGATGGCTAATATATACCAAATTGTTTTTTAGATTTTCTCCAAATTCCTGGATTTTTTTTATTCAAGTTCTTTAGTAAATTTATTTTGTAAAGTCAATTTTTATGTTAAATTAAAACAACAAAGCAAAAACAGGTGTCTGCAAAGTTGCATTTATGATTAGACAGATAATGAGAAGAACAGATACAATTTGTTTTCATTCAAATTGATTGTCCATACTAAGAGAAAATATTTTGGCAACAGATGTTTAATGTTAGAATAGATTGTGTTGAATAGCAATGTGTGTGTGGGTGGGGGGGGGAGGATCTTTTCAGTTTGTCTATTCATTTACATCTGCAGATTTTCATTTTCTTACATATCACCACAAATAACAATCCATTTAGTTTAATAAAAAATAAATAAATGAATATCAGAAAAAAAAAGATACATGATTCTATCAAATTAAGTTAATTTCTGATATGAAATCCTGACAGATGAATATTGATTTTTATTGAAAATACAAATTGTGTATTTCAGCCTGGTCAGCTGTTCCCTCCATCTGTCCTACTAGATTTTCAGCCATTGGCCATGTACTGCAATCATCTCTTGAGTGCCTTCAATGATTTACGCTTGTGTGCTCCTCTTTCATTGGCCTGTGATGTCAACAATGCCCTACAAAATTCTCTTTTAGCTGTGAATCGTGTTATCCTCTCATTCCACAGGTAAGATTTTTGTTTCCAGTCTCCAAGAAAAAATTCTCAATAAATCAGTTCAAGAATATTTCTTCTTGATAACTTCAAGGTTTTCTGTTATTTTATTATTTTTAAGTATTATTTCTAAAAATCGTTTCCGCATTTAACTTTTATTATAGTTTTCTTTATAGTTGCTTTTATTTGTAAATACTTTTCTGTACATTATTTATTATATGTATCAATAAATGACTGGTTCTTGTTTTTACAGTATTAGTAATAGTCTTTTGTTTTGTGTGTGCTACTGCTACTTTACAGGGATATCATTCTTTAAGTTTTCAGTTTTTAATTGCATCATTGATCATTATTAAAAACATAGAAGTTTATTCATTTATTTTTCATCTTGCCTAGATTCACTTTAGCTAAAATGTTTGTTCAATTTTTGCCAGACCAAGATTTTAGGTAAGTAATCAAAGTCCACTAAAAATAACATTTTAAGTAATAAAAATGTTGGATTAAAAATTAATCCATCAATTCTGTAGAAATTGCTTTATTTATATTTTGGATACAAAACCAAGCAGATATGGGTTATTGAGAGAATCTGAACAAGATGTGCATTCCTTAAAAGGGTAAATACAACTTTGCTTGGCTTTGCCACCCTCTATGACTAAGTTGCCTGAAGCATGCCAGACAAAGTGGTGAGTGCAGGTTTCTACCCTGCTGGAGGGCACATTTTCTTTATCAAATTTTCTCAGGTTAGTAAACATAATATGCAGTTTTAAAAAATGTATGTATGTATGTATGTATGTATGTATGTATGTATGTATGTATGTATGTATGTATGTATGTATGTACGTATGTATGTACGTACGTACATACGTACGTACGTACGTACGTACTGAAAATAACATTTGAAGTAAAAAAAATCAAAGTAGATGCATTTTAAAGCATAAAATGTTTCAGAACAACACAAATTAGTGTATAATTTATTTTGCTGTAAATTTTTAGAGAAATTAACTTTTTGTCTTTATTATTTCAAAAATTTTTCAGGGCTGAAGAACCAACGTTTAACACACAAGAAAGGGAACATTTCCAATACTTTCTGCAAGTGTACACTGCTGATCTTTTACCTTATTTGAATCAATGTTTGCAGACCCTCTTCCCACCCACACAGCTTGCTCAGTTGCTTGGTATCACAATAGCTGAGATGAGTGCATTGGTAAGCCAAACAATTTTTTTTTCTCAAAACTCTGTTTTCATACACTTTTATTTCATTTTCTTTATTCAACAGGAGACAAATATGAACAGATATAAAAAAAAAATAAAAAAAACTATATATTACTGGTTTTAAAAAAATTTTACATATTTAAATCAAGCAAATCATTCTACAATACTTTCGTGCAAACATGCAGTCTGAGAATTTATTTTTCATTTTGACAAATCTTCTATTCCTCTAACAGCAACTAAGATTAGAAATAATTTGTTTAAACTTCAATTTCATTTCAAATTAAAATTTGAAAGCTTCAGTTAGTCTTTGGAAAATAGCACAATTTTATTATTAGTTTTGATTACATTCTGGCACATTACTGGAATTCATATCATTTAAGTGACATAAATCCTAAGTGATCACCAGTGAGATACACCTGCAAATATTGTATCAACCTAATTATCAGAATCTAACAAACATTTTCTTTGTATGCCATTGTTTTCTGTAAGAATAAAATATCTAAGAACACTGTCAAAATTATTATTATTGTGTCAGTCCTATTCAAAGCAATGATTTTTCTTTCCACATTTTGTTTACATTGTATTCTGGCTTGTATAATGTGATCCCCTTTTCTTATTTCATCCTGGTTCCATTGGGCATTTCACTTCACCAGTTGATCTTCCCAACCCACATTGTTTAAGATTTTAATCTGAGGAAGTCTTAGAAAAAGCTGGTTGAAATGTCCTTTTAGAACAAAGTGAGTGAGTTATAAGAAAAGTAAAGACGTAGCTTTCAGGACAGACAACTCACACTTGCTTATAGAATCAATAAGTTTGTTACAGTTATCAGTTTAGAGTTAGCTTTTCTTAATTCTGTAGCCAGTTTTGTGAGTTAGTATGTATTGGTATTATTCACAGCATTATAAAAATAGCAACAATGCGATGGGCGGGTGGTGACATGTAGTCAGTTCAACAATTCCATCAAGTAACTTTAAAGGTCATAGGGCTTGCAGACAAAGTTGGCCTCTAACTCTTCCACTCAGTCATCAGAAGAAATTTTCCCTAGCCTAAATTTTTATTGGGTAATATCTTACAATGGGTGGTAGTAAAGAAGGAAGTGATATGAACTACTTGATTCTGAGCATGACTACCCTCATCTTGTGTTGGGTTCATATATTTATAGGAACATAACACTTTTAGATTTTGCATATATGTATAAGTAATAGTATCAGAGGAAGATGCTTGATAACATTACCTTCATGCTGAATATTTGACTTCACAGATAATGAAATCAGAACTGTAGAGTTGTATTAAAAAAATAACAATATTCCTCTACTGAATTTAGGCCAAGATCCCATCTAGTATTTGCTAGGTTTATTTCAGTTACCATTTTTCTAGTAGTGAGTGGAAACAAGTGCTGGGTGCTCTTTGTTTCACTCAGTCTTAGTAGTTAAAACCCTTTAAGTGATAATTCCAGCTCACTAGAAAAAACACAATTTAGAGTATTTCTGGTATACTATTAAAATGTAAATTGCTAATTTACTAGGCTTTTAATTCATCAAGTTGATTCTCATTTTAACCAACCACCAGGTACATATTCACTTACTAGTAAAATCCACACCAGTAACTCTCTTGACACTTTCTTTGAGTGTAACAATCATCACTGTAAGAAACAAGAACAGCAACACACAAACTTATTTAACTTTGTTGTTTTTTTTTATAAAACATTTTATAGGCAAAAATAAATAAATAAATGAGGATTTAATATTTTTCATTTTTATTCCAGGGTAACTCTGGTAGTTTGGATTTAACAATTATCCTTGACAGCCTCAGTCATCTTCTTCCTGAGAAAGAGGAAGAGGTATCAATAACTGTGGAAGAAAATCTTTCTGAATCTCCTACTGTGATGAAAGTTTCCCCAGGAATAGTCCCTGATGATCACTCTTCAGATACATCAACTCAACTTTTCACTGATGCTACAGACACCAATTTGCCACAAAGCTCCCCATCAGAGAAAGAGGCTTACATAGAACCTTCTGAGACCCAAACAATTGATGAGTTTAGTACAGAGACTTTATGCCCATCAGAAGCTAGTCTCAATTCTGAAAGTGCTGTCAAATCAGAAATACCTCAAATTTTAGGAGCTGATTTAACACACACACACCAAAATGATCAAGTTTCATTAGAACCTGAAGATTTAGCAACTACCCTGCCCACCAACTTGGATGTTGTTCATTTGCCATCAGAAGTGCCAGATTTTCAAATTGATCTGGATAAAATTGATCTTGATTCTGAGTTGGTGCCCAGTTTCCTTCCCACAGTTGAGATGGAAGATAACAATTCAAGCCCTGTGCACACACCTGTGACAGTGGAGACTTCATTAGATAATGATATACCAGAATAAATACAAGAAAATCTATTGAATATGCTGAGCAGGTATTTTATGTAATAAGGTTTTACTTTTGACTTCTATATAAAAAAAGTAATATTAAAATATAAATAGGGATAGAATAAGGAACAAATAGATTTTTAAATGTTCCTTAACAGGTTTTGCTTTTAAAAAAATCTTCAGAGAATGAATGAAAAAGAAAATGATTCTGGTATTTTTAATTTTGTTTGTTTTTCATTGGTTTAGCAAGCTTCACTTGCATCGGTCTTGTCAAGCAACGTTTGTGTGTATATGTGTCATAATACATATACATAAGATGTATAGTAAGCCTTTTTATCTATATTTGGTGGTTGTCTACATGTTGATTTGGGGGACGTTTGATGTGATAGTGAAAGAATTTAAGCTTCACTTGCTGTGGTAGTAGGTAGACATATCCTACACTTTTACAAAATCCATACTTAAAGTTGGTGATATAATAAAGTCTGTTTATTTTTTTTCTAATTAAGGTGGCATTTATAAAATCGAACTGACAAGTTTTTCCTAAGGTAAATTTTAGGAATGAATTTATAAAGTTGTTTCATCCTGAAATAATCTAAGGCTTGTATCACTAAATACTTGTTTAGTCTACTTTACAATTAAATTTGTAATCTCTAAGTAAAAAATCATCTTATGCTCAGAAATCAGACAAGCTATAGTTAAACTTTGAGAAAATGGTTTGAATTTTCTAAATTTATACTTAATATCCACACCTTAGCATGTCTCCTAATTTCCCCCATATATTATTTGTTTCTAACCAAAGTTCACTCTTCAAATATCATTTACATTGTCTTAGATTTTTAAAATTTATTAAATATTGCTAGAATAAAATGGTACTCTTTATCAACAGTTTTAATTTTTTTTTTGTTATAGATTGATGATTACTTTTTGTAATAAATTTTGTTGCCAGTTGTAGAACAGTCTGCATAGCATTACTTATAACAGTTAGTTTAATACTAATTTTATGTTACAAAAAAATTTTTTTTTTTTTTTTTTTTTTAAATGAATAAGAAAAATTGTTTAAATAGGGATATTTTACCTAATATCAAACCTTTTGAAAAAAAAAAAAAAAAAAAAACCCACAGATCCTGGAATTAATGTAGTTCAATTAAATTATTTATATTTGTACTGAATTTCTAAAGAAAAGAAAAGTATTCATAAACTTACCATGTACTTTTTTTTCATTAAATTCTTGATTAATCTTGGGAACAAAAAGTGGTATTTACTTTATGCAATTGTTTATAATTAATGTGATTGAAACAAAACTTCAAGACTTTTTGTATAATACAAGTGGAGAACTTTTTTTTTTTCTTGAGAAAATAAATTTTTCTAATAACTGACTCTAAACCTCTTGCTCTTAATGAGTTGAAGCAAGCACCTTATTAGCTCTCAAGGTCAATGACATTATAAACCATTTGACTGCCAACTGCTACATTCAGCTAAAAAAATGCATGACACTACATTTCATATTGATCTTATCGCAAGAGAACCTTAGAAACTATGAGATGTTAAAATCAAGACATTTCTTTCAGTTCTAGATACACTGTATACTTATCACCTATATACATTTAATAGAGAATCATCTAAAATCTTTCCTACGAAGCTGAATTATAGTCACTGATAATCTGCCTCTTCAATCCCTTCACATATTCAATTTTTAGACAAAAATATTTTAAACTCAGTTGTTTTATAGACTCAATTAACTTGCTGAATGAACTGTCTACCAAAGAAAATGTAAAGCTTAGTTAACACTGAGTCCTGACCACCACTTTACCAGTGGTAGAAAAAAAAATGATGTAATGCCTAGTCACCAGTTGAATGGTGGGTAAACACTTGTAACTATTTTTATATCTACCATGAAACATTACATATCAATTATTTGCAAATTTTGACTCAGAATGAACCTGGCATTCCTGAGCTCCTAAGTTAACTAGCAACATCAAAGTAAAGTTCTTGGTTCAGTTTAAAATAAAATTGATATTTGAACAGATTTGGGGAAATGGGCCAAGAACTACAACTTAGGGTTGTTGAGTCTTTAAATAGATTTAAATAAATCCAATTTTTTAAAAATCATTTACAATTTTTCTCTACTACTTACCATTTACAATGTAATATCAACTTGGAGTATTGCATGTTTATATTTCACACATCATGCCCATGGATTTAATTAAAAAATATATATATATATATATATATATATATATAGCAGCTTTAAGAATGCTTTCCTGATGTAAAACAGGAAAACTATCAACTTCTATAACAGATTTTCTTTGTAATATGTACCAAATGATTATTTAAAAAATAAAAACAAAATACTCAAGAATTACCAGAAATCATTTATTAAACAGAGCTTACATGATTTTTTTTTTTTTTTAATTATTATTAAATCTTAACTCACTGGAATATTTAGTAACTGACAAACAATTTTTTTTTTTTACCCCCCTCCCCCTCCTCCACCACAATCTTAAATTTCATGATCCTTTCAACTAAAATTGTGCAGCCAATTTGACCACACATAACAAGAACATCTGACAGCCATTTAGGGACAACATAACAGTACCTGTTTAAAATAATGGTCTTTGGAAATATTAAATTATAAACCATACATCAAATCTAACAACAGCAGAGGGTAGTTTTGTTTTTCTCTGAAAAGAGATGAAAGAAATTTATGTAGTGATGATAGGAGAAGCAAACATTTGAGATGATTCGTGTACCATTTCTCTCTGGGTGTGGTGGGAATAGACATCTTTAGGGCTAACTGCTGCAAGGATAGATAATAATACTCTTAGTATTACCCATACTATTTTTAGAGTCAACAATATAATGCTCACCAAGTGGAAATAACTTAGTTTGTGAAATTCTTTTGTTCACTAGTAATACACAGACTGTCATAATTCATAAAACAAATGAATTTTAACTTTTATTTTACAAATAATTTATCAATTTGTTAGTATATGCTTATAACAAAAGAAATGAAAGCCAGCAATGTTCTGAATCTGATGTTAAAAATATTTAACAAAAAAAAAAAAAAAAAAAAATTATTAGACTTAAAACAAATAAAGAAAAAAATGTGCACAGGCAAAAGAACTTTCCCTTTATGGATTATTAATGTGCATCAAAAATAACCAATGACAAGTATTACTTTTCTTTTATGGTATGAAAATAAGAACCTCTTCTACATCTACAAACTTGTGAAAAGAAAATCAGTAAAGGAAAAGTTTTAAAAAATGTTGAATTTTAATGAAGAAATAGAACAAAGCAAAGATTAGCATTCTCTTATATTTTGTTTTCTTGCAATAAAATGGATAACTTTGAAGGTAGAAATTGGGAGAGGGGGAACATTCAAGTAGGTTGCAGCAAGTTATATTTTCATATAAAATTTTAATTTATTACCATTTTAAGAAAAAAAAGTTTACTTCCTTTGATATCAATGAAGTTTAACGTTATTTCCTATTAAGAGGAAAAATGTATTTCTCAATATAAGCCTAATATAAACTTCAAAATGATAATAGATCTGGACTTGAGTAGGTAAGTTACATATGGACTGTAAAAACAAAGTGAAAAAGTAATTGAGAACTAGTTTAAATTTTTTAAATGAAGCAGTTGTATTTTTAAACCCAGAAAACAGTCAAAGACAATCATGTAGTCACAATCTTAAGTCAGCAGTGCAAACAAGAGAAAGAATTATTCCCTCTTGCAACATGTAAGGCAGTGACAGATTTTAATAGGACGTTAAGAAACAATGGATTATAAATTAATTTTATATTCAGTATCCACTTTAAGTCTTTTTTTTTTTTAAAGTGTGTGTAGGGTATCAGGCAGTAAAAGGAATAGACATTTCTTAATATCCTAATGGATATGAATGTTCATAAATCTATATCCTTCAATCAAATATATTTTTCCTTTATATATTTTAATAGATTTATAATCTATTAAACTTTTGATAAAATTTAACCTATGCACAGCAGAAATAAAAGATAGCCTAATGCTTACTGACCAAAGAAATTATCAGTAGAATTTATAACTATTGCAATGTTATAATGCTAAAATTATCATGTTAACAAAATATTTGTTATTAAAACAATTATTGAGATTGTTTTTTTTTTTTTTGTTGGATACAATGCAAATTAACTTGACAGCACATTTTTGATTATCAATGTTGTTTTTTAATGTTTCTGCCAATATATTCTCTGACCCTTCTTCATGCTACATCTGTTAGTCTTTAGAATACAGAACCTGAAAAGGTCAAAGAAGTTATCAGCAAAGATGAATATAAGAGCCTGAAAAAAAAATGTGTGGTATTCCTTCATCAAAATACTTCTCAAAACTTCAGAAAAGTTAACATATCATGTATCATCACTCCTAAAAAAAGTTATATATATATATATATATATATATATATGGGGTAAGAATCAGAAAAACAAACACTAAGACAATAGTAAGCAACAGCAAGATCAAATTCACTTGTAATTTTTTTGTATTACAAGATATGAAAACAATGTTGTAAGCTTGTTCATACTAGTACTTAACTCACTGTGTCTAAATCCTAGACATTACTACCATTCTGTACTACAGAGACTTGGGAGAAGTGGTTGCCTCATTACATATTCTTGTTGCTTATCGGTAGCACCAAGAGTACTTTTGTGTGGGTCTGTTTTTTGATTTAATGTCTTATTTCCCCACTTACCAGTATGATCTGATACATTAGCAAATGTTGACAACAATCCACACAGCTTTCTCCTTTCCTCATTTGTCTAAGGGTCTATCACATTTGACAGGCACTCAATAACAACTCTAGAAATTTGACATACGTACCATATACATTAGACAAATACAAAAAGAAAAAAAAGGAGGGGCATATTCATTGATGATTTTCTTAAATGTTTTTCCCTCCTATTAACATGAAAAGAATTAAATTGATAATCTGAGTGGGATTATAAAAAGATAAAAACTGGTCCCTTTGAAAAAAATTATTTCTACTTCATTTTATTCTTCCCTTCTTGAAAGAGAACATGGTGAAGAACAGAAAATCATCTACCAAAAGAAAAAAACAATTTGAATGTAAGAGAAAAATATGTTATTTGGTGTGTATAATTATATGTATGTCATTATATTTAGAAACACAAATGGTGTGTGTCTGCATATGTATGCACATGTAGAAAAAGTATAGAGTCTAATGAAAAAGTGAATTTGCTGTATTTTGAAATTAACATTTTAATAGTTATTCTATCATTGGTAATTAAAGTTGTGGTTGATTTGTTGTTTGGATTTTAATGGCCTTAAAAGCAATTGCCATCAGAGATGGTCAGCCTAAAGCCATCATTTGATCACATTAGATGAGAGGCATGAGCCAAATGAATAGATTTAAAAATCTTCCAAATTTCGGAATGCTGTCTGCATTTCTTCAAAGAGTTCATCATAATCTGCCTTGATCTTTCTTTCACCATCTTGTTCTGGATCCTAAAATAGAAAATATTTTTTGACATGAGGATTTCTTATATTTGGTAAATTTACAGTTTGATTTTTTTTAAACTTTAATTACATATTACAAGTATTGGACACTAATCATGGGACCAGTACAAAAACACGTGTTAATTATGCTGACTCCTACCTAGGATACTTGGTTAACAAATTTAACTCCTATTCCTTAGTTTAATGGATTTGTTTTAAGCAGTGACAGTAGCTTATTTCCCTTCCTGGCAGAATGGATTTAACCATTAGGCAGTATTTAAGTTTTTTGAAATTTCTTCTCAGGGAACATTTTTCTGTTTGGTGAAGTGCTGTCAATGCTGATTAAGCAAGATTCCATTTTAACATCTGGTAGCAGAGCATAGTTCATAAAAAAAAGGGAAAAATGGCTACAAATAGCCCCACCAGTGCTTATCCCATAAATTACTATACTTAGAAAAAAGAAATAAAGTTCTGGGAAATAGCAAAAAAATATAAGAAAAATAGCTGCAACTGTGTTTTTTGAGTATAAATGGAAAAGCCTGATAAGTAGTACTGGAAATGGACCCTTATAAATTAAACAGAGGAAGGAATGAAGTTATTGTATGAAAAATTGAACTCTGTTCAAGATGGATATTAATCAAGCAGCTCTGATGGCATATGGCATTTCTTGAAAAATCTATAGCCCACAAAATATCACTGATTTCATTATAGAATTTGATGATATGGTTCAGCAACTCGGAGAACATGATATTAAGTTGCTCAATGCTGTATTGGCTTACAGAGCCCTCAAAAGTGCCAATCTGGGGGAAGACACTGAAAAACTAATAATGGCTACCATCTGAGACATAACACTCAATGAAATGACAGTTCGAATCATAAAGGGGATGGGTGTTTGATTACTGGAGAGGAAGTACTCATTAAGGTCTCTCGTCTATCAAATAAAGTCTGAACCAACAGATGTGCATTTAGCTCAATCTTTGTGCATCACTATTTTCATTCAAAGGGCATAATGTATAGCTTTGTATACAGAAATCAATATATTATCATGATAGAGGATGGAGAGGCAATAAGTTCAGTAAAAGAAATCAAAGCCATGCCAATTATCAAAAAAGTAAAATCAAGAAACAAAATCCTGTTGGACCTGATGGTAAACCCTCTATTTGAATCTACCATGCACTAGGCTAAAAACTGTCAACATGCTTTTGACAAACGAAATGAGGAAGATGTATTCGAAGTAAATATTGTACTCAGAAATCACAATAACTCTGGGGATAGTATGTTCCTCGGACAAACTATTGGTGCTATGAGCTTGAACTCGGATTGCTCCAGGTCAGTGTGTAGCTTCACTTGGTATAAATGTTACCTAGATACTTTACCAGGGAAACTTAAAAGAAACATGAAAGCAGAGGATAGTAAGAGTACATTTAAATTCAGAGATGGCCAACACTTGAAATCAATGTTCAAAGTGAAGTTACCCTGTATATTAGCAGGAAAAATTGTTGAAATTCATGCTGATGTAGTAGAGTCTGAAATAGCATCTTTACTCAATAAAAGAGGTATGAAGAAAGCTAATACTGTTCTGAATTTTAAAAATGATAGTACAGAAAAACTAACTTTTGGTCAATTATGGATACACTAACTCTAGGCATTATTACATCCCTCTTGACACTCCAGGTTCCAAAAAGAATGAAATTATTGTTCTGATCAGCACAAGTGGTATTAAAAATAAGTGTTGGCGAAAAAAGAAAACTAGCAGAACAGCTTCACAAGCAATTTAGTCATCCAACTTATGAGAAAATGGGTACTCTCCTGAAAGATGCAAGAATTCTTAATGTTGAACTTATGAAACAGCTTCAGGAAATTACTTCCAATTGTGACATATGCTTAAAATACAAGAGAGCACCACCCAAGGCAATTGTTGGTTTCTCTTTAAAAAACATTTCAATGAAATGTTATCTATAGATATAAAAGAAATTAAAGAGAGCAAAATTCTTCATTTTATAGATCATTTCACCAGATACAGTGTAGCTTCTATAATAAAGTCAAAAGAAAGTTCAGAAATTAGTAACATTGTATTTCAGTTTTGGATTGCATATTTTGGACCTAGTTTTCTAACTGATAATGGGTGAGAATTTGATAATGAAGCTTTCAGAGACATGGCTCAGAATTTAAATATTATTGTACAAATTACACCAGCACAAAATCCATGAAGCAATGGATTAAATGAGTGTCACAATGCTATACTTAATGAAATGGTATTCAAAACTATGAAATACACTGATCGCAACGTGGAACTTGGTCAATGAGCTCCAAAAATATTTTGCATAATGTCAATGGTTATAGTTCAAATCAACTGGTATTTGGATAAAATTCTAATGTATCTTCTGTTCCGATAAATAAACACCCAGTTTTAGTCAAGTCTATCGATAGCTAACGACTTGAATGCTATGCGTGCAGCAAGAAAGGCCTTTATCCAGGCAGTCATCTGAAAAAATTAGAAGAGCTTTGCACCAAAATGCGAGACCCATTACTGCTATTAAATATAGAAATGGAGATCTCATATTTTAAGAGAAATGAATCAAATTGTTGAATGGGACAAGGAACAGTTATAGGAACTGAAAACAAACAGGTGTTGGTCAAGAATGAACAAAGTTATGTTAGAGTCTGTCCAGGTTGTCTGCAGATATATAAAATTGATTTTGTTGAAGAATTGAATGCACCAACTGATGAGAACCCATCCAACATGGAAAATGATTTATGGGTAGTACAAGATAGTCAAAATAAAGATTTTGAAGATGCTGTGGATGGTTTACTTGATGGAAAAAAAAATATTAGTCCTTCCATGAGTGACAATGCAAAAAACTCATGAACCAGTCAAAAGTCAAAAAAGGCTGGACGTCCATCAAAAAAATCTGGGAAGGCAGATAATGTCATTTTACCAAGAGTAGGGAAAGAGATAATGTGCAAAGTGACATCTTCTTGGAAGAAAATGAAAGTTATCACTTGTGTTGGCAAAAGCTACTGGCAAAAACAAAAATATTTTAAATATGTGTTGAAGGAGAAAATGTGTTTCAGCTTGATTTGGGGAAAAATGTGCTATAGTGGAAAGACTAACCATAAAAAAGAAAATCTACAGGAAGACTTGTGAAAGCAACCCTATAGAAAAGGAATTTTTAGAGAACAAGGATATTAGCTTACTTTCAAGAGTCAAAATTGTAGAATATGCTGAAGCTAAACAGAAGGAATTACATAGCAGGGATGAAAACAAAATGTATTCTGTTGTATCGAACTCAGGCCAAAATACAATTACAACAAAATGGATTTGTACCAAAAAAGAGAATTATGAATTTTGAATTAAAATAGAGTCCAGACTCGTTGCAAAAGGATTCCAAGATGAAGGGTCAGGATATGCTAAAAGCAACTCGTCTACTTTCTCAAAGGAGAGCTTACAAATTATCCTGTCCATCATCATGACTTTGAGGTGGGCATGTCATTCTATGGATAGTAAGAAAAGCCTTTTTTTTCAAGGGAGGCAATTTGAAAAGGGACAGTCTTTCTAAAACCTCCTCCTGAAGCTGAAGTTCCTGAAGGTTATATATGAAAGTTAAATAAATGCATATATGGACTGAATGATGCTTCTTGACAATGGTATTTTAACAGAGAAAAGCTAACAAAACTGGGAAACTACCAGTCTACATATGACCAAGCTGTCTTTACATGGTACTATGATAAGATTAATGAAATCATATCAACTCATGTGGATGACTTCTTGGAAGGCACTGAAGAAAATGTGATTAAAAAAAAAAAAAAAAAAAAAAAAAAATCAAGTAAGTCTTTATGGTCAGATCAGTGGAAACTTCAAGTTTCAAATATCTTGTTCTTGAGATTTGTCAGCAAAAGGAGTCTATGAGTGTGCTCACTCATCTACTCAAATATTGGATAAAAAGTTGAGAATTAAAAATGCGATTATTCGTGAACTGCTTGAACAAAAGTTAATACATAAACTTGAATGGATTTCTGGCTAAGAGAGGTGTTTTGATCTCTAACAAGATTCTGAATTGTGTATGTAAGCCCAGAACCTCTCTTCCTTAAAAATAAAAAAAATTGTACATTAAAACGTGATAAATAAGCTGCCACTATGGTCTATGTGAAAAAGTGAAAAGAGGGAGAGCTGTTAACTATGCTGATCCCTAACTAGGATTGATCTCACCATCCTTGTCCAACAAATTAGACTCCTACTCCTCAGTTTAATGGATGTGTTTTAAGCAGTGACAGTAGCTTATTTCTTTTCCTGGCAGAGTGGATTTAACCATTAGGCAGTATTTAAGTTTTTTGAAATTTCTTCTCAGGGAACATTTTTCTGTTTGGTGAAGTTCTGTCACTCTGTTGATTGAGCAAGGTCCTGTTTTAACAACTTGAATTCATCTTTATGCTGATGATATTTTTAAACGTCAGAGTGATTGCACTTGTGTCTTAGTTATGATTATTGTAACTGTCTTTAAATTACCAAGCTGGAGTAAAGACAGATCAGAAGTTGCCTTGAATCAACAAGATGAAATGCAAACAATGAAACAACTATTTTCATACATCTCAATGTTATTCATATATAATACTAAGTAGAAAAACCTTAAAAGAGCCAGGCTAACATTTTTAATATTTAGTTTGAAAACTAAATAAGACTGAAGTGTGTTAGTTTCTAGATTTAAATAGAAAAAAATGCTACCAACTCAAAAGTAAAATCCTGCAATGCTTTTTTTATGTTAAAAGAAAAATTCTGATAAAAACACAAGGCAGTATAGTGTTTGAATCATGAATAAAATATATGAAACAAGTGAGTACAATATAACAATTACATTAAAAAGAAATTCATTAAAATTTCAATAAATTACATAGTAATTTAAAATAGTAATAGTCTTATATTCCATTGTCCTGTATGGAAATAGGAGTTATTGATTTTTTTTTTTTTTTTTTTTTTTTTAAAATCATGTAAAAATTCCAAACTTTAAATTCAGAGAATAATGTTGGACTTAGAATGAAAAGAAATGGAATATATAGATAAGGAATGCTTATAATCCAGTTACCTTGAATTTCATGCTGCTTAATTTATACATGATATCCCCTAATTGTTCACGAATGATGGCCCAAGTAATTTTTTTCTCACTCTGTGCGGTGCTTTCAACAGCATGTCTGGACAGGTCATAGAATGTGATGATGTTCTTTAACATTGCCACAGTTTTGTAGAATGGGCAATACCTTAAAAAAGCAAATAGTAATGAATAATAATAACCATAAGAGGATTTGGACACTGTGTGTGTGTGTGTGTGTATATATAAAAAATCAGTGGCATATAACATCAAGTGAATGACTATATTTTTTTCTGTGGGAAAGATAAACTTGGAAGATTATGTGTGTATTTGCTGAAATGTGAACAAATTTGATTTTCAAAACATTAGTCATGTGGGAGGGCTTTATCTTTTTAACTTTGAGAGAAATTTTCTTTTTTTATAGTGAAATATAGTACAAACAAGTTTGTTTTTTGTAATCATTTACAAAACATACAAATAAGACAGATCAATCAATTCTTAAAGGTTATGCTAAAATCTTCATCCAAAAAATGAACAAAATTTGGTTAATGATCTTGGTATGTGAGAATAATAAAAAAAAAAAAAAAAAAAAAAAAAAAGCAGACAAAAAGCAATAGTAACACTGTTTCTCTCACCTGTCATAAGGTGTGTAGCCATTTTGCTGAAGGAAATCATCTTTTATTAATCGGGCAACTTCAAGAGTAATTTTGTCAGACTCAGCTAATGAACCCTTCAAAAATAAAAAAAATATTGCATTATAACATCTTTATATATATATATATATATATATATCAATTTGTTGATTTATACTTACAATTCATGGCTGCTTTATTTCAGATCAAATATTTTGGGATACAAAGCAAGTAACATCTTTTGTATCAAAAAGACAATAAATTTATGTACAAAATAAATGCTGTAATTACCAAGAATACCAAAATCAGATATGAATAAATGTACACGAGTGTGGCCAAACAAAAAATTTCAAAATTTCATCAAGAAAAATGAGAGGAACAGGGAAATGTACACACCTTTCCTACCAGTTGGACAATTTCTGATAAATCTTCCTCCTCTTGTAAAATTTCTTTACACTGAAATTATAAAAGAGAAAGATACTGATATTTATTTTATAAAATATTTTTTTAATCAGGTCATATACTTTGGATTTTTCTTTAATATTACAGAAATTAAAATATTTTTTGTTTTTATACAAGACTGAAATCTGATCTAATAACTTTTGTAAATTACATATAGATTAAGTCTGAAAATCATTTAAAGTTTGTTTTAGTTGTCATAGTAATTGAGGAATTCTATTTTATTTGTAATTTTTGACACTGGAAAAAAAGCATCACTTCATAATACTTGGTTTATACCAAAGTTGGCACAATGAAGTATTTATAGGGCACACAAAAATGAATAGTGGTAAAGTTCTTCATTTCATGAATAAGTATATCATGAAATGAAGAAACTTACTATAATGGATTTCTTGTATGATCCATTAATACTTCATTGTGTCAAATTTAGTATAAAACAACAAATTTTGAATAGAAATGTCAAATTTATTACAAGAGAAACCTATCAAAACATCTCATTTCTGATGACATTATCTTTTCATTTAGAATTTAATCTAAAAATTAAAAATATTGAAAAACAGTAAAAAGAAAAAAAATCAATTTTCTTACTTTGGTTCTGAGGGGCACAAATTCTTGGAAGTTTTTGTCATAAAATTCATCAAGTGCACGTGTGTATTTACTATAACTGATCAGCCAGTTGATGGAAGGGAAATGTTTACGCTGGGCTAGTTTTTTGTCCAATCCCCAAAATACTTGAACAATACCCAGAGTGGCAGAGGTAACAGGGTCAGAGAAATCACCACCAGGAGGCGAGACACTGAAAGAAAAAGAACATTTATTGAAATTTAAGAGAATTAAAATTTCACATTGCTTACATTCAAAATGATTTCAGATCTATATTCTGTAAGTATGTACCAAGGAGTTAATATCTAAATTCATTCATATTACATTCTTTTTAAATCATTTTTTTCTTTGCAAAAAAAAAGTATGATGTGATAATTAAGAATAATTAAATATTGCTGGAAGCTTTTATTTAATGGAATGCATGTGTATATGTAGGTGCCTTTATCACACTGACATATGCACTTGTAACTGTGGCAATTATTAACAATCTCTTAGATTTAACAATCACCTCTTTGCTAACTGACTAAAAGCTTCTTATTCTCACAAACATTTTATTAACAAGAAAAAAAAAGACCATTATATCCATTTTTTTTTTTTTATTAATGACAAAAGTACATAATTTCTAAATAATTAAAACATTCTTATAAATTAAAAATGTCAAGGAATTAAATTATTTTTACTGTTTTGTATATACAATAAACAGTTAAGTGTTTTCAGACTATCTTTTGTCTGATGTAAAGCTGCAAAAAACAAACATACAGATAGAGAGAAAACTTACGCTCCAACAATACTGACACTGCCTTCACGTGCTGGGTTGCCAAGACATTTGACTCTGCCAGCTCGTTCATAGAAGGAAGCCAGCCTGGCAGCAAGATAGGCTGGGTAGCCAGAATCTGCTGGCATTTCAGCCAGACGACCAGAGATTTCTCTTAGAGCTTCAGCCCATCGAGAAGTGGAGTCAGCCATCATGGATACATTATAACCCATATCTCTGAAGTATTCAGACAATGTGATACCTGAAAATGGAGAGGAGAAAAAGATGAGCATAGTTTTTGTCATAAATATCTATATGGGTCACCCACTATTAAGCATTTTATTTTGCATTAAATGAATGAAGCAATATGAATATATATTTTTCTGGAACATTTACACTTATATGGATCAAAGTGCTAAACAAATCAATTTCATAAAAATGTCAAGTTTTCAAAATTCTCAAAGTAATAGAAAAAAAAACCCCTTGATCTTTCAGCTTTTAAGGAATCTATACACAAATCAGTCAGATATTACATCTGACTGATTTGTGTATAGATTCCTCATAAACCAAAATTAATTGATAACTATCACTTTGAAGTTTCAATTACAAAATTCTTCATGATTTGCAATGAACAATATTAATATAATGAATAAAGAATATTAAGAGGGAAACAATTTACATATTAATTATTAATAATGTATGACTTGTTGCATTCTTGCTAAGCTATAGAAAATCTTTGATTAGAAACTATTTTGATGAAATCTGTAGATTTAAACTAGTTAAATTTGCAAATTCATTAATATTATCAGACAACTGGCTGGCAATGTTTAGTAAACTTTTCTGCTTGGGCTGAAAGAAATGCAGAATGTTTGGTATGCCTTCCTCAATATGAAATCATAAGCAAAAGGATATCAGTTCTACTAATAAAAAAAAATTTTAGCAGTTAGGTCCTCCCAAATAAGGTCATTGCAAGATCATTTAAGGAATTTCAGTTCTGACACTATGAACAAAAAGAGCAGATTCCTTAACAAGAATAAACAAAGCTCTTCCAATTTTGTACGTCTTTATGTTAACCTGAAAACCTTAATATTCAGTCTTATGACTATGGTTAAGAATAAAGAAAAGAGTACATCTAGTGATTTTCTGAAGTTTGTGTAACTTCAGAAAATCACTAAATGTAGCATCCACTTAAAAAAGGCCAAACAATATATAAAATCAACAAAAGATTTTGACAATGGAGAAGTCCCAAAATATATGGAATAAATGTTACTGGCTTTTATTTACTTGTCAGTAAATTTATCTGATTTGTCAGAATTATTACCTGTGTAGATAGAAGCTTCACGAGCTGCTACAGGCATGTTAGATGTATTGGCTACCAAAGCTGTTCTCTTCATTATACTCTCAGGTTTCCCACCAACTTCCATAGTCAGCTAAAAAACAAAAACAATGACTATGAGTACATTTTTAATCCTTTTCCATTTTGATTAAGAATAAATAAAACAATAGATCATCTCTAAGTAGTTCCTAAAATTAGTTTAGTTTGGAACAATGTCAAAATGGCAAGGCACTTTGTAAGGATTGACCACATAATTATGTACAATCTAAAGAGAGTGATTTGTTTTTTTTTTACAGGGAGTAATAATAATGGTTTAGTGATAAAGGTTTTACTAATTAACTCATAGCTAGGAGGGAGAAGAAGTGGATTCATACCTTTCCCAAGAGTACCTGTGCGTAAGTGAATATAACAAACACAACAAGAACTGGAACTCTGCTCTCTGATTAACAATTTCAAGCTATTATCCATTACACCACTCACACATCCAAGCTTACAGCACCTGGTATTCCCAGGTGGTCACTCATCTAGATACTGACCTGGCTCAATGTTGCTTAACTTCAGTGATTGTATGGGAACTAGTGTTTCAACGTGATGTGTTAACCATCGCACTACATAAAGCGCCCACAATGTGTGCTCATTTTAGAACATTGTCTTCTACAATAACTAACTAATCTTATAACAAAAAAAACATCAATATAAATTAATATTTTACTGTAGGATATAAAATCATTAAATGGAGAAGACTGTTAAAGCTTCACTAAAACATGTGCTACTTTTGAAGCACCTTTATTAACTTAGGAGTTGATGTATTTAAAGATGAAAATATATTACTAGAGTATTACTAGATTTGTAATTACTGACCTTAGGGAAATCCCTCAATACTTCAGACATCTCATTACCACGTTCACCACAACCAACATAGATGATGACATCACTGTTGGAAAATTTGGAAAGGGACTGAGAGATTACAGTTTTACCACAACCAAAAGCTCCAGGGATAGCTGTGGTTCCACCTTGGACACCACTGAATCAAGAAAATACATCATTTTTTACACTTTGCAAAACAATAAAAACTTGCATGCATGTCTGATTTTGAATAAAGTTTAATTAAAAAGAAATTGAGTTTGATCTAAAAGTGAAATTACATTGCAGTGGACTTTTAAAATTAAAATATACAAAAGGTAACAATCTAGTTTCATCTGAAGATCACAAAATTAAAGGAAATATATTGACTACAACAACAAATTTAGAGAATAAATATACATTTTTTTTCTTAAATTTATTCTTTAAATTCTTTTACAAAAAAAAAAAAAAAAAAAAATAAATAAATAAATAAAAAAAGAAAAACTTCAATAATTTTAGTAAACTAGGAAAGTGCATTAATTAGAAATAGTTAGGTTAGATAGATAAGTCAGTTTTATTGTCTAAATCTTTATTTACTGTGGTTGCTATCTCTCTTAAAAGTGACTTAAATATTAGGTTGGTGCAAAAATAATGGCGTAATAATGTCATTTTTTGACGTTAAAAAATACGTCAAAAAACGACATTATTATGTCATTATTTTTGCACCGACCTAATATTAATCAGTAAACAATAGACTGATTTGGACAAGTTCAAGTATATGGCTTAGTTTGGTTTGCTTTATGGCATATCAACTTCAATGGGTTATTTAATGCCGACAATTTTTATTACTGATAACTTTTTTTTTTTTTTTTCCTTCATTCAAAAATGTATTGATGGTAATGTTTTGTTTTTTTTCCTTCAAAAATCTATTTCTGGTAATATTTTTCTTCAAAATCTATTGCAGATAACATATTTTTTTTTTTCTTTTTCAAAAAATCTATTGCAGGTAATATTTTTAAAAAATTTATTGCTGATAATATTTTTCCAAAGAAATGTATTGCTGGTAATATTTTGTTTGTAACAATATTCTTTTAAAAATGTATTGCTAGTAATAATTTTTCCTTCAAAATTTTATCTCCCATAATAATTTTTCCTTCAAAACTATATTGCTGGTAATAACTTTTTCTTCAAAATATGTATTGCTGGTAATAATTTTTTTCTTCATAAAAGTATTACTGGTAAAAAATTTTTTCTTCTCAAAAATGAATTTCTGGTAATAATTTTTTCCTCAAAAATGTATTGCTGGTATTAATAGCTATTTTTACACCTCCACAGCATTTTGACCTCTGTTTGGGAGCAAGAACAAATATAATTAAAATGTCAGAAACTCTTTGATTTAACAATTGTCTAAAAGTAAAATACATGAACACCATTGAAATGCTATAGTAAAGAAATAGAAAGTGGAGCATTTATTAAATGATTTATCTTTTTGGAGTTTTATTTGTGGACTCACGGAAAAAGAGCATCCAGCACTCTCTGGCCTGTGAGAAGAGGATAATTAGCAGCCAGTTTCTCTGCAACTGGCCGCAACTGTCGCACTGGCCATACTTGCAACATGCTGTATTTGGTTCTCTCTCCATCAAATTCAGTTTCAAGAACCACATCCTATAATTAAAAATAAATCATTACAGAACAAATAATTTAAGAGATATCACAAAATTTTTTTTTAACATTTTTTGATTTTAAATATCAACTTAATGAAGGCCAACATTATTTGTAAGTAGAAATGGATGAGAAAAAGATTTATACTATTATTATGCTGATAAAAACTGCATTTTTATACTAGCTGTCGTTTGATATGAACTTTCTTAAAATATTTTATTTAATTTTGTGTGTGTGCATATCATCATGGCTTGGCTTTACAAGCCTCATGGCTTCTTCAAGTTGATTGCAGGCACATTTGTGACTGTAAGGCCAAAGCAGGACAGGCATACACAGTCACAGCAGTTGCAACTGAAGGTCTGACCTGGGCTTGATGGCACAGTGTTGCAGTACTTCCTCCTCTGTCTCTTGTCCTTGAGAGCAGCCCTGCAGCTATTTTCAAAGGAAGTAACAGCATGATCGATGGTGAGAAGCCAGGTGTCACAGTTCTCAGTTAGGGTGAACCATTGGCAATGGTCTATATGACAAGCACCAAAGGATTTTTTAGGCAATCTTTGAATTGCTTCTTTGGTGACCCTCTGCTGTGATAGCCAGTGGAGAGCTTGCCATACATTAAAATTTTAGGCAGGCGATGATACTCCATCCTGGAAATGTGTCCAGCCCTGCATAGCAGGGACTTCAGCAGCATGGCCTCAATGTTGGTGATCTTCGCCTTTTCAAGGACTTCAATATTAGTGACAAAGTTACTCCAGTGTATGTTAAGGATTGCACGGCAGAAGCACTGGTGAAACCATTTGAAGCATCATAGGTGGTCCTGGTAAATGACCCATGACTGAGCTGTATAGGAGAGTGGCAAGGACAATAGCTCTATACATCTCAATCTTTGTGTCCTTCTTCAAGTGTGTGTTGTACCACACACATTTGTATAGTCTGCCAAATGCAATGCTCACTCTTGTCAGTCTGTTGTCGACCTCCTTGTTGATCCCAGCATTTGATGTGATAGTATATCCAAGGTAGGTAAATTGATGGACTGCCTTCATATCAGTTGTGCCAATGATTATGTGGAGAGGGTGGTATTCATCCTGAGAGTAGAGTATCCCTGTCTTTTTTAAATTGACTTCAAGTTCAAAAAGTTGAGCAGCCTCTGTGAAGCAGGAAGTGGTGCACTGCAAAAATCCTTCTGTGTGGACAAGGGCAGCATTGTCGGCATAGCAGAGGTCTCAGATAAGTTACTTCAGGGTCCTCATGGGCTTTTAATTGTCATAGATTAAACAGGCCTCCATCAAGATGGTATCTGATGTAGACTCCATCCCCATCATCAAGATCTTTCGTGGCTTGTTTGAGCATCATGCTGAAGAAGATAGTGATGAAAGTTGGTGCCAGAACACAATCCTGCTTTGGTGAGCGAGAAGGGCTCAGAGTTCACTCTTGTGTCTAATTTGGCCACATTCATCTTTATGCAGCTGTATGATCATGTTCAGGAACTTTGTAGGACACCCAATTCACCGCATGATCTGTCACATTCCTCTTCTGCTTACTGTGTCAAATGCTTTTGTCAGGTCAATGAACACCGCATACAGGCCCTTGTTTTGCTCCCTGACAAAGCACCATGTCTGCTGGGCACCTGAAGCACACTGAATCTCTTGAAGGTGATTTTCAGCGATGACATGTACCAGTCTGTTCAGCAGAATCCTTGCAAGGATTTTTCCTGCGATGGAGGGGAAGGTAATCCCTCAGTAATTGAAGCAGTCAGATTTTTCCTCTTTGTTCTTGTTCCAGGGAATTATGACTGCATAGCGGAGATCTTGTGGTAGTTTTCCCTGCTCCCAGCAACAGCAAAAGAGCTCATGGAGTTTCATATGCAACAAAAAACCTCCAAGTTTTCAAATTTCAGGTGGGACTATCAACTCCTGCTGCTTTACCACACTTTATGACTTTGATAGTCTTTTCAATGTTAGGCAACTCATCTAGTTCCATTATTACTGTTTATTTGCTGGTCATGTCAATGAAGAATGTGAAAAAATTAAATTCCCTCACAGAGGGACAGTTTAAATGTTTGATTCTTATCACAAGATTAAAATCTTCTACTCATACTGATGTTCACTCCAGACTTCTTTCAAAACTGGAACTGGACAAAGACATTACCTTAAAATACCAGAAAATATATTGTTGTTTCTGTAAACAAAAAACCAGTTCATTTCCAATTTGATACATCATCGGGTATAGCATTAATATCACATTTGACTTGGGAATGAATTGAAAAGCTACATGTATCTGAAACATCACATAGCAATGAGCACATCTGGAAGTACAATTCATTTAACTGATGAGTAAATTATGTTTCATTTTGAAATAGAACATTTTCTGGTAAGTGTTATGTTTCAGATAATTCAGAATTTAATTGGATAGAAAATTAACCTTTTTGAAATTCCTCTCAAATCTGTGTTCAATACATTTAACCTCATATCAGTTTCTGATAGTGAAAATCATTTCATGGACAAATTTACATGGACTTGGGTTCTGTACAAAAATTAACGCTAATCTGGAATTAAAACCAGATTCTAACATGAAAAACTCAATAAAACAAAGATATTATTTAATTTCAAAAGCTTTTCATTGATTTTATGAATAATGATAATATTGTCTGAAGGCAAAAATTGTTTTCAGTGAAAAATAAATTTTTACAACACTTATTTGTCATTTCTTATATTTTTTTTTTACATTAAAGTTGTTAAATATTTTAAAATTAGTGAAAAAGAGGTTTATTTTAGGCAATGGTGTTATTAAGTAGAAATATCTTTACAGATTATAAATTATACAGCTTTATTACAACTCGCAAACAACCAGTATGTACAAATAGAATTTAAAATTGATCTTGTGTCTATAAAAATGGTTATTTCAAATGAATGGATAACCCCAGGACGTATGAAAATATTATGTGGTTTTTCTGATGTGTTAATCAATTTATTTTGATTTGTTAATCGATGGCTGAAAAATAAATAGTCAGGGTCTTCAGATTGTAATAAGCTTTAAAATATAGGATTAGTAAATACAGTTTTACTTAATTTTTAACAGATATTGTTATTATCTCTTCGAAGTTGAACTTTAAAATTTGCAACATCTTTACAAATTATTCAATTTTAAATTGTACAAAATGAAAACAGGTCTTGTAAAAATTAATTTTTTCATTAAAATTTTTTTTCTTTCTTCAGACAATATTGTTTTTAATATTATTCATAAAAGTAATTAAAAACTTCTCTACTTAAATAGAGTATTAGTTTTATTATGTTTTTTTATTTTTTGATTCAGAACAGATTTCAGTAAGACTGGGTCTGATATTACAAAATAAAATCAGTGATTTCAATTCTTCAAAAAAATTCTGCTTTTAATATAGTCACTACAAATTATCTTGTATTTCTGAAGCTTTAATTAAGATTCTCTAATTAAAAAAATTCCAAATATAATTTCATTCATTCGTGAAGAGGTCCTGAAAATTTCACGCCAAGAATTGTTTGAATTTTGCAAGACTTTTCAAATTAATGTGTGTCACTGCAAAAAAAGGTGAAAATTTACTATACTTAAAGTTAGTACAACTGCCAATGCAAGAAAAACAAGTTTTTTTAATCAACATTTTGAATGTTCTAAATAGGAGTAACAAATTAAAAAAAAAATAAAAAATACTTTGATCCTTCCTCTTAATGATTTTAAAATAACTGAGATAAAAATAATACCCTAAAATTTTATAAATGTATATAAAATTATACTTTAATTTTATGTACCTTTCTTATGAAATTTTATTTCACTCAGCAGTTATTTTAATTTTTTTTATAGTATTTTTAATTTCTCCAGAAAGTATCAAGAAACTTAAGGTGAAAGCTAAAGTATTTAAAAAATAAAAAAAAATTTTTCTTACTTTAAAAAATTACAAGGTAAATAAGCTGGTTCACTCAAAACTAGAAAAGATTATGTCACTTCTGTCCCTCTGTATGATAACTTGCCTCTTACATGAGCTGTCAGTACATGATGAAACCATCACTTGTCAATCATTTCTGTTAAGACATGTTTTCTCTTATTTTAAACTACATTTTTTTTGCAAAGAAAGTAATTTTTGTTTCAAAATATATTAAATAAACTTTAAATTTTCTATTTTCTTCAAATAAATTTTGAAAAAGGTATAATTGATTTTTGCCAGATTTTCAAATGGAGAATTTGACTTCTGTTTACAAAATCCTAAAATAAATGGCTGAAATATAGATTTTTAGTAATTTTGCTGGCTTAAAAAAAAAAAAAAAAAAAAAAAAAAAAGAAATAAACATTTAGATGATAAAAAAAATTTTCATCAAGTTTAAGACTGTTCTTATCACACACTTTTTTATCAATTTCATGAAGATACATAGGATGTACTGAAGGTACTTTAAAATGTAGGTAGTACAATCATAGACAGTCATTCAAGCTAGTAAATCTTAGGTACCCTACCAAACTAACTGACCATGTGTGGTATTTAAAAAAAAAAAAAAAAAAAAAAAAAAAAAAAAGAAACAACAGGGATCAAATTGTAAGCTGGAAAATTAAAAAAAAAAGGCTAACAATATTTGCAATCTCTGCCAACAATAAAAATTAGCAATTATGACATTTCTGGATCTAAAGAACCTTTTGAACCAGAAATCCAAAGTCTTGAGTCCTTGCTTACATATTAGGAAATTCCTCTTAAGCACATATGAGGCTGGATGAAAAAAAAAAAAAAAAAAAAAAAAAGTACATTTCAATTATATATATGTATATATTTCACATTTATAACATATACATGTTATAAATCACTACAAGATCACTACAAAAGTTGCAATTTATTTTCAACACTGCTGGTGTGTTATCAAGTGATGATGTTCAATGGAAAATAAACCTTTTTTTTTGTTTGGTAAAATCATTTATTTTTCATTCAACATCATCACTTGATAAGACACCAACAGTGTTGAAACAAAATTGCAACATGTATATGCTATAAATTTGAATAAATATTATTAGCTCTACTTAGCATTGAACATCCTTTTAAGAATAGTGTTTTTGTTTATTGGAATTTTATTTGTGTACCAACCCTGAAACTTTGGTGGGTATGAGTGTGTGTGTGTGTGTGTGTGTATATATATATATATATATATATATATACACACACAGAGAAATTTGTCCATGTTTGTCTCTTCTATATCCCCTTGTCTCATCAGTAGTGGGTTAGGGACAGGGGAGTCTGGATGGAGGAGTAACCACAAACTTTTAAGGTCAGAGTGCTACCATTCAGGTAAAATACCAACCCATCCATGTTAAAAAAAATTAAAAATTTCATTAAGCAAACTATAAACAATATATTTTTCAAAAACAGTTAAAAATTTTAATTAAGCAATATTCCTTCAATAAAATTTAAGTATATTTTACTTTTTTTTTTAAAAAGATAAAAAAAAAAGTTCAATTTTTGAGTTGATAAATCTCTCAATATGAATGAAATCAGTAGTTTTTATCAAGGAAAAAAAAATCCAATCAGTCTAAATTTGGTTTAAAATACAAAGTATTTTTCTTTTTTGGACTATTAAATTTAATATATTGTGGAATTAAAACTAAGATTAAAATTTCAATTTTTTTTTTCATCTTGGCTTTTGCTTTATTTTCTATTTTATTTTTTTTTTTTGAAGGGTCTTACATAGATTTTGAATGTTCTTTGTTTTGGGATACATAATCAAGAAAATACTTTTCAAAATTCTAATCCTATTCTATGGCTTTTCTTAGATGTCATTAGATATGTTGTTGCCAGACAAGCATATGTGGCTAGATTGCTAAAGCATTTACCACTTTCTCTTAGAACAACACTCCTAGATCTTTCTATTGCCCCTTGGGAATATGAGATGTAAAATAATCATTATGCTCATAGCTTTCTTACTCAAACAGAGAAAAAGATACTCACACTGCAATCATACATGCCCGGTTCAGCAATATAAGTGACTTTTCCTTTACAACGAGGTGGCAACATAAGTTTGTGCTTAATTAGAATATTTTCATATACAATACCATAGATATCTCCACCTGTCACATGACTACCAATCTGCAAAAAGAATTTAAAATATTTTAAATCAATAAAAATTGTTCAAAATATAAGAATTGTGGTAAAATAATTCTGCGAAAAGAAGTTATATTATTGATGGCAAAATAATTGAATATTAAGAATTTTCATTTTTCTTCTATAAAGTAAAATGTTACTACTTTAGTCCAATAAACTTTTGTTATAGTTAAAACAAAATGATTCAAATATGTAAAGCAATACCATTTGGTTACCTTGATATTTTGGGGTTCAAATTCCCATTTCTTAGATCTGTCCAAAGCAGGTGTGTTAACGCCTTTTGGAATGTAAATGCTATTAGTAAGATCAGAAATATCTTCTAAGGGACGCTGGATACCTAAAAATGAAAGAAAATTATTTAAAAAAAAAAAAAAAAAAAAGGGAGAAATTATAGTCTAGACTTCCACTCCCATACACAAATGTCATCTAGAATGTTGAATTCCAGTTACAACTATTACATTCTCCAACATCAATGGATGATAAGGTATTTCAGAAGTTAGAATGTGTGTGAAAGTAATTTTCTGGTTTATTTCTATAGATTATACATTGCAATACATCTGGTTCTTTTTACATATTCATAAAATATAATTTTTTTTAAACAAAAATACAAATTAAAAAAAATTAAATGTATTTTCATAAGTACTTTGGTGTTTATATTTAAATACATTTTTCTTTTATTTAAAGTTTTTAAGAAATTATATCAGGATGGGGCAAAAGTAATGTCCAATTTTTGAGAAGAAAGTTTTAGATGGTATTTATAAAATTTGTGCTTAAGTAATTTATACCTTTCTATTTCAAATTTTAAAAATATTTTTCATGATCTTCTGCAGTATTTTTCATGATCTACCCCATCTAAAGATTACATTTGACACCTCATATGAGTTTCATAAAAAGGTGTTAATGCAAATGTAGCAGCAAAGTCTATTCAGAGAGCTTATGGAGATGGATGCAGTGAATGAAAGAAGTTGCAGGTGGTGGTTTTTCCTATTTCTGAAGTAGAGATTTCAGTTTGAAAGATGAGCAAAAAGAGGTTCATAAGAAAAAAAACGAACTTGATCCTGAAGAGTTGGAAGCTGTTATCACAAGCAATCCCACCATTTCCTCTAGACAACTTGCAGAACAATTTAACACAGACCATACAACCATGCTATACCAATTAAAAAGGATTGGAAAGGTTTCACTGGTTGGGAAATGGGTCCCACACAAACTGTCTCTATAGAATCTGTAACAGCATGTTGTGAATCATTGCTTTCATGACACTTTCTGGCACCATTTTTAGATTGGCTTGTTACAGGTGATGAGAAGTGGATCCTTTATCATAACGTTAAATGCAGTCAATCATGGATCAGTTGAGGAGGAAGATCAGTTCAATAACCAAGAGGAGGACTCCATCCAAAGAAGATCATGTTGAGTGTATGGTGGGATATTGAAGGAATTGTCCATTATGAACTGTTAAACAACAATCAAACAATTACAGCTAATCTGTATTGTAATCAACTTTGTTATTTGAAAACTGCTTTGAACCAAAAGTGACCTTCCTTAGTGAACAGAAAGGATGTCATAATCCATCATGTTAAGGCTCATCATCATACAGCTCGGCTGACTAAAAATATTTTGGAAGAGCTTGGTTAGGAAATATTGATTCATCCACTATATTCTTTTGACCTTACTTCTTTTGATTATCACTGGTTTCGAGGACTACAGAATCATTTGGATGGTCTTAGGTTGACATCAAGAGAAGTTGAAAATGAGTTGGATTCATATTCTGCTTCAAAACCTAAGGAATTTTACAGGTGTGGCATTTATAAGCTTGTTCACAGATGGAATGATGTTCTAGAAAACAAAGGAATTTATGTTAATGAATAAATATTTTCATAATCATGGGCTTTTTCATTTTTAATATAGACCTTGAAATTGGACATCACTTTTGCACCAACCTGATAAAAGCTGAAAAATTATTCACAATCAATTTTTAAACCAAAATTTGAAATTGAAATTTTTTTTAAGTGAAATTTTATTACAAAATAAATTTTGTTAAAAGAGTTTTAAGAGAAAATATTTGCATAGTTATTTTGTTTTCACATTACATATAAGAACTTACCATCAAAAATGCTTCCCATTATTCCTGGTCCCAACTCCACAGATAATGGTTTGCCTGTTCTCAAAACAGGATCACCTACTGTTACACCAGCTAGAAGAGGGTTAAAGGAAAATTTAGAGTTGCTTCTGTTGGATTCCATAATTTTTTTTTTTTTACAAGTTCACCCTTTACAAGGCTCGGAGACCACTTGAGGTAGAGGGTTATTCTTGGAGGTCATTTGTATGCATAGGAGTGGAAGATAATTGTTAACCCTAGCCTTGAATAGGTTGATTGTAAGGATTGTAGAAACATCCTGTTGGCAGTGGTTTGCAGGAAGAAGTTGCTTGAGTGGAACTTGCTTCTCACTCATGGAATATGGAGGAACATGGGGGGTTTATAAGTGGCAGGACGTATTCTTGCTGTGAAGGTTTGCCTTGGCGGGACAAGGGAATGTAGTTTGTCTGAGCACTTTTCATGAAGTAGTGGTAGAGCAGCAAGAGGCTTGCCACATCCTGTCTGTGGGAAAGAGGTTGAAGAGTGGAGAATAATTTGTCACCCACAAGGGCTCAGAGACGCTTTTGTACTCTATCAAGGCTGGAGAGTGAGGGCTGGGGAGCTCCTGCCCAAATATGATGACAGTATCACATTTTTGGCCTGATCTGGCTCTTGTAAAGGTAGAGGACAGCAGGAGGTGTCAGGTACTTACTGGAAAGGTACAGAGAGCCAACCATTTTACCTGCATCATTAGCAATAGATCGTATGTACAAGTTCCACTTGAGGACGTATGTGAAAGGCCCAACAGTCTTTCAAGGCATGGTGCTTTCCTGGGAGGACCTCCATTCATCCTGATTGGTAGTAGTTCGGGGTCAGATTGGCAATGATGGAATGCATTCCATCATTGCCAATCTGACCCCAATGATTAGCTTGGTCTTCAAGGCATTGCATGTAACCAGCCAGTTTTTACCCCATTGGTAGTTTGTATCAGATCAGAAGAGCAATCAGTCACCAATCTCTGACGATTGGGAGTTTCAGTGTTGCACCCATATATAGACATATCATCAGCATGGATGTTTACAAATGATCTGAGTATATTCTTAGGCAGATCATTTATCTAGAAAAAGAAGGTTGGTCTGAGGAGTGACCCCTGGGGGATGCTTGTGTTGACTTCTAGTGCTCTGGAAGACTGATCATTGATAACTACCTTCAGGGAAATACCTGTTAGGAAGGATTTCATCATTTTACAAAGGTTAGTAGAACGGAACACAATAACTAAAATATTTTAAGAGATTAAAAAGTTTGTTTAGTATGTTACATTATCTTACATTGCTAAATTTTGTTTTGAATTAAACTCAAGACCAATACAATTTACTGTATGGAGACTATCTCCGAGTTAAAGGACATGGGGATGAAGTGAGTTAATATTGCACAGTAACAGCTATTTGTGATCCTATATTATGTGAAGATGAGATAAACAGATACTATTATGCATCCTACAAACACAGATTCTATATTATGTAAACTATCATGGATTTTAAAAATGGAATGGAAAGACAATATACTGATATCGTCTTTCCATTTCATTTTATCAAAGAATGATCTTAAATAAGATGATTTTTTTTTATTTCAACATGTTCATGAAGCTGTATACAAAGTTTGCTTTTTCAGATTTTCATAACATCAACAGTAAATAAATTTTAAATATTTATATCCATTTTTTAGAATTCACATGCAAGATGTTAAGGTAGCTTACTTTGAGAGGTTAAAAATACATAATGAAAAACTTCTATTGTAACTCCAATTCTTGGGTCAAAGTCTCATTTAGTTTCAATTAGTCAATTAATACTTGCATAAAAACATTGTGTTTATATTATATCTAAACAAATTTTAATTTTCTAAGTCATATAAAAAGGATACATGTCTCTTCATAGACTTGGATAGTGGCCATGTCACCTTCCAATCGAATGATTTCACCCACCAGTTCACTATGTCCAACTCTCACCAACTCATACATGGCAGCACCAGACATATTCTGGGCTGTGACAACTAAAAAATATAAGAGAAAACACAAGTCAATTAAACAGAAAAATAAATCAAAATGAGAATAAAAATGCTAAACTGCGATTTTTAACAGCCAAAATTTAGCAGATATAAATGTATTTATAGATAAGTTATTTACAAATTGATATTCTCTTAATAGTAAAGAAGACATTTCTATCAACAAGATCTTCAGAAAGATTACTGCATGTAAACAGACAAAAACAAGAATAAAAAATATTCAAAATTATAATTTTTATTACTTAAGATTGTTATAAAATAAAAAAACAGAAAATCAGCAATTGACCTGACCATTAAAAAAATTATCAGCTAATATTTTAAATCTTCGATGTTTTTACACATTTAGTGTATATTAAAGGAGAATTTATACATAAAAATAAATTCAGTTTTATTATTAGCTTATTAAACATCTTTGACTCCTTCAAAATAGAAGAGACGAAGCAAACTTTTTTTGTTTTTAAATCTGAAAATGCGTCATGATCCAGTAAGAAATATCTTAGAAATGTGTTGTTTATAAAATGAAGATCATTTTGAAAAGGTTTGATTGAATGAAGTATTGACTCAAATTAGTTAAAAACTGAATATAATGCTCTCAGTCAGTCTTTAAGATTAATTTGTGTTTTCAACATTAAGTTTAGATTTTAAACAACTAGAAAAAATACTCAATATAAATTATGCAACTGGATAGTATTGATAATAGTTTGATTTTTTTTTTTTTTTTTTTAAATCAGTTTTATCAAGTTTTAAGTTTTTTTAGTTTTTCTTTTTCTCTCTGATTACATGATTAGAATAGAGAAAAATAAAACTGCATCATCTTTAATACAGGTGCTCAGAATGATGGCCAGTACTGAAGAAAAAAAAGTGAACATTTTCTTTTTTTTTTTCTGTCAATACTTACTGATAGTAATAGCTAACAGCAATGAAAACTCCATCAGCAAAGTTTTTCATTGCAGCTATTATAATTTTCTCCTAGTCAACCATATAATAAACTGAAAGGTTTTCAAACAATGGATAATCCAACTGTGATAAAATATACTTTACAAAACATTTTTATTTGTTATCAAATTTGCCCAGAGTTTATTCACTGGAGATAAACTGTAAATATTTTTAAGACAATCGTATGCTTAATTTTTTCCTAAAATTTTATAATAATGTTATTTTCTTTTTAATTATATTTTTTTAAATCTACTGGAGTATATTATTATTGATCATATAAAACAAAATGTTAGATATTGACCAAAGTTTGTTTCATATCCCAATGACCAGAACAAGATAATGGAAATAATTGGATACAGTTGTTGCTAAATAGAAAAGAAAACTGGTTCAATTATGTTAATTATATTAATTTTACATTAAAATTGTCAATTTTGTTTGCTGGGTATTTTCTTTTAATTAAAATGAATCTGAAAGAGTTTTCAAAATATTTTTTATCATTCTTTTAGGTGTTCAAAATCTAAGAACCTAAAACTGAAAATAGTATGAACAATTATAACTTTAAAAAAAAAAAAAAAAAAAGCAATATTTTAAAATTTATACTCTTAAAAAAAAAAAAAAAAAAAAAAAAAAAAAAAAAAAAAAATTTTTTTGTCCTACATTCCTTTTATTTGTTATTTTGTTAATTTCTGTGTCTATCAAGGTTAAAATCAACCCTAAAGATTTTTTTTGTTTTTAGAAAAACTTTTTTGCCTTCTGAAAAGTGGAAGAAAACAGATTGCTCTGGATTTTGAATGTAAAATTTATTTTTTTTGTTTTTATGATCAAATGAGATTTTGGGCAAAATTTTACATATATTCTTTTTTGGACATATACATTTTGAAACCTAAAAATAACTCAAAATTACTTTCTGCTCTATAATGAATAAAAAAATAGATACCATTAACATTTTGATGCTAGTCAAAAGGCCAAGAGAGAGAATTAAGTGCACAAAGGAACAATATATTTACTTCATGTTTATGTCATAATTGACTATCATAGAAAGTGGAATTGGTAGAATGAGTTTGCTATGTTCACTTTTGCACTAATGATCTTGGGAAAAGCATGAATCCATCTTTTCTCCTCCCTAGTTATGCATTAAGTAGCAGCCTGTCTAGGAGAAGGATTATTCTGGGGGAAAAAAAAACCTGAAGAAAGTAACAGAAAACCACTCCACTGTCTTTTCAAAGAATAGGTCAAGTCAGGGATTATTCCTTGGTTCTGGTACCATGTAACACAATACAACTTATTTCATGATTCTCAAAGAAATGGGCACTGCTAAGTAATTACATTAGTGCTAAGATATGCCATAAAGATCAATTATTCAGTATGCTCTCATTGGCTATGGATTGAATTGAACCCACAGTACAAAAGAAATGTAAAATCCCATAATCAACATGTTGGGATTTATGACTCAAAAAGTGTTACAGAAGCAGCAATGATCACTGTCAAAAAGTTGGTTGTTGCAGTGATTAGAACAGATTAACTGCAGAGAAAACAAAGCATATCAGTTACTTCTACATTGTCATTTCTGAAATTTGAACATTATAATAGGTAGAGCATTATTATTTGTAAAAATGCCATTAAGTATCTATTCATCAATATTTGTTTGTGGAGATATACAATGTACAAAGAAATTTCAGTAGTTGGTCCTCACAGAGTATATCTAGATCATTATGGTTTATACAGAAATCATGGGATCTCAAAAGGCTACACATAAAAACTATGTTATTCAGGCTACATGAAAATTTTGCATATTAGTGTCAAACTATAGAAGTTTAGGTTATGAGACCGAGTTCTGTCAGCAAGTTGTTTTTCCTGATCTTAAAAGAAATATAAACTATTTTAGAAAAATTACTCTATATGTAAACATGAAATATTGCAAATTATTTTTTACATTTGCATGTGTATGAATAAGACCCAAACAATAAGTTATATATGGTAAAACATTTAACAAAAAATTTTAAACTAAGGAATATATTTATATATGAAATATATTTTAGATGCATTTAATATCATATTTGGCAGTAAAAAAAATGTTAAAAGACTAAGAACAGTGAAGGCTGTTAGATATAAAGAATGCTTCATAAAAGGTTAAAATAAATTTTGCACAAACAAAAAATCCTGACAAGAGCACCCCTACCCATTCTATACATGCTTAAAAATATTATCTGAACAAAATAAGAGATTACAGCTAATCTGCCACATAACATATCAACATTCCTGTAATTCATCAGTAACAAATGAAGTTGTTTTATATAAACATAGATATATTTATAGAAAATGGTAGATCTTTCTTAACACAAAAACAGTGAAATTTGAATAAAGCAAAGAAAAACCTCAAAAGTAGAATGTGAGAAATGTTGCTACTCATCTTGTAACCTATTTTGCTTAATGGAAGAAACTAAAGAGATTACTACTTGAGGGAAGGACAAACACTTTGCATTTTTCAGATGCATACTAGAGCTTTGATAATTGTCTACAATGTATTTTTAAAAAAATAATTTTTCATCAATCCATTCAGAGAAAGGAAAGTTATAAATGATAAGTTCTAAAGATTAACAACTATCAGATGCAAAATAAAAATGAAGATATTTGTCTAAATAATTAATGGAATAATAAATACAGATATTTTCTAATCTATTGATCAAAGTAGAACACTGATATTTTGTTCAAAGCTATTCGGAGACAAAACAAAAACTTTCTCCTGATTATCTGGAATGGAGTTCATTAGCCATTTGCATACAATAGGTGTGGAAAATATATACATAAAAATAACTTTTCTTCATCAAAACATTTCCGAATTACTAATTGAAAATTCAGTTCAGAATCTAAATAAATGAACTTTATTCATAAAAATTGTTTTCTACAAATTGTAAATTCATAAATCTGGTTCTATTGAAAAGCAGAAATGTTTGTAAAATAATTTCAATGTAGATATGCATATTTCATATGCTAGTATTACTAATATATATGTTTTGTAATTTAGAAATTTTCTTCTGAGAATATATCAATTCATAGGACAAGTGATGATTTTTTTTAAATATAAAATATTGAAAAAGTTACTAGTTAAACTTATTAAGTGAAAATAGATTTGTAAATGTTTGCTTATATTCTATATTTCATTAATAAAATGATTGAAATAACTTTTCTCTACTATTTCTTATGAGCATCATTTTATGTATGAAAATTTTGGTATTGGAATTAATTTTAAGGACCTAAGATTTATTTTAAAATAACCTGTTGAAGAATTATTTTCAAAATGTTCTGTATAGAATATGCATTTTTGATTCATTAATATACAATTCACTACTATGCAAGCATCTACACCAAGTAACACTGGATAGTAGACATAGTGCATCTACTTACAAGGATCTGTTGCAAAAATATATATATATATATATATATATATATATATATATATAGGAATGAATGCATACACAAAACTTCTAACACCCATTTACATAACTTTGGCATAAAAAAGATCATAAAATTTCAAGTTATTTTTAAAAATCTTAAGTATTATTTTGCATTTTTTTTTTTTTTATAAAAAAGGTATCTTTGCAAAAAACTTATTTAAGTATGTTTTTTTAGATGTTATATAATTCATGTTGAGTCATATTTTCCTAAAATGAATTATTCAATAGCAAGATAATGTTACAATACTAATATAAAGCCTAATCTTATCTTATATGAAATTTGAATTAACAGACACTGAAAACTTGACTAGTTTTACTCACTGATAAGAAACTTTTGTTACCTACATACATATTCATCTGATTTAGTGATTCTATTTTGTATTTTTTCTCATATGTACAAATAATGGATTCATTGTTAGGCTAGAAGAACACCTGAATGAGAGACACTGACACAATTCTAAACATTATAATGTACAGTTACCAAGTAAAAAATAATCATGTGATGCAAGAGGAAAAAAAAACTTCAGAAACATTCAGCTAAAAAGCATTTCACAAAAGCAAAATGTGTTTAAGCTCTAAATGTTTTGATCATATTACAAACATTCATTTACAATTTTTGGAGCAATTATTTAAAATATAGAAAAAAGTAGTGTAAACTCTTCACTTTATCACAGATTAAAAAAAAACAAAAAAAACTGCCACACATGGGACATAAGAAAAAGTTATCAGACATTCCAAAGGCAGATGAGCAACTTTAGTTACCTTTATTTACTTAAATTTGATTTAAATTATTCACAGATGAGAGAACCAAACCAAACATTTTACGCATTAAAAATGTCTTAATTACAATGAATATTTTACATTTTTGAAAAAAAAAAAGAAAAAAAAAAGACATGGTGCTTGATTTTGAACAAACTTGTAACAATTTATGTCTTGACTGCTGTGTGTGTGTGTGTGTGTGTGTGAAAAACAAACCAGGGCAAAAGTTACCTGAAAACTACATTTTTTAATGATTAAGCTTTAATATTTCTGTGTTCCATTTGGATTTTGGATTGTTTATCATTGTGCATCAGAACAAAATAAAAAAGAGCTTGTTATTCCAATACTGATTTAAACATAAGAACCATTGAATATGTCTTAAGTAAAATTATCAAAGCAGTAGCAAAATAAATTCCCTCCCCATTAATTTATTTAAATATTTTAGCTAATCAATTCTTTGCTAGTCAAATTAAACTAAGAATTCAGAATAAAGCAGCATTCCACACATCAGGGATTGTCTTTCATAAATTATGCCATAACTAATTAGGTTACCTTTAAAACTTATGTGGCAGGGTGTCTCTAGGCTTTCTGCCATCATTGCTTTCTAACTTTTGCACACTACCAGGTAATAGTAGTAATACTCTCGTTTTGAGATACTGAGATTTTTATGATTAAATATTTATTAGATTTAACTAGTTTTATCACAGCTTAAAATGTTGATAAAAAAGCAACAAAAAAGATTTGAAAAAAAAAAGTCAATACTTTATCATCTGTAGATAATATAAAATAAACCTAATAATGCTCACAAAATACCTCTCAAGCTTTCTTTTTTATTTTTATTTTTTTTTTAAAATCATTTCACTTCAAGCAAGGTGATAACACCAATTAGAAGTGAAAGAGAAGGAACATGGAAACCCAATAATAATATAAATTTCAGAGTTTAAATAAAGATGTTAGAATAATAGAGTTGGACTTAGAAGGAACCAGAACCCCAATCCTAAACAGGAAACAAGGGATAAACCTCTACTCCTCTTCAAAATGTGCAAACCGCTCTACACTTATTGTAGAAAAAAAAATAAATAAATAGTAAAAGTTTCAGAGTTTAGACAGAGAGGTTAGAATTATAGAGTTGAAGTAGGATTCTGAAGGAACTGGAAACCCAATTCTAAACAGGAAACAAAACGTAAACCTCTACTGCTGTTCAAAAGACCAGAGAAGAGCATGAACCAGGTAGTCCTTCAATTATGATGAGTTAGGCCTGCATTCATGTTATTACTTAAAATTTTCCATTTTTTCCACTTCCTACTCTCTTCACCAAACCCTCAACTCTCCATTATATAATAGTAATAAAAATTAAGGTAAATTAAATCAGAACAGAAGCAATTTGATTCTATATGTAGGGTTGTCTCAAGTACATGTATTTCAGCAGGGGTGCAATAAGAGACAGTAGATTATATTCTATTAAGTTTTTAACTTAATATAAGTTGTGATATCTCCTATCAAGGTAAAAATCAAGTGAAAGATTAACTGCTCTATTTTTTTTTTTTTTTTTTTTTTTCACAACTTGTTCCAAATATTTCTTCTCTCTCCATATAAGACTGCCAAGTTAAAATAATCTTTTGTTTGATGACCAATATCTTAACTTATGATGGTTGAAAATATACATTCAAATAATTCACCATTCAGTTTTAATTTTGGATAGCAACCGTATATGCTAGCAAAAGATGGTTACAAGCCAAAATATACACTTACACATTCAAAAAAAAAAAAAAAAAAAAAAAAAAAAAAAAAGTACTTAAATAGGTATGGGAAAAAAATGTCCCGAAATACAAAATAAAGAAACATTTTTTAAATAAAATTAAGAAAACAAATGTAACAAAACATCCTTGTTTCTCTTCTATTGAAACTGTCCAGATTACTCACCTTTTTCTTCAATGTGTCACTCTTATAAAACTTATGAACCGAAAGAGAAAGTGAAAAAAAGAAATGGTAAGTTCCAGTCGAGCTGCATCTTTATCATACAAATTTATTTGAACTGTGGTCCTCATCTTAGTCATAATCTATTGGTCATTGTACAGGCCTTCTTCTATCGCAAATAATGTTAAAGTCAAAGCACTAGAAATGTTAAGAATAAATGAAATGTTGAAGGTTATAGAATGTTTGAGTATAATAAAATAATAAAACATTAATTTATTCAGATATATTCAATATTGTGTTAATCCAATGTATTTCTATGGCCTATATCTTTGGGATTTATTCATAAATAAAATTATTTTTTTAATAAGGATAGAGATTACAAACTGAAAATAACATGATAGATTGTTCATATAAAAGATATTTTACCAATATCAATTTGTTAATACCAATTTTATTGTGAAAACATCAATAACAACTGACAGTGCAGTCTTGAAAAAATGTTTTCATATTAACATAAGATTTAAACAATTAACAAATCAATGAACATAAACCTAAAAGTTGTAAAATCAATTGAATTTTACAATTTGTTTCAGAATATGTCTAGCTTGAAAACATTGACCATCTAATTTATATAAACCCCCTTCTTTGCATCCAAGACACCCGATTTCACCATCAAGGCATTGCACAGCTGGAGGCATGTTGCATAAGGTTCTGGATGCTGAGGGGATTACTTAGTTTGAGGACTAGCAGTATGTCAAATTTGCTGCAAACCATTTTTTTTTCTAATAAATAAAAAAAAAAAAAAAAAAAAAAAAAAAAAAATGAGAAGGGCTTTTTTTTTTTTTTTTTTGCTTACTGTGTGTGTGTATTTTATTTATATATATATATGAAATGGATTAAGTTTGACAATTATTTAATATATTTTCTGTTTATCTGTCTATATCTCCAAGATGAGGTATTATGATTATTTACATTATTCTGACTGTTATCTTCATCTTCATTGCCATATTCACAATGTTTCAGCCATTGTACACTCCGGCCCTCTTCAGGTGATTGTTCTAGTTCCACATGCCATGCCTCTTCCGGATATCTGTTATTTCCCTTTAACTCTCTAAGTTTGGTTCACCACTGCTGTAGCCTGGTATTGAACTCACAACTGAATCATCGGGAAGAAGCATGGCATGTGGAACTAGAACAATCTACCCTGGTGGACGAAATAAAGGGTTTGAATAACAGTCCGAATAATGTAAGTAATATTTTTTTGTTTCTAATACTTAAATAAATTGTATCTATAAAAATAACAGACAGAAGTGTGTGTGTGCATATATATATATATATATATATATATATATCTGTGTAATATTTTTCTTTGTATTATCAAAGAATCTTCTTTATATTAACAAAAGGACAATTATTTTTAATTTAGGAAACTGATTTTATTGAAAGATTGCTCTGCTACTGATTCTAACAAACCTTGTATACTATCTAAGCAACTTATAAAATATAAGATTTTCTCAAGCTAATGAGTCATTTATCAAGAAGTTTATAAGCTGATACGAGTCATTTATCAAGGAGCTTATAAGCTTCAAAACTTCTAATACTTACATGCATTATGTACTATGAAAATAAATAACTTTTGATAATCTAATTAATTTTGATAGATTTCCATAAAGTAAAAGATGGATTCAAACAAAATAAATGCATCTTTAGCTTATGAATTGTAACAAATACAGTGAACACAACATAAGGAAAATAATTCAAATATGATGTAATTCTGATAAGCATAACACTTTTTTGAAATTTATGATTCAGAACAATTAAGTTCCTTAACACAGAAAGGCATACAATCCATGTTACAGACACAGATTTGTTATCCCACACATCAATAACAATAAGTAAAAATTAATTTGCACAAACCTTTTTGAACAGATAATTATGACATCAAAGGAGAGAAATTGAGATATCAGAAAAAACAATTTAAAAAATTATAGAATATGATTTTATAACAAGTGTGTGTTTTTTTTCAAACTTCTTTTCAAAGTGAAAAAATATGTTAATGTAACATGGTTTGCTGCTGGTTATTTTATAGCAGTAGAAATAATAGTAAATATATGTAAAATTTAAGCCACTTAGTGGTAAGTCATTATTGAATGAATTCAATAGTCACTTTAATTTATGAGATATCTTAATGTAAAATGTCAGTTTGCAATCCTTATGTAAAAGGACAATGTCCAATTTCTTTTCCAGCTACAAAGCAGGTTATTTTTCAACAATAACTTAATTTTATAAGTATTAAGACATTAATAAATGTATAAATGGAAATTATATGACATCCAAATAATAGAAGTAAAATCTACAGGTTCATGTAATCTATTATCATCACCACGTGATATGTTGCTAAAATTCTGAGAGACCTAAACCTGTTTGTAGATAATTTGGGTAACTTATCTACAAGCAGGTTGCTTTTAATCTTTAAAAAGATCAGAACAAAGAAAGTAATAATTATTTTAAAAAGATACCTATATACCAATAAAAAAAAAATAATGGTAATTTTTAATTATTTTCATTTCAGCTGTACATTTTTCATTTTCTCGATATTAGTAATCATAAGGTAACTTACCAGGACCAGATACAGCATATACATAGCCGTACAGAATTTCCTTTTCGTTGTCTCGAATTTTTGGTAATCTGTCCATGATTTATGCTCTCTGGGGAAAAAAATATTAAAAATATACAAACAGTAATAATTAAAGGTTAAACAGCATGACATACGAGGTAAAACAAATAAAACAATGTAATGAATTGTTACACAAATCTTACAGATTTTAAAAAAGGCTAACAGAAAACATTTTTAGCTTTTCAACATTGTGTAACAAATCCCAACTTCTAGTTGGTAACTAGAATAGAGCCTAAGAACCATAAGTTTTCAAAACATTCATCAGCTAAGCCTTATTTATTTGCAGAAAAATATTTGAACATGTTATCAACTTCTGGGAAGTTTAGAAACTAGTTAAGAAAAAGTTAATGTAGAATTCTTTGACTTCCTATTATGAGCAACAAAATACATGAAAAACAATTTCAATGATTTGATAATCTTGAAATTTTTATCATTCAACTGAAATGCTTAATTTTTTTTAAGACTATCAACCAAATGATTTTGTAAGAAAAAGCAATGAAAAAAAATATGAATTTTTAACATACATTGTATATATTAGGGAATGATCATTTACCTTGTAAATAAGCAGATAAAACTGTAAATTAAAATATGTCTTTTTTATAGGCAGCTATTTTAACAGATACTGAATTAATTTTTAAAGCTATTGTATGTGATAGTAGTGCCATTGGGAACAAACTTTAATAGCATGACTTCATTCTGGTTCTATTACTTTCCTTACTGAGTAACTGTCTTAAACTACTTTTTTATTAATATTTCTTTGCTCTCAGAGTTTTACAATGAGTTTTCTGTCAGCTATAATAAGAGCATCAATCTATTTGACCTTATTCCCATTCAACTCTCTAGGATTACCATTAACTCTATTGAACCATCTCTTTATTGTGCTTAGATCAAGTGCAGCCTTTCCATAAACACTGACTAAACTCGTGTGAATGTTTCCATCATATTTTCCTTCCAAACAGAAATTTTATAACTGCTTCTTACATGTCCAGAGGGACAGCTATTTTGAAAGAAGGTAACTCCATATTCCCCCCCCCCCCATCAGATTCTAGACACTTTATAACTAGAAAAAAAAAAAAAAAAAAAAAAAAAAAAAAAGAATTTTTAAAATTAACCCCATAACTAATGTCAAATGTTTCCAGCATTGAGGATGAAATGCGAGTAGTGAAGAAGTATAAATGTTTTTCAACATATTACTCTTATCAATAAACACATCAAATTTGCTTTATTATAGCACCAACTTTTATAAAATCCATACTTAAAGAATCTAAGATCTGTCTAACTACAACCACTACCAGGGTAACCTAAATTCTCTCACAAAACATCCCCCAATCAACACTACTAGGCATAAATAAAAAATGTCCACTAGGCACACACATTTCACATAGACTAACTAGAATTATGATACAAAAACACAAAGAATTATACACACAAATGCTACTTGACACCTGTGAGGTGTACTTAACCAATGAAAAGCAAATGCAAAATTAAAAATGATAGAATTTTCTTTTCTCCTACATATTTCATTTTTTGATGAAACTTAAAAAGTGAAACATTAAATTTATAAACATTTCTTACTTGTTATATATATAAAATAGTCCGTTGGTATATAATCCAAGTGAATCCTAATAATATAAAATATTAAAACTGATCCACAAAGAAAGTTCAATGTATTTATTCTAACAGAGCACAGAAATGACATACAATAGGAATTAAAATTACCTCATAGTTTTGATCATTTCACCATAACAAGTTAAGATTAACTTATAAGGATTTTTAAACCGATCAAGGTAATAAAATAAAATGAAACCGGGTGTAAAGCAAATTTTAACAAGACAGAGGAATAGAAGAGAAGAAACGAAAAGAAATAGTGAAAAGACAAAATAGGAAGAGGGAGAAAGGTAAAAAAAAGTAAAAAGTAGTAACATCTAGACATGAGTATAGTGGCAGGGGACAGATACATGTAGATGTGATCTTGATTTATAGAATATTCAACTCAGAAAGTTAGGGAAAATTTTTTTATCTTATATTAAATTTTTTACCTTTTAGGAAATGTATTATTTATATTATTCATTTTATATTAAAAAGAACATTAATAAAACTATTATCTATAAAATAAAATAAAAAAAAATCAGATTTTTTACTTTATATTAAAAAAACAATAATTGAGGAAGAGTAAATGAAAAGAAACGTCTGCACTTAAAATTACAAAGATTATGCATATACAGCAGTACATATAAAATGATAGCGAAAAATATATAATTGAATAATTAAATAAAAAGAAACAAAATATAATAAGTACAAGCTGATAATTAAATAAAAGAAACAATATAAAGAAAAATGAAATATATCAATATATAATTATTATATGAATTATATCATTATTAAATAACATTATATTAATCATTATTATTAAATGTTATATTAATACTATATAAAATATACCTCATTAATAACATTAAATGATATATCATTATACTAAACATTATATATTAATATCAACATAAATACACCACATATATTATAATATTATGAAACATCAATCCATTATTAAATAGTACTATTAAATAAAATTACTATATTAAATAATACCATTATTAAATATTATTAAATCATTAAATAATACACAAATTATTATTAAATAATATATAATCATTATACTATATTACTATATAATACCATTATTAAATATATAGAAACAATATATAAGAGAAAGAGATGTAATTATTAATTTTCATTAAAAAACATTAAAATTTCCCTACTGCTCTGCTGTGCGACAATAGTTTTGAGAGTAGAATCAATAACTGATGCCAATTCGGTTGGATTTCGATCCCGGCTTGAAGCAATTTACTACGCTTTCTTTAACATGTCTCCCTTTTTTCCTCCTCCTATTTTGTCTTTTCACTATTTCTTTTTTTTTTTTTGTTTTTCTTCACTTTTTTTCCTCTGCCTTGTTAAAATTTGCTTTAGGCCTGGTTTCATTTTATCTTATTACCTGTCTGAAAATCTTTACAAGTTAATCCTAACTTGTTATGATGAAATGATCATAAGTATGAGGTAATTTTAATTCCTATTGTATATATTACATACAATATATATGTGTGGATATATTATATACAATAGGAATTAAAATTACCTCATACTTATGATCATTAAATAATTATTTACTGTTGATGAAAGAAATTTGATTGATAAAAAAAAAAAAAAAAAGTAATCATATTAAGACTAAGTCAGCAAGTTTGATAATTAAGATTTTTAAAATCTTTCTCATCAAGTCAAAATGCTTAATATACAATAAATATTATTGGTCTTATTTTTATCTTGGTTTATTTTCACTGGCCTATTATATTTACATATCATAAGAAGAATATGTGGACAATCTCTCTTTACTGCCATATATATATATATATATATATATATATATATATATATATATATATATATATATATTTCAATTTGTGTATTTAGGCAAATTCTATTTTAGGCATGTCTGATTAAATATATTACAGATATTATGTCTGCTAATTTTTAACAAAATCCATTCATACTCACGAATAACCTTAAGAAATGCGCTATAACTGTTTAAATAGCTTATTTCCCATTTCCTAAGTATTTACGATCTTCTTAAGGGGTGCAAGTAGTACAAAACTGTGTGTTCATTATTTACATTACTCATGTCCTCATCTTGGTCGCCATATTTATCACAACGTTTCGGCCGTTGTATGCTCCGGCCTTCTTCAGGTGGTTGGAATTTCGAATTGAACCCTTTATTTCGCTCACTCGAGTAGACCGTTCTAGTTCCACGTGCCATATTTGATGGATGTCAGTTATCTCCTGCTAATTTCCCTCTGAAAGTTCTCCACTGCCTTAACCGGGTATTGAACTCACACTCTTTGGGTCCTGTCACTGGAACCTTTATCCACTGTGCCATGTGTCCTTGAGGACATCTGGGTATGAATTTCTGGGTATTATAAACCTAATGTCTTTCTTTTTACCAGTGCTCATATTGCCGAAACGTTGTGATAAATATGGCAACAAAGATGAGGACAATAGTCCGAATAATGTAAATAATGTACATAATACCTCATCTCAGAAATATAGACAAACTGTGTGTTGTTAATCATTTTTTTTCTGAGTTTTCTAAATGAATTTGATTATTTAATAAATCATCAAAAATTATCTAAAGAGTTTTAATTTGTTTGAATAAAATATTTTCACTGATATCAAATAACCTCCACAAATATTTATAAAGCAAATATTTGTCTAACTTTATAAAATGTAAAATGTTATATTTTTAGAACATTTGTACATAAATTATTTTAGTAAGTAAACAACTTTCAAATTCATAGGTGTCTTTGGTTGAGATATAAAAACAGAATGAACAGTAGAGACATCGTAGGAAAATGATTTAATTATCATGTATCTACTTTTATGTATGTTTTCATGTTTCTGCATTACAACCACATTCAACATAAATACATATCTGTAAGATTCAAAACTGTATACCAGGCATCTTTCCCTTCCTTTTTATTCAATAAGTATCTCATGAGTTTGCAAATATCATTCCTATAATACTATGAAATAAATTAATATCAAAAGAAATAAGTTTGGAATATTTTTATGTTTTGAAAATCACTTCTATATTCAAGAAGGTAATGAAAAAATTACTTATGTAACTCAACAATTCTAAGCAGGCAAAGTCATAATACAAGCTGTTGCATTTTGGAAACAATACCAAATAAAAAAAAAACTGAGTTTTAACATTTTATAGAACAAACTTGTTAATGAAATTCCCAAAATATAAGAGGAATGAATAGCACAAATTTACATACACGTGCTATATTTTTTAGAAGTATCTTGCTAAAAGTAGAATCAAATTAATTTGAAATGTTTCTGTTAAGCAGCCATTAATAATTAAATAAAAGTTCATATATTTTAAAATCAAATATAAATTGTATTTTTTAAACATATTTGATTTTGATGACTACAAAGGTGAACTGGAGACTCCTGGTTTAAAATCTTTGATGCTAAATTTAAATAGTTTAAGAATTAAAATGATAAAAATATCTAATTTAAGAATTAAAGTAAGCAACATATTTTAATTAATGACAACACTAATCCAACAGGAGCCAATAGCAGAAACATTATAAGTACCTTATAAAAGCCAACATGATCAAGGAAGTAGCCAACGTCTAATCTATTCATCTACCATTAATGATTACTCCAGATTAACAGTTAACTTTTGGTCAGTTACCAAAAAGATAATTTTATAATAACTTGTAGAAGGTGGATTTGACTTCAAAGTTTGATTTATATAGAAAATAACAATAAGCAAGCTATTACTTGTTATCAAAACAACAGCAACGAGAAACTCTTTATAAAACACTTTATCACTCAGGAAAATATAAAGAGGATTGTAATTATTCTAAGGCTATTATATAATACATAATTTCAGAATCCTTTGCAGCAAAAAGGAAATAAAGTATGTATACAGTCATCTTATTTTAACTATTTGTCATTAGAAAATTACTAAAATAAAGAAATTTAATCAGATAAAGCATTGAAAAATATTGAAAGACAATATTTTTCAATATGTCCGTTCAGAATACCTTTCCTTTATTATCTGTGAAATGTCAATTTTTTGGAAAAGATAGTGTAATGGTCTTCCTTTTAAATTCAGAGTAGTCCTCTCCCTAGAGTGGCTATCAATAAAGGCAAGAGAAGCAAGTCTACTTTGCTGCTTAACCCATAGCTGTAAGTAGAAGAAATGGATCCATGCCTTTCCCAAGTGTATTAGTGTTAAAGTGAATACAACAGGTTAGATCAGAATTTGAACTTGGCTCACCAATACCACTTTCCACAACAATAAACATTACTCTACTCTTGCACATCCACTAAGGTAATACCTATCAATATAACTGGTAAATTTGAGATAAAAACAGGTTTACAAATCATTTAATGACTGAACATTAATTCTATTTATGTCGTAATGCAAAAGCATTTAAGATTCATGTAAAAATGTACTGTAAACCGATTGTGGCAGAAGTCTCTATCATTCAGTTGAGCCATGATATTACAATGACAGAAATTTCTATCATTTGCAGAATTAATCATAGTAAGATAAACAAAAGTGATACAGAGAAAGTCAAGAAGAAGGAAAAAGAAAGGGAAAGCTATTTTACTGAAATAGCTTAATCATTAATTTTTATCTAAAACTTAAGGACATAAAAATGATAGTGAATTGCGAGCATTCATTAAAAATATAAGTATTTAAATAATTTTTATTATGTCTTTTACATCTATTACTTACAGCTGTGTTACAGTAGGGACACAATATTATTTGTTAAGTGTGTATAAGCAGGAATATTGTTACTTTAATAAACACTTCTTACAGCTAAATAGACAACTGCCCGAATAGAAACTGCAGTGTTTGGGAAAAAAAAAAAAACTTAGTGTGTGTGTGTATATATATATATATATATATATCTCCATCCTGTTATTTGTACAAGTGATAATTGCTGATAATTCTCATTGTAACATTTTTTTTAAATAGTTTCCTGTTTCGAGTAAGCAGAACAAAACTTTCAATAGATGTATCTAAATGCAATGGAAGGAAAAATTTAAATTAGTTATACTAGCTAACATTTCTCTTTAGGTCTTTAAACAAAGGAAAAGTAAAATCAATGTTTCAACTTCAAACTTCTTCACTTAACCTTAAACTTTATACGAAAAAATTATTTAATTTGAATTATTAAAACTGGTACAAATACAAGATGCATATGATACAATGAATCCATTAACAGCTTCAGAATTTAAATACAAACTCTCATGATTAAAAGGTCAATATTTTAAAAAATCGTAAGTGCAATAAAATACAAAATGGAGCAATTATTAAATAAAATAAAGACTACAGAGTTAGGTAAGATTTGGAACAAGTGACAAGATTATTTCAGCATTTTACCAATAACAGGTGTGTTCAAAGTTAAGTCATTTTGCAAATAATATTTTTATGATTTTGATAAGTATTTTCTTTATAGTTTTAAATTTGTAACAATAACAGTGAGGAAATTATCAAAATGACTATTTTTTTCTGAAGAACTAATCTTTAGTAATTTAAGTTGTAAATATCAAGTTGTAACCATCAAGACCCTATATAAAAAGAATTATTAAAGGGTGGATCTTTTAAATGAATGAGATTGACATTGTAAGTTTATGAATATAGAAATATTTATTTAAAGTTCCTTCAATAAACATAGTTGAATGTAAGTAGAAAGACTTCTTAAAATTTGCAAAATTTCACACAACAAAATGACATTAGGAAATATTTTATACAATAAAATTACAATGTGTTATGTAATGTTTTTTTTTAATTCAGAATAAAACTAAAAATTAGTCATTTCTGTGCAAAAATAAAAAATAAAAGTAAAAAAAAAAAAGCTGAAGCCTATTTAATATGACTATTTCAGTAGATGTGTAGACATTAAGTAAAACATTGACCACATTTCATTAACACAATTTTTTCAACTTGAGTTAATTGAGTAAGAATAATTTTACTAAATTTTCAGAAAGTAATAATTAAATTTGTAAGCATAATTTTGTAGTTTTATAAATAAAATTCTGAGAACCATTGATAAAAAATAATTAACATGCATGTATAATTGTTATTCTTTGAAGTAGGACATTTTTTCTAAGTATAACCTTGACATATCAAGGTCAAATGCTTGGATAGCACGAAATAAGCAAGTAAACTAACTATAGTAGATATACAATATGAAAGACACTATTAAAATGCCAATTTATAGTTTATCAGTGAATCTATACCAGATTAAAAATAAAAATTTAAGTATGAATGTCTGATAATTTAACTATATGAATAAAAGAAAATAATAAGAGTAATAAGACTAAGTCAAATCCAATGCAAATATTTATATAAAGAAAAGAATTTGGTATGATAGGTTCCAGATCAGTTTGTGCCCTTAGCTGGAAAGCCATAAGTGAATATATACTCCAATACACTTGTGATTCTATCATATTTCAAGCTGACATCATGGTTACCTTAAGATCAATATTTTTTTTACTAAACATGTTCTTAAATATTGCAAGAGCATTAAAACTCCTTTCTCCTTCCACAAATACACAATAACATGTCAAAACCATATAATTTGACAATTTTAACGTATACATAATTTCATTAAATATAAATGGTTCTAATATTTCAATAGTTACAATTACAGAACAGTGAATAAAACATCACAAGCTTAAATAACACACCAGTTAATCAATTATGAGTTTTTGTGAAATATTGAGTGGATTTTTTTAATACAAATGATAAAATGTATAAGGCCAATTTTTACATTTGAGATCATTGAAGGTAGAGTTTGTGGCCTTTATGATCTGTATTGGAAGTAAACAGTTACATTATTGGAGGTAAATTGGTATATGAAGGCAACTTGGACAGAAAAAAAAAAAAAAAGATTGGTGGTACTAACTTCCAAGGTCATTTGAGGTCACCAGGAGTAAAATTAGGGATTTATTTTTTATAGCCAAACAAAAGAACTGAAAAGGCTATAAAAATAAATTTTGTTTTGCTTGCCAAATATTGTGCAACATTGAAAAACAATTTCAGACAAAAATTCTAAAATTTTCAGGACTAAATTTTATTTTCTTCAGTTATTTAAAATGTAAATAAATAAACCAAGAATACTAGTGTCTCTTTAAGTGAGGCATTTTTATCCGAAACAATGATGAAATCATAGAAATAAACTCTAAGATGTTGTAAGATTCATGGAGAGGTTCAGTTATGTAAGTCTATTCTGAGATTGTCTAGAATACAATGGACTTCTGACATTATCTGGTGCTTAAACCAAAAGATAGGATGACCAATATGCTTTTCTGAAATATTAACCCTCAAAAATTGTGCAATGTCAAGTAATTATCTTAAGGGGGATAGGTGTTCATTGTCAGGATCCCCACAAATCCAACAAACTTTCCCCTTTGAATTCTAGTGAATTCAATTCTTAGTAAGATTCAGCCTTGCCATAAACATCAACAAGGCAATATCTCAAGATTGCTGGCCTTAACTTCTCACCATACTTTTCAAATGTTCTATGTTGGTAATTCTGGAATTAGATCTGCAAACAACATTACTGGCACCTAGAAGCCAGGTCAACCTTGGGCATCAGAATATTTTTTCTTTGATAACTTTTTCATGTGTAAATCTTTGTTTTTTATTTTTTCCTTTATGATGTACAAGAAAAAACATTAACAATTTCCTGTGTTATATTTGAAGTTACTTTTCCTCAGCTAATATCAGATATCCCTGTTAGTTAACTTATATTTAAACTTTATGGTGGATTAACTTTTTCTTATAATCTATGTAGGATGTTTTATTAAATGATGTTAAAGTTGATATATGTAATTTTTTTCACAAAAGCTGCAGATAAAATTGTTAACGTTGAAAAGTACTGTAATTTAGATTTTATTTTCCTGAGTGTCTGACAACTGTAAACTATTGAATGTTTAATATTTTAATTTATAACCAAACTATTAGATTTGTAAAAGTATACTTGTAAAAATCATTTACAAAAAATGGATTGAAAAGTTTATAGCCTGAGAGTGTTAACGGAATTTTGATCTGGAAGTTTTTGCTGTATGATGTTCAATCCATGATCTATGAATAAATATTGTGTTAAGTGCATAGACAAGGAAAGAATTCTGAAAATAAATATTTATGTAATAGTTTCTTTCACCATTATTATGCTTATCTTATTGATGTATATAGATATATCTTTTTCATAAGCTTTATTTTTTTTCCTTTTTTGTATTTAAGAACTAAAATTTTGTAAGAAAATATTTAAATGAGACCCCTCTTTTCAAGACTACTAAATGAAGTGTCATACTGCTTAATGTGTTACCTCAAGTAGTGTCAGTTAAGACTAGGGGTACTGATAAAATTTAAGAGCATGGAAATAAAACAAACTTCATACTACTTTTACAGCTTTCCCTCATAAATCATAATGCTGTTCATATCACAGATTTATTGCTAGTAGTAAGCATGAAAGTAAGGAAAAAAAAAAAAAAAACAAAAAAAAAAGGTTTGTTCAAATCACCAAGAATATCTGGATGGCATAAATCAAATTATTACATTTTCTTCAGTACAGCTTTCGATAAAATACTATAGAAGACTTTGGGAGGAAATCTTCTATATGGTCAACATCTGGTTATGTTATTCAATTACACATTTACAGACTGTGAAATCAAAATACTAATGAAATGTCAAATATTTCTAATTTATAAAGAATGCATTTTATTAAAATAGTGTTAATCGTGATACAATAGGTTCAAAGCTTTTTTTTTCTTTTTACACATTTAGACTTTGAAATTTGAAACAACTAAAAAAAAAAAAAAAAAAAGCGAGAGAAACAGCTGTAAAGAAAGATTATTGTTGTATTTCTCAAATATTTCAAGCTCATGAATACTTGCTAATGATAAAGTACTTATGCCATGTAAGGGTTCTTTAGCATTTCGGTTCTTTTCAAAAGCAGCAGCTTTGCTATGATTATGCATTCTGACAGAATCACTTTGTCATTTAGTTTTATCTTTTTTTGTATGTAACCTAACAAGCTACAAACTTTTAAATTGATTTTACTTAACATTCATTCTGCCTTAATGTGTATTGTCACATGATGCCTATGCAAGTCATGTGGTAGTGAACATGTTTTAAAGCAATAACTGTGGCAATATAGCAATTTCCCTATTTTTTTTTTTAACCTTGAGCTGTTATTGGTTGAGAAAAAAAGCAACAAACATGACACAAAAAATGTCACATGGCATTATGGAGAGTGAGAGAGATAAAAAATAAGTTAGTGTTGAGGACACATATCATTCTTTAATGTTACAATTTAATAAAATTTATTTTCTAAAATAAAGCATAATTAGTCATGTATAGCAATTTCTAATGCTAACTAACAGTGACAATCCTATCCAAAGATTCATATCCAAGGTAGCTGTGTAAATAAATATAGTCTAACATGGATTGGTCAATTTTTCATTTTTGTTTATAGTTACATATCATACCATATACCAGTTATATAAGCGAACAACAAAGAATATAAATTAATTACACATTAAAAAAATATTCATTTTAATGCTAGTGGCAAGTGTGTAATTACCAAAAAAGCAATTAACTGCACATTAAAGAGTTTTTAAGCTTTCTTAAAAATTAAAATACAAATAAGCCTCTTTTGTTACTTTTTTGGATAGGAAAAACAGAAAAAAATTAGGTTTTTCGAAGTGCATGAAAAAATAAGTAAATTGTAAATAAATACAACAAAATTACAAAATAAATGGTCATTTTTATTTTATGCAAATTGCAAATTAAAACGAAGAGTAGTCAGTCGGGAAAAAAGTGTTTTCAAAACACTGAGTAGAGGTCATTATTTCATTTTTTTTTTTTTGTTGAATGAGTGAGGTAGAGAGCACTGAGCACATGATTTGACAAATCATAAATCCAGTAAGAAACACCGTAGCCTTTAAAAATGAAAAAGAATTCTCTTGGTGGGCCATCACAATGCATAATCCATAATAAAATAAAAATTATTTCTATCATTGAAACAATTCTTTTATTTGAAAGAAAAAAAAAAAAAAAAAAAGTATAAAAGTTTATCTTCCTTTTTTAGTTTGAGAAATTTCAAAATAGAACACTGCGTAAAAAAAACAAAACAAAAAACAAAACAACACGTCAGGGTCCGAAGTGCATCCGTGAGAAGAGCAAGCAAAACTAATCTAAAAATGAATAAATAATTTATTACATTCTTACGTACACCAAAAATTATCACTGACTGAAGGCAATAAGGTCATTTTTTTTTTCATATTTTAATTAATAAAAACTTGCTCATTAAATTTGATCTTACATTTCTGTACTTCAAATCCCGACTTCGATGGTCTACAAGAGATTTTTGAATAGGAAGCATTTTTATTTTAAAGATAAAACTTTATTACCATTCTCCGAAATATGCAGGAAAATATTTAAAATAATTGATTAATTAAAGTCGTAACTACGGTAATTAATAATACTAACAAAACAAAGCATTATATAAAATTTAAATTAAATGTGGAAGACTTTTCTCGTTCTCTAAGTGAAATTGGGATTTACATGCATCATTTTTAAAAGAAATTCTAAAGTAAATTTATTACAGAATTTTTTTTCTCCTGGCATGCTCACCATAATGAACATTATTAAAATTGGAATAAAAATTAAATATCATTTCATTGTACTTGAGTGTGCATAAAGAGTTCTAAATACTAAAAAATTCCAATTTGCCAAAGAGATGAGACAAGAGAATTAATTCACCTTTCTTTATTCACTACTCTTCAACCTGATCGGCCGTGTCAGGCTTCTTAAAGTAGTCTGGATTCAAATTATAAATTTTATACTTGCCAGAATTTAGGTTTCCACTCCAGACAAAATAAGGGATATTGTATATATGCGTTATTGTGTATCGAGAGAAATACAAATAAATTATGATGAAAAACACGAAATTTGTTATGAAAGTGAGTGGGAGAAAGAAACCGAACTAAGGGGGAGGTTTTGTGTGGGTGGATTTAACATTGTTCTACTAGTGTTGTATGTCATTTAAACAGAATTTGTAAAAGCATTAACAAACTGTAATTTTTAAAGGTACATAGGTGGTAGTATACTTTTTTCCCGTTCATTTAACTGCTAACAAAAAAGAAGATAATTTCCGAAATACTTTCCCTATTTTTCTTTTTTTAACCGAATTTACACAATAATATTTTTACAAGGTGACACAATGAATTAAAGTTTTAAATGTAGTTAAAATTTACAGTAGCTTATTTTCTGACTAAACTTAAAAATTCAATAATAATCTCATTCAAGAAATACTAGAACAAGCGTAATTTTATAGGGAAAACCGAAATTATCGGCTGCTTAAGTTTTAATTTCGGTCTTTAAATAGAAAAGTCATGAAAAACGTATTAGAAATTAATAGAAATAGCAATTAACGAGGCTAATCATACTTAACACAAAAACAAAATTATAATTGTCCTATAATTATTTAAAGTCGTTTATTTTTTAACAGGAAAATCAACCAAAAAATTAAATACGAATAGAAGCAATGTAACACTGAGTGAATGTTATCGAAAAATGGGGGATCAATAAAGTAAATTTTCTATAACGAACCAATCCCTCCTTTTAACGTCTTTTCAATTACAGATTTAAAAATAAGTAGCTAAAAGAAAGAAATGACAGTAAGAGAAAAAATAAAAACATCGTGCACAAAATAAAAATTGGAGAAATAAAAGTCGGCTGCTTACTTTTTCGCGTCACTCACGCTCGAGTAATGGCTGTCACATGACACAGCAAACATGCGCATTGAACACATCCGGATCCATATTCGCGTCACGATTTGTTACGTCGCTAAATCCTGTTCTCTATCGATAGTCGATTAGTACAGCCTAGCACTGACAGATCAAGCGGAAAGGAATCTTATGATCATTGTTACCCTTAGGAGTTAAGTTTATTGTAAGTACAAACATAGGACCAGTTGTATGACTCATCTCGTAAAAGAATTTGACTATCGTCTCCAAGCACGACCGTTTTTAATTATATACTTGTAAAATCTGCAATGCATCATGTAAATACGGATATTTTTTATTAAATTAATTTATAGTATTATTAATAATACTGAATTTATGGAAGCCGTAGAAATTTGAAAGCAAAGAAATCTAGAGAATCAAATCCAAGCAGAGAAAGTTAATGAATTTTGTCAGATAAGACAGAAAATCATTCCATACCAAGGGAATAGACTTATCCCCAATATCTTTGGTCAATCAATAAATAATCAAAATGTTATAAACATAAATTTATTTTTAAATTAAAATTAACTAGTAACTGAAATCTCCACTAACTTAGAATCTTCATTTGATATGATTACTATTTAATTCTAATAGGTCGTTCACATTACCTTATCTTAAAAATCAAGTTATTGTAGTGCAGTTTTTTTTGTTGAACGTGGTCATATGACCGAAAGTTTGACATCTCAAGTAACTACTGAATTGTTGACATACACTTACTTCGGGATTTCAAACAAAAAGATTTTTTTCTCTATTAGTTTGTCAAATTTGTTTTGCCCTAAAAAAAGCTTAACTACATTGCAAGAATTAAGGGCCGATTTAATACTGCTAATAATGCAACCTGATAGATTCAACAATCCATTGGGAAAGCTTTTCAAACAGTTTTATTTACTTTTTTTTTTAGAGATCTAATATTTTAAAGTCAGAAACAAGGAAGAATATCTATAATTTTTGTTCTAAAACAATATGTAAAAAAATAATTTTGTGAAAATATATTCATGGTAAAATGATATATAGCAAATTCTTTAAATATACTGCAATTTCTCCAGTAAATAACCATTTTCTGAATAGCATTCATTGCTACTCAATTTAATTTTTAATCACTAGTATATAGTAAAGAAAATATAAAATGTGCACATTCTCTGGTTTTGTTTATTAATATCAAAAGTTTCCTATTTTTAATCAATGCTATTCTGGAGTTTTAATGACCTCTCTGTATTAGGACTTTGTCCCAATAGACAGAGCTCTTAATGTTTTTAAATATATAAACAAAAATAAAATAAATAATCTGTGATGGTTACTTGTAGAGTCGAAAAGTGTTTATACCATGATTCAAATTACAACATGTTAAGATATGTTGGAGATATATTGGGACACTCTACAGTAACAAAAGAGAGAAGATTGGAAGTGTGTTACCCATGAATGTAGCTATACCAACTGACTTTTTTCTTAAATATGTGTCAGTCATTAAATGAAGAGACTTTCATATGTTTTTAATGTCAGTTTTGTTTTTCAGAAAACTCATTAAATACAAAATAATACAAAGGCAATAAAGTAGGTAACTAAAAAGATTAGTTTCAGAAATCAAAGAATCATTTAGTCCAAGTGCAGGTTAAAAAAAACTAATTCATATATCTTTAATATATAATAGTGTAATATATGGTAATCTTTAATATATATTAAATGGTAATGGATCTTTTCAATATATTATTAGCATATTTATATGATAAACTTATACAACCAAAAATGCTTACTATTTAAACACCGAAATGTTGGTTTGATTATAATAATTTATGTTATATATTATGTTTTATGATTTGGACCAGGATTCTCATCTTTGTTGTTATACTCATGATGTTTCAGTAGTTGTACTCACAAACCTTCCTCCAGTATCTATCGTATACCAATCAAATCCTTTATACAATCTATCTGCACAGTGTGTTTTTCTGCTTTATTTGATTAGACAGTATTTCATATCAATTAATCACCAGTCTTATTCATCTTTTTTTATTTCTTCCATTGAAACAGAGTATGTGACTTTTCAACGCTACCAGAAGTCAATTTTCAAAGAACTAGATATGTTTTTTAACCCAATTCTTAGTCATGTTTTTTTCCAGAATGTGAAGGCTTTGGTTCAGGAGAGATCTCTCCAAAAGGTTGAACTTAATAAATATTATCTTGATGTTGTATGACCCACAGATCCTTTTAATCTTTTCAAATATATGCAGTGTTATAGTAAGCTACCTCATATATAGAACATACTCAAATTTACACAAAGTTAGTATTGTATAGTCACTTGTCAGGGCTCAAACTGTCACTCACTGAAAAAGTTACTTGTAGACATAATCAACCCACTAACAGGTAAGTCTCTATCATACTTAAAGAATTTTACCCACTTTGTGGAAACCATCAGATATGCTCCCATTCATAACAGCTGGATGGTGAATTTGGGTGTTGTGAACCTATTCCCAAAAGTTTCTACTGATGAAGCTCTATTGGCAGTTCAAGATGAATTAGAATCAAACTTTTTTCTAGGAAAGTTCACAAGAATTCCAATAGATAACTTGGAGATATTCCCTCTACAAACAACATTCCCAGTTAGGTTCCAAGATATACCAACAAGAAGGTTTAACTATGTAATTGCCATTATCTCCACTAATAGTAAGCTTATACATTGAATACTTTCTGGAAATGGCTATAGGAACATCACCACTGAAGCAAACCATGTGGCTTAGATCTGTAGATTTGACTTGAATACTTTGGCCCCGCTAGTTAGATATCTAAATACTACTGGATCACATGAACTTGGTAAAACCATTCATACAATTCACAATGGAAAAAGAAACTGCCATTCCTAAATAGACTAATAACTTGCATTGACATCTCTATATTATAAACTAATATTTATCAGACAATACCTGAACTTCTATTCCCACCAACCATATAGTTAAAAAAAAGGATGGTCTGTTGCCAACAGTGTTAGGACAAATTCATGTCATGACCTAAACTCTTACCGACTGGTTATTATCAGCTTTTGAAATATCCTTCAAGTTAACAACTACCTCCAAGCATAACATCAGCTTCTATGATTGTGGACAGAAGTCTTGAGGACAATAATAAAAAAAAACTGCTATGCATAAGAGACACATCTAAAAAGAGGATTTGTAGTCCATACCATGCAACATTATGACAGTATTCAAAAGCAGTTTTGCTCTTTAATGATATCACACACCCCACACACACACACAAAAACAAGAAAATATGACAAAAAAACTATGTGTATTCCATCTTATGCAGTTGTGGCAAGTAATACAAGGGAGAGAGTAGTTGCTCTATAAAATTAAGATGTAGGAACATCAAAAGGTTGTACAAATGTATGTATAACAACAAAAATGAGAATGTTGGTATAAATAATAAAGCATATAATGATAATTTCAAAAATAAAATGAGATATTAATCTTGTAAAATATTTCATTTTGAACAATTGATATAGTTTTAAAAATGTAATATAAATGTTATTTACATTCAGGCTAATATCTTTATCTTTGTTGCTATAACAGAATTTTGGTTGTTGTCCCATCCATTTTTCTTTAGGTCACTGTTGATTCAGTTAAGCTTCTGGGAATTTCAAATTGAACCCCTTATTTAATCTACAGGGATAGATTTTTCTCATTCTGCTGTCCATGTTTAGGGATAGATTGTCTTGTTCATTTTTACTACTGCTCAGATATTGTTTGCCCTGTTTCCACAGAGTCTAAGTCTGTACTACCAAATTCACAAACCAATGTTTTAATTCCCTAGGTCAGTAGTTCTTAACCTTTTCTTATCTTATTTTTAGAAGCTATAAAATTTTCAAATCAAATCATTTTAATCTTTAATGAAATTATTGTCCTTGCTTCTTCTCAATTATGTTTGAAATACTGGGGTTCTTTACTGTTGAGAGCAAGGCATATGACATGCTGAGTATCGAAATGGTTTCGAAACTTGGTTTTGACATGAAGAATATTGGAAAAACCTGTTTTCCAAAGATGTGAAACCATATGCTTTCTTAGAATTACTTGGAAATGCAGCTACTTGTGATGTCCCAAATTTCTCCAATGTCTTCAATTTGAAAGTCATTTTGGCAGAATCATCAATAAACTCCTCTTTCAAGGGATCATCATCAAGTATAGCACATTGTTGAGATAGAAAGAGATTCCTTATCCAACAGTTGCTGAGTTACAGATTTCCTGCAGAGAAATATCCATCAAAAACATTCAACTATTGCTGAAGATGTGCCTGTATTGCAGTAGCAACATCAGAACAGGGACTGATTTGTTCTAACAACTTCTTATGTATTATTCACAGTAGAATTTTTGCTTTCATGTGCAATAATAATGTTTCTATTACTTCCCTGAAGGGAAATCTTCAGTTCATTTAATCAAGAAAAATACCTGTCAAGTAAGCTAACATTTGTAAAAATTTGAAAGATTCAAACACAGCAGAGAGATCAAATTTTTGCTCTTCTACAAAAGTTTTTAATGCAACACAAAGTTCACATATGCATTCCAAGACATGTTCGTTGGACAGCAATTGTTTGGGATCAATACTTTCACAAAATGCTTGAAATAATCTATTGTTCAGACAATGTTCTCAGACTAAATTATCAATTGTCACACAAGCTGACAAAATTTCTTGCAAATATTTTGGTAAAGTTGTTGCTACCAATCTATACTAAGGAAGCAAACTATTATAATTCCACTAATTTGTGGCTATTCTTATAACATATTATTACTTATATAATGTACTTTATATATATAATATGCTTTTGGCTACTTGCCGTGACACCTGTATTAGTTATTCTGAAGACTTACTCCAAATGACTAGGAAATTACCAAGCCTCCCCACAAGGCAGGATGTGACACAAGGCCAGTTTTTCGGGGAAGAGGGGAGGGATTCCAAGCCTGTAGGCTTGGGCAAAAATTTCCCTTAAACCCTGCATACATGGGGTTGGGTTTGTCTACCTCCCCAGGCAAGACTTTGCCCTTTGGGATAGCCTTGTCTCGGCTCCTCTCTGCCTGATGGCAGAAAGTTTGACAAGCCTATAATGAGCATGGCAGTGAACTACCTGACTCTGAATGGCTACCCGTCTTACCTTTGACCTGGAGCTCTTTATAGTAATGGACTAGTTCATATAGTCACCAGAGGTGTACTATTTGCTCTACAACATCCCCCTGTTGAGATTAATACTTTTATTACATTTTTATTTTTTATTAGTAATAGTATCTCACCTTTATCTTTCTGGAGAGTTTACCAACATACTTGACTTTGTAGTGTTACCATCTTGGGTCTATTTCCAGTTCTTCAGTACAATTTCTTTTTCTAGATCTTGTCCTTGTAGCTTCCATGATGTCATGCTGGCATATCAAAAATGTCATAGCATTTTTATTGGTTCTTCCAATATTACAGGTCTTTCATCACTGAATTTTTTTTTCAGTTAATTATGGTGCCTTTTATGTTCAAATTTTTTCCCTTTCACCATGTAAATCAATTTCCTGATTCTTACTGATATTATGCCATCTTCCCATGTTTTTTGCTATCCGTATAGGTTCGAAAGAACACATTATCACTGCTCTTGAAATGTTTGTTGTCACTTTTTTTAACCATTTATGTTTTTCAATTTGGTAACAACTTGTTGAACATCAATTTTACACTTCTGTCAAACAATAATTCTGCCATTGACATGCCTGATGGTGTATTGGGGTTAGATATTACCCAGTAAATTCTCAGAAAATTTTGAAGTGCTTCTTCATTTAATTTCTCAAGACTTGCTTTTTTCAACATTCTTTTGAACATTCTCACAAACTGTTCAGCTTGTCTGTTAGACCTTGGGTGATATGGTGAGGACATAACTTGTTCAATGGAGGACATCTTAGAAAAATCTTGGAATTCTTTACTCGTGGATTATGTTCTGTTATTGGATACTATGGTATCTGGTATGACATATCTCACAAACAGTTCATGCAAGAAATTCATTGTCACTGAGGATGTTGGATTTTTGCACTTATAAAATTCTGGCCATTTTGTGAAACTATCAACTACCACAAAATAATATGATCCATTGATAGGACCTGCAAAATCTATACACAGTCTTGACTATGGTGTCTTTGGCCATGATTCTATTTTCATGATAGGTAGCTGCTCAACCTCTACATGCTTTCACCATTTTTTCAATATCTTGGTCCATTCCAGTCCAATATATGAAACTTCTCATCAAAGATTTAATTCTAGAAACTGCAATGAAATCTTTTAATATTTGTTTCTGAACATATTCGATATTATAACACTTTGATTGTACATTACTACACCAATGCATATTGAGTAAAGCATTTAAGTCTTCGGTTTTGTTCTTTGTTATTTTCTTTCAATTGCTTTTTTATTTTCGCAATAAAGATTTTATTTTCTGCTTTTTCTTTTATTTCATTCAGGATCACTGGTAACTCTTGAACTATTTTGCACAAAATGTTTTTTTTATTTCAATTTTGCTTTTTAGTGCTGCAATGACTCTGTTATCCAATGGTTCCACATTTTTAGGTGTTGATCTAGATAATCCAGCCACATGTCCTAATTTTTTAGACTGGTGGTACTCCATTGTAAAATCATAGTTTAATAAGATGGTACCTCAGCATTGTAGTTTATTAGCTGTATGAGTAGGTATTACTTTATTTGAACCATATATTGTTAATAAACGCCTGTGGTCTGCTTGCAACATGAAATTTCTTCACCACAAATATAATTGTTAGAGCTTTTTTTTTTTTATCTGGTTATCTGGTTTTCTCTGCATGAGTGAAGGCTTTCATTTTGCCACCATCATATTTGTGTAAAATCACTGCTCCAATACCATATTCACTAGCATCTGACACCACTACAATTTCTGCTTTTGAGTCATAGTGTACTAATGATAAATCAGACGTAAGTCTTTTTTTATTTTGCCAAATGACTTTTGACATCATTCCAATTTTACTTTACTTCTTTTTTTTATGTAGATTGTTAAGTAGAGCCCTTAACTTATGCATATTATGTACATAAATTTGATAGTAATTAGCCAGTCCTAAAAAAGCTTGTAATATAGTCACATTTGATTATGTAGGCATATTTTTAATTGCAGTTGCCCTTGATGGATCTGGTTGTCTACCATTTTCATCAATAATTTGACCAAGGTATTTAATTTTAATCACATTTTTCTTCACTAAATTTGAATCTATATTCTCTTACTTTTCTCATGCCTAACATGTTCTTTCAATACACTTTTGATCAAAATGTTATCCATATATGAAGTCTGCAAAGTTGCAATCCACAAGCATGATATCCATGGCTTGTTGAAAAATAGTTGGTTACACCTTTATACCAAAAGGAAGTCAGACTCGTGTAATCCTCTGTGTGTATTTATGGTTGTTAATTCAGAACATTCATTCTCAATTTGAATTTGTAAATATGCTTCAGAGAGATCCAGCTTTGAAAATATTCTTCTGCTGTTCAACTTTGAAAAAACTTCTTCTGGACTTTGTAGTAATGTGTTTCTAAACAACTGTTTAATCTAGTCAAGAAATCTATGCAAACACAAATTTTATTACTTCTTTTCTTTACATACACTGCTGGTGCAGCCTATTCCAAATGGTTAATTTTTTCTATTACATTAATTCTTTCTAGTTTGTCCAACCCTTCATTAACTTGTTCTAATGCAGCAAATGGTATGCTCCATTTTAGTTTAAATACTGGCATCAAACCTTTTTTTTTTTACTTGAAAATCCATCTTGAATTTTGAACACCAACCCAGTTCATTTGAAGGACATCTGGAAAAATTTTTTAAGACTTCCTTAAGATTTTTGCTCTGACTTTTTAAATTGGTCGCTTGTCCACTTATGTTTTTACAGTAAATGTTTATTGACAAATAGTTCCATTCAGTCCATTCTGAATAAATTCATATTTTTTAATACATAAGCTTTTTATATGCTTATTATGAAAAAAAACATTGCTAATTATTCTCCAGAAAAAAATAATTTCTCACCAGAAACTGAAATCTTGTCTTTGGAAATCGTTTTTAATAAAGGCCTTCCTATTTCCTTCCATGTGGTTCCACTGATTATTGAAATATCACTATCAATGTCAAGTAGCATTTTCACATCCACATTATTTATTTTCATGTTTACAAATTTTCTTTTGTTTTCTGTGACCATTTTATCTGTCACAATGCTGTGTCCTAATATTTTCTGAATTTTTTCTTGGTTTGGTTTTGCAGTGTGAGTTTATATGTTTTTGTTTACCACACTTGTAACATTCTGCCTTTTTAAATGGACAGTCTTTTCCACATCTGAAACAAGGATTTATTCTCTTTTTGTACATTTGTCTTGTACCAATGCATATTCTTTTTTTCTGAATTTCTTCAGCATTGTGTTTCAGATTTAGCATTGTCTGATAATCATCGACTATTTCTTGCAGTGTAATATTATTGTTTTGTTCAATTTTGTTATAATTTTCACTTGTATTTCAACATTGTTTTTAGCTGTTAAACCTTGTAGGAAAATTAATCCTTTGAACATATCTGGAGTCATTTCATTAATTCTAAACCATTCATGTTCTTTATTGATGATACCAGCATACAAGATAACGACTTCATCCTCTTTTTTGGTTAGATTCAAGCACCTCCAACAAGCATTAAACAGAGAGCTCTTGTCACTAAAGATTTTTGTCAGAATGTGTACCATGTCTTCAAACCTGATTTCACCTGGGTTTTTTTTCAGTAATATGTAGCTGCAGTATTTTTCATACTTTATTGAACCTATTTTCCTCAACAACTATCTCATTTTTCTCTCATCTTCCCAGCCGCAGAATTCCTGCCTGAATATTTGTTCATATCGAAAATACGCAGAAAAAGTAACTCCCTTATAAGGATTGTATATAAATTCTGATATGGTACTTTGGACAGCATCTGCATAAGAGACATTAAGAAATTTATTTTCTTCAGAATTATATCCAACAACTCCTGCTGCTGTTTTTGTAACTGTAGTAATTGTTGATTTTGTTGTTGTTGCTGTTTCTGTTGTTGTTGTTGTTAAATTTTAACTATGGAAGCCAAAATTTTCTCCATATTCGTAAGAATATGTTGTTTTTTTAAACCAATGTGTTTGTAATTCTTGTAACTTTAATTACAACTAGTATGAGTTCCTGATCCTTGTTAATGTTATAAATCATAAGACTTCTAAATCCTTGACACAACCATCATAAGTCCTGAGTTTCAAATCCCTTGTCACCACTATTCTATAGCTATTGTTATAACACACTCTTACTATATGTACTTCATATAAGGATTCTCTATATGTTATGCTTTAGCTACTTGCCATGATGCCTGTATTAGTCTGAACACTGACTCCAAATTGTTATCGGTCTTACCTCTGACCTGGAGCCTTTATAATAATGGACCAGTTCATATAGTCACTTAGAGTGTACTATTTACTCCACAATACAAACCTCAGGAACTTCTTTTTTCAGGAAGGCTACAAATCCGGAGTAATTTCTGAGCACAACAGAAGCACTATCCATCCAAATGGAGTGAATGACATTCATATTTAATCCATGTTTCAAAAAAATTCTCTTTTACAAGGTCAAATACATCCTGTGATTTCATGGTAGCCTTCAATAGTTCACAATGTATAATGTGTTCTAAGACTTCTTCATTCTTGACATATTGGATGACAGTAATTAGTTGGCTGCAATGAGAATTGTCTATGAATTCATCCAGTTGCAACAATGGAATTCATTTTGATATCATTGATCACTTAGATATTGGAACTTGTGCTACCATCCTTTCCACATTTTTCCCCAGAATGATCCTGACAACTTCCAGAGCACAAGGCTTCACTAATTCTTTGGTGTTTGTATGCAATTATTTTCTTTTTAGCCACATTATAGGCAACTTTATAGGATGCTTCATGGAGAGGCTTTTCAATTGATGTAAATCCCAATTTTGGTAGAGTTCCTTAATGATCAAAACGTGACTTTTTGCTTTGAGTGTTTCTTTGGTGTTTCCAGCCTCTATACCACTGTTTCTGCAGTGTACATTTCTTGATTTCCACTTTCTCTTACCACTTTTGTCTTGCTTTTAAGAAAATTTCCTTGCACTACAAGAATTAGATATTGCACCCCTTGGGTGTGCAAGCAACTCTGGTTAAGAACCATGACACATATATATTCACAATTCTGAACTTAGAACATGGAGCCTGAAATTTAATGTTCATATTTCCTACCTGCAGCAATAAGAAAAGAGAAACAACAGTGAAAAAGTCAAGCATGAAAGCAGCATATAAATTTAATCTTTATTAAATTAGCCTTTGTAGCCTTCAAGGTTTTATTCATGAGCATATTTTAAATTTCTATTTTCATTAATTATTTTCCATTTTCTAATACAGTATTAAATCTGAAAAAAGTAAGCAAACAAATTAATAAAAGATTGATATTCTTGTTGTGGGCTGGTTATGTATTTCCCAAATTGTTGTGAGCATTAGTAACATTGGTGGTTGAAATTGGGAATAACATGCTGTCTCCTGAAATACCCACAACAAAATGGCAGACTTGGGCTATGAGTCCACATAAAGAAATAAAAGAAATGACAAGACCCAATATATATGCGCAAACAAATGGTAATGTATTAACAAGAAAGGTGACAAAGACAATGATGTGTAACAAAAAAACGTGAAAACAGTTTGGGTTCAAAGTATGTGAAGTGGGTGAATGTGTGTATGTACATATATGTGTGTGTTATTCATGTGTTTCCCAAAGGGAAGTGTGTTCTTCGTGAGAGGATTACATTTTGATGAATAAGTGGATAGGGTAAGAAGAGAGTGAGGAAAAAATATTGTAGAGTATTTATAGTCTGGAAAGCATTCCATAGGAACAGTTTTGAAAATTAGAATGGGTTAATAATCTGATATCCTTTTTATGTTTTATGACACAAACTATAATTAGTTGCATAAAAAATTTTAAATTCATTTAACAAAAGAAAAAATATTGAATGATTATAAAGTGTTTTCAAATTAAATTCTTCAAACTCAATGACAATAAAAAAAATAAAATGTATTTATTCACAAATAAGATTTATCTGATTCTTTAACCAGTTCTAGTTTTAAATGCCAACAACAAAGTATTTTAAAATTATAATATTAATCAGACATTGCACTAAAATATAGCTTGTTTGATTAATAAACAAATTATATCAATTGTTGACAAAATATCAAATGAATAAAATTTATTTATTGTCCACAAACTTAAAACTCAACTTCTATTTGGATAATTTTCATTAAATTCAACTTGCAAAAATTTTATGAGGTAAAAATCGATGTACTTTCTTTTTATTGAATGTTAATTTTTTTTTTTTTTTTTTTGATTTCGGACTAAATTTGCTCTTTTCTTAGTTTATTGAATAAACATAAAGCTTTTAATATTTTTGTCATTCAAACAATTTACTTATACAGTGTAACCCGGAAAGTTTATTTTCTATGATTTTAAAAAAGACTATAACAAAAGAATATGTGCATGATGAACTAAAAATTCACAACTATATGACTTTCTATTAACAAATGTTCAAAATTAAACAAGATTGAGATATACTTTATGATCAGTATTTAAACATGCATTATATTGTTTTTCCAGCTATTAGAGTAAATAGAATTGATTAAAGAAGAGCAGCAAAGCAAAAGAAGACAACAATTTCCATAAGAAATATATTTTGTAAATTAAAAAACCGTTTTTACCAATTTTGGATTTTTTTTTTTTTTTTGCCCTTATTTAAAACTTTAAATAATATTGTTCCTTTTTTCTGTATTAAAATTTAGGAATTAATTTCTGTTATTTTCCTAAATTGTAAAGATGTGAAATTTCTGCAGTTTCGAAAGACCACTGATGTATATGACCTTTCTCTGAAGTTTTGGTATGATACAGAACTTTTTTAATCTTAATGAGTTGTTGGGGCACATCTGGTAATTTGACTACAATACTACCAAGAGAATGTTTACTATTTAATATTTATCAATGGATATCACTTCTTAAAAGCACAACACATGGAAAATATGCATCTTCATGTCTCTTATTTACCAGATTAAATTTATATCTTATTCTTATCCCAATATTTTGAGATTCAACCAGAGACATTTAGAATCACCTGTTGAATATTCCAATCCCTCAAGTATACTCAATATTTTGTTTAAATTTTATCAAATAAGTAATTATATTAAGAAATTAAAGCTTTTGGATATTTTTTTTCTTATTTATAAAACTGTGCACATACGTTTTTATAATTATCACAATTCTCTTCTCAAACATTACCACTCATAAGAAGGAAAATCTTTAAATAACATGTGTTAATCTCATTTCTGTTACCAATACTCTCTCTTCATCTTTTCTTATTCACTTTTTTAACTATAAAAGAAAATCCTACTTACTGATATAGTTTTTCAGAGATTATTTTCATTCAATTCAATGTAAAAAAAAAATTCCTTTCTTGCTTTTCTTTGTTCATCTTGCAATTTAATCTCTTATACACTTCAAACAGCACTGCCAATTAATTACAGAAAATTTATTAAAAAGAAAAAATAAATAAAATTTAATTGTAAATATTGAGAAATAAACAATTTTTCAAGTCATCAAAGGGCAAATGGCCGTTTCAGATTATATTATAACTTATAAATAAATTATAAGACACAAAATACGAAGTTTTCACTATTTATAGATTTATACTTTTCCTCTTACAAATGATTTCTTCATTATGCATATTTTACAAATCACAAATGAAAGATGCACCTTCACTACAAAAACACTATAATGCACAATATATCACATATCTACAAACACACACCACACAATTGTTGTTTACATTTTCAACTTCCTCAACTTATTCGTTAATCAAACTCTTTCATGAGATAATGTTTCTCTTATTGTCCTTACTGAAAAGTGCACAGTTTTAAAATTGACATATTAATTATTTCTATTTACAAAATAGTTAAATCTGCTTTTCTAGAAAATATTTGCCATGGTAAAAATTTCTACAACAAAATTTCAGAATACCTTCCTTCTTTTAAATTAAAAGTTTTAATTGTTGTTTCCAGTAATTTCAGTTCTACTTAAGTTATATATTGAATTAATAGCAGGAAAAATTCTGAAACAGTATAGTTTACAATTTTCTAACTGAAATCAAGAAAATTATGTTTATTTTTTTTAGATGTCTACCAATATGTATGTTGCAAATTAATTTCTTACCTAACAACCAAGCCAAAGTATATGCTTGTGTAGTCTTAATATGGAAATGTGTATCAGCCAAGGTTACGGGGGTAACAATCAACAAGGAATGGGAACACTCCCAGTCAACGTTTTTTTAAATTCAATTCTGTTCTACTTTATGCCAAAAATTCAATAGGATGTTTTTTTTAGTTATTTTTGTATGTGTACAAAATCCACTTGGTTACAGTACATTGTATATGTGATGCTGGCATACAGCAGTGAAAAAAACTTTAAGCTTAGATTTATAAAGCATTTTTTTTTACTATGACTAACTACATGATTCTCATAGGGTTTCTTTGAAATTCGTATATAATCTTAACATCTATAAGATTTTTTCAATGTAATCTTATCAAAATATTAGATGATATATGTACTTTATAAACTGACTGCATTATTTTACAATGGGAATCTTTAGTATTTTGAAAATAGTGTGCACATTGAAAGGATTCTGTAAGCTTTATTTAGCTTCCTTTTATTTGTAGGGATTATATAGATATTGACTTAGCTTGACTAAAAACTATGACCTAAAGCTACAAGTATAGGGAACCCAGTGACGATTACAGTAGTATTGATTTGTTAGACTATCTTGTTAACTATTACATTATAGCAAAGTGACTAGAATATTTATTAAACTTTATTTCAATTGACACAAATCACAGTAGTGATGTACTTAGTGAGAATCAAATCTGTTAGTGAATTAATCTGCAAGGTAATCTTGCTAACTACTGTAGGTACTTAACCTTATGTGGCATAAGGCCATGAACGTGGGGCAAACTAAAGATTGAACCCACTGTAGTAATATGAGACTAGCTTGCTTATCTCAGCCTTATAACAGAGTGCTTGTTGCAAGAAGATTGTATATTGCATATTTTTCATGTCTATTAAGTTTAAAAGAGATATTTGTAATGTATAAGCATACTAAAGAAGAAATCATTGCTTTTAATTTGATAAAAAAATGCAACTTAGCCATTGACACCCTGTATACACACACACACACACACGCATATATATATAATTAAAAATACAAGATGATATTATGCCTTTACGCTGAATAGACAGTGTTGGTCATCTGGCAGATACTGGATAACTGTGACCCCACACAACTGGCAAGAACAAATAAATTCTCTGATATGTTCACAAATAACCAACTATTTTTAATGCATTGGTGTAGCAATGTTTGTCATCTGGCAGTGAAGCATTTTAAATACAGCTCATGATCAATAGTTAACATCATTGAAAAAACAGTACATTATTCATGCATGTTTGAAAAATATGAGAAAATGAAACTATTCACTGTACAATGAAGAACTACAGTTAGTGTTTTATATGTACAGAGTATATGTTATACATCCATAAAAACAAATTTTCTAAGAAGTACACTTTCTAGTACATGATTCTTTTGAAGGTAAGATTCTAACACATATAGAATATATTTTAATGTTATTTAGCATATTCTTGTTGACTTAAAATGGTAAAACATTAAATTTGTATAATTATGAAACAATGGGTGCATGACTTTTATAAGTAACAGCTGGTTCATCTTTTCTAAAGCTAAGAGAGGAGGACATGAATAATAAGAAAAACAATGAGAGAGAAAGAGAAACAGGGAATAGCATAAAGTGTGTTAAATTCACATGATTCCATTCAATATTAGCTAATCTTACTGCCTAAGTCTGTTTTGATTGAAGAAATACTCCAGGAGAGGGTTAATGTTTTCCTAGTTTATTATCATAATTCCTCTTTGTATTTCATATTGTTAAATACTTAAGGAAAAATAGCTCATAAATCTAATTGGTATTTTGATGATGAAATGAAGAGTGTAAATTGTCTTAGTGATGTTAAGTGTCAATAAGGTTAGAAAGAAAACAGCAAAATATTGTTTATTTACTAAACTTTGCTTTGTATACACAAGACCACAAGTTGCTTCCAATACCTGATATTCATAAAGGTAATACAGCTAAATTCAGATGAGATCTCAGTGCTTTCCATGTGATTTAATAATAAACCTATTAAGGGCTATGATTTTCATTCTCTTCTGCTTAGAGACATTGTAATGACCTATATCTACTTTTCAGTGACTTTGTGTTAAATTCACACAAGTGTACAGTCTTATGAATAAGTATTTCATTAGCTATTATCTAATTATCAACAGTATTTCTATTTGTATACACATCTGTAACTGACAAAAGATTATATATCAATAACATAGAAACATTTAGATAATAAATAAGTTAAAAAAAAACTTTGAAATTAAAATTACCTTTGATAAAATAGCATTTACTCAAAATTTACTTCCACATTATTTTGTAAAGACAACAGTTGTATATCTATGAGGAAGAGATATTTTACTTTTTATCCCTTTATTGCTTTATTTAAAATATATCAAAATATAGTGGATCTTTGTAGTGTTAGACATTTATAACATGAATCATTATCATGATTCTACAAGTTGGTATTCTCAACCTAGACGTTTTTATCATTATGTATAATTCATTCAGAATGATTTTTTTTTATTATGAGAAAAACTCAAACTGGATGATGGTTCTAGACATAGGTATAAAGCATTTTTGCATGCAACAGTAATATGCAAATCAGTTTTAAAATAATATTCAAATCTTGAGCTATTCAAAATGTTTGTTCTCGTTAACTTTATTAAACAACATATTTACTGTTTTCTTTCACTATTCTCTGTTACCTTTCAGGAGGCAACTTTATAATTCCATTTTCCCAAAGAATTTTCAACAAAGAACTGCTAAAAGTACTTTTACAGTCTTCTGGGGAATCAGATTTTTTTCATCAAGAGAATTCTAAAAAAACTTGAATAAATCATAATCTAAAAGTGCAATGTCTGGTAAATATAGCAGATAAGTAAATACTTTCAAATCAAATTATAACAGTTTTTGTTTGGTCACCAGAAGAATATTGTTTATCATTATCCTGATAGGATATTACATACTTTCTCTTAAATAATTTAAAAACCTTTTTATCAATTGCAGTTTTCAATTAGTATAACAGAGAGTAATACTTGTTCAAATCAATTGAAGGAGTTCGTAGTTAACACGTTTATATGCACACCATCTCATTTTTTAGAATAGAATTCAATGTTATATGGATGCTTCTGTGCTTAAAACATCAGTAAAGGCAGAAGTGTTCTCAAACAGTAAGGATGAAATTAATAGTACTCTGCTTATAATGGAAAATTTATCTCATTATAATTTCAACTAGTTAAAAAAGAAAACTTATTTTGATAGCAATTTGATGTAGACCAGAGTCCCTGAAAGTATGTTGTACACATTTGATAGTGTTACATTTGATTCTATTAGCAAATGACACAAAAAATTTTTCCATCAGTCTTTAATTATAATTGGCTTAGGCTAGGGTTTGGCATGTGTCATTCTTCATTAATAAAAAGTCTGTTTATTTAAATCAAATTAATATTTAGTTTGGTACAAAGTAATTTCACCTTTGATTTTAATGTGACAAAGTGTCATATGAGAAAAATAATTTGAAATCAGATATTTCAGCTTTGGATCATTTAATGAAACATTTGATGTTGGATAAAGTACAACTATATATATATATATATATATATATATATATGACAAAGAGGAAAGTTTTTGGTGGGTGACACCTTTCATCCTTTAGCACTTCATCTGACTAAAGTGATGTTTACATTAATGTGATTACACATGTGCATGAAGAGAGAAGGCAGTAAAATTGAAATTTATTTAAATTTCTTTTTTTATGTGTTTTGGCTATATAGTCTAGTTGATTTTATTTAGTTTCTTTTTGTTTATGTTTATGATAATAGGAGATCTCCCAAGAAAGGTGAAATGTTGTAAGAACCTGGATGTAAATTTACTGTGGATAATATAGTGATTAAAGCACTTTCTATAAATTTTCATCTTAGTAAATTGCTTTCTCTTTTAATTAAAATAGCATTTCTTTAAATCAAAATTATGGTCAAACTCATTACAGTTGGTGACTAATGTGTTGAGTGTGTTGTTTTGTAAACAATCCCTTTTGCATCCATATAAAATTTAATTAAATTCCTTGAGGTTTGTCCAGTGTATTCCTTGTGACAGTTATTACAGATAATATAGTAAATTCCTCTTTCAAGTTTTACATTATTAATATTTTGTTTTGTATTAATGAAGACTTTATTTTTTTAGTTGTAACAAATTTTCTGTTAAGCTTAAATTCTTTTCACACAAATTTTTTTTTCCACTTTGTCATACATTTTCAAAAAATCTTTCTTGAAAATGTATATATTGTTTTTCCATTACATATATAGAGAGACAGAGACAGATAGATAATATCAGATCTGTAAGTGGAAAGGATAATTAAAAAAAAATGTTGATTATGAAAATAATAATTATAAAAATAATAATAAAAACCTAAAAATTTTAATAATAATAAATTTTTTATTATTAATATTTTTTATTATTATTTTCATAATCATCAACATTTTTTGAATTATAACAGGTTCAATGATGTTACACTGCATGAATTGAATAGACATCTTAATGTATCTTTTTTGAGTATGTTCCTTTTTGAATATATTCATTCTTCTTTACCTGTCATATCCAAGGTGGGGGGGGGGAAAGGAAGTATACTCTATGTCAACCTGTCGACTGACTGTTTAATCCTTTTCTCTTACTCTCTCTTCCCTCACCCCATGTCTATATCTCTTTCTCTTCCCTTTTCCCATAAAAAACTTTACTTTGAAATCTCTGTCTTCCTCTCTTTATTTTTTTTTTTTTGAAACTCTTTTCTTTTTTCTCTACCTTCTACTCCTTTTTCTTTCTTCTTTCTTTGTTTTACTTGTGTCTGGCTAAATTTAAAATCCATTTATTTTTGTAAAATATTTTGGTCTGAAGAGATGGGTGTCTGATCCCGTGAAATAAATTATCACCAATGGATTTCTAAGGACTCCAGTTTCATTATATGTATATATATATATATTGTAAGCATAGATTTATGTTTAAGATTAAAAAAAAATAATGTCTTTTCTAAGAAACCTAGGGTAAAAATTTGTAGAATTAACCATTTCTTCACCTCTTTTAGAATGGCTGCAATTTGAGCACAATTAGAAAGCAAACAGAGAGTTGTTATAGAATTTCTGTTTTAGGAAGAGCTGCAAACATTCATAGGAAGTTAATGAATGTTTATGGAAATATTGTACTTGATATAATCACAATAAGGAGAGGGGTTAGTAGAGTTATTGGTAATCCTAGAGAAAAGTGAGAAACTGAGAGGGGTTAGTAGAGTTATTGGTAATCCTAGAGAAAAGTGAGAAACTGATCTTAGTGACAGACTATGCAGAGGCAGGCCAGCTGCTGTGAATAAGGATAAAGACAAACAGGCTGTCATTACAGATGACAAAAGGATAGCTGTTTCAAAACTTTGTGAAAGTTTTCAAGTAGGCCATGGTAATATCAGCAATTTAATGCAGCCTCTTGGCTACTCAAATGTTTGAGCAAAGTTGGTTCCCAGAATGCTGATAAACTCCATACTTATGTACAGAAGTTAGTTGTTGCCCAAGGGCTTCTGGAGCTGCACAACACAAATATCCTAAGCAGAAAAACAGTTCCCCAATGATGATTAGGTGAAAAAAAAAGCTTTTATGAGGCAAGTTTACATACCATCATTCAAATGTGGAATATTATCATTGAAAAAGGAGATATGAGGACTAGATTTGTATTTCTGAGACATTTTGATATAATTTTTTGTGCTTCTATTATCAAATCTGTTGTAATTAAATGAGAACAGACATTATTTTTTGACCAACATGATAGTGTGCAAATTATTGTTTAACTATGTCAGGGGAAAAGAAAGAGTGTAAACATTGGTATTACTTTAGTGATAAACATTTGAAGAATGCTTCTGTGCAAACTTTTGGTTGACAATTATATGAATAAAAGGTAAGAGGAAAGAAAAAAGAAGAAATTGAAAGGAAAGAGAAAAGGGTGTCGATTCTAATAAGTAGAGAAAGAGATTGTGAAAGAAACAAAAGAAAAAAGAGAAAAAAGAGACAAAGGAATGAGTTGAAAACACTAAGTGAGAAAAGAGAGGAGGAAAAAATCTCTCAATGTTGATCTATACAAATAATCTAGAATTTACTTACAAAGAGAAATATTTTAAATGAGTTCAAATACATCTGGGTGAATAAATAGGAGTGTATGATTTTATAGGGAAATGGACATTGTAATTGCTTATGAACGATGTCAATGTAAGTTCTTCCTAAGTTTAAAAAGAGAAGCCATATTTTTTTAATGATTTACCTGAAGTATTAGAATAAATCATGGACATTTTTGTATGTGAAACTGAACAACACCAAGCAAAACATCTTACAAATGAAATGCTTAGCTATTTTTATGAACAAATGTGGAAACATATATGTTTAAAATATGAACCTGGTTTTATATATAATCATGTTTATATATATATATAAATACATACATATATATATATATATATATATATATATATACATACATACATACATATATATATATATATATATATATATATATACATACATACATACATATATATATATATATATAAATACATACATATATATATATATATATATATATATATAAATAAATACATACATACATATATATATATATATATATATAAATACATGTATATGAACAATATTTAATTTTGAGGATACATATTAACATGGTTTGAAATTTTATTAACTTAATGGTGAGATTTAATACTATATTTGATTTTGATTAGTTAACTTAAGATATCAACACTTGGTGGGTTATTTAAGGTCAAATATATGTTTTATAGGACAAAAATCAAAATTAATTAATATATAGGTAGACATCAATCTGGTTTACACCAGAGTCAAAAAAGTAAACATTAGTTGGGTTTATGTCCTTGTCTGCAAGTATCCATCAGGAAAGTAGCCATTTTTTGCAGGAGAATGGGTGTGATATTACTCCTTTGCTGGAGTTGCAATTGGCATATTCTAAGCCCCAGTGACAGGGTAATACATTTATTTGATAATTATTTTTAAATCAGTTAATGTTAGCAACATAGTTATACATAAGTGGTAAAATTCAGAAAGCCATACATACATAAAAGTATGTACCCTTGCTATTCTAAATTAGGTTAGTAACTTTGCAATATAAAATTAGATAACTTACAATAGCATCTCTCCAAATGAAATATCAATGATTTATAATTACATTAAATTGTTAAATTAGACATTTTAAAAGGAACTGTTGGATTTAGAGATCACAGATTTTGAATCAGTACGTTTTTTTACTTAAAAACACTTACACTGTTCTTAAGTGCTCTTTCATTAATCCAAAGGAAAAAATGTAATATGCTTTGTATTTAAAAAAAAACAATATATTCTTGCACTATTTTTTTACCAAGTTTCACCTAATACGAGGCTCATGAATCAGTCAAGTTACAGAGTTACAGTTAAAATGGAAATGATTAGTGAAGTATGCGATATGAATGGAAGAGAAGGTAGTTGTAAGTGAAATTATGAGGATAAGGAGGATAGATAATACTTAAAAAGATAAGCTTGAAATGTTCAAGGAAACACACTTGTAAAAGTTTGTTTCATAAAGTAGCAATTTTTGGGAGAAAGCTGTCTGAGTGAAACTTTTTTACATTTGGGATATGGAGCAAATGAAGTTTATTTGACTCTGTGGAAATAGTATGGTATGTTCTTAGATGTAAAGGTCTAAACTGGTGGAACTAAAGAATGGACCCCATCTGAACATTTGCTATGGAAATAGCAATAGACTTCCAACATTGCATCTGTAGGAAAGAGGTTACATAGTGGAAAATAAATCTTCTCCTACAAGACTACATAAATGATTTTAAGTTCTATCAAGGCTGAAAAGTGAGGATTGAGCAGCTCAAACTCAGATACTAGGTTGGTTTTGAGGTATTGAAAGTTATAAGACTGTTATTTTCCCACTGAGCTGTTAATGTTTGGTCAAATGAGAGATCAGTTCAAGGGTCTGATTATCTTGGTTTTTGGAAATGCTTTCATAAACAGTGGTATCATGTGCATTGGCATCAATAGTCAATACTTAAAGCAAACAGCTAAGATTCCAAGATATACAGACAAATTCTCATCAGCTGAAGGATTGAAGCAATTCCAAAGCAGTCAGTATAATCATGTATTCATATAATTTGCAATACCCAAATTACAACTACAACCCAATATGCATTGCAAAGATGCACTGGGGTGTGTCATCATCATTGATGTCAATACTGTGTTCACTGATAGTTTTGGGTCTTTCAAAATCATATTATCTTTCCTAGGTGACCTTAGTCAGTGTTGACCACATGAGAGCATGCATCAAACTATGTTTAACCTTTGGTGTACTGTTATTTTAGTTAAGGATAAATAAACACTAATGACAATAATTTGTAATAAAAAAAATTATTATATATTTATAATATTCATTTTTCTTTATAATTTAGCCACTGTCAAGAAGGATAACTTGATGAACTTTTGATAAATTTGCTTCATTTTAACAAACTCCTTTTCCTATGTATCTCTTCCATTAGACGTCACTTTACTGTATCACATAAAACCAGCTTTATACTTTACCAAATGATATGAACAATACTCTTTACAAAATGAAGGAACAAAAGAATATAAAAAGTATAGAATACAATTAATTTCCACCTGTTGATTACTTTTATAAGCTATTGTTGAATGAAGGTTATAAGGTCACCAGTCTAAAGTGGATTTGAGTCAATAATTTCATTGATGATATTAAACATCTGAATCAATTGTATCCTGTAGTTTATAAATACACTTTATTACATTTGAAAATTGATCATTTATTAATCTATATAATGTATTCTAAGATTTTAGTATATTTTGTATTTAGAAATAGGTTCAGAGAAAGAGAACTCTAAGTGAATATTTTAAAATGTGAACCTTAATAGATATGTATTTGAAGTTGTATTATTCTGAGTCAAGAGTAACGTCTGTTAACATTTTCATGTTGCTAACAGTCTTTAAATTTTTAATTTTTCTCTTAAAGAATTTCTGAACTAAAAACTTGTCCATTATAAAATAATGAAGGAAAATCCTCATGCAAGGAAAATAATTAATTTTAGAGAGGTCAGTTATTCTTCCTCTATGTGGAGTATTGGGTCACAATCTGAACATCTTAGTATTACTGCACTGTAGTTTTCATAACTTTTCACAGGGTGGCATTACCAGTCCCATACCCAACTGATTTTGAATTCAGTTATCTTTCTTATAGACTGGTTGCCAACCACAGCTAGTAAAACCAGTCTGCTCTACTATTTAAATGCATCAAGAGACACTCATTTGCTCAACTCACTTTTCTTTAACTGCTTAAAATAATAAGATATAAATATTCATTTAGAATGAATGGAATTTTATGAAATATCAATTCTTAAAAGAATGGTTACTTAGTGCCAAGTAGATTCTCAATCTTTAATTAATTCAATATAATTTTTTACTAATATCCAAAGTTTTTAAATATTAATGCTTTGACATACCAGGAAGAGCTTGTAAGTACACTAGCCATTTCGTAACAGCCTTTTTAAATTCAAACTAACCATCACATCACTCAAAGCACTATTTGATCTTATCACTTATCTTTCAACCTAAAATATAATGCCCAAATCAATTCACTTCAATCCTCTTTTTAGAGTTAAATATAGCTGCTGCTAATAGGTTTGGACATAGGTGAGAATGGGTTACATGATAACATCATTTAATTTATTGACCAATTAAAATCCATTATACTCTATAATTCCAAGAGATTGTTTTATATCAAACAAATTACAAACATCTGGATATCAGTAAAAAAAACAAAAAAACTCTTTTTCTCTTACCAGTTACTATCCAACTACAAGAGATAAACACCAGGGAGTCCAAGGAGATCACACTTCTTCATTCCTTGCTGACATACAACAAATGAATGAACTTTGGCAGTTCCAACAATAGTAAGTCAATTAGTACACTGCTCTTTACTAACTTCCTTTTCATTTTTGTCACTTTTACATGAATCATTTTATACACACATGCCTAATGTACTAACTTCTGTTCTGAACATTTGAATAAGAAAAACACTTTTCTCATTTAAACTTATGCTATGAATACCTGAAAAATAATTATTTTCTTACTAACTATATTTGCATCTACAGACACTGTTTAGCATAAAACATACTTCTATGTATTCAGTGTGCTTTCTTTTCATTTCTACTTATGTTGTTTTTTAAGTACATCAATTTTTTTTAACAACATGCCTAATGAGTGTTAGAATTTGCCTAATCTAGAGCAGTAATATAAGATTGCTATTTGCTTGCCTTATAGATAGGAAAGGACTGTATTATGAATAATATCTTCATAGGTAAATATCTATTATGTTGCATAGAGATGCAGTTTTGTAGTTAAATGGGTCTCTATTCCTCAGACGTCACTTGTACAATACAAGATACTGCTTGTTCAATCTGCCATTCTTGCATTCTGCACACTTCACAAATATAAAACTGCTCTCCCAACTCACTGCTTCATCCCTCTTTTATCAGGCCAACATCACGACAGACCAACCAATCAGCATTCTTCACTTTTATTCTCAATTGCCGAGGTAAATGGCCTCCTCCAGTCCGGCCAATCAGCACTCAACTTTTGGTTGAACCATGCCAAGCTGTAGAAAAAAACCCTGTTGGAACAGTCCGACTGGAGATTAATGCCAATTTCAAGGAACAAAATGCTGATGCCACATGCCACACGTTGAGGTAAGACACTTATTTTCCTTTGCGCTAAATGCAAGCTACTCTGGCTTGCTTGCTTCTATGTGACTGTTCACCACACTCCCACCTGATCTCATGATCACAGAAAATACAGTCACAAGCAGGTCACTTTTTCCAGGAACTTCGCTGAAGTGAAGCAACATGAGCTTTGTCCTCAGATAAACTGTCACCAGGGGAGCTAGCAGGATGTACTGCTTTTGTATTTTGGCCACTGACAGTTGGGGAGTTGTCCTATAAGAGTGTTTCATCTTCAAAGGATTCAGTATCAGGGGAATGATCAGTTCCTCCTAGTGGGGTTGATCTCAAATTTACTAACTGCTCACTCTCTTCAGAATCACTGTTCCGTGTAGACGTTGGGACTGATCCCATGAAGAGATATCAATCCTTCATGTGACGCAAGACTCCATTGATGTGCATTGACTGTGGACTATTAACCTGAGTCACATGACTTATTCTGAATTTAGTTGTGCATCTCCTTTGGGGAGTTTTCACCCAAACAACAACTTCCACTTCATATGCTCCTTGAACATTCTGAGGCTCAGGGGTGGGGGGTCATGGCCTCAATGCCCCATATGCGGGTATGGTACGTATGAAGTGCATTAGCTGGTGATGTAGTAGGCAAATGATTATCTTTAAGCATGACGTTATACCAGTAGACTGCCTCCAGTATAAACTACTGCTTTCTAGCCACAATGGTTTTGATGCTTCAGTGACTTCTTTCTACTATGCCATTCCTGGCAGGTGCATAGGCACATTGGAACCACAAATGTACTTCCCAATTACTGAAAGAATTCTTGAAATGGTGGCATGTGAACATTGTGTAATTGTCAGTAAATATCTCAAGTGGTGGACCCTGTTCATAAAAAATTGACTCCAACTGACAAACTACACTGGTAGAATTTTGTTGACGTAATGGTTGCTATATTGTGAACCGAGAGGGTCCACAATCAGTGAGTGTCAGAAAGTGCTTACTACTATGGTGGGTGATATCCATTGCTAATCTACTCCAGTTGTCCCTCATGTTCAGCTTTCCTTTTCACCAATGCACTGGAGCTGGGTCAGTAGATTGGCAAGCCTCACATTCCTTGTCAACTGCTTTTACAAGTTCTGATGACACTGAAAGGTTTACCAACGTAACAAAGTACAGGATCCTTTTTACACCTGGTGTCTGGTTTGTCGGTGAATATTAGCCGCTTGATGTGTATCCAACTTGGTCTTCATAGTGGTGCATACAGACTGTACTGGCTCTATTCCCTCCTCATGTAGTTTTAACCACCTCTGTGGCACCCTGGTAAGATGGCCTGCCAGGTTCAGATTGGATTTGATCAGTGTTATGGCCACTGTCAAAACGTACTCAGTCACAAGCTCACGAAGTGTGTTCAACCGTCTCCACACTAGCATTTCCCCAGTCGCCTTCATATTTATTTGTGCCTTGTCAATTAGGGTGTTTGAAATCCACTAATGAACACATGCTGAATCAGTAAAAAGATTTAATGTCGACACCTGCCATTGAAGAGCCAAATTGATGCGTCTTTATTGTTGCGTCTAGCTCAGCCAAATTGATGTGCTCAGCATCTCCAGCTAGGCACAGCCTAGACGTATCTTTGATTCTAGTACCACTCCTGTAACTACAGAACTCACATCTACCCACATGTTCATTTCACAGCCACTTAAATAATAGTCTCCTCTTATTGAATCGGCTTCACATATTTTGGCTATTATATCAGAGAGGCATTCTCAACTCCATCATCCCATCCTCTGGTTAGGGTGCTTGCTTGTTGCTTCATGAACACAGTGGCCATTCACAGCCAGCCACAAATGGGAAAGTGGCCCACAAGTCTCCCACATAAGGAGAACACATGTTGGCAAGTTATCTTTGTAAGGATATCGGTGATCTCTCCACCTTGCCTTCATCGGAGAGTGTCATTATAACTCCGGACCTGCAAGCCCAACACCTTAGTTACATCTAATCTTGTCAGCTCCTTGCATACTAGTCCATAATTGGACAGTGCTCTCTCACATGTGTGACAGGAACCAAACTTTTGTTGCAATGAATATCATCAATATATGCCGATGTGGCATTCACAATGGCTTTGTCTTGATACAGTAACACATCAATTACAGCTTTCATAAGGAGAGGTGCCACATTTAAACCAAAGCCCAGTTGGGTGAGGCAGTATGAATATAACAGTTTGATAGGGACACAGCACCTACTCAGTATGTACCTGCAGCTATGTGTTAGTTAGATCCAGTGACAGGACCCAAAGAGTGTGAGTTCAATACCTGGTTAAGGCAGTGGACAACTTGGAGTGGGGAATTAACTGGAGATAACTGATAACTGACATCCATTAGACTTGGCATGTGGAAGTAGAACAGTCTACCCCAGTGAGCAAAATAAAGGGTTCAGTTCAACATTCCAACCACCTGAAGAAGGCCAGAGCATAAAACAGCTGAAACATTGTGATAAATATGGCAACAAAGATAAGGACAATAGTCTGAATAATGTAAATAGTGTAGTTAAATGTAACTGCCACTTCTACTCCAACAGTTTCTTTTCTTGCACTTTTGCCTATAGAAATCCCTTTCATTTACTTCCTTCCCTAATAACTTCAATCTTCAAAAATTTAAATGCAATATCAACCGCTATCTTCTATCTCTTGAATCCCATTCATCTTTTATCCTTTCATCAATCCCCCCACCTTGCATACTAGTGGCATTCCTGCTGTGCATGGGGTGAAATGATTAAAACAAAAATAGATGTATCATCAGCATAGATACCGAGTTGAGAACTGATGCCATCAGGAAGGTCATTGATGAAAATTAGGAACAATGTAGGTCCAAGGAGGGTACCTTGGTAGACACTTGCATTATTGCAAAAAGATCTAAAAGAGTGGCCATTCAAGGTAACTTTCATTTTGTAGTTTATTAATTAAAACATGAATCAGTTTAAACATTTGTCCAGAAATACCATAACCTTTCAACTTGTGAAGAAGACCAGCATGTCAAACCCTGTCAAATGCTTATCCAAATATCCAAAGCAACAGCCAAGCTTCACCATTCTTATCTAAAGCTTGATAGACTCTTTCAATAATAATCGCTAATACATCAGCAGTTGACCTGGAGAAGTGAAAGCCATATTGCTTATATGAAAGAAGACCCTGAGAGGTAACATTCTTAACCAATTTAGGGTTGATTAGAGCCTCTACTAATTTTCCAAAAAGAGATAGGCTGATAGAATAAGCAGGTTCGTATGAATCCTTAAAGACTGGAACTACAGAAGAGGATTTCCAACAAGCAGCAAGGCTTTTATTGTAGAATTTAGAGGGAACAGGAGCCAGCTCAAGAGCACTTTTTAAAAGCACTATTCCAGGGATACCATAAAGTCCATATGCTTTGTGAGAATTCAGTTTAAAGATGAAAGCAGAAACCATGAATGGAGTTATATGCACATCACTCAATAGAGATTCAGTTCTAAGTGGAAATTTATGCAAAGATACTTCAGATGAATCAAGAGTAGAATTTGAAGAGAATTTACAAGCAAAACATTCTGCTTTATCATCAGATGTTAACATCCCAAACTGAGTGAAAATTGGAGAGATAGAAGACTTACTCTTATTTAACATGATTACAGAGCTGCCAGTAGACACAAGAAACAACTTTGTCATAGGCTATACAGTGTCTCATTCTATCAGAAAACAAAGACCTAGCCTCTTTGAGAACATTACAATTATTACGAGCAGGCACAAACAGGCATCTGTTGTGATTGGAACTATCACATTGGAATACCCAGAAAAAGTAATTCCTGTGGACTATAGCAGCTGAACAGGCCAGTGTGAACCAAGGAGATTGATGCTGGTTTCAACACAATGTAGCACAATTCTAAATAGGAAGATTGAGAATATCAATCCAAGTGGCATCTTGAAAAAAGTCATGAAATGAATCTGAATCAGTATGCTGATAACAGAAAGAAGTTTTCTGAACAGGAGGTTCCTTTCTATTAGATGACTCAAAAGAAATGTCAACAGTACAATCTGAATTGAGTTGTGATGCTTGACAAAAGTTAGGAGAGGAAGTAAGGAACAAATCAAGTAAAGATTCATAAAGGAAACAAATAGGGAAGGCCACTATTTGAATTAATATTATAAATTATTAGTGATATACTAAACTAAATAGAAGGAATAAAAATGGAGGTAAATGAAAGTGTGTCTGTGTGTATAAAGATGTCCTTTTTCATGTGTATATCTTTGCAAAGATGTTGAGAGATTTACAGTTGATAAGAGCATATTGGTTTGATATAATTATAAGGTATGTCTGTGTTTAGTCAGTATTCTGAGAGTATTTGTATGCTGAGTACTATTGTGTTCAATGCAGCATGTGGTTTGCTGGAGACTAAAATACCTCTCTAGGAAGGGAATGAGACATGTCCTTTCTCTTAGGCACCCTGTATCTAAGAGAGTAAAATGGAGAGAAGCTTTGGCAATGCAAAAGCAGTGTATAAAGCACTTATATCTGATCCTTTTGATTTAGGATGGATTTTTATGAAAGAACTGATAAAAAAAAATCATTGAATTCATGATTTTATTTGTTTTTGTTTTAGGTTTTATCTCTTACTTTTTCTGAAAGAAACTAGATTCCCAATTATGATTAATCTGTTCACAAAGAAGGCTTTATATCTCCCCTCTTCACTAGACAAATGAACAACATCCAATAATATATGATTGTTAGTAGAAGTTCTTTGGTGGACAAGTGGGGTAATTCTACATCCACATGCTATTTCATACTTGCACATTCATTTATTCCTTCATGTATTCACTTGTTTTAATGTTAGCATGTAGGCTCCTTGAACTATAAGGTCCTAGGCTGCAGTGTAGTTAGTCCATGTGTAAATCTGGTACTGATTAGACCCAGATTTGCACATAGGTATAAAATGGTTCAATTGTAATGTTAGAAAATGAAATTAATAGCTTCAGGTAAATCAATGTTTTCATTGTGCTAGTATGTGCATAAAAAGGAACAAAACCAAACCTGCCAGTTTTCTTTTCCCTTGTCAACTTTTGTCAGTAGCAGGATGCTTAGCAAAAGTCACAAGAAAGATTAGGATACAGTGAATATTTTCATAATTTTATTTGCTTGCCATGAGATGTACTGTGAGTACAAACAAATGCAATATTTCCTTATAATTTTATCTGTTCATTTTGAGATTAAATATGGATTCAATATATTCTCAAACACCAATATACACACAAATAACTATTATATACTACCTGTGTTATGCATCTTCTATATGCTGTTTCTCTTCCGGATGTGAGTGATCATGGCTCTCCACATTTTCTTAATCTTTTTAGTTCTTAGCAATGTTTTGTCTTTTTACTGTCCCCCCCCTCACTCCCTGTTCTGTCACCCATTTACACAAGCCCATTAGGTAGGCTACTTGTTCCACTTGCCTTCAGTATGTCCTGTGAACATCAAATTCACCAAACCCTATTTTTCTCATTATGTATCTCAGAAATTTCAATTCTTTCATATTCTAAATACAAGTGTTCTTATTTGTTTACATTTACTTTAAAACTTCCCCATTTGTAACATGTTCCATCCATATTATTCTCAGAATCCTTCTATAAAACTATACTTATGTTGCTCCTCTATGTGCTGGACAATTACTTCATCTGTGAGGAAATTGTCCAGATTTCTCTGCCATATAAAAAGATTGATATTACATAGCAGTTCAGCACTCTTTTCTTTGTTTCTAATGAAATTTTTCTGTTTCTTAATAATTTGTTTAGCCTTTGGAAGCATATGGTATACGTAATAATATCATTAAAATAGAAAAAATTATATAAAAATTCCAAAATATAACATTTTTAATTTATTTTGATATTTTTTTTTTTTAAATATTTTTACACAAAAGTGACAAGTATAAGAATAGATATTCTTGGCAATATTGACTTGAGCAGAAGTTACAATGTAGAATGTACATTGTATGAAAGCTAGAAAGTGAAAATATTAGATGAAAAAAAATATAATAGTTACATAAGTAGAAGATATTTATGAAGCTATTTCCAGAAAATATAAAATGTTAAAATAATTACTTTCAAAAATGTATTTTTTCTTACATTTTTACACCATTATATATTTTTATTTTATTTATGCACAACAAATTGTAATAATTTTAAAAGTGACAGAAGTAAAATTAATTTTTCTCCTATTTGAGTCAACAAATCTAAATTACAGTTTTAAAAAATCCTTCTGTGTGAAAGTGAACTGATCATTTTGATTTACTTTACTGAGATACAGGATGGTGTTTAGGTTAGCTTAGTCTAGGTGACAACCAAAAGAGGATTGAAAAAGGGATTGGAGAATAATACTAGGTTGGAGAGATGCTTAGCTTAACTGTTGTTAGTGTTACTGTTTTATGTGCATTCGAAAAGTCAAGGTAGTTTACAACGGCAATTTGTGTCAAAACAGCGATCACAAAATAAATACTGATGGGAACGAACTTAGATTGATTTCTATGATTTGGGACGGATTATGGAAGAACTGATAAAAATGCTGAATAAAAGAAACATTATTATTGAATTCATCTTATTAGTTTTTTGGGTTTTTTCTCTCTTAGTCTTACTCTTATTTTTCGTAGTTCCCATTTTTAATTGTTCATAAAAAAGTCTATTTCTCCACACTTCCCAAGACAAACGAACAACAACAACCAATAATATCAAATAATCTCATTTCTTCTTTCTTTTTTTGATTGAATAGAATACTGAATCATTTTTTTATTCAGTTTTTAGCCTACTAAACTTTACGATGCGTCATTTGTTGGAACTCTTTAATTTAAGGAACTCTATAGTTATCTACACCGTTTGTTCTTCCTACTACTTGTCAAGTAGTTCTGATTTTGGACCCATACATTTAAACTTTCTTTTTAATAGCTGTTTGCTTTCTTTCTTTTCTTTTAAATTTGCACACGATATAGGTGAGCACTTCACATTTCCTATTGCATGTTTGTGAACGGTTATACATATTGAAATCAATATGTTTAAAAGATTCCAACAATGTCTTGGTACCGATAGAGAACAGTCGTTTGACAAAAATGACATTTGTTGTCTCGTAAACGGTAAACCGGTTTCAAGTGTGTTAATTAGGAACAGTGATCATTTATTTCATTTTATAGAAATTATATCATTCTTATTGCAAACACTTTAACGCTATGATTCGGTTTTGTAAATATTCTTCATGATGGTCATTAGCTCCTTCACCTCTCATGTCTTTATTTTTAAAAAACAAAACAAAAACAATATTGAAAATCATTCAACTTACTTAAGTTAATAATAAAATAATTTGGAGATTTTTTTGTTGTTGTAAGCATGTGATCTATTAGTAATGTGTTTTTTATTTGTTAAAGATACTCCTCTCTTTTTTGTTTAGATATGCAAGAGGAGAAAAACGTAAAAAAGAAATTACTAATAAAAAATAAAATAATTGATTGATTAGTTTTTGTTGGGGGCAGGGTACTGTTTTTTCGGTTTTTTAATTTTTTTTGTTTTTTTTGCTTTTTTTGCATGATTTTCCTTTCAAAATTGTCTTTTTATGACGTGCATTTTTAATTTTAAGTTAACCGTATTTTTGTTTGTATTCCTTTTAAGACTTAAAGTTTATGATAAATCTTAAAAAAAAAAGAAAGAAAGAAAGAAAATTTCACAATGTTTGTACGACTGTGCTAGTCACGGTATAAAATAAATTGTCTTTTAAGACAATTTATATTTCGTGGTAATACCGTGACTAGCATAGTCGTACAAAAATTGTGAATTTTTTTTTTTTTTTTTTTAAAAAGATTTATCATTTTTATCAACAATTTTGTTTTATTTAATTTTAAACGTTTTTTGTTTTTACACAGAGGAAGGTAAAAAATTAAAAATCTTACTTTATCGACATCTATATGGCCAATTTTTTTAAAATTATTTTAATTGACTACGTACTTTTTTAACTTTTATAATGCTGGTGTAAAAAGTAATTATTTAATTTATATAACTATAACATTTATATTTAATAATTTCAAATACAACAAGCAATGATCCATCCATAACTAACCCAGTGGCCGGTGTCCAATTCACAGAAAAAAAATAATGGTTTTAAAGTTTAAACTTTAAACACAAAAATTAGTTTTTATTTGCTGGTTTTTTTTTTTTTTTATTTTTTTTTTTTTCAACAAAATTAAGATACCTTCTTGTATAACGATTGTTAATGATCAGTTATTAGAATTAGAGATTAATAAATTTAGAGAGTAATAAACGAGGAATCAGAGTTGTTGAGTTGGCCAAGTTATTCCTGATCGTTGTTATTCATGTTCTTAAAATCTGCAATAAAGAATTTTTGTATATGGCTGTCCTTAGCTATGTTATTTCTAATGATTTTTCTCAGTCAGTGCAAAATACAAAAATATTGTTTAAATTTATAAGCCAATATTTAGTGGCCTTGAAGTGAAGTGGCATTTTGTTTTGTTTTTATTTTTTTACCTTATTTTTAGTTTTATTTTCATTTAAATACCATTTGAATTGCATTTTTTATGAACACAGGATTGTTTTTCAACTATATATAATAAATTTCATAATCTCTAATTTCATAATTCCTTTGAAAAAAATAAGAGAAAAAACTTATTAACCATCTTAGTCCTGGGTATGATGATATATAAACTACATCCGGCAGCAAGGCCTCTGATCAGAAGATTGGAGGTTTTCGAGGAACATGGAAGGACTTCATAACAAAAGCAAAACACTATGAAAGTATATACAAGCAATATATTTTTCTATAAAAAAAATACCAACAATAACCTATTTATAGTATACATTTTATTTTTATCTGTAATGGAAGGCATACAATTGTATTTAAAGTATTTGGATTTCAGCATTAAATAACCCATAGAGGTTGAACCAAACAACTAACATGAAAGAACTCTTTCATGACATTAATATAATATCCTACAATTTCTTAAATCAAGCTGTATTCCAAAATATAACTCTAACAAAACTACAACCTAGACACACATCCGTGCCCCTAGTAATTATGTCCACACAAACATGTATATGCACAAAAGCTGAGTATTATCTACCATGTATCCAATTGTGAAAGCAGAATGAAATATTGCTTTATAATTTAAAATTCCCAAGGAAATTAAATTTTGGCATTAAATGACCCATGCCATTAAACAAACAAATAAAAACAAAACAAATTTAACAATATATTAAAAACATTTCAGAAGGACAGAAAACTTCAAATAAACTTTCAACACTGAAGTATTTAGATAAATTTGTTTCTCAAAATTATCTGTTGTTTTTGTTTAGTTTATTTATTTTCTTCACATGTATACTTTTATAAAGCCTGCTATATGGTCTGTTTATTAACTATTGACTAACAAAAATTCTATTAAGTTACATTCACAAAATTATAAATAAATATTTCATATTCTCATTTGGAATAAATTTAATTTTAAATTTTGCTTTACAGAGATATAAGCTTAAATATCAAGTGACAATTTAAACACTTAGTATTAATTTCATATTGAGCAATCTTAGTATTTTGTCTTTAAATGGAACTGATATAAATTTCTTTGGATATTATTTTCTTCAAAATGTTTGTTTATATCCTTTTTCTTAAGCTGATAATGCAAACTTTATAATTGTCAACATATAAAAATCTTTTTCTGTTTTCTTATTTTAGGTACTGTGGTAAAATGTCATTTATAGAGAAGATGACGATCATCATGAATATGAAGGCTGAAAATATTCATTTGGCTCTTAACTGCAATATCAGTTTGATATTTTTCAGCATCAACAAAGGAAATTAGATAATTTAAATTAGAATTAAATTTTAAATATATATAAAATTCTCAACTTATTTATTTAAATGTTGTGCCTTTGTAGAATTTTCATTTTTACACAATGTAAGCAAAAAAAGAAACTTTATTTTTTAATAAGCATCTAATTATTAAACTCTGTGCATTTCTCATTTGAAATACATCAGCAAATATACACTCTTAACCCACATATATGACTAAATTTCTGTGTTTTAATCCACTCTGTTGAACAATGAAAATCACAATCGTTTATAGGTTCTATTCCCAAATAAAGTTGTACATTGATATGATTCACCTTTTGGCATGTTATAGCAGTCATTTGTCATGACCTCCTACCAAGAATTAAAGTGAGTTTGAAGAGAGTAAAAACTAAGAACTCATTTTAATTAGTAAGTAATGAACTAAAGACTTCATGGTTTTCCACTTTGAGCTTTTGCCATACACAATCTTCCATTATAAACCTCTGATATTTCTTCTGAGTTATCCATTCTCACTATTATATATTGGACAAAAAAAATCTTATGGTTTCAGTTTGATACTTTAACAACTAAAGTTAGTATATAAACATATATGAAATAAGTTTAACAATCATGTCAACTACATGGGAAGATTGTGCAATGCAGACATCTGAGGTGCCAGATACCACAGAGGTTTCTGCCACTTGTACAATTTGCAAAAAAGATTTCCCAACCACCGATCTCCTCACACTGCATATGGCTGAACACTCAATGTCTACACCAACCGTACCGATTGAGAGACGTTGCCGCCCATACCAGTGCAGCATATGCAGTGAGGTGTTTTCTGTGCAGTCAAGTCTTAATAGACACCTTCGCATCCATTCTGAAGGAAAATCATTCATCTGTGATATTTGCAATGAGACATTCACACATTCAGCCAGCCTTGCCAAACATGTCCGCGTACATTCTGGTGAAAAGGAATGCAATGTGTGTCATCGTGTGTTTGCACATTCAGGTAGTCTTCTCTACCACATGCGTATCCATTCTGGAAAACGACTTTTTCCTTGCAATACCTGCAACAAAAAGTTTACAAGATTTTCATCTTTAACCACTCACCTTAAAACACATCTTGTTCAAAAGCCATTTGCCTGTAAAGTCTGTGATCGGTCATTCTCTTCTGCTTCCAACCTGCGGGTACATGCAAAAACTCATTCATCTGCTGATCAACCATCTTGCGATATCTGTAAACTAACCTTCTCATCTGTGTCCAGTGTTTATCTCCACATGCGGAGCCATTCCAGAGAGACAGTAACATCCACTGAAGAAATGGTAGCACCTGTTGAAGGAAGTGTGACTCTATCATCAACAACAACAGATGTTGAGGCTGAAGTATCTTCGTCATCAGATGAATCAGAAGGAGAAGAAGAATCAACCTTTCTTCATTCTGAGACTTCTCTTTCCACTAATACAACTAGTTTGGAATCTACAAAACACACCAAATTATTTTTCCAGTGTGATATATGTCAAAAAGATTTTTCATCATCTGATGAACTTTTGAAACATTCCAACATTGTTCACCAAGTGGCTGCAGTAATTGAAGAAGACAAGGAAAGCAAAAAGACATATTCTTCATTGACCACTTTTATTGCTCATCCAGATGCCCACAGCCAACTGGCAAGAATTGTCACTCTGAAAGAAGAGGAATGTGAGCAGAAGGACTTGACAGAGGAAGAAGCCAGTGTAGAACTCTCTTGCAATGAAGCAAAAGCTTTCTCTGCAACTTCTACCTTGACAGAAACAGATGAAAAGTCCTATCGCTGCAATGTGTGTAACAAGGCATTTTCACGTTCCTCATCTCTCTCTTCACATGTGAAAATTCATTCAGGAGAGAAACCGTACTGTTGCAAAATCTGTGAGAAAGCCTTTTTGCGTCCCTCGTCATTGTCCTTCCATTTACGAATTCATTCTGGAGAAAGGCCATTCAAATGTGACATTTGTCACAAGACATTCTCCCATGCATCTAATCTGTCAAAGCACATGCGCACTCATTCAGGGGAGAAGCCATTTGTTTGCCAAATTTGTCATTCAGCCTTTTCAGCTTCTTCAAATCTTTCAAAACATATGAGGATTCATTCTGGAGAAAAACCCTTTTCCTGCAAAGTATGTGGAAAGCAATTTTCAAACTCTTCCAACCTTTCCAAACATGCTCGTATACATTCAGGTGAGAAGCCCTACTCTTGTAAGCTGTGTAACAAAGCATTCTCACAGTCATCATCTCTTACCAGCCATATGCGGACACATGCAGATAAAACTCCATTGGCAGTTTCTGAAGTTGTCAATAACAATGAAGGAACAACAGTTATTTCTGTCTCAACTGAATGTTCATAAACTCTTTTCAATTTCTTAACATGATGTTTCATATAATATATATATAATCTATTTATTTATAAAAAGATGGTGCTTGTTTGTGATTTGTTTCCCATCTTTGTTGTTTTCATTGTGGTAGAAAGTATATAATATTAAGCTGTCATCGTATACAATTAAAAAGACCTTATCAACAAGTTCAGAGATAAATGCTCTACAGCTGTTTAAGAATGAAGCCCTGAGATTCTCAGTTATTTGTTATTTTTCAAGATTCTGATACAACTTAATCAAGAGCTGCTTGCTTGGCTTCTATCACCATGTAAAAACATAGGACTTTCTACAATATTTTATTGTATATGAAAACAATTATAGAACAATGACATGTTCTATTTTGTAATTGTACACTTATAAATGAATGGTTTTAATTTGACATTTTACTGCATAGCTTTTAGTCAATAACAGATGGACAAATTGTCATAATGAAATTGACAAAGATGAGAATGTAAGTTCATGTATACTTATGAATTATACTAATATCTCACTTTAATTATCAAATCATTAACCTCTCCTAATTTATACAATGTTTATAAAAAAATAGCTCAGTCCAGTACTTATATTAGAGTATAACTATTTCCTCATGATCAACAAGTGATTAATCCAAACAACTTTGATACTAACTTCTTCCTGGTATATCAGGAAATATTGAATGATATTTTGTTAAAGAAAAATGAAAGACAAGTCTGTTTTTAACAAAGAGAAGGCAATACAGCAGACTGTGCAAAAAAGAAATGAAGAAACAATTATTTTGGATCAAATTTTTCCTCCTTGGTGAACAAATCTGTCTTTTAAATTTTGATACTGATTTTTTTAATTTCTTATAAAATCTTAAATAGGCATCTATATAATCTATAAATGTATCTGGTGAATTCAATTTTAAATCCCATGACTACAAACTTGATGATACTGGGTTTCAGCTTTTGAAAATGATAATAAGGAGAGTTTTTAAAACATTTTATTTGATCAATCAAATTTGCTTTTTATGGCAAATTGACTTGTCTAAAACATTTGAACCTTTTAAGTTTGTTATTTTCTTATAACACTGAATTTATATAATTATCATATAAGTAATGTTTCATCTCAAAGACACTGAAACAAGCAGAGAAAGCAGACTTTGAAAGCCTTTTGTAGAAAGTGTTCCATAATTTACTCGAAGGCATATTTGGTTTGTCCAAAATGTAATTATTTCAGCATAATGAGTGTTCACATGAGGAGGAGGGTTAAAGTGCATACTGCTGATTTCAAATGCATGACACTAGAAGTGTCCAGTTTTAACTTGGTCATAAAGCAGACAAGTTTTTAAAAAAATGACTTATTTTGACAATGATGTTTTGTATTTTTATCTGCTACTTGTGGCTGTAAGTATTTTGTATGCCTGATCTATGCTTTTGTATATCTTCATCATTGCATTATTATTTTGTGTTTTTTGAGTTAAGCATTCACACTAGTGATTCTCTTTGATTGAAACAGTCAATGTTATTATTCTATAATAACATTATATATTGTGTCATTGTTTTATTCTCAGTCTTGAACAATTTATTTTCCACTGATTGTGATCATTTTTTAAAATGTGCAGTTTCAAATCATGACAAAATGTTCATACCTTTTGTTTTTAGTCTTAGTTAATTGATTAGTATTTTTCTTAAAAAATATCTAAATTTATGTCATTTTTTCATGTTTACATGTGTTCATTTGTAATGTCAAAATTCAGGTACATCATTTTCCATGAAAGCTTGCATGTTAATGGGACTTTACTAGAAATAAACTTTATTTTTCTCTCAATTTATGCATTTAAAAGTCTAAAAACATGGCTGAAATTTGTCACATAGTAAATTAAAGATAAAAATACTGTCATAAATTTCTACTATAGTTCTCCCTTATTTATTTTTCTATTTTTGGTATGTTAAAAGTAACATGGAGAAAATAAGTTTGTATTACAAAAGTTAATGAAGTTTAGTAATAGCTAACAACTGAATAACCAAATATAAGCAAGAATTATTCAGGATTATATATATATATATGGAGAGAAAGAGAGGATTAATATAAATGTGAAATTTGTCACTTAGCTGATTGATGTTATATTCAGTACCAACTCCAGAGTTTCATGGACGGACCATTTCATAATCTGTTTGTCCACTTGTCAGGAGGTACCAACAATTGACTACTTATTTTCTCATTTTCGTTATTTTTATTTTAAGTTAAAAAAAAAAAATCATACACATTTATTGATGTAAGGTTCATTTTTTTTCTTCTTTCATTGGTTGTGTGTATGTGCGTATGTGTAGAATGTTGTGGTTATTTCTTCTTTTCATTGTTTTTCTTGTCTCTTTATACTCTCTCCCTATTAGTTTTTATATGTTTTTCTCTTTTTGATTGAGTGTCAAGGATAAATGCAGCAATCTTACATCCACTGACACAAATTGTCTTTGCTCTTAATATTTCTCGGATGTTCTGAAGTTTCCTTAAGTTTAGAAAGTTTACATGGATTTTGTTTTTTACTTAATTTTTTACTTATGTTTTTTCTTAATTAACAAGGTAAATATTTATATCTGCCTTCATTTATCCATTATTTTATTTTTCTTATTTGACTGTATCTTAAATATTAGGGTATTAACTAAAGGAAGTTATGTTTATAATTAAATTTTATTTATTGTTGTTTGAATATGCGTACTAATACTTACATTCCCCCCCCCATATATATATATATATATATATATATATATATATATATATATATATATATATATATATATATATACACACACACACATACATGTACATATTTATCTGTGGATTTTTTTCTAATCAGTATCACCCAAATACCAATAAAACACAAGGGGTTACAGGGTGTGGAAGAATTAAGAACAGGAACATTAATAATGAGCAGAAAGAGAAGAGAGTAATTAGGTGGACAGTAGATAGTTATTGACATTGCATTTAAATTTTTGCAGATTAAAGTTCTCTGAAAAGCATGGAGCCAGAAGTGAGTTTCACAAGCAAGAATTGTAAGAGTAGAAACTGTTGGCATAGAATTTATGGCTACATCTAGCCACCTTAACTGTAAGTTGATGAGATCTCGATGCCAGTCTAGTGCTGTGCTTAAATTTAAAAAGGTTAGATACCATAGTGAAGACCTCAACTGAACAATTACCATGAAAGTATTTATAGAAAAGACATAGGCAACCTTATCGCGGTAGGAAAGTGACTGGAGCCAAGCTGCCAGATCAAGAGCCAATAATATTGCTGATTTTTTTTCCATCTTATCAAGGAGCTCAAGGTAAATAACAGGGGCACTGGACCATATATGGTAGCAAAATTTGAAACATGGACAAATGGTAGCCTTATAGATATATAAGATAGGTTCTGGAGAGAAAAATTATCTTGCTCAACTTTGTGAACTAACTTTCTTAGCAACAGACCTAGCAATAGATTCATTATAGTCTTTACATTTGATATTAGCAGAGAAAGTGAGCCCAAGAAGGCACAACAAGTCACTTTCCTGGAGGTTAGCATCAGCCATTCTGATGGAAGGCAGCAAGGAGTCTGTCAGATGATTAATGAAGAGAAGTTTACTTTTAAAGGTGTTAAAATTAACAAGCCATCTTTTGCCTCAGTTAATGACAGACTTGAAGCAGGAGTAAATTGTGTAAATACCAAGTTGAGAGCTGATGTCATCAGGAAGGTCATTAATGAAAATTAAAAAGAAAGTAGGACCAAGGATGGAGCCCTGGGGGACACCTATGCTAGCATGAAAGTATTTAGACGAGTGACCATTCAGGATAACTTTCATTTCACGATTTGATAGGAAGGAAAAACTGGATCAGCTCAAAAAAGTTTCTGGAGACACTTTAACTTTTCAGCTTGTGGAGAAGACCTGACTGAAGGTCTGTCAAAAGCTTTTGAGATTCCCATTACTACAGTCCAGGTTCACTATTTTTATCTAGAGCATGATAGACTCTTTCCACAATTATCGTCAGTCCATCAGCAGTTGACCTGGAGAAACAAAAGCCATATTACTTGTCTGAGAAAAGGCTCTGAAATGAGAGATGATGAACTAATTCAGCATTGATTAGGGCCTCTAGGAGTTTTCTCAAAGAGAGGTAGAAGGCTGATAGTTGGAAGGGTTGGATGGCTCACCAGACTTCATAAAAACTGGAACAACAGATGATGACTTCCAATAGGCAGGAAAGCAGAAGTCAGCCAGGCATTTATTATACAGTTTAGAACAGAAGCACACTTCTTAATGACTAGAGATTCAGTTTTAGGAGAGAAGTTAGGCAGGGATATTCCGGATGAGTTAAGAGTAGTGTTTCAGGAGAATTTATGGGCAAAGCATTCAATTTTATCAGTGGAGGATGATAACTCCTCATTGATTGAAAAGGTGAGGAATAGAAACTTTGCACTTATTTAATGCCCTATTACAGAGCCACCAATAATCAATAGAGCCAAAGTTGTTAGAGGCTATACTGTGCCTCACTCTCTCAGCAAACAGAAATTTATATTTATATTAATTAATGTTTAAATAGTAAGGTATGTTTTAAGAGTTTAAATATAAAGGAAAATAAAAATATTCTATTTTAGCACATTTTACTCATACCTTCATTTCAACTGATATAAAAATGATGTCTGCCAGTTAAGTAATTTTTAGTGGTAGCTTGATTTGCACACATTTGAAATTATACAAATTTATATTAAGTATATTAATATGAGGGAATGTGAAAATTTAAATATCTCAAAAATCAGTCATGTGAGATTGATAAAATTTACCAAGCAATTAGAGAGGTATTTGCTGCAAATACATGAACAGACACTCTTTAATGGAGTTATTCAGTCTGCTGTAAGACACACCATTGAGTAATTCCAACTAAAAATTGTATGATGAAAACAGAATTTGTTTTCTATTTCTATGAACAAAAGAAAACAAAAGTTGATAAGTCAATAACCTTTAGCTTTTTTAATTCATAAAATGCAATTCTTGCTTTTGTTCATTTGCTGATGGCATTTCTGTGGTACTTGATAATCCCCAACAGGAGTTACTTCTGTTGTCCATCCCTGAGTGATGTCTTAAATTCTTTTGTCTGCAGAACCATTCACTGCTGTAAAGGAATTGATGGAGCATCTTAGTGGATCATTGGCATATCCTACATCAGCAATCCTGAATAATTCAAAGAATACATTTATACAGCAGATGATGAAGTCCTTCATGTGTTTTTCTTGAAATACAAGTTTTTTTTCCCCCTTTAATCTTTTTTATTCTTTTTTCCCCACCTATGGATTAAATTTTAGAACTTGTATCTGGAAAAATTATTCTCAAAAAATTGTTAATGCAATATTTACTTGCAAAAAACTGAATTTTTCATACAATCCAATGTTTCAGCTTTACATAACCCACAAAGAGTTGATACACTGTAAAAAGCAGATCAATCAATCAATTCTTTCTTCCTTTTTGGTTTCTCCAAATTCAAAAATATCATTTCCTTTTCTTCATGAGTGATACATTTATCTAGGAAATCCAATCCAATATTTATTTCCAACAAATATTAAAGATGTCTTTCTTTAAATCGTGCTACTTGATATCTCTATCAATGTTTAAAAGTGAGACGTGTTCAAATCACTTTTTTTGCTCATTGGCTCACAATTGCCTCATTCCAAAAACAGACATATATGAGGTTAAAAAATATGCTATCCTTAAATTCCTCAACCAGACAACTGCAGCTGTTGATGAACTGGGCAATCTTGAGTGCATATACAGATTTTGTCATCAACCTTGCTTGAAGAGCTCTTGGAGACCTGAATACAAGTTCATTTTCAGGGTAACTACCAAGAAAGGAGAGAGAGTTGCAAAATCTCTTTTTATTTTTCTGGTAGATGGCTTGCATTTTTCAAAACATATTTTTAACATGGTAGTTTTCTAAAAACCCTTGAATAAACTCTTTGTCCAGAATGATATGACTTATAATCAATTAAATTTCAATTATTTTTTAACTTTTCAAATATCTTACTATTAGGACTACTTGTTGGCACAAAAAAAATCATCCTTCAAGATTAGTTTGTGACTACAAGTCAGCCACAATAAAGTTCATCCAAGTTTCTTCTCAATCATCATACAAATGCTATGATTCAAACCTTTATTTGATGCAGTAGTATGAAACGAGAGACCATTTATATAATTATATATGCTATAACAATATATAATTTTGTATAATTTTATATATCAACAACCAGTATTTAGAAAAACCTTTCCAGTTTGTCATATTTTTCTAAATAGTTATGTATACTGACTTTGTTCAACTCTCAAATGACAGTTCAAGCCATTTCTTGATCAGTTCAATTCTTGGCAACAGGCACTCCAGACAAGTGCTCAAATTTTCTCCTGGTTACAAGAACAACAATTCTAGAATTCAGCTCTAAGTAACAATTTGTTATCCCAATGTATGACAAAATCAGGGGTGGGGTGGGGGTGTCATTAAATGCAGACTCTTTTACCATTTGTTTTTGGTTTGTTGTCTGACCTTGGCAAACAATAGATGGAAATATGGTTGGTAATGTCCAAAGTATCATTGTTGAAGTTCTTTGCAACTGTAATGAATGAACTACTTGCCTATTGAGTAAAGAATTGTTCTCAATCACAAGTAATTATGAGTGAAGAATAAAAATGTTTTCAAAGACTAAGAAGTTGCAATAGTTGGTTAATCAAATGGTCAATTGAAAGAAAAATGGTTAAATATAGATTGTTAATATAAATTTTATGCATTTACTTTGACAAGTGAATGTACTGTGGTAAAATATTGTCATCATACAAACATACCTTTGTATTTTAAGTGAACTTTATTTTTTATTTTTTTTTATTCCTGGTACTGGAAGATGAACTTTTTTTTGTTTGTTTTGTTTTTCATCAGTGAAAAACACTGTAAACTGATCATTTCCTTTACATAAACCGGAAACTAGCATAGACAATTTCAGTAAGTGTTAGTGCACTGACTCTCATGTTTGAAGGACCAAAAGTTTAAGCCTAGAGTTGACTCTGGTATCAATGTCAAATTTTATTTATGCATATCTTCCACCTCAGCAACTTGTAGCATGTAATTAGGATTGTGTTAACATTAAATTTCAAATAAGTAATTTACTTTAGAAACTAAACATTGTACTAAAATTGTTCCACCGTTTGATTGAGGAACCAATTAGTATTATACCAAGTTGTTTAAAATCTTGAATACAGATCATTTATATAAATAGAAACGAGGGGTCTGAGCAAATTGAGACAAAAAATACCATGTTCAGAAATTTGAACCATTATATATGAAGTGAAGATATGGATTAAATGTGAAAAAAAAAAAAGAAATGACTAAATAAGGAACAAGCTGAGAAACGTTTATTAATTTCATATGTTTTGCTATTTATTTAGCTTCCTCAAAAACTTTTTGGAATGGAATAGAGCAGAAATGTTTTTTTAGCATTGGGTAGATGTCACACATTCATTTTTGTAGCATTAGTATGCACACATAAACACACACATATATATGTGTGTGTGTGTGTGTGCATGCATCTTAATTTTTATGGGCATTCTTTGTTTATTTCATGTTTAAGTGTATTTTATTCTTGAAATGATAGCTTAATAAGAATCATTATATTGGTGTATCTTTTGATGGAATGATTAATATAAAGGATGTTGGAAGTGAAAGTATTGAATTAAACTCATTGGCAAATGTTTGGAGTTGTTTCAATTTTTCTTTCTATAGTGTTTTATTTTTAATCTTTGTTGTGTTACTTCCCATTGGTTGAGATGTGTTGTGCTCATTCAGTGGCTTTACTAGGTGTGTATGTATCAATTTTTTGTGTGCATCCTATGTGTGCACGTGCTTATGTACTAAAAATTGAATTATTTAAATTCTTTTTATTATTTAAAAATTTAAGTGTGTATCAAAAATAAACAATATAGAATTCAAAAATTCAAAACATCTTTACTTGATCTCCTTCCAAAACTTTTTGAATCTAAATGAATAGCAAAACATGTCAAATTTGTAAAGGTTTTCCTATTTAATTATACATATAAATCATGGAGTTCAGTTGTCTGCATTATTTTTAAGTATTGTCTACTGCTAAATCAACTATTCTAAATCATAATACAAAATTTATACTAGGTTCATTTTGCAGATGGAAATTAATTTTGTTTTTTTGTGATTTTCTACCACAGAACAAAAAAAAATGTAAAATCAAATTAAGACATGAATATTAGAGAAACTGACTACTTTTAAGCAGTTGTTACAAGTTTTCAAATGTGGTTTCTACTTAGTGTATTGAAAATCACATCTATGATTACTTTTTTGTCTTCTTTTTATCTTCATTATTTGACTTTTATTATCTCCAGTATATTCATAAAAATCAGAAAAAAAGAAAGTCTAAAGTACCTTTTTATACTTTCAGCTGATAACATACTGTAGAAGCCCTTGGTTAACAATGCTCAGTTTTAGAAAACACTGAACAAAATTATCTATTTTTTAGTTCTTTATTATTTTCAATCAAGCAACATTAACAAATGCATATATATATTTACTTCATAAATTTATTTTCAATTTACAAATGTACATAGTAGATATTAACATATACCAAATTAAAACCTTCAACCTTTTCCATTTTTGCTTTTGTGGGTCACAATTCTTATTGTTTATCATGATTGTATTAAGGATGTTTATCATTATCATAACTCTAGACTTTTTGGCTTGAGTTTTGTTTCTGTTTAATAGATAAAGAAACCTATCTTGGGTTTTTAGTTTAGAATTGGAGCTAATGACCAATTGACTATTATATTTATAAATTATATAAAGGCATGTGTGTGTACATATATATATATATATATATACACACATACATCTAGTGTATTCTAAAATATACAAGTTTGACAATGAAAAAGAAAGGGTTAGAGTTTTACAAAACAGAGGTAATCCAAAATAACATAAATTTTAATTTCATAATTCTGAAATTTATTGATTAGAGCAATATATAAAACTGCATGCAGTTTATTTAAAAGTATCTGCAATTCCTAATATCAATTAGAATTATACTTGTTGCCATTAAAATGGTATTGAAATGTTTACTTCATTCATACTAGAATGACTAAGGTGTTGAAATTGACATATTTGCAGAGTAATGCTTTCATATACTTTAGTGAGACTTTGTTCTCTTATATTAGTTCTCTTCAAAGCAAATATATATATCTTTACCTTTAATAGTTGTGTTGTTGATAACATGTCATTCCTTATCAATAACGTTTTTTTCTTTTTATATTATGGTATGAACTAAAATAATGAATCAGTTATGGATACTGTTGAAGAAATATAGCACATGGTGTATGAAAAGACATTGACTTTTTGTTGTGTGGTGTAACATCTTGGCTATAGTTGTTCTGAATGTTGGCATTTATAAAAATAAAACAACAGGAAGCATCATATTCTACAAAACGTTTATTCAACTTACTGAAGAGATAAACAAATTATGTTCAAATAAAGCAAGTGACAGTAATCATAGAAGGAAATGTGTGCACACTTTATAAAAAATGAATAAAACATGTCAATGTATCAATTGCTTGAGTACCTCATAGTTATATATATATATATATATATATATATATATATATATATATATGTGCAGATTTGATATTTAAACTTTCTGTCATTACATTAATCCCTTATAACATCATTTTTACAACACATGAAAAAATACCATGGTTGTTCCAGGTATATACAGGTGGTTTGTTGCTCTAGTATTAAAGTGTACCGACTGTTGGTTTGTGAAAGCCTTGTATGAAATGTTTTATTGATAATGATGTAGAACCATAACTCATTGGGTAAAAACTTAACATCCATAACATCTCAATTTGATTTAAATACATTTTCATTCCTAATGTAATGTATAATTTTGCACAAACATGACAATATCTCTTATATTTGTATACAAATCTTAGGACCTCAAGTATATATTGCATAATAGAAAGCTCAATGATTAAGAGCAAAAGCTAATATATTCAGTTTTAATTTTGAGCAGACTTTTTATTTTTATTTTTTTTTTTTTAGGGGTTGAATTTAATTAAGGAGATAGTGGTTGGAATGGAAAATAGATTTGAAACAGAGGTGTACTGTTCTTGCAGAAAAATTTCATAGATGTTCTGCAGAATATAAAGTACATCATGCTTAAATTTTAATGTTATAATATCTATTGGAAGTTGGTTATGGAGAGTATACTGTATATGTTTAAAATGACTTTAATGACTTTAAATGGTGTTATTTAGATATATTAAAAAAATGATATTTTCAAAGACAAATATTTGATAAATTTTGCTGGGATAGGTTAAAATTATCAACCAATATCTAAGAGGAAATTCTCAATTCAAAATGTGATACAATATAATTTTCTGCAAATGTGAAACTGCTGAAATAATTCTAACAAATTTTTACAATTAGACATTTGAAATATTGCAAATTATTTTCTAATTACTTTTTAAAATTTAATCACTGAAAATACTAAACTCATTACACCTTTGATTTTAGCTAAAAGTTGAGTTTCCATTCTAATATTAAACTGATGCAAAAAGATTAAGCTTTTTACTTTTCACAAACTGTAATCTTCACTTAATTATTTTTGTTAGTATGTGCTTGTTATTCTTTTGTAATAATAAGTTGAATGGAAAAATATTCTATAGTTAAGTCTCCTCTAAATGAAGTTGATCTCCACATTTAGAATTTGTACTTGAATTGCAAATTAAACTGCTAAAAATAAATTAAATAACAAAAGTAAAAGCTGAAACAACAGTTGATATATACTTTGTGGAATGGCTCCTGTAGGACTCATAAATTAAACTGTTGTAGCCAGGAAAAACAAAGCTGAATAATTCATTAATTTCTATGATAGCAATAACAGTTTGCATGAGCAGATAGATTTCCTATTTTTGGGGAACTAATTTAATTTATAATAAAGTCGATGAAATCTGAGATTCTTAATCATTTTTGTTCTCTTTTTTAGCATGATCTGTCAGGTATGAAGGAGAAATTTAGTGATAACAATTCCTCATAAATATTGATCAAGTAGATAATTTCAAACTCAAAATTAAATAAAACTGCATAAAGTGAAATACTGTATTTTTAAATACAAGGAAATAATTACATATAAGAATTTTCAATAGTTATTACTTGAAGAATTTGTAATAAACCCTAATATTAATTTAACTTGTAAAATTAATTCAATATGCAGTGTTTTAAGTTTTATTACTGAATTGATTTACCTAACCTTTGAAATTTTTTACATGGATTTGTTTAAAAAACAAAAAAAACTTTCAAGCTGATTAAGAAGAATATTTTGATCAGAAGATAATTTCTGTTGCTTATGGAGTATAAGTAACTAAGTCAAATTCAAATGTCAACTCAAACTGACATAATTTGGGGGTTATTTTAAAACTTTCAACAGCATTAAAAATCCATTTAGAAAAATGAAAATGTATTTTAACTGTTATCAAATATCTTTGAAAAAATTTTCTTGATAAAAAAAAAGAAGAGTATTTGTTCTAAAAGTTTTTCAAAGGGAATATTGTTATGAAAATTTGCTTGTGTTATTTTGAAAGTTCTCTTATTTTAAGATTTTGAAAAAGTATTTTATTTTCATAGATTTGGTAAATGCTCAAAAGTTATATACTCTGCCATGCCTACTGAGTTTGTGAATTTTTGTTTTCAAGAGAGTTGCATCAAGTTTTGAAATTAATGCTTTTGGTGAATTGAAGTAAATGTTTGTTTATGTCCAATTTTGTTTGTTATTTTTTAAATACAAAACAGCAAAAAAATTGACCCACTGATTCTTTTGTTGTCTAGAACCACTGTAGGTTTCCATACTGCCAGCAATGGGTACAGAAATCAATGCTTAAAATATATGCACTTAAGAAATATATTACTTACAAACACAATCATTGAAATGCAAACACAATCATTGAAACTCTCTAACAAAGACAATATTTGTACAGCAAAATAAACATTTAAAATTAGCTCCCACTTCTACATATTCAATTCCATATGAAGCATGAAAGTAATTCGGAGGAAAAAAAACACATTTGTAGATATTGAATTAAAAAAACGTGATTTAGTTTATATTTCAATGTTTATTCACATCACCCACAGGACATTATGAATAGAAGTGATTTTCTCTGCCCATTTGTAGGAATATATACATGCAAAATAAAGAAACATAATCAAATTTCATAGCAGTTGATAGAATTACAAAAAGTGTAAAGAGATCGTCCAATATCGAAGATTGGGTTGAGATACCATAATCATTCAAAAAGGGTGGAACTACAGATTACCAGATCCTATCATTTGTAGCAATATAGAAGAGAGGTGCAATGCCAAGTTTTCCATTTTAGTAGTACAATTAAAAATGTATAACAAAAATATATACATTGCTGGATGTGTATAGAAAATCCAAAAATATAGTTAAAGCACAATGTAACTATATCTAAACACATATCCTTATCTTCCCTATTTGAAATATTTTATGATAACAAGAGACATTACTTGACACTCATAATTGAATATGCTTTGTGTTAATAACTGCAGTAGTCGCCAGTCTTCATGTTTGAGTTAAAACCAGGCTTGAAGCCTTCCTGTCCTGGTGGAACACTCCTAATGCAGTCAGATCCATTGGAGAAAATAGAGATGAGAATACAAGATGTGCATTTTAAAAAGACAACTGGCATCTAATTCTTTGAAATGCTTTTAGGATATTGTTTATTAATTCTGAATATATTTTAGTTCTAGGACCCCAAGAAACTTCTATACAACTAATAGGAAAGAAAAAAAAATCTGTTACCCCAGTGGATACTAATATATTAAGAGTACTTACCTTAAACCGAAATATACTGTGTACATCTCAAAAAACTGATGTGTTCAAACAACTACAGACTTGAAATTAGTGTAGCATAGCCCTCCCCTCCAATGAAATGTTTATGACAAAATCTCCCTTTTAAGTTGCATGTAATATGAAATTAGAGTAAACACTGAAAATTGGCATACTTGATTTAGTCCAAAACATGCTTTTACCTCAGTAACAAAATCAGTTGCCCAGTGTAATCATTGTAGAAATGACATGACTGGAAAATAAGGATTTATAGAGAGCACATCTAAAATGCTTGAAGGTAATAACATATGTTGATTAATGACCCAACTTAATATATTTAAAACTTGATTATAGTTTACTCTAATATTGGTTTTTGCTATTTTCAAGTAAATTTGCAAACTAAAAAATATATTGGTAAATTTGTTGCATTAGATGATACTAATAAATAATAGTATTAGGCTGGTGCAGAAATAATGTCGTTTTCTCACATGTTACTATGTGAGAAAACGACATTATTTTTGCACCAACCTAATATTAATTATAACACCAAACTTGCTGTCATACAACAATGATAAAAGGAAAAAAAAAAGCACTCAATGTCAGAGAATGTTATTTTATTATTTCTTCACTAACTTCGAAATTTTTAAAAATGTTCTTAACCAAATACTTTTTAATATTATTTACAAATAATTTGTTGAATGAAATATATCTGCATTTGAATTTTAGCTATTGACAGATTGTTTCCAATTCACACTGAACTAACTACACTTTGTTCCTCCCCCTTCCTCAAATGACCTATGGGATTTTATTACCTATGGGATTTAAGTGTTTGATTAATTAAATAATTAATTAATAATTTTGCTTTGTTTTTTGCCAAAGCTTTCCTTGGATCTATATCCTCCTGGAAATTCCATACAGATTACCATATTGTATTATGACATATATATATATATATATATATATATATATATATATATATATATATATATATAAATAAATATATAAAATTATACTAATAGTGATACTCGGTTGGAAAAACCCTGAAGATCCGTTCAGATGAAATCTAGGTAGGTTGTTCCTGGCTCTTTAGAATTTATATATATATATATATATATATATATATATATATATACTGCGTGCCAAATTATTATCGTGATAATTTTTTTTCTATTTCAAAAACCGTCCAATCAATTCACACAAAATTTTCACACAAATGTTGGCAACACTGAACTGCGCAATCGCTGAAATTTTTGTACTGATCTGCACAATGTAAACAAACTGGCACCATATTTGTTATCAGCACGGTGATTTGAGCGTGCCAAATTATTAGAAAAGTATAAGAATTTAGTGAAAAGATGGGCCGTAAAAGCAGTTTAAGTGATGCTGAAAAGAAAACTATTACCTCAGAACTCTCAATAAGTAAATCTAACCTAGAAATTTTTAAAATGATAGGGAAGTGTCATCAGTGAAAAATTTACCGCTGACCCCACACAAGTACGCAAAAGGGAATATAAAGGCAAGCCGAGAGTTATTTCATGTTGTCTCATGTCACAACTTAAACGAGAGGCCACGAAGAACCCTGGACTTACCAGTCAAGAGCTTTTCAGTCGTATTGGGGATCCTACTGTGTCTAAAAGTACTCGTGTCAGTATCTGAGGGAAATAGCAACAACAGTCAAACCTGTATTGAAGCCTTCGTTGACGAGAAATCACATTCAAAATCACTTGAAATGGACCGAGGACAATATGAAGATTGACTTCTCTAAAGTTTTGTTCACAGTTGAAACTCAAGCAACACTTGATGGGCCAGATAGATGGTGCAAAGGCTGGGTAATGAACGGACAGAATCGCTATCAGCGTTTGAGACGCCAACAAGGCGGTGGAGGCATAATGATCTGGGGGGGGTATTATTGGAAATACATTAGTGGGCCCATGGAGAGTACCAGATGGCGTCAAAATGACTGCTGATGCATACATAGCATTTATGAAGAAGCATCTTGAACCATGGATGAAAAGGCAAAGAGTTGCCTTCAGAAGGGCCATTGTTTTTTATGCAAGATAATGCTCCCTCACATGCTGCTCACAAGACTACTGAATATTTGAAACAGGCTTTGATGGACCTCGACAAATGAAGTGGCCAGCAAATTCTCCGGATTTGAACCCAATCGAAAACCTTTGGAGCATCATGAAGCGAAGACTGTACACCAACGGACGACAATTCAGGAGCAACTCTGAGTTATAGGAAGCCATTCTTGACATATCTCGCGGCCTTATATCAGATGACATCCTACAATTAACAAATTCTATGGATCGTCGACTTTTCCAAGTAATTTCAAAACAGGGAAAGCACATTCCCTATTAATTTGTTTAAAACTGTGCCTTTGTTTGTATCTGTTATTATTTGTTTGATTATCTTATTTATTAGCTTCTTTTGATCATAAACATTCATGTTCAACATTAATAAACGTTTTATTTGCTCAATTCTGGGAATTTTACTAAACCATTCTAATAATTTGGCAGGCTCAAATCAGCGTGCTGATAACAAATATGGCGCCAGTTTGTTTACATTTCAGTGATTATGCAGATCAGTGTTGCCAGCATTGTGTGAAAATTTTGTGTGAATTGGACAATTTTTGAAATATTAGAAAAAAAGTTATCACGATAATAATTTGGCACGCAGTGTATATATATAAATTAGGCCATGATTTTTCAACCTACCAGATATTAATTTCTTAAATTCAGTATTTAAGTCATTTATTAAAATAATTCAAATTTGAGCATTGGAATTTTTATTCTGAAGTCTTTGCCTCTCATTCTTAGCTCTATAGGACAAGGTCAGATGAAGTTAATGGTGTTTCATTCTTAGCTCTATATGAATATTACAAACAGAACTTCGTCATTAATAAACTTCACACTGCAACATCACATTATATACAAAATTGTCTGAAAATAGGGCAAATAATTTTTTTATTTATGAAATATTAAAAGGTATATTGATATTAAAAATTAAATAAAATCACCTAGTCATTGTAAAATTAAGAAAAATTGTGGTGTTAGGTATCTTTTATATTGACAAATAGTTAACAAAAGTATCATTCACCAGAGTCAAGGAGTTGAATGGCTTGGTATCACTTGAAGCAAATGAGCTTTTAATTCATCTTGATAAACTGATTTTAGAGCTACTAAAAAATCTGTAGTATTGTTTACATAACTTATTAAAATTTTTTATAATAAAACTGGTTTTATTCACCCAAATATTTCTGAAGTAAAATAGAAAGTGTTTTTTCTTCAACTGAGTGGTATTAATTTATCAAGTTATTTCCCTAATATATTTGGTATATCAAATAATCTTGAAAATCATTGAATACTTCAACATTTATTCATAACATGCACCTATGTATACAATATACTAAAATGATAACTTATTTGATAATTTATTTTCAGAGTATACCCCGTAGATGTACTGTATTTTTGCATTGCAGTAATAATTTATGAATATCAACAATAGAAAGAAGACAAATTTAAAATTTACTTAGAATGACTAGAACCTCAGTCAGTAACTCAAACATTGGCACATATGTGATAAATATGAAGGGAAATTCTCATTGTAGGACTGATCTTTAGAAGCATCAACATTAATAGGGCACTCAAAATGTTATATTTAATAATCAGTGCTATTGCATTTGGAGGAGGATATGTCTATATGCTGATACATTAAAAATTAGAAAATATCTAAAAGACAATCGCTATCAAATTCTATTTTATTGAAAAAAAAAATCCATTGCTGTCCATATTTTGACTGTTTTATCAGATAGCAGCAATAAAAATTGCTCCCATAAAACAATATTAAAATATATTGCACTATTCTATTTATACTTTAAAGGTTGTAATATTTTTATTCTAAAGGTATACAAATAAAATGGTAAATAAATTAGATCATAGATTTTATTATTTCTTTTTAATCAAATATACCAATTGCTTGATATGCTCAAAAACATTTGCTTTTATGTTACAGCTGATATCTTATCACCCTAAAATCTAAGTTTTCTACAATTCTAATTATTTGGTTATCCCTAAAGTAGATTCACCCAATCAGCTGTTGGGCATTTTTTTCTGAACTTCTTTTTTATTTTTTTCCTTTATAGAATTTGTCCCGAGATGTTATTTCCTGTTTACCCCTTATGGCATAGAAGCCCTAAAATAAATAATGTTGAAATGATCTCAAATCTTTGAGTTTCATTATATGTAAATTAATTTTCAGATGCACAAATAAATTAACATTACTAAACAATAACCATATAAACAAAAAGTGCTACAGCTAAAATAACTTTAGCTATAACAATTTAAAATTTTGAAAATTAAGAAAAGAACAGACATTTTCATTTTTTTCTTTTTAAATAGGCCTTTATTCTGAGTAAGAAACATTTAAAAACAAAAACATACATACATTTAAAAAAAAAATTCAGCTATGCAAATATGAATCTGATTTTGGTTTGAAAAATCTTAACGGGAAGACAAATTTAAAAACCACAATGAAAACCAGTAATCCATTGTCTTTTCAGATTAACTTACCAACCTATCACTTGCAAACGTCATTATTTAAAATCCTTTTCATCTAAATTGTCAGTTAATTATTAAATGTATCATAGCATAATCAATTTACATGGATTTTGTAATATATTCTAAACATGTTGTAGCTCATTTTGATACATAAATCTCTAAATGTTTAATCCTAAGTTCCATCTTATACTTTAACAAAGGCAGCAAATTGTGCCAAACAGTGACGTGAAACAATTGTGAAATGTGTTTGCTTTGATATTATTTTTAATGACAAAGAAGCCTTTCACCTAGCAATCAATATAGTAGTCATATAAATTTTACTATAAAGCATGAATATTATTATTGATTTCTAAAAGTTGCAGTTAGAACTCTCTGGAAAATAAATATCCTGAAAAAGCTCCTCCCAGGTTTTAAATTTTATCTATTTTGTTCTAATAAATTAGCAAAAAGTAGCTTTAGAACAGATTTTTTTATGCATATTTAGATGAAAAAATTAATTGCAATTTATGGTCAATTCTTATTGAACTTAACATTTTAAGCATATTTTAGTTATTTGTTAAAAAATTTATTCCTCTCAGCTAACACTTAATTTTTGTTTTCTACCAAAGACTACAAGTTTTATCAAAAACTAAGCAGTTTAACTATAAGCAAAGTTAAGACTAAATCATCTGAAGGCACTTACATTTTTCAATTTAGCATGCCTTGTTAAAATCCAGTAGACCTCCTCCCCATGCAGCACTGAATATAGAAACTCAATAAGTCTATAAATTTTCTTTTTATCATCATTTGCATCTTATATATCTTTTTCTATACGAAATTGTGGCCAGATTAGTTGCTATTATAGGACAGTATTAAAAATAAAATAAAAAATGTAAAAGAAACATGTAAAAATTGAAATTAGTTTATAGAAATAGTTGTTTTTGCAGAACAGTTTTAGCCTTTATTTCTACTAATAATCTATTCAAAATAGATCTAGTTTTCATTTGTGAAAATACTTTCTTCATTGATCCATGTCCATAAAATTTATCAACTTGTAAGAGTGCAAGTGTTAACCAAATTAGGATGTGATTCTAGCCTTCTGATAATTTATAAGATTACCTTTTGTTGATTCCAGAAAGTAACACCAGTACATTTTTATCTTGGATTTGGTCAATAGATTTCAGACAATCACTGTCAATGCATAAAACAATCTACAATTTATTACAGAAAAACTAAAAACAGCCTTAGAACATCAACGTTTATATAAATAAAAACAAATGCAAGCCATGCACATATATCAAATAAAAAAATTGACAAAGGCACAAAACCCAACCCTAGGAGACACAAATAACATGCCTCAGAACAAAATTAACACATGCACATTTACAAAGTTGCTTTATATAGTACAATAAACTTGCCATGGTTTATATTCACCCCATTTCCACTTCCATTCTTTATAATATGAATATGAAGAAGTTAGGAGGAAATTTAGTTCACAAAATTAATTTTGTTGTCATATTCAACTTAAATTGATTTAGTTGCTTAGCAAGTTTTCATTGAAAATTGAAGTGAAACATACAAAGTCTAGTCATGAGCAACATCCATCTTAGATACTCATCAATCCATTAAAACCCAGTCTATTACTCACAAGAACTACCTTTTTTGTTTACTGTAGTATAGAATAAACTCAATTGATTCTGAGCAAATAAATCGTGGTTAAATTATAGCTACAAAAATTGATATAAACAAATTCATACATTTCCATTTGTACCAGAGTGCAATAATATTCTAAATTTTATAGTGGTAATGAAATTAAAATCAATTAAAAAAAAATTCTTATGTTTTTATTATTATTGAACTATTAGTGTATTTAATTCAATCTGCTTACTCTCTTCATTTGATGAACTACATGAACACATCAGTTATAAATCTACATAGGAAAATGACTTTATACTAAAATATATTGCTTATCATAAATTTACCTTTGTTTTTCTATTACACAAACTGCCATGCTAAAGATAGATAAAAATAAAACTAATAATTAATCCTGTAGCTAATGCTAGGTGACATTGTATATGATTATTGATGAACTTAATTGCCAATCAAAGTAAACATTTCTAGTCCAAAGCTCTAGACTTCACATGATATTGAGAAATAAATATGTAGGTATTTGTCGTTTGCTGTCATGAAATATGATTAATTTTTAAACAAGGGAAATAACTCCTACATATACAGTTAAAAATGGTAGTATTGTAAAAAATTAACAGCTATTATAGAAAGAACGAGAAAAGTGAATGTGAAAAAGTAGCTTGAAGCAGTTCAAATCCCAAAGGAAACAAACCTGTTAGCCAATGATGATCATCATATCTGATATATGAGAGTAACAGACAATTTAAAGCAATGTACCATTTCTAACCTGGTTGAGAGCAGCTGCGTTAATTAAAGGGTCTTGTGATAGAATCTTCTCATATTTATACAATGTTACTATAGGTTTTACAAGTAGCAAACAGATAAGATTAAAAACTTTAAAACTACTTAAACAAAAAACAGCAAGGATCATTTTTAGATAAAAAATATCAAATTACACTAATAATTATTTTATACATAGTATTTTAGAAATACCTTGTACCATAACTTAGTAACTTAACTTTATTTGAAAAATTTGCCATATTGAACGAAGCCTTTTAGTGTGCAAGTTTACTTTGGAGATGGATAAAAGTCTTTGTAATATTAAAAAAAAAAAAAATCCAATACATTCTAAAGGGAATTCTCCTTGTACACAAAAAGCATACAGTAAAAACTTTGTAAAAAGATTCCCTAACTATTGATGCTTGCTTGGGTTATGATTTCATGTTGTACACTAAAGAATCCAATAAAGTCTCACATTTTTCAGTATCACTTGATCAAAATATAATAAAAATTTCAAATTTTACAATGTGTAAACTTATTAAATGATGTCAAAATAATTTTGAGGATTAATTTTAATTATAAAAACTGATTGATTTTCTGAATAAATATGAACAAAATCCAATATGTACAGCTAAATTTTATATAAAATTTGAACATCAAAAAAGCAAAAATGAGGAGTATAGAATAGTAGAAATCTGTAGTTTTAACTTATAATTTTAGGGATATATGGAAAAAAATAAACAAACTTCTCCAAGAAAAAGAGTAGATATGACTATCACTCCTATTCGTTTCACTTTAATAAACATGAGAAGAGATCACATTTGTTATTCGAGTCCTTTTTTTCCTCTCTAGATATCCAATCTTGTAATAATTAAAGATTCGAAAAGTCTTAAATTCCCTAACATCTTCAAAATTTACAGAATTTAATTTACAAAATTTAAATTCTATCTGAAATTTTACAAAAACCCATATACATTTTTTTAGTTAAATGAAACAAAATCCAAATTATTTTAAGAGATCAATCTTGTTCTTTATTTGTTCAGTATCAAATATGATGTGATGGTCTGAAACATTTATTTTTATATTCAGTATGCAAAATAAAGATATTTATAGACATTAATATTCTACCATATATTTAAGATTTCCATGTCAATGACAGCTGCCTAAAACATTAAGAAGATTAGGTGGACATTTTAAAATTAGCTATCATAATGAATGAATTGTTTTGGATAAACATTTGTCTTGTCAACATTATGCAATGACTATATTAATCTGTTGCAAATTAACTGTGTAAGAAGCCACTTTAAACAACACTTGAGAAAGGAATGCCCACTACTTCTTTGAGAGACCAGAAGAGTGAGGGGCTATCATTTACAAACAACTCATTATATAGACAAATATCAGATAAGTATGTGAGCCAATTAAACAAATGGACATACAGCTTAATTGATAGAGAACTATATTTAGATAATAAGTAGGTTTGTAAAGTTAAAATTGAGACTAAAAGTTTTTAACAGGTTCACTATATTTTGTACAAGCCAAGGGAAAAAATGTGTCATAAGGTAAATATAGTGATAGTATCTTTACAACTTTATGCATAGTATAGTGTTAAGTTTTGCAATTAGAAGAGAATCAACACTATCACTAATTGCATATTGCACGTTGGCAATAAACAAATTACACACAATCTACCTAAAATAATTAAAAATTCCAAAGCTAGATAATTTCGTATAATTTTCATTTTTCTTTACCATTATAACAAATATATTGTCAAAGAGAAATAGATATTGCAAGTCACAAAACTGGTTAGAAAAAGAAAAAAATTTATCTAACTTTAACCTTGTTAACTAATTATTAAATTTTTTTTACAGGTAAGAACATTTTAACATTGATTCACTTCTAAATGGTTTACAGCATGTTTAAAGATTCAAGTGCAACATGACAGTTATGAGACAGATTTCTTTAACATTTCATATATTTCCTTAACTGCATAAAGCAAAATTATCTAAGTAGTTGGTAAATGAGTCTTTCTGTAGCAATTTCACATTAAAAGAGTTTAAATAGGATTGTAAATCTGAAGATTACTCCAAGTTTTAGTTCTTTTACTAAAATTTATTTAATTTCAAAATTCATTATATGAGAATTTTAAAAAAAGAAGAAAGTTGTATTTTGTGACATGAACTAATAAATTTTATTACTCCCTACTATTGTAAATTCCACAAAGAGACAACTTATCAAATGGTTTTGTTGGAACTGAAAGGTATATACGAAATTCTAAGCAATACTCAGTTTGGATCCTTTCAAGTAATTTGATTTCTCAGAGAAGAAATAGGAAATAATGTGACTAAAATGTGGGGGGAGAAATATTTTGCAGAATTTACTCAATTTTTACAGGTTGTGTCCCAAATTATTAAGCTTATTAAAGAGATAAAACAATAATTTAAAAAAGTAAATATTTAAGAAAAATTACAAGATAGGCTTTTAGTAATTTTTTAAAAAAATTAATAGATTTAAGATTAAGCTATTTGTGCATTTTCCCTTTCTAATTCCAAATTTAAGTTAAAAACTGAAGATATTTTTACAAAGCAAACTTATAAATTTCAAGATTAAAACAAATTACAACTTTATTAATTCCAGAATAAAATATTTCCAAAAACATTAATTGCCAAGAAAAATATAGTGCATAAAGTTGAAGACTGATAAGAACATATATGAATAAAATGTAATTTCAAAATCAATAAATTTTCATAAGTTAAAAGTGCATGAAATTGGTTTAATTTTAATACTTATTTACATATTTCATTCCCAAAATTGATATTTTTAAATATTAAGATTTGTAATAAGCAAATGAATAATTCATAATTTAGTTACATGTTATGCATTTGGATTGCTTGTTGATGTGCTAAGTTGATAATATCCTATTTGTGAATTTAATATCGGGTCTACACCAAAACAAAATCCACACAAATCAAAATGTCTATTTTCAACCTTATCTTTTGTATGGACAATGTCTGCTGATATTTTTCATCCTTCGTATCATTTGGATAATCTCCAAAGTTTAAACAATGATTGAAAATCTACATCTTGTTTGTGAGTGTGCAAAATAATCGATAAATAGTAAACAAACTATTAAAGCAAGGAAATTCAAGAGGCCAATATTTTTACTATGTGTCCAAATAACTTAAGAAACTCATGTAATTCAAAAATTAAAATTAGCAAGAACTTTGATCAAGTGATGATACAAATCATGGAGATTGAAACAATTAGAATTTTAACAAACTACATTGACACAAGCATATGTAAAATAAAGTTTAAAAACCACACTGCATAATGTTTATAACATACAAATTGCATCATAAAAAAGACAATTGCAAAAACAAAGCAATACTACTACACCTTTAACTTTTTCAAAAACGTTTTTAGTTGATCAAAATATAGGTTCCTAAATATAAATAGATTAACACGTGAGAACTAACCATGTAAATTTACTGATCTAGTTTTAATATTAAAAGAAATAATTTCCTTACTTAATAAAATATGAACCCCCTAAATTTGTTCTTGAAAGCCTTTATAATTAGTGAACTAGATATTGTCATTGTTAAAAATAGAAAAAAAATAAAAGCACCATTTGATTATCCCACAAGGTTGGAATTAGAAACAGAAAAATAATTTCAAACATTATTTTCTGAAAATATGTATTTTCCTGATGCAAAGAATATGACATAATAGTGTATTGTTGTTTTTCATGTTTTCCTCATTTTTGTTTTCTATACTATTTTGTTTAGGTGTACTGTAAGCAAGTATAGCAAGTTCTCACCATACTAAATACTTACTATATCTTTCCAAAGAGCACACAAACACACACATAATATACAGAAATTTTACAAAGTTTGAAAATAATTATGTAAGCATATTTAATAGTGTTAAGTTACACATTACATCTTTGAAACAAGAATATATTTCTTGATACACTTAGATTTATTTTAATAAAATCAGTGGATAAATCAAATCTATAAATACTCTTGACATTCAGTAATGTTAATTATCCTCTCACTTCAGAAATGTCATGTAAGCAAATTTGTCAATTTGATGCACTTTTATCTCTTGACAAAATTGCAGTCATATCTTCACTTTTCTTGTCCTATGGCATCACAGAACTATAGCATTTATTTAAATCATTTCTTTTCAATCAGTTTGATAAATTTTAATATATGCCTAATTAAACACTTAATGAATTTAGAATTATGGCTGAACTAAAAAAAAAAAAAATCCCAAAAAAACAGACACTTCCTAAAAGTTATGTATTTATAAGAATGTATATAAGATATATATGCAAAAGTTAGTTATTCTATCAAAAGTGTGATTACTTTGATAATTTTTCTTTATGCTAAAAAGTCACTTCAATAAAATCAAAGTAGGGAAGCCCAAAAATTACATCAGGGAAAAAGGTTTTATTATGTGAAAAACTATGTTGTAAAATATGAAACAAAACATTTATTGAAGCTAGTAAACAGGTCCATATTTTGAACCATGCCAAAGAAAAAGAAAAAGAACTTTTAACATGCAGATATTGGTGCATAAGATACTCTCCTAATATTAGTTTTGCTTTCAAGTGGTTGATAAATTTATCAATTTAAGAAAATTAACTAAGCATTTTTGCTAATGACTGAAAATTAGCATGTTTTAGGTAACTAACTCTTGTTTGAGTTATTACAAGTGTATTTGGTTATGTGTAAAGTTTTCAACATCATTCCTGGAATCATACATTTTAGTGATAATATTAAAAAACAAAGACAAACCCAATTTGTTAGCTGTTTTAATTAAATGCAATTCTATTTTCCACTCCTCTGAAATACATTAAAAAAAAATATCACTGTGTGCTGTAATCTTTGTTTCACAACATTCACATTTAACTTCCAATCAGACACTTCCTACACTTCCATTTTTGATTGTTCCAAATTTATTCAAACAGGTTTTAATTCAAAACTATGTTTAATATATATTCCATAATTTTCTGTTGCCCTTCCTTTGTAATTCATGATCAGAAAACTTGTCTTCATAAAGCAGATCAGCTGAAGAACTTTTGATATCACTTTATTAAAAAATAAAATAAAGAAAATGTTCATTTATTTCACAATTTGATTGAATGTACTTAAGTTTATGACCAATATCCCAAAAGCTGAACCATCCAAGAACAAAGTAATCTGAGTAAAAATAAATAAAAAATCATTTGTGTAAGCATGAAAAGGCGCTATTATTGTTTATTCAGGTAGACATTTTCAAATATCAAATACTGCCAGCATGGATCAAGAGAGCTTTGGATTGTTCAGATTTCCATAGAAAAAGCAACCAAAATATCAATTTTATAAAAATAAACAAAATTATGCTGAGTTTTAAGAGTATTTTATAAATATATAAATGACTCTTACTGAAACAAAAAACAAAAAAAAAACAGTGGATTTCAGGACAATAAAACCATTATAAATAGATAACTATGATGAATAGTGAATAATAATGACATAAGTGTCTGTAGTTTTATTTTTTTGTGATGAAAAATAAATATAAATAAAAGATCAAAAGTCTCCATAATTAACAATGATTAAATAGTTATTTCCTTTCAACTACCTAATTTGGTCTTCCAGTTTAAAAAATATCTTTATTTGCAAGTATTCTTACATTAAAATAATACTTAAAAATATTTATTCAACAATTCCTGGTCCAACTTGACAAAAAAAACAAAAAAAAAACAAAAAAAAAAAACAAACCCTGAAACAAAACATGAATGGTTAACTTACCCATCATTTGATGTTAATAAGACACTAATCAAAACATTGTGTTGGGGAAAAAACTAAGAGGATTTGACAATATCTGTATAAATTACGATGCAGAGTGTCATTAACACAATAATTTATCTCACCAACCTAAACATTTTTGCAGCTAATATACAGAAGTGGGGGATGCTGAACTTGAACAGATGATACAGAAACTGAATTTAAAATATTTAACAAAAAAATGTAACAGATGATGAAATTGTTTTAATAGCAATAATCTTGAGCCCTATGATGTAATCTAAAATATATGTTTTTATGGCAGGACCCAAGAAAACAATGTGTATTGACATACAAGGACTAATCAGCAATCAGATTGATAAAAAGCAACTTTTTAATATACAAAGAATTTATTGAACTAATTTTAAGATTACTTTTTTCATTTTTTTTAAAAAGAATCAAATTAATGATAAAAGACATTCAACATTTTGTGTGTTCTGGTTGGATAAAATAGAATGTTGGTTTTCGGAGATTTGATTTTGTTAATTGAAGCTTCTGTCAGATTAAACAAGTCTTGTTCACTGATCAATTCAAGTTGTCATAGAATTAGAATATAAAAAGGAGATTCCCATTTATGGGAATTTTGTTTAATAATAACAAAGGTTTATAAATGAATACATTGAATACTGTGTAAAGTTTTCATTTCCAATTTAAATGTATTCAGTAATGAAGAGAAGGAAAGGTTTAGTTGATTGGCATAATTAATGGTTATTGGAGAGTAAAGAGAGGCTGAATGAGAAAAATAGAGGTATACAAAAAAAGAGGAAGCATAAAGAGAAATAAAACAGAAACAGCAGAGAAATAGATAATGAGAAGGACACAAAATAGAAACACAAAGAAAATACAGGAAGAAATAACAGTAGAAAATAATAGAAAAGTCAGAAAAAGATGTAGAGAAAAAAAGAAAAGCAATTCTAATAAGAACTGGACACTTGCCTTGGCTTAACTCCTTGAATGATGCTAAAAATGAAAATTTGAAGATGAAAGCAGACAAACACAAAAATGCACACACATGATGCACAAAAATGAAAAGTGAAACAGAAAATAGACAAAGAGCATCGTAGAAGTTAGTGGATAAATGAAATACCTTTTCTCATTTGCAGATTTGTTAAAAGATGAAGGAAATGACTAACTCAACTGCAACAAGCACAGATGAGAGACACTATCTTGAATGACAAAATGCAAGTGAAACATGGTTTGAGATGATGTAATACAGAAAGCAATCTTAAGACCACAGCAACATAAGCTTGTTTTTATCTAATGAATCACTCTTATTTAATCTTTGCTTTTTAAACATTTTTTCCTCTACTGTATGTTGAATGTATTTTTGAATATATAAATTCATACACAGTAAGCTACACTGGTTAAGTTTGCAGTTAAATGGTTTTATTCACACTTAAAAGAATTACTATGAAGACAGTACGTACATATTGCAAATATAATCTAACAAAAACAAACAAGAACTAAATATTCTTTTTGGGTTACAATAATAATAATACTGGAAAATAGATGCAAGCTGTAAGTATTAAGGGAAAATATTTTAATTAGATCAGATTTGAAAAGGAAAAAAATTAAAATTGTATATATTAAATTATAAATAACAAAAAAAAAAAAAACAAAGTTCAGTTTTAGTCAGTTATATTAAAACTTAAGAAATAAAAATGAATAGTAAGTTACTAATTAATAATAAAAATGTGTACTTAAGAAAAAAAAATAATATCTAATTATACAAGTCAGATAAGATACATTTAATACAGAAATGAATAGTTAAGAAAGAAAAAACAGGGATTAGAATAACAAGACAATATTCACTTGAACCCTCCCCCCACCCAAGGTTTTTCTTTTTTCCTTTTTTTTTTAAAATATCCAATTTATAAGTTAACTCTTTATTCTTTGTTGAAGGGAAGCTGGAACTTTGTTTTTTCTTCTTCATCTTAAAACTTTTTTTCTTTTTAAAAATTCTTTCTCTATTTTAATTAATCACTTAAGCTGGAATTGGAGTCAGTCATGTGTACAGTCATTAGATGTTCCAGTAGGTGAACAGTTCTCGTAAGCACAATGGACTCAAACAACAATTTCCCAGCTGCCTTAAGTCCCTTAAAAAAGGAAAATAATGATTATAACAATTATAATTATAATAAAAAGAAATAGAAAATTAAATAGAATTACAAGTTTTGTTTTTTTTCTTTTAAATACTCCAGTTTTTTTTCTCTATTCCTGGACAGAGAGAAATATAAATGTATGTAGTGTACTGTACATTTTCTAATAATTCATAATAACTATTACAATCGTTAATACTTCTTGTTAGTAGAATAGCAGTAGGATCTTGTTGGCTATCTTATAGTGATGTTTGGTAGTTAAATTTCAGTTTTCATCATTTTTTGCAGTATTGTAAGCACTATAGTACTTGTGGTAAAAGTGGTTTGTAGTACTATCAGTAGAAGTGTAGTAGAAGTAGTGAAGTAATAATAGTAGTAGTTGCCATGGGAGCTTTAAAACTTCTTGCATCTTGTAGAAGAGTGTGATGAGAGATAAGCCTGATGGAGAGATACTCACTCAACGCCTATAGCCACCACCACCGCTGCCGCCGCCACCACCACTGTAGTTGCCATAGGGACCAGCTCCCCTCTGTGAATATCCGCCCCGCTTCATAGGGCCACCACCATAGTCGTTGCCATAGTTGGAACCAAAATTACTTCCACCGCTACCTCCTCCGCCACTACCACCACCACCACCACCCCATCCGCCACCAGTTCCACCACAGTAGCCATTGCCACCATAATCACCACCACCACCCCCTCCCTGATTCCAACTAGTTGGAGGACCATACCCACCACCCCCACTAGGACCATACCCACCACCTCCACCACCATAGTTGTCATAACCATTGCCACAGTAACTGCCAGGTGGTCCCCAGTCTCTACCACGACCCATAAGCATGCCCCCTCGGCCACCACGACCACCAACACCACCTCCACGCATCATGCTGTCTCCACCCATGCCATAGCCCACTGGAGCCCCACCTCCAATCCCAACACCTGGTGGGCCCATGCCAGGACCTCCTCCACTGCGCACTTTGTTCATTTCTTCTCTGGAGAGTGCTTTTTTCACCTCAATCTTCTTGCCTTTTGATTCAAAGAACTTTGTGAGCACAAGTTTGTCCACAGTGTCATAATCTTCAAATGTAACAAAGCAGAAACCTTTCTTCTTTTGAGTGTTTTTGTCGATGACCATGTCCACTGATTTGACCTCACCATAGGGGGAGAAGAGCTCACGTAGATCATCTTCTGTCACCTCTTCTTTGATTCCACCAACAAACAGCTTCTTCACTGTAGGCTGCGATTCTACTTCATTTCGGGGCATGGCTCGTTTTGTCTCTACCTCCTTGTTATCAATTCGGTGTGGCCGATGAGCTTGGGCCTCATCAACCTGAAAATGTAAAGAAACAAACTATACAATATAGATAATAAAAAAAATAACAAAATTATATTTCTGAATGATTTTAAACACTAAATATATTACTGAAAGAATATTTATATTTTATTAGTGTCTGAGGTTTTTATGCATACTTTAACATTTTCTAAAGAATTAATGGATTTTTAATTTTTAAATCTTACATTTATATTATGTTAAGTGTTATTTTTAGCAGATACTCCTATTTGAGTAGACAATCCATATATTTTAAACAATACTTTATTTTCTTTAGTGTGGAGGCCCCGTAGACAAAATAAAATACAGTTTTAAATAAGTGAAGCATGTACTCAAATACATGTATCCACTAAAAATAACATTTAAAGTAATAAAAATACTTTAATGTATAATTTTTCTCTTTGATTGTGTACCTATAAAGGAATTTAATAATTAGTGACTGCTATTCAGATTTTCAACAATGGAGCAACATTTAGTATAGACATTATCTGAAAGTGTCATACTATAAATATAGTTAGATCCACAAAATCGCTAAAAACTTAGCATATTGTGATGAAAAAATGCTTCAAACTTAATGAAAAAGTTTTATCATCAAAATCTTTATGTTCAGTTGAAAGATGAAAATATTTTTTGAATATTTAATTAAATTTTTTTAATCCCTTTTAGAACATTTGAAATTGATTAAAAATCTTGTTTTACTTGCATCAGCAGATGCATTATAAATTAGAATAGAAAATTTTAGCATTTTTTTGCAGTGAAAGACACATTAATTTGGAAATTATTTAAAAAAATAAAATAAAATAATTGTTGGATTTTAATGAAACTTTCAGGACTTATTCCAAAAATGAATGAATTAGTAATGTTTATTTTTAGAAAATCTTGGTAAAAATATTTTTCACCACACTTTATGAAAACTTGAGAAATTCAGTATGATAATTTTCAGTGACTATATTAGTTAATAGCAGAACTCGTTGGAAAATTTAAATAAATTTTTATTGTAAAAACCGGGTCCCATCTTACCAAAAATCTGCTCTCACTCGTAAAATAAAAAATGCAATAAAACTAAGACTAATTGAATTAGAAGCTTTTAATTGCTTTTACGAATAATATATATTAAGGATAATATTGTCCTAAGAAAAGTTTTTTTTCAATGAAAAATGAATTTTTACAAGATTTGTTTTAATTTTTTTTACAATTTTATTAAAATAATTTATATTTTAAAATCTTTTAAAATTCAGTTTCAATGGTGTAACTCTTAGGAAATATTGTTATTAAGTAAAACTATATTTACTAATCATATATTGTAAAGCTTATGACCCCAAATATTTGTTTTTGTATGTGTATAAAATGTGCTGAATTTTATAGATAAGGTCACTCATACACAACATTATCAGAAAATAAGAGCAATAACTATACTAAATCTAGAGTCAAAATTCTTTAAAATTTAATAAGACATTAGATTACTGAGAATATTTTCTTAAATTTTTAAGATTACTGAGTACTTAAAAGGTATTTGCATTATATTCCACAATTTATTTTTTTTATGGTTAACCAATGAACAACAGTAGATAAAAATCTGTCTGTCATCAAGCTGGTAAAATGCTGTCAGCATAAATAAACAAACTATAGTTGTGTTGAAAAATGCATTTCTGCAATATTTTAAACTTAAAGTAAATAATATTTGTTTTAAATCAGATTAATTATACTTTAAATTAGCTAATATTCCTCAAACAAATTTTCAGAAAAGTATATTTTTGGAAGATTTTTTAATAAAGAGATTTACATTTTTATAACAGTTTACTAAAAATGGCACTAATTTTAAAAATTTTAGAAATTTCAAAATGAAAACTCCTTCCAATCAATTTAGTTTTGAAAAACATAGCATTTTGTTTATTGGAAATATTAAATTTAATCTATCAGTTTGAAATTGAAACTAAAATAAAAGCTTTAAGAAAGGTTTTTCATTAAAAATTCCTTTTAAACATTAGATATTATGTTTATGTGGAAGCACCTATATAAATAAAAAGTAAATAGCTTAGAGTTCCAAAATTGGCATAAGGTTGAAGAAGTGGGGGATTCTAACATTTTATAGTACCTACCAGTTGATATATTATCTGGGTTTTTTTTTTAATTTACAAAATTATTTTTACTTAGCAAAAAAGACTTGAAATAAACAAAAAGTCATTTCTTTCTTTTCTAAATTTGAAAAAGAAAAAATGATTCTAGCATGTGATAGAAAGGAATTTATGGACAAGTTAAAATTTAAATAAACATACATGCACATACTCTCACTCTCTCTCTCTCTCTCTATATATATATATATATATATATATATATTTATAGTAACTTGCCCATCTGTGCAGCCTATGGATGCATAAAGTTTCCCATGAAAAGTCATACATTGTACAAAACCAACCCATAATAGTTATGGTATAGTAAAATAGAAAACGATACCTAAGGTTTAGAATGAATTTTTAAAAATGAAAAATCTTTCAATAAGCTTTTATTTTAATTTTAAGGTAATAAATTAAATTTAATATTTCCAATAAGCTGTATTTAAAAAAAAGAATTTAAATTGACTACAAAGAATTTTTTGTTTAGAAATCAATTATTTTAGCACCATTCTCATCAAAAAATCTTTCAAAAATAAAATATACTTTTCTGAAATTTTATTTGAGGAATATTAGCCAAGTTAAACTTTAATTAATCTGATTTGAAACTAATATTACTTTTAGTTTAAAATATCACAAAAATGCATTGACAGCTTGACAGACAGAAGTTTATCTATTTTTTTCTACAGTGGACATATCTATAAAAATTACTTGAGGAATATAATGTGAGTGCTATTTTTTTATATAATTTTTAACTACCCAGTAATCTTAAAAATTTAGGAAAATATTCTCTGTAATGTAATGATTATTCAATTTTAGGTAGCTTGGCTTTAAATTCACTATAGTTATTGCTCTTATTTTCTGATAATGTTTTGTATGGACATCTATATTTTCAAAAATTGGTATGTTTATAAACACAGAAAAAAATTCAAAATTCTTTTTAAAATATTGGACGAGTGGAGGTTAAATCACTGATTTGTAGTAAGCTATTCTATTTATGAATAGTTTTTACTTATTATCTAACTGGTACAAATTAATACAGGAGTTAAAAAAAGAAGAAAGGTTTTTACTAAGATTTTCTTAAAAAAGAAACCTTTCTAAAATAATTTAATTCCTTTGTGAATAAGTAGTAAAATAAAATCGTACAATTATTTGATTTTTGCAAGAATTTCCAAATTAATCAATCAACACAAAAAAGATAAAATTTCTTATATTAATCTTGGCATATTGTTTTTTTTTTTCTCAAGTTTAACCCCCACCCATTAAATACTGATTTTGGGATGTGGGATGCTTTACACAAAACACTTACATACAGTCTTTTGTTGGCATTTATGATGTGTGTGTGTGTGTGTGTGTGTGTGTGTGTGTGTCTCCCTCCCTCGCACACTTAGAACCGATTTTTCTGTTACAACTAATGCAGTTTATTGCTATTCCCATATCAGGGAAGATAAAGTGGTTTTGGCTCAATAACAAGCAACCAATTTTTTTTTTTTTTTTAAAAACAATGTTAATTTAACATGTAAATAAATGAATAAATAAAAGTACAAAAAGAAGGATTTAAAAAATATGCCAAACAAAATCTGTTGTGAATTTTTAGTATTTTTAAACAAAATAACATTGTATTTGTAAAATAATGTAACACTAAGGCTAAGCAATACCTTGATTTTAATGAAAGATAAAGAAAGCAAACCCTTTTAAAACGTTTAAATTTTTTGGATTGGATCAGTTATCCAAAGCAAAACTAACATTTCACTGTCATTGTAAAACATTAAACTCTGAATGAACAATTTAAAAATCTGTTTACTTCAAGATATATTTAATTACAGACGTTAGCATTTCTGAAATATTCACTACTCTCACCTTTCATGTATGGATACAAAAAACATTGCACTATGACCAAGCAATTCATAATACAACCATACAAAAATAAATATCTTGATTAAAACTTAAATCTTGTCAGCATTCTGTATTTATGCAGATTAATCTTGATAATTATTTTATAAAACATTTTTCTTATATTGATCTAATTACGGAGTAAGTTGACAATAAGAAGCTGACATTGTTGTTTTCTCAAATTAAGTGCTAATAAGCACATTCTTTAGTTTTATGCTTAAAATTCTCTTTAGATGTTAAATATGTGCTTTTACTAATTTATGATGTTAATAACGACAGAATGAATCTTGCAAGAATTTTTAGTTAATACTTTTAGTTTTGGGGTTTTATTGGATGATTACTGAGTGACATTGAAAAAAAATCATTTTTCTTAAGAATTTCTGTCCATAATATATTTTATTCATAAAAACCAATTAAAAGCTTTTCTAATTAATTAATTAGTTTTATTGCATTTTTTAATGTTACTATTCAGAGCAGATTTTCTTTAACGAGGGCGTCCTATATGACTAAAAAGAATTTCTGATTTATATTCTCCATGGACTTGTCCTTATAACTAATATAAACATTAAAATTAAATAGGAGAGGATGGTAACAAATGTAAAAAAATAAAAAAATTCCTTTATGTGAACAATTTCTGAAAGTTTTATTAAAATCCAACAACTATCTGAATTTCCAAATCAGTGTTTTTCACCACAAAAAACACTCAAATTCCCCATATTAATTTATGGTTTCCTGCTGAAACAAGGAAAAACAAAATTTTATAGGTATTAAAAAGTATTAAAAAAAAATTTATATGCAAAAAATTCCTTTGACATTACCTCTTAATAATTTGACAAAATTTTGGTTTTATTAAATTTGAGACATGTTTTCATCATGCATGCACATTTTTTAGTGTGCGTGTATATATATATATATATATATATACATACACACACATACATCTTGAACATCATGAATTTACAATGGTTTACAGAACTATAAATTTTTCAACAAAGATAAAAAATATTGTAGGAAGTTGGTTGTGTAGGTCACTATTAGAAGGTAGATATTTATTCAAATGTTGATGCACTGGAAATAAAATCTCCAAGCGCTATAGTTAACCTTTGAATTTATTGAAAATAAAAGCCCAACTCCTGGAAATCGTATTTCCCAGTAAATTAACACGCATGCGTATTTCGTTTGGTATAATACATTTCTGTGACTGTCTGATTCTAATAATGGCGGCTTCTTGCATTACTTTTTGATTGGAGGAAAACAAACCCCCACCTACCCATTGAATAATTTTATCTGGAAGTTTCATAAAGTAGTTCCTGATGATGCTTGCAATCCAATAAAATACGTAAATTTTTTAATGTTTCATTTGTCACTATATTTAGAAGAGATGATCTTATTTTTCCTCTCTCCCCACCAATCAAGATTTAAAATTTAAAAAGGTCAGTTCGAATTATTGGTAAAAAAAATTGAAATAAATAAATTAAATAAATATACGGGATAAATTATTGCGAATAATTATTAACACAACAAAAACGATATTTTGTTACATTTTTGTTTAACATAAGAAAAAAAATTAACATTAATTAAAAAAAAAATGCATGACGTGAAATGGGCTGTCAAAAAAGAAGACAAAAAGCTATTTGAATTGAAAAATGTAAAAACGATTTTTAATTTTATAATTTTACATACCGATGTATGTTTTTTTTACACTACAGTTTGTTAAATTATGTAACGATTTCTTCAGTGATCACAGTTGTGATATTTTCTCTAACACATATACCAATATTTTAAACGTTAAATCCACCCACACATTCACGCAATACACACAAAAATGTTTTTAAGTTACTCATTTGCTTAAAAAAATAAACAACTGCAAGTCAATTTTCCCTTAACAGCTCTAAAATTAGCATTATTTTTATTTAGTGAATACAAAATAAAAAAGGAATAGTAACGAACAAATACCTAGTTTTGAGAAATTAAAATAAACATTTTTTTTTAAACTTCACGTAGATTTTTTACACTATCTTGGAAATGCTGTTTGTTGTTTACTGTTTTTCTTTGTTGAACGTTGAAGTTAGAAATTAAGAGAAAATAGGTAACATTTTTAAATATTAACATTTTGCATTAAATTCGTAAGAGATTTGAGATTTTTTTCAAGAAAAAAGAATAAAAAAAAACGTCTTATGCTCAGCTCAATTACTTGATTTTGTTTTTTTTTTAATTTAAAAAAGTGTATATATGTTTTGTTTTGATTAAACAAAATCATCCAGAGAAATCAGCACAGGAAAACACTAGTATTTTTCTGTGATATACAAAAATGAAAAGAAAAAAAGATAATATCTTGCTCATCTCAAATCACAAGAATGCAAAACTGAACAAGTAAGGAAATGGTAGTGTAGCAAGATTTTTAAATTGAAAGCAGTCCACAAAAATGGTGGATTGGATAATCATAATGGTAAATATCTTTCTTCGACTTTAAACAAGGCCGATCATTCGCATATGCACTGCTGATTGGCACAGAAAACAAAACTCTTTTACGAGAAATATCTGGTAGATAATTAAAAACGAACCCCGACATTGTGGTCGCCATGATTGTGAGATTTTCACAGAACACATGGACGTGGCCGGTATTTGGAAATTAATGCACAACTTGATAAGGCACGGGGTCATTACATTTGGTAACAATAAGAAATATATGAAATATTCTCAAGATTAGAAATCTAATTCCCGATTTACGTACTTTGACGGTTTACTTTTCTTAACGTTACATTTGCGTAAAAATAAATAAAGAGACTGTTTTAGCGTATTTCAATCTAAGGGGAAATTACTACTATTAACTTACCTGGTCTACTGTCTTGTAAGTGATAAAACCAAAACCCCTCGATTTCTTAGAGTTAGGATCCCTCATGACAATACAATCAATCACTTCACCCCACTGGCTGAAATATTTTTTGAGGCTCTCCTCGTCCGTAACATAGTGCAGACCTCCGATAAACAGCTTACAGAACTTCTCCGTATCATTTTCCCTAAACCTTCCTCCCCGTGACATGATGGCGACGCCGCAAATCCCAACAACTCTTGCTCGCACCCCCTCTTTACTACATCATTTACTGACGCTTTCCCCTCTCTATTTCAATTGTTATATTCCTCCCCTTCAAAACGCTTGTATTCCTAATACTTCCTATCCGTTTTTTTTTTTTACATTTCTGCTATTTCATGCTGTCAGCCTCAGCTTTCTACTCTTTCAAGCGCATATAATATTTTTCTATTTTTACTCACTCTCTCATTTTTATAGGTTGGTGTTTATCATTTCATTTACTTTTCCAATGTCGATGGATTCTTTGATTTGTTTGAATTCGCATTAAAAAAAAACAACTTGTTTGCCATCGACTCTACAAGTGCTGAACACACACTTGATTTCAAGTTCATAATTTTCGTGTACTAAATCTGTAAAAATCTGGTGCATCCTGCTTTCATTTTTTTTCTTTTTTTTAACTCTCAACTTTCGCTGAATTTGTTCTTCTAGCTTTTGCTTGAGTTGAGTGTTTTAGATCTGCACGCTACAGAATAATAATCTATTATTATTGCACGTTCTATCTCTACTGTTCCTTTCTTCATTACAGGAAAAAAAAGTTTGTCTCTCGCAACCCCTCACCTTAAAAAGTTGCTTACTGTTTTTAACTGTCGGAGTTAGCTCCTCCTTAATTCCTTAATTGTTCACTAGGGGTCGCTCTCCCTACACTATAAATACTGGGCGACTTCTTGCCTCGTTCTCTTTTCTGGGTCAGTAGTTGTGGCTTGCTAAGTTTTAAAAATTAAGACAGATGATGACTGTCCTTTCTCCACCCCGCTTTTTTAGGCCTTGTGCCACATTTCATGTATTTTATTTTACAGATATGAATATTCTTTTCTACTCTGCATTTCAGCGGACACATTTTAAAATGTAATCTCTCGTAGAAAATCCGCGTTTCACCCACTTGTGGGAAAACGCCATGAAACTCACATACACGTACGTACGAACATTCACTAAAATACAAACTCTTTACGTTCACACACAAACACAAATGTTAATGTCTTTGTCACTTGTAAATTTGTTGTTTAATACATATATTTGTTGACATATATATATATATATATATATATATATATATATATATATATATATATATATATATATATACGGTCTTATTTGTTTTATTTACATCTTGAACTCAACTTGAGTCCGCCATTTTCTTGTAGTTGGACCTTCTAGCATGAATAAACAGCACGTGTTTCTAATTTAACAACCCTTAAACCCCCGGTCCTCTACAGATTGGTAACTCTCCGATGTGATTTTTCAACTCCTGCTAACACAAATAAGACTGTATATATGTACAAACTCACATTTATACACACTTTCCAAACAAGAGTCAGTCAGGAAAAACATTGAAAAACTTCTTTTTCCTATCCTACTACCCACGCCGTACACTATTAATCCAAAAAAAAAAAAAAAAAAAAAATTATACACCAACAAAATTTGTGATTAGACCAGATGAAAGTGCGAAATCACAATTTTAATTCGCTACAACATGTCTATACAAAACATAATTCTCCGGCGCGGGAAATAGAATTTTTCTACAACACGTGGAAAATCTTAATCGCCACTAGAATGACTACTACAATGGAAATGTTCAGCAGGCAACAATACACAGCCACCTTCTTTCCACTTGGTCTATTAGCTTAGATCTTTTCTTTCTCGCGGTGACGTTTGACCCAATTTCACCCGGTAGACATGCTTAAACATATTCTACACCACGTGCGACATTTCACACCACTGCTTATCAACATTGCTTACCATGCTTTTAATGTACAAAAGTTTTCTACGCTGAAGAGATTAAGTGTGAAACAATCTCCGGACGACTCATTGTCCTAAAATACATTCAACGACGCAACTTTCACATAAAAATTTGCTTAGTTATCACTAATGTTATAGACAAGCGTATGGTTGCAAGAAAGAAATACGACAACAGCGGAAATAGATTTACGTGATTTATTTCAATAGGAACGTGTGGTTTTGGGACAGCTACCTTGTTCATAGGCCGGCTGAAGATCTGGGTTGATCTCTCATAGTAGTTCTCGCTGGTTGGAGTGGTGCTACTGCTGCTGACCGCTCAGACTCACCGTGACAGGTCTCTTCCCTGGCCTCCTGTTGACTGCTGCTGGCTGACCGTGACAGGTCTCTTCCCTGGCCTCCTGTTGACTGCAGCTGGCTGACCGTGACAGGTCTCTTCCCTGGCCTCCTGTTGACTGCCTGGTGTACTTCCGTGTGACACCTTTTATGGCGTTTTTTTTTTTATGGCTTAACAGGCTCGAAAAACGACGCGAGTATAATTAGGAAGGAAGCATTTTTATTGGTCGAAAAATAGAAACACTTTAAAATATTATTTTATTTTTAGACCAGAACTCGTGCGTCGGGAACATGCGTAAACGAAGATAATGGTCATTTTGTGACGGGGCCTTGTCCCGTTCACATCCTGCTCTCGCTCTTAAGTATGTTAGTTTATTTGCCTGCAAATCAGCCGAGATATGTCTTATTTTATTTTATAACACTAATAAGCAAATTTTTCAACTTCGCCACGACGTTCTCACTTCAACATAAATCCGCATGCATTCTACAGTACACTACTGAATTTACGCGAAGCATTGGAATTAAAGCAAGCATTTAAACACAACAGCTTCGGCTAACAGCAATTCACGTGTACACTTCGTCGACACACATTCACTCAGACTATGCTATACATTCACCCCGAATATAATTTCAGCACCCTGACAACGGACATATTTTCAGCGATTTTCCATTTGATAACATTTCAGAAATCACGTTCAACTTCAACAATTTTGGACACTTTCTCTATTTAGTTTATAACTTTTTACAGATTAAAATTTTAATTCCTGCAACTTTCAATCTGCGAGGGGTATTGTCGGAGTTAGCTCCTCCTTAATTCCTTAATTGTTCACTAGGGGTCGCTCTCCCTACACTATAAATACTGGACGACTTATTACCTCGTTCTCTTTTCTACTTTGCATTTCAGCGGACACATTTAAAAACTTGCAAATTTGTTGTTTAATACACACACACACACACACACATATATATCGGACTTGTTTGTTTTCTTTACATCTTCGGTTGGATTCAACTTGAGTCCGCCATTTTCTTGTAGTTGGACCTTCTAGCAGGAATAAACAGGATGTGTTCCTAATTCAACAACTCGCAAACCCACTCGGTCCTCTACATACCTTTTGTAAAAAAAATATTTCCTGAATTCATTTAATTTTATTTTTGTCTTTTCTACTTTTTTCTCTCGGTAGAATTGACTTTTTATCCTATCTTACTTTTCTTTTCGACACCATTTTCTCTGCATCCTAATTCAAACCAAATACATTTTTCTTAACCATTGCCTACTCACTATTTACACTTTACATTTTTATTTTTTCACATTCAGTGTTAAACTTATGGTGTTCTTTACTAAAGACCAAGCCATAATGCAACTCCTGCCAACTCAAATCTCGTCATCTCACTTTCTTAGTTTTGGTTTTATAGCAGTCAGCTTAAATTTGTATTTTTATATTTGGAATAACTTTAGATTTTAACTTTTTAAGTATAAGATTTGTTTTATTTCTTTCGGACTTGCTATATTATTTTGTTTACATCGCGAAAACTTTTTCGTGCGAAATTCACTAAAAATTGTAATTTATGAAGCTTTGTTTATTTTAAAATTAATCGTGCATTTTTTATTTAAATTAATTTGAAATTTTTAATAAAAGCAAATACACTAAATAAATACAAAAGTACAAAACTTACTTTTGCATCTGTATTTCTGTTTCTAACAAATGGAAAAAACATTTTACCACGTCTCTTATACTGAACAGTGAAATGTAACATTTTCATTTTATTTGATCTGAAAAATTACAAATATTCTTCGATTCTGTTTTTACACTACGAAATTGGAAAATGCTTTTGTTACAAAATGTCAATTTAATATTTTTCTGATAACAAATATAAATGTAATTGCGCTTTTTTTTTTCTAAAGGGTTTTTAAGCATATTTTAATTTACTATTATAAACAATTTATGCTATAAAAGTTAAAAGTAAAACTAATGAAAAATTATTTAAGAACATTATGTAAAATTAAAATGCCATAATTCGATATTTTTAGATTTTGAAGTTTCACAAAAACGTTAACCATATCCCACGCATTTTTAAGTTAATTTTTTTCTTACTTTTACAATCATAACGTATACAGTGTAACCCGGATATAAGAGAAACCCGTATATAAGAGAGATGTTCTCTGGTCCCAAATTAGAGCCTGTGTATAATGTATATATAACACACCAAACCCGGATATAAGAGAAACCCGGATATAAGAGAAACCCGGATATAAGATACTTCTTCTATGGTCCCGACAACTCTCTTATATCCGGGTTGTCAGCACAAGTTACTTTATTTCTAAATAATTTTTTTTCATAAAACCTGTTGCAATGTGGATGAAAATTCATGTACCATTTCGTACACCCTTGTTAATGGGGTGAGAAGTGACTGGTCCGAAGCTCTACCAAATTATATTAATTAGTAAAGAAAAAAAATAATGGATTAACTTTTCGAATCAAATTAATAATTATACTCTTTAAACTTTTTTTTTCTTTGACTTTCTGAAGCAACGAACTCTTGCAATCCGAAATGAAAAACTTTCGCTCCCGGTGGAACGACGAATTTTGGGATGGAATTGGAATTCTGTGTGTAATTTGCGTCAGAACACTATATCGACTCTTTTGCGTATAATGTTGTGTAGCCGCAGGCATGTCGGTCTACTTATGTGAATCAAGTCAGTGTCTACCCCACCGACTTCAATAGAATTTGTATTAATGGAAAAAAGGTTGCCTAGCCTGACGAAACTCGCTTTCTCCTGACTAAAGTGGAAAGAAAGGTATGTGTGCATCGTTATACTAGGGAAGCGATGACTCTAGGAATTGTTAGAAAAACAAGTCGGTAGAGGCACTATATAGAGATTTGAGCAACGGTCTGTGGGGAAACGATTAGTCCTAATTCATGTAGATAGTGCTTTATTGCGTACTAGCACTAATCTCAATATCATTGAAGACTAGGGTACATTATTTGTGGCAAGATTTCTAACGACGACTAATGTTTCTTCACCAGGACAATTGAACTTTTATGCCAAATTTTTACCTGTCATCGAAAAGAAATTAGCGACATTCTGTTATTCTTAAAAATAAAATAAATTCTTGACTAGTAAGCTTTTAATTTCGTTGAAGTCCTTTTAAAACTTGTTTTTTGTGTAAAAAGGATGTTCAAAGTTTATTTTTTGTGTCAAAATGTTTATTTTGGGGGTGTAGTAAAATTTTAAAACAACAAATATTTTTGGTGCAAAAAAAAAGCAAGGCAAAAACAAATGGCCGCCATACATTGAATTAAAGTTATCCTCAACACTTTAAAAACTAAATTAGAATTTTATTCCAGAATAAGAAACAGAAGACCAACAATCAATTTTATCCAAAATTTGGACGAATACCGAGCGAAAGTGACGAGAAAATTCAAAGGTCCCTATAACTGAAAGAAAGATCTAACTTCTACAAAGTCCAAAGAAAACAATAAAATTGCTTGCAACAGGCTGGAAAGCAAGAGTCGATGAGGCAGGATTTGTAAAGTTTAGAGAAGGACAGGAGCCAATTCAGGAGCACATTACTTCAGGACATTGACCGGTATCCAGTCCCCACCACTAGACTTCCGGGAGTCTAATTTAGGGATAATGTCCAATACGATCTTTGAAGTTATGTGCATCTCACTCAGTAGAGCCTCAATTCTAAGGGGAAAGTCCGGTGTGGGTTCACCAGATGTCTAGCGTTGAAATGGATGAGAACTTACGAGCAAAGTATTCAGCCTTATGACTTGAGGAGGTCAGGACCTCAAATTGGTTGAATAAAGGGGGTATTATGGGTTTGATGTTGTTCTGTATGCTTTTGAAGAGCCGCCAATAATCTATTGAACCAATCTTGCTAGACGCAATACGTTGATTCATTATTTCGGCAGAGTAACTTTGCTTCTTTGAGGATATGCTTGCACTCGTTACGGTCAGTGACAACGAGACGTCTGTTGTAATCTGGCATTTCTCTACGGTATAGACGGAAGTAATGATTTCTGTGGGCAATAGCTGCTGAACAAGCAGCTGAGAACCAAGGGAATGAACGCGTTTTCACTTTATATTTTCTTGTAGGGATGAAAGCCTCGATTTCAGCTTTTACCCAGGATGAGATCTCAGACGCACATTTTTGGACGGGGAGGTTAATGACAGTATTCCAGGGGACATCCCATAGGAAATCTCGGAACGAGTTCCAATCTTCTCATTGATAATAGAAAGATGTTCTGTTGATAGGGGGACTAGAAGGAGATGGATACAGACACGACGGCATGATCAGAGTTGCCAAGAGGACAGAGCTGCATGGCACGATAAGATTCGGAGATGGAGGTAAAACAGAGATCAAGAAGGGAAGACTTACCATCATGGTTACTGGGGAAATGCATAGAAAAGTCAACTGCTTGTGTGAGAGATTGAGATATTGAAAAGTTCAGTGTTTTTAATCTAGAAAGGTCAAATACAGAGTGTTTAAGCCATTTGTTATGGTGGGTACTGAAGCCACCAAAGACAAATATGCTTGCAGATGGATGTAGAGAGATAGCCTTGTCAATATTATCGACAATACAATCGAGTACACCACAGTCTTGGGAGGGTGGAGAGCGATAGAAAAAGGAGAGATAGCTTATAGATTTGAGGAGAAAGACGGAGACACATGTATGAATGGTCTGGAGATTTAAGACAGAGTTCCCTAGCCAGTGGGAGATGGTCTCGTGCGTAAACTCCAAGGCCATGCATGTGGGTTATAGAGTCCTTTCTAAAGAGAGAAAGGTAACCGGGAATCGAGAAGTCAGAGGAGGGGATTGACGGATTAAGGTTGATCTCACAGAGAGCTAGTATATCAGGAGATTTCTCAACGATGAACGATTCTACATTGCAGAAGTTGGTCCGAATGCCACGGATGTTGGTAAAGGAAATGTTTAAGGGTTTTAGGTGTGAAAAAGCTTTGGATTCAAGTAGGTACCAGCAGCCAAATATAGACATTTTAAAACTAAAATTAAAAAGTCTTTTATTTATTTTTAATATATAATTTTCGGTGTATTTGCGAAATAAAAGGTTATGTTTGTTTCTTTCTTCTTCTTAATAATAATAATAATAATAATAATAATAATAATAATAATAATAATAATAATAATAACAACAACAACAACAACAACAACAACAACAAAAAAAAAAAAAAAAAAAAAAAAAAAATTAATATACTCCATCGGTTTACGACCCGTCGCACCCTCCCACGCCACAACTTATAGGATCTGTTCGATCAAAAGATTTTCTTTGCAGAAATTCCACCGCGTAACTTGTAGTAAAGTGACTTGCTATTAACATTTTTTTGTAGGTACTTACTACTTAGGTATCTCCTAAAAAAGGATATATAAGTGTTGGGGCTCTGTGTTTATATTAATGATACTTCCACATACAGGATCCAAGTAATGATAACAACAACTCCAATTTGTTAACCAACAAATATATATTGAATAAAATACAACAAGCATGAAATAAAATCGTATCCACAATGTAGATTAAAGAGAAGGAAGTTCTTTCCCTTTGACTGTAGATATCAAGCATTTGAAGAAAGTTCTCTTGTGAGATAAATGTTCCGAAATAATTGCTAGAGCAAAGTTTGCATGTGAAGAATGAATAACACGAAGAATACGACTGGTTGAAATGTGTTGTGGATAAACTGGTTTGAATCAACAAAGTTCTGCTTGATTGTGCTTGGCAAAAGTTACAGAGAGAAAATGTAAGTTTGTAGTTACGAAATTCTGTGTCTGTGTATGCGTTGAACAAGATCGTGGATTTGTGTTGATGGCTGGAATCTTATTGGGTCTTACTGGCGACTTGTGAAAAGTCGCCCCTTTTAAGGAAAAAAGGTAGGCTCCCACAGAACCGCGGGAAAACTTGATATTACATTAAAAATATGTGATTGGTTAAAAATTGACCAATCACTACACTCGTACTAAACAGAATAGGTAAGTATGCTCAGAATCAAAAGATTCAAAGAACGACTGCGATGGCTAAATTGTCCTATACAAAGGTAGTAGTAATTTATTAGTCAATCGCAGGCGAATAAAATGACTTGGAGTGTATGTGGCTGTGAAAAACATAGCAACCGCTATACGAGAAAAATGCTGTAAAACAAAATTGTATTGTCAATTATCGTGTTACGAAAGATCAAAGAACTTTTTCTTTTTTATTTAAATTGTTTTTAATCATTTTTAGAATCTTCGAAATTTGTTTTAAAACAGTTAATCTTATTTTTCTGGTGTCAACGCTGGGCCATAATTTAGTACGAAAAATTTAAGCGTCTTTTTGTGGTGAAAAGCACATTGATTTAGAAATCCTTGTAAAAATTGGCGGATTTTAATAAAAATTTCAAAACTTGTTCACAGATGAATTAAATTATTTCTGAAACTTTTCATTTTTGAAAATTCTTGGACCTGTAGAATCAGATTCCTACATTTTTTTAAAAATCTTAAATTTTGTGCAAGTTAAACACAGAGGCTCCCAACCAAATATAACAACTGATGTATTTTGATTGGTTGTAAAATATTAATTAGGTGTCGTCAACTACGTCCGAAGGTACCGACCCAAATTTTGACCTCTAGTTGACGCCATAAAATGTAAACATGTTCACGAGCCTCACCACGTGACCAAGAGAACTAATAAAAACGAAACTTCGACGCGACTTGGTCAGTGGGCACTTAAAATATTGAACCAATTCACTTGACTTCATTGGAAATCAAAACAGCAAAGGAGACGAACTTTTTTCTTCAATACAACAACAAACCTTGTCAAACACTTCCACTCACTCCCACAAAATATTCTATTCCACAAGAAGAATCTCTGGTTAATGAGTGATAACTCTATAACAATCAGTGAGTCAAGAACAATACTTTTTTCTATTTTAATACAAAAACAAAAACAACTGTTTAATTTTCCTATAAAAACAAATATAGCTAACTACACCTTCTCATTTTAACACGTACAGTACAGTAACTCAAATTCTCTTAGTAACACACACCAAAGAACTCTATTGTGTTTATCAACTTTTGCACTATATATTATGTATTTGTTGTGTTTATAAAAAATATTTATTGTTGAACAAATTCATAATTTCTTCTCCTTGATTATTTCTCTTGTTGTTGTCTTTGTTACATTTGATATTGTAAAAATTGTAGAGGGTCAGTTTTTATTTCTATTTATAACCAATACAAATTGGCTGACCCACTATAGACCCTTGGCATATAATTTTTTTTTTTTTTCATTAACACATTTAATTTTATGAAATTTCAAGAAATTCTTTTTGTATCGCTTACTGTTTATAAGGACAAGTCTTCGGAGAGTTTAAATCAAACTTTTTTGATTAAGCAAGGCCCTTACAGAAAATCTGCTCTGAATCGTAAAATAAAAAGTGCAATAAAATACATTATTTAATTATAGAAGGTTTTTAATTGCTTTTATAGATAAAATGTGGACAGAAACTAAAACTCTTATGAAAATAAATATTTGCCGATGAATAATTTTTTACAAAAAACGTTTTACACATTTTCAAATCTTAAAATTCTGTATTCATTTGTAGCGGCTAAATGATATTAAATTAAAACTGTATTTACTAATGACTGGAAAAGCTCACTGCGATTCACTGTCCGTTAGTATTAAAAAGTAATTATGTGTATAAACATGTCGATTGTTGTAAATACGGACATCCATACACATTAGAAAATAACAGTGGTAACTATAGTAAATTTAAAATTTATTGGTAATTTTTTAACATTTCCTCAACAATCGTCTTTGTAAGTATGACTATAAAGCCAAAGTACCTAAAATTCAATAAAACAGAATGCTTAAAACATTAAAATTTAAGATTACTGGGTAGTTAAAAAAGCCGTTAACATTACATTCGTCATGTAATTTTATTACAGTTATCTCCTCCTTACGTATTCCTAAATGTCAGGCTTTCGATAACTGTCAACATCTCATAAAAACACCATGCTAAAGAAATGATATTTATTTATTTTGTAATATTTTATACTGAAAGTAATATTTGTTTAAATTCACATTAAATACACTTTAAATCAGCTATTTTTTTCTAATAACGTTTCAGAAAGGTATATTTTATTTTTGAAAAGAATTGTTGTCTTGACAAATTTCTCAATATAAACCATTTTATAGATTTTATAATAATTTTACTAATAATCAGAAAAAATCTAATCAGTTTAAATTCGGTTTGAAATACATCAAAGAATTTTGCTTATTGGAAATATTAAATTTTTATTTAATAATAGCTTGGAATTAAAACTAAAAAGCTCTAAGGATTTTTAAAATGCATAAAACAATAGGTGTGGCATTTTTTTTTTTTTTTTTTTTTAGATATACAGCGTAACTGGAATATAAGAGTTGTCGGGACCGGAGAAGAAGTCTCTTATATCTGGGTTTCTCTTATATCCGGGTTTGGTCTATTTTGTTTAGGTAAGTATGGCTATAATTGGGGACCAGATAAAATTTATCTTATATCCGGGTCTCTTATATCCGGGTTACACTGTATACCCATATGTTCAGTAATAGCATTAAAACACTCTGGCATTTTATTTAGGCAGTCTTATGAACTTCAATAGAATTTTTGTCCGCATCTTAGTAAATGCAAAATCAAATAGTAACTATATATCCGTGTCTTTATTATTTTTTTTCTAAATAAGTAAGGGTATAAAGACTAAAATTCTATAAAATAGGTAGCTCCATCAGATCGCTAAAAAAGAGTATAGCATGATGAAAAAGACGCCAAACAAAATTTTATCGTCTAAATGTTTATGTTATTATTAAGAGGAAAGATCAAAATATTTTTAGGGTATTTTTTTACATTTTTTAATCGTTCCTAGCACGTCCGAAATTTTCATTAAAAATCTTGTCTTTTTTTTTTTAGTCAGCAAAATTGACAGATAATCAATCATGTCAACCATTTTTTTCCATTTTATAAAAAACATGAAAATCTCAATTTGAAATTCTTTTAAAAATCAATTATCACACATTGTGTGTGTTCTTTGGTGAATGTTATTTTGGCGAATGTTTGTAATGTTTATAGCGTTTTTCAGAAATGGGAAACGCTGATCTTCTAAAAGTTTACATCTTATCGCTGAAATGAAGAAGAAAAAGAGATTTACCTCACCTCCACGCGAGGTGGAATGCGGCACGAAGCCTGAGGGGAAAAAAAAAGACCGCGGCAAGAGGTTGCTCGGTATTTATAGCATGGGAAGAGAGACCCCTGGTGAAGAATTAGGAAACTAAAGGAGGTAACTCCTACAAGACTCTCTAAAACAAAAACACAGTGTGTACATTTCTGTCAATTCCACAGCTACACCACAACCCGAATTTAAAACTTGATGGTTTAGTGTAGTGGACCAATATAAATTTTCGGGCATTATCTTTGATAGAAAGTTATTTCACATCATGGCTGGTAATGTTATCCAAACTTTACAAAAAAAAAATACTATTCTAGGAGAATTGCATCATGATTTCACAGGAGAAAGAAATCGTCCTCTGAAGAATCAAAAAGAGAAGACACCTATCATTCATCCATTTCTATTAAAAGAATGAACATCTTTTCCTAAACGCAAATTTAGGTAGCGATGGAGTCAACAGCCATTTAAAATTATTCAGCATTAGATAACTGACAGAATTGATATTCCACCAAAAACAGAAGAACACTCAAACAAGCAGATGGAACATTTTCCCGTGATATGTGATGTTAAATAACCAGTTTATTTACTATGGTTACTGTTTAAAAAATTATTCCTTACCTTAAGTTTGGACGTCACCGATTCTTTTAAAAGTATCGTATATAATTTTGATTTACTGATGACTCAAAATATTAAAAAGTATTATCTAGGTATTGATCCTCTAAAAAGTGTAGATAAGAAAAAAGTGATATACCTATGCATTTTAAAAATATTTTTTGAAACTAGTTTTAAAGTCAAGCTAATAGGCATTTTTATTTAATATTCAGATTTATTTCAGTATAAGCAAAAAAATTTGATGCATTTCAAACTGAATTTAAATTGATTGGGATTTTTTCTCTCTGTCAGTAATGAATCTGCTGAATTGAAATAAATTACTTTTTTTTAGTTTATCACAGAAAAGCATCTTTTCCAACACGGAGAGGATGTTTTTGACGTTTTCTTTTTGAGTGATTTTTATCAGGCTAGAGAGAGTGTTTAGTTTGGGGATTTTAAGTAAGCGGGAACAGAACTGTGAAAAAATTTACATGAAATAAAAGAAAACTGAAAACATGAACGCCTTTTTTTATATATTTTTTACTTCGCACTAATCTTGAAAATTTTAAATATTCCAAACATTCTAAATCCCCACTTCAGAACGGCCTAATCGACTTTTGTTAGTCACCGAATTTTCCTATCTTGTCAAAATTAACGAATCTTCCGTTACTGAATTTTCCTTGGAACATGTTCTTTATAAATGTACTACGCTAGCAAAGGGTGTGAAATAAAAAAGTCATTTTATACAGGTTGTAATTGCCGGGTCCCTTAAGTGAAGTAAAAAAAAAGTTAGTTATTTTCCATTTTAACTCCCGAAACTATTTTTCCATACCAAATACTAAATTATCTCCCCTAGACTTATTTTTTTTTCTATAAATAATGAATGTGACCAGTACTTTACTTCAAATTCTGGGCACACAGTTATTCCATTGAATTATAATTCAACTTACATGACCAATAGGGAAAATAGTTAAAACGAAAATAATTCAAATGAAATAGGTCGAACTTCTCACTCAATAAGAAGAAGCTCTTTCTTTATGTAATTAAAAAAAAAATAACTAGTGTATGTCATTTCATTTTGCAATTTTTCCTTTTGATGCAAGATTTCTCGGATGAGTAGGGAAGAACTAACCTTTTTTTTTTATTTTAATTTTCGCTTTACAAATTATTGATCGAAAAAGTTTAATTACATTTCAATTCATTCATGAGAAAATGTTTGCTCAGAATATGAGGCTAAGTAAAGCATCTAAGGGAAGGAGGGACAATTCAGTTGTATCTGGTATGTGAAAAAAAGATAAGCAAAAATCCGTTACTCACTTATGAAAATAATGAAATTGAAATGTATAACGACCCATTTTGCAAAGACGTTGTGATATGGCTTCGCGTAAAGGATTTTATTTTTCTAGATTATTTTTCAATCGACAACTGAACATTAGGAAGAGTAATTTTTTTTTTTTTTTTACTTATCACCCTAGAAAATTAATCAACAAATTAGCTTCTCTTATAAAGTCTCTCATTTTTTGCTTCGTTTCTCATTCAACTCAGCCTTCGTCACTCTTATTTTCGTTCTTAGTACTATCCCCACTATCCCTTCTTTGTCATAATCCTTGTTTTCCTCGGCCGTTTTCAGCATCTGTAGCATCTCTGAGATTAAAAAGTTCTTTTCTTTCGTTTTCTTTTTACCTCTAATTTCTCTAAACATAATTTTTCTAACACACTAAACAGTCTGTGTTAGAAAAAATATGGTTCGAGAAGTGTTTATTTTCTTTTTCTTTCTGTCTTATTTCCTGCTTTTTAATTTTATTTTTGACTTGCTTGCTTTATTTTTTTCTTCACTTCAAGCTAGTTAACGTGCGTGTGCGTGGTTATTATTTTTTCCTGTAATCTTGCTTCTTAACTTTTGACCGCTATCTAGTCTACTCTTTTCTCTCCTTTTCTGGTATTTTTCTTCATTTCGGCTTTGCATTTTTGTGCATGCTGATAGTGTTAGGCTTCGTTCCCGCCTCTATCTACTCTCATGTCTTCTTTCATTTCTTTTTCTTTTGTGCTTTCAATATTTGATGTTCTTTAGCTTTATTCAATTTCACACTTAACCATCTAGTTTGACCAATACGCTCTAGTCTTAGGCGTTTCTTATTTCCTGTTTTGGTCTGCATATGCTCTTCCCACACCTTCATCCTTTTGTAGGAATCATTGAAAAATGAGCATAGTTCATTTAGCAAACCAAAAAGACTAACTGATGCAACACATCCATTGCTTGCATCACTGATCACCAGATTCAGAACATGTGCATAACACCAAGTATGGATGTGACTTGGGTGAGATGCTTTCATAAGTGCCTGAAGACCAGAGTAAACACCACTCATATTTGCTGCTCCATCAAACGAATCTCCAATACACTGCCTCAGTGTCAGACCTATCTCTGCAAGTGAATTTCGTAACAGGCTGTGCAAGCATTTTCCACTTGAATTATTCACATTTACCAGGCGAACAAGTCTTTATTTAGCTCTGTCTCCAACTACATATCTAAGGACAATGGCACACTGATCATGGGCAGAAATGTCTTGGGTAGAGTCAATTTGGACTGAAAACATCCCTGCATTTTTCACCTCCTTCACAATTTCGTTTTTAACCATGTCTGAAATAATATTTATTATCTTATTGACAGTTGTTTTACTTAAAAAAGTAACAAATTTGTCACGCCCTTTCTTAGATGGATCTTTTTGTTTGCCTTGCAAAACCACCTTCTGCAAATGTTCCTGCAGGTGTGGATTGTACTCTGCAAGAAGCTTTATAGCCTCTAAAAAATTCCCAGCATTGTCCTGATTATTTTCATCAAATGCAGTTGCAACAGGTTCTCCATATTTGCCGCGGTAAGACAAAACTTGAAACCCAATGTAAAATATCGCATCAGTTATACACTTTAAAACAGCGCGATGCTGAAGAACTTGTTGGGTTCTTAAGGAGAGTTGTCCCTTTAACAAATTGTGCTTGGCGGATCTTTCACAAGCATTCAGAAAATATGCATCAGTAGAATGCTTATGACACTGGCTCTTTTCATGTTCCAAAAGTCTCGTTGCGATGTGTCTCCAGTCAGAACAGCTCTGGATCATCTGTATATTTCGACTTTTTTCAGGAGCATACATCAGACAAAATGAGCAATGTAAACTCTTATTTTCTTCATTGTATGTTACCCACTTTCTGTTAATATTCATGCCCTGAATGCCTTGTCTGTCATATACAACAGCACTATTAAATGATATTACATACAGGCTGGTTTGGATGAAATTTCCAGAACATCTCCTGTGAAATTGACGCATTATGGCTAGTATCTGGTTTTAAAAAATACGCACTTTTTTGCATGTGTAACCTGCGTACTGGTTGTCATGGAATCAGGCCTTAAAATCTTAGATGGTGGCTCATCGAATTCGCTTTCATCAGGTGTGATTTCAAATTCAGATGGTGATTCTGCACATGTTGATGTTTTATCTTGTAAGCCAAAGTCAGTTGTAACTTTGTCTTGTTAAGAGGATGTAGCTTTCTTAGCAAAAAATGTATCAATTTTATTTGTTGTCTTCTTTATCATGGATATTTTCTCTTTTTTCTCTTTTCTCTTTTGAGCACCACTTTTATGCTTGTAGTCAGACATCATTAAATAGTGTTTTTAGCTACCTGCACACCAGACAAAAAGTTTCTTCTCGGTAAAATCTGTTTGGGGACAATTTTATAAAGAGCAAGTAAGTACACTGTAACAAAGAAAATACAATCGATAGCAAGTATTTATGTAGAATATCAGGTTTTAAAATTATAAAATGAAAATAAAATAATACGTAAATTTCAATATTTCAGAACCTAAACGAAAACTAAAGTTTCCATTTAAATGAAAAGTTTTTAAACATAGAATTCAACTCTATTCATTCACCCTGAAATCCATGAATAAGATTGCAAAATTAGGAATGTCAAAAATCCCTGAAATTTGCGAAATATATGAATAATTTCTGTTTCTTTATAAAAAAAAAATAGTCTCTTTTACTTAGAATAAACATCTATCGGTAAGTAAAAAAACCGAACTTTTATTAACGTGATCACTTACCGTCACTTCTCTACATTTATCTAAAATATGAACGCGGGTTAGTTTTATATTCGATGTATATTTGCATATTGATAGGGGGGATAGATTTTTTGGACGCTCCTTCATTGTGAAATTGTTGTTAGTTAAACTAGGCACATTTCAAATAGTTGAATTATTTTACTAATTAAGATCATACAAATGTAATTTTTTAATTACACATTACATTTGTGTTCATTAATGGTTATTAACTAACAAAAGGATGGCATTTTATCGTATTTGTTTTATTTTTTTTTAATTTAATTTACTTGCCTTCTTTTCACGAATCAATAAATAAATAACAATTATCGGCTAAATTCGAAAGTTGAGTTTTTCGTAAATTTACTTTTTTGATTTATTATTTCGAGTGCGTATTTACAAATAATAGTTCTATTTATTTATTTGGAAGTTTGTTCTCTATGAGTTAAGTAATAATTTTCTCTTTAATTTTTTTTCTAAGGAGTTAAAAAACAGACTTCCAAAACACAGCGACTATAAATATATAAAATAATGTCTGAAGATCAAACAAGATAAGAGACACGACTGCAATTGCACATTGCACAGTCACATAAATTGACTGTTAGTATTACTATTAACCCCTTCGTCAATTTAAAAACAATATTGATTAAAAATTTTTTTTAAATATTTTGCTTGAATTCGCATTAAACCCACTTATTGACATTTTAAAAACTTTGACTTAAGAAATTACATAATGCGTATTTAAATTTACTCAATATTTGTAACAAATTAGCATAATTACAGATGTAAACAAAATAATTAGTCAATATTTTAAACTTACTGAAATGCTTGGCAATGGCAACAGACCGGAATTTATAAGCTGTCCTTTCTTTGGAAATTCTAAATATCATATGAAAATTTTAGTGTCTTTTGGGAGTAACGAAGATTTGAGAGAGAGTTCGCTAAGACTTGACCGGTACCACAGACTACAGGCGCCAGATTTATGGTAACCAGAATATTTTTACAATATTAAAATAATTTAGTGCGTGTTTTCGGCCAGGCAAGGGGTGCGAGTGCGGCAAATCAAAAAGGATCCGATAAAGCAGTCTAGCTGGGAACCAGGTTTGAACTTACCACTCCCAAAAAACAGAGACATTTTTTTACTGCGTTCATTCGTAAGGTTTCTTCGTTTTCTTTTACTTTCTTTGTTTTTCTTTCTTTCTTCACAAATTTAGTTTGATTGCTAACGAAGATACTTTTTCTTCTCCAAATTTTCATTTTGCACGGTCACGGATCTGCCCGTACTTGTGTCCGGCAGTTCGCACTGCCATGAGAAACACACACAAGGGGGCCCGAGTCAGGCGGGCCCCCTTGCAGTGCCGGGCCCTCGGACCAGGTCCGATTGGACCGATGGCTCAGTCCGCCACTGCTTATGCACTCCCCTTTAAGGAAAGATTCCTCCAAAACCATAGATTAATTGCGATCTCGGCTTTCCCTCGTACCGTACGACCAATTCATTTCCAACTAGATATCAGGACCGAACCAGACGCCGAGTAACTTGACCGGCACATCCGTCCAGAGGAAAGATCCGGGAAGAGAAACTCCCTTCCACGCACCCAACCGCAAGCCAACAGACTTATCGCGGTTGATCTTGGCCCCTGTCACCATCTCATAACCACTGATTTCTTTGCTGACTTCATCAATCTCAGCTCTGCTCGACACATGAACCGAAACGTCATCAGCATAGGCAGAATACATGGGCGCGTTGGTAGCACCAGGTAGGGAAATTCCGCGTAGGACTGGATTCGTCTTTAACTTGTGAAGGAAAGGTTCCAATGCAAGAATGTAAAGCAAAGGCGAAACCGGACAACCTTGACGAATGGAGCGAGACAATACGAAAGGCTCCGATCTTACCCCATTCACCTCCACCAGCGCACCGGGAGTCGCATACAAAAGTCGGATCCAGGTGCAAAAGTACGGCTCGAAACCGGCCGCCGAAAGGACAGCCTCCAGAAAGCGATGGTCAACCCTATCGAAGGCCTTGGACTGATGTAAATTGATCAGCGCGGCTTCACTGTCGACTTGCTCGATGATCAAGTGTACCATATGAAGGTTGTCCTGGATATTCCTGCCCTTCACAGCACAAGTCTATTCGGAGCCAATCAGACTAGAGAGGACAGCCTGCAAGCGGTTCGCTAAGACCTTAGCCAAAATCTTTAACTCTGTGTTTAACATAGTTTGATTTGGTTGGGTTACGACATATCAACCTCAATGGGTTATTTAATGCCGACAAAATTTTTATAGCTGGTAATATATTTTTCTTCAAAAATCTATTTCTGGGAATATTTTTCCTTGAAGAAATCTATAGCTGGTTATATTTTTTTCAAAGAATGTATAGTTGTTTGTATTGCTAGTACTTTTTTTTTATTATTGCTGATAATTTTTCCTTAAAAAATTATTGCTGGTAATATATTTTTTTATTACAAAGTATTTCTGGTATTAAAACCTGTTTTTACACAAGTTTGGTTGTCAACTTTTTGCCCATAGCTGGGACCCTAACAGGTGCTACCACCCCGGGCCAGGGAGGACCTGGGAACGCCAGCAATTAAGAGGTAGCCCACGCTCTTCAAAACCTCCTGATCAGAGGCCTTGCTGTTGGACGAAGTTTATCGTCTTACCCGGGACGCGGATGTAGTTTATCGTCATACCCAGGACGGGTTTAACCCACCCCCCACCGTTCTTGTCCTTGCGTAACAACTTGATTACGCCCCTGGTGAAGCGTTGGGGTATAGACCACCTGCTTCATCTAGTTGCCGAAAATCAGTTCCAGCAAGGGTACAAAAACGGGCGACTGCCTCAAGTACACTTCGTAAGGAAGACCATCTAATCCCGGTGATTTGTCTTGGTCAACCTGATTCAGCGCTTCCCAGATTTCCAAATCTGTAATGGGATCCTCGCACCTAGCCGCTTCAGTAGCCTCAAGGCAGGGAAAGTCAGCTAAAAAGGCATCGGACTTAGCAGGGCTCAGACCGAGCTCCCTGGTGAAAAGTTCCTGAAAGTTACCACGAAATGCCTCACATATGACCTCGTTTGTAGTTACGGTCCGCTTATCCGGCAATGTGACGCATGCGATATGTCGCCGATATGCATTCCGAACCTCCTCTGCACGCAAGTTCAGCGGCCATATTCGTTGCCTCAGAAGACATTCTTTTTAACCTAGCCCTAACTACCAGAGCTTGATCCTTCTTGAGGTCAACTCTGCCTTAGCTAAACCTACGTCCCCACTATCACGGTATTTAATCGCCCGATCAACTTTTTGCTCACAAGCCGTTTGCGTCGCTAATCTGTCTAGATTCAGTCGACGATTATAATCAGCAGCAAACGTTCCAATTTTAGATTTAAGTTTATCCCACTAGGCATTCCCCACAACCGCTCCCGTCAGTTCCCTCTGTATCATTAGTAGCAGCTGGTCCCGGAAATCTTGCTCCCCAAATAATGAGCAGTTTAATTTCCAGTAGCCAGCCATCTTAACCTTAGGCTTATCTAAGTTTACACGGACCCGGACTAGCCTATGATTCGATTAAACTATATAATGGAAACTTGGACACCCTAAGATCCCTACATCGACTCTCCTAACTAAGACTCGGTCAAGGTAGCTAGAACGCACCTCAGTAGCCGAGTATTAGTATTAGTCCAAGTCCTCACTACCTCCCGAAGGTGTTCATTTCGGTACTTATCGACATGATCAAACTTGTCGATCAAGTCCCGAAACAGTTTCACGTGCCGGTTGTTAGTACCCGAATTTGACCCTATGCAATCTATATTGGAGTCAACGACAGCATTCCAATCCCCCGCTAAAACTACCCGACGAGGTGACACCAAGAACGGCTCTATCTGCCGAAACAAAGTAGGCCGCTCAAAATGCTTATTGGGCGCATAAACCTCAATGAGACGTAGACCCTTATCCTTTATGGTAACATCCAGCACGCAAAGTCTGCACGCCGGATCTGCGAAGACAAGAGAACACGCAGCCTTCAAAGACTTGTTCACCAGCCAAAAGACACCCCTGGAGCGTCCATCATAACATGCTGAATAGAGGGAAAACCCGCTAGACAGAATGCTTTCATGATCGCAAGAAGAAAAACGGGTCTCTTGCACACAGCATATATTCATCCCGACACGCTGAAGGTCACGAGAAAGAGCCTCGCTCTGCAAGATTCCGATCTCAGGCCTCGGGCATTCACACTAGCTAACCAGAGAGACGTTATCAAACCGTTTAGGGTTGCTTTCCTGCCTTGAACATGGATGGGGTAAGGATACCGACAGCCTCCCCCATTGACCCATGGTCCATCTCTGTCTTGATGTTACCGTCTTGGGAGAGACTGCCTATATCCGAGGGGAAAGTCAGTTTTAGTGCTCTATAGAGGGGGGGGGGTGAACAAAAACAGGGACCCTCCAAGCACAAAACTTTTTCAGTTTCTTCAATCTTGCGTCTTCAACAATCGCAATGGGAGGGGACATTTTATAAGAGGTTATTGTCTCGTCAAGCATCGCCCATGCCTGCCGTGCCCCGTCCCAGTTCTAATAACTGGGAATACTCGTTGGGCTTCCGGAAAGTTTTTTTGATCTTCGACATCTCTGCCCGCATGCTGTTTAACAGAGAGGAGACATTTCAGACCCTTGATTCTGTTCCCATAATCCCGGGTTCTTTCCTGGGCAGGGGAATGCGGCATATATCTTCCTCTGAGTTGTATTTGTGTTTTTTTTTTAATTTTCTTTCTGTTATGGGATCTTACCCATAATAATAATAATAATGGACTATTCCATACTTAATAAATACTGCGCCTCAGTCAGTAGTTCGTCGAGTCAGAGGCAGTCCGAAACAGAGTCGCGTTCAGACAATTACTGCTAGACATTGGAATAGTGATACTGGTCGAGACTACATTGTTCTCTCTACTAAACCTGATTGTTCATACTAACACTTCTACTTCTCTGTATATATTCCTATTTGTAATATATCTGTATTATTCCATACCTGTGTTCGAGTTCTTTATTGGTTCTACCTACTATCACCGTGGTACAAGGAACCGGACCATAACAAGTGGCGACGAGGAAGCCAACTCTCTACGCGGAGAACATACCTTTTTTTGCTATCCGTCGCACATAAGTGGCGACGAGGAAACCCTAAAAGGGTAATACGAAACTAATTCTAAAAAAAAAAAAAGAAAGAAAAAATTTCTTTATATCAAATTTTCACTGACAACAAAGGAAAGTTTTTTTTTTGTTGCGTGCACAGGCCACAGAATATCAGGTTACACACACACACAAAAAAAAAAAAATAAATAAATAAAAATACGTTAACATGGAAGATATTAAGTCAACCATTATGGAACTTATCAAAATCCAATTTGAACAGCAACAAAGGTACGAACAGAAACATCTGGAATTGCAAGAACTATTGTTACGTGCAATGACCAATAAGGAGCAAAAATCCGAGAACGAAACAGTTCTCTCACAAGACGCTATTTGGAGTAATATCGAAGATTTCAAGTACGCACTTTAGATTTGTCATTTTCCGCTTTGTTTTATTTGTTGTATTTTGTCCACTTTTGACCTCCATATCTTCATCGGGTTTCGTCGTATTTTCAATATTTTGGCACTTTTTAGCTACCATACTTCCACTGGAACTATTGACATCGGCAACAAACATATGCTGTTGGGTTTTTCCGTAGGGTGACTAATTGCTCCTCTTGTTTATTCTTTTTTCTTATTTTATTTTATTTTTTTTTTAGAGAAACAAAAGAGTAAAGACTGAAAACTTTTCAAACAATCAACACAGATTTGAACAAGTGGTCACAAACAAAACAAAATAAAAGGAAAAAATTAGGTACAGTGTAACCCGGATATAAGAGACCCTGATATAAGACAAACCCGGATGTAAGAGAGATTTTATCTGGCCCCAAATTAGAGCTATACTTACCTAAACAAAAGAGACTTCTTCTCCGGTCCCGACAACTCTCTTATATCCGGGTTACACTGTATACACAAAAAAATGCAGTTAACAATTACAAAAACAAGCAAAGACTCGCAAAAATATACAAAGGCAAAATGAGGTTCGCCTAAATACGAACCAACAAAATTTAAACAGTCAACAAGGAAAAATACAAAACAGTAGGACGTACAAGATAACAAGATTAAACGAGAGACGAGAAACAAAATAATAAGGTTCGCCTCAAGGCGATACAAATATTACAGACAAATATTAATCAGACAAAAGAAAACGCAACACAAAAGGACGTGCAATAGATAAAATAAAATAAATGAAAATGTTCGCCTAAATGCGAAACAAGGTTAGAGAAACGAAAAGGACAACGTAAAAAATAAAATTAAAATAGGCGACAAACGAGAACAAATGAACAAGGTTCGCCTAAAGACGAAACAACAAATTTAAAACAGTCGAAAACACAAGACAGAAGGACGTACAAACGAACAAATAGACGAAAGACGAGAAAACAGCAAAATAAACAATGAAAACGCTAGAAAATACGAAACGCTAAATATCTAACAATTCACAATATGGCTGCCGATAAAAACCGGTCAACCCTATAACAAAACGACAAACAATAAAAAAGTGGACAAAATATACAAAATAAACAGAAAATTTACAAACAAACAGACGAAATTAATAGATAAAACACAGAACTTTACGGATATTTAAAATAAAAACATAGAAATAGAGTAACACGTAATAATAAAACAAAGAAAAGTAAAGTTGAACGGAAAACGTAGAAATAAAAAATAAACAAATAAACTCTGGGAAGTGGGTACAGGGAGAAAATAAATTCAAAAAAGAAAAATAAGACGTAAGAGAAAATCAAAAATAATAAAAGATTAATAGCAAAATAAAGTAAAAATAAAAATGGGGAGGTAAGGAATTGAAAAGGAAAAATCAAAGATTTACAAAACAGTCAAAAAGGAACGTAAGAAAACGGTAAAAATAAATAAAAAAACTTAGCTAAATAATGGCAGTCAACGGTTCAAACGATTCTCAGAGAGACAGAAAAAAGGTCTAACAATGTCAGAGCTTTGTTCAACTGAGAATCCAAGGTCCGTATATAGTGTCCTTTTATAGTCCCAGTAAACAGAAATAGCTCTCTCAAAGAGGAGAGTAATGAAAAAAGGGGTGACCACTCTTGATTATTCATAACATTCTCCCCCATTTTGTTTTAGTTGTATGCAACAAATTCATTCCATTTTGCCAGCATTCTGCAGGGTCTGCTGGAACATCTTGGTAAGTCAGTATTCTGGATTACTGGGTTCAAAGACTCACTGTGACTGGCTTTCTCCCTTTGTCCTGTGTTGAAAAAACATGTCTCCTGTGTGCAAGCTGCTGTGATTCTGATTCTGAATCAGTTTGAGGATGGACTTGCTTCTGAGCTATTAAACGATCATCCACTACTGACTCCCCTTGAGCTCTCTGGGACTCCCAAGACAATACGGACTCAGTATCCAATACATGCAGTAAGTCAGTTGATGAGTCCCATGGCTCAATGCTGCCAGGTTTACCTTCAACTGTAGTGGAAGGGTCTCGATATTTAGGCCCTTCCTCACAAGCTATATCAAGTTTAGTTACACCTCCTGTGTGTGCAAGGTCTTTCAGGGAAACAGCAAATTCTTTCCCATCTGGGTGGTGCACCTGGTCATACTGAGTATTCACTTCAGTTAGATTCACTCTATTTGTCAATGGGTCATTTTTATTATGATGGATAAACCATCTCAGAAGAACCATTCCAGGTTTAGAGAGCCATGAAGGAAGCGAAGTTCCGACCGAGCTTCTTCGTTGAAATGAGAGGAACCTCTTGTAAGGTATAGCATTTGTGTCTGTACATAGAAGGGTTCTGATAGCGTACAGAGATTTGGGCAGGAGATCTTCCCAGTGGGGGATTGAATATTTGCAATTTGCAGTGGCTAGTAGTATAGTTTTCCATATAATGCTGTTGTACCATTCATATTGGCCAGTATGCTTAGGGTGTTAAGGAGTCGTTCTGCTTGTGGCCACTCCTCGTTCCCAAAGAAATTGTTTCAACTGCTCAGACATGAAAGAGGCTCCATGGTCTCAATGGTTGTAAGCTGGAATCCCAAAAATGCAAATAAAGAACATAAGCATTGTACCACTGAATTTGTTGATATGTCTGGACAGGGAAATGCAAATGGGAATCACGAACATTCATTGGTGACACTTAGCATGTGGCAATTTTTATTTTCTAATGGTAGGGGATACTTAAAATCTATATTTAACCTCTCAAATGATTGAGTGGCTTTTATATGTGTCCCAGCATTAGGCCTGAAGAAGTGCAGTTTGTGTTTCGCTCATATTCCATATGATTTTATCACTTTTTTTGTGTCATACATGGAATATGGTAGGTTTCTGGTTCATACCACAATCCTTGTTATTACTGGATGACACAGTTCATTGTGTAGGGTACAAAGCTCATCTATGTTTGGTATTGAGCTACATACACTCAATAGTGCATCTACCATAGCATTCTCTTTCCCAGGTTGATAGCTCACATCAAAAGGAAAACAGGAGAGTTCAATTCTAAACCCTTGCTATTTTGTCATTCATTGGTTTCTGGTAAGTAGCTTGTAGTATGTCCATAGCCTCCTCATAAGTGGGACAGTCCAGGATTCTTTCATGTACCGTGTGGGATATATAATTAGTTAAGAGTACAAGCTTGTTCAATGGCTGATGTGGGGTTTCTACATCTACTGCTTGTAAGAAGCTTTTGAACATCACTCGCCAATGTGTCCAGCACTATTCAGAGTGTAATATCAGGGTCTATGTTGAACAGCTGTGGGCACATTAATTGTTCCATAATGGGAAGATTCTCAGTTGAATAAATTGTAATGACAAAAGTATGCAGATATAGGCTTTAAGAAAGCTTCATTCAACTGAGAATACTAGGTCCGTATATAGTGTCCTTTTATAGTTCCAGTAAACAGAAATAGCTTCCTCAAAGAGGAGAGTAACGAAACAAGGGGAGACTACTCTTTATTATTCATAACATTCTTACTACTTTTTCTTTACTATTTGCTATTTTTTCCATCTAGTCAAGCTGTCCTCTCTTCTTTTTTTTCTAATTTCTCAATTATTCCAACAAGTTTCTCTTTCAGTCTCTGCTTCCCCTTTCCACATCACATCCTCTTTGCTTGTGAGTGTACACATAAATGCAAAAAACTGCTTTGTTTTTCAACATTAGTTATTTTTCAGATTTTATTTTATTATTTACTATTTTCTACTACTACTTTTGGAATGGTTTTAATTTAGCAAGTTAATAAGTCTCAACAGAAATCTCAATAATTAAAAAAAAATCAAGTGTAGATTTTGAATGTAACTATAAATTGAAAGAATAAAAAAAACTGAAAAAGTTATTTTTTTATCCAATAAAAATAAAACTAATCTGTTCTTCTATGTCCTCTCTATCTTGCAAACTTAGTTTTTTCAACTTAGATTTTTAACTAAGGTTATATTTTCATCCATCAATGCTATTCTCCTTAGATTATCTTTTCTTTTTCTGAGCTCTTCATCCTTTTTACATTTATTTTTAAATCTTTTCCTGTACATTTTTATACCCTTTCTTTTCTGACAGATAATTATGTGCTGTATACAGCACATAATTATATTCCTTTAAAATTTATATATTTTCTATTGGCATTCACCATATTTAGGCTTTACTCTAAAAATTTAGCCTATCTCACTAGGGGAGATTCATAGATTCCAAGCTCTGCCTTGATAATGCAGATTGGAGGATCAGATTTTGCAAAATATAGTAAATCAATTGAAGATGTTTTCTCAGCCTTCTTGCAGATGCATTTGTTGTGTTTAAGAGAAAATTAAAAAATCTATATAAATTAACATTTGGTAAAATGAACAAATTAGACATTCAAATTATCACAGACACATTATTAGAACATATTCTATTAATCAGTTTCAAATAAAATAAAATACATCTTTTTATTGAAAATTATTAAGATACAATATCCCTACTTAAGATGCAATGAACTTATAAATTAGTTTATAAGTTTGAAGTCTTTTATTTCAATCACAAATAAACTATGCTTTTTTTTCATAAAAAATACTTTTGGCCAAAATTATGAGTAATAATACTGGAAATCTAGCATAAACTAATAATTGTTTTATTGACAGATTGGACATTTATTAAAAAATATAACCTGGTGTTGCTGACGTATTAAGCTTTATAAGATTTTATCTCTGTATGGAAAAAGTTTTTGTGTATCAAAGCATTTTCCTCATCAGAATGTACAACAGTTGTCTTCTTTGCTTGTTGCTCTTTTTTTGTATTTTCTTTATTATTTTTTTTGTATTTTCTTATATTATTATATCTTTCCTTTTTTTTCTCTGTGTTGAATCCACTTAAAACTAAGCAAAAACTAGTAAAAAAAGAGGCTGAAGACTAATTTAGTTTAATGTTGAACACAAATATTATCAGTATTTGCCAGTGGTTAGCATGCCTATCTTACAAGGAATTAAAAATTAATTCAATTAGCGTATAATGAAAACTCTTCAAGAATAAATGAGTTTACATGAACATAATTCTGTATGTGTGTGAAGTGGATCAGTAAATTAACAACAATAATAATGAAAGTAAAGCCAATCTAAAGAGGGAAATGAAAGAGAAGAGAAACTTGCTTTTATGACATGACATTATCAGAGGAAACAAACCTTTCAAGATTGATTCATTCAAAAATGAAATTTTAATTTATTTCAATGTTCTACTTCAAGTATATTATCCCAATAAAATGTCTAAAATCATGATGAATACCAACTTTTCTTTAAACTTAATTCATTGTTTAATTATTTTTTGAATATCTTCAGTACTGTCACTATTTTTCATTAAATTTTCTGTATTGGTAAAAAGCTTCAAACTATTTTCATGTTTAAGTGTATGTAGTGTAGTGATTTTTGGCAAGCTAAATTCTTTGAGTCTGTTTTTGCAAAAATACCCTTGGGAAAGATATGACTCCAACACTTCGCCTCCTAGCTATAGGTGAAATAGCAGGGTAGACTGGGCCTTTGAGCCTTGGTTGACAACCAGTTTAGGATAACTCTAAATTTTAAACCAGTTGGGCATGGAGATGGCAACTCCACTCTAAAAATACTACTTGGCAGGGCACCCATGGTGAAGATGTGGTCTTGTGTTCCACAGAGAAATGAGAGAGAGAGAGAGAGAAAGAATAACACAAATTCTTAAAGTAAATGAAATAAAAAAGTTTGTTGCAAAGTTTTTTTTTTTTTTTTTCTCAAGAAAATACGAAACTAATTTGTTTGTGCCATGTCTCTTTAACACGTGGTGATCATGGCTTTAAACAAAAATTAAAAACCAAAATTTTTGATTGGTTTGTTAGGATATGCATGTTGTGGGAAGAAAAACTAGCAATTTATCACATAGATTTCACATATTGTTGATTTAAAAAGAAATAAATTGTCTATTCTTTTGTTAAAATCTTGGTCAGTTAAAGAATAATAAATAAGAATTATAACCAAATAAATATACAAACAGATAAAAAAAAAAACAGGTGAACTTCTGTTTCCGAAACACATATTTCATATTCTGATAGGAAAAATGCCTTTAGTAGATTGCAACAGAAAAATTAAATTTTGTATGTAATTAGCAATAACAGCACTAACTATAGAATAGGTTACCAATATATTTGGTTTGTATATCTTGAGGTAATTTGTTTTTGTGCATTGTTAAAATATTCAGTATTTCAATATATTGTTCAATGATCTGTAGATTTACAAATCAAAGGAGTAACAATTTCTCTTGTTTCTTATTTAGTAATTAAGAAAATTAAAACATACTATATTTTGTATTACTATGAATGAGATAGAATAAGTCTTAATGATGAACACTAGGATATTTGATGTGTAGAATTTCACTGGTTTATAGAAAAGGGTTCAAAGGACATTTTTTGAAATGAAACATGAAAATCTCTTTTTTCCTAGTTTCTTTAGATGTAAATTTCAAATTTGTTAACAACTATAACTTAGATTTGTTTAAAATATTTTTTAAGAAAACATAATTGAAAAATAATTGAATAAAACTCATTGTTAGGACTTTAATTTGAATTTTGATAGGCGAGCACTTTTAAACATTGTGTCAATACAATATCAACTTACAGACAGTGGAGGGTACACAGCTGAAATGTGAAAGAAAGAAAAAAAACAAATTAGTCTAATTTTGTACCAACTAGTACTATTACTAAAGCTGTTAGGTTGCAACTTATCTGTCTAGTAAATGTTCAATAGGTGATTAAGAAATCTTGTAAAACAGAAAAGATAGTCTTTTTTTTACATGTGAAGGTGTATCTCCCACCTTACCAAGTGGGATGTAATTTGAGTCACAGAATATAAGGTACAGATTTTGCTTTAATGAGAAAGATTTGTGCGAGCAAAATCAAAGGAATGAAATCGGTTACAGAAAAGAATTTGTGCTCATATTTACAATCTAAATATTGACAAAGCATTTCCCTAGAATAATGAGAATATTAAAATAGAATCCTTATCAATACGTTCATAACATGAGGAAAACAAAAGCAATAATTTCCATTACATTATTCAAGCTGTTATCCTCATCTTCATTGTCATATTCACAACATTTCAGCTGTTGTATACTCCAACCTTCTTCAGGTGATTGGAATTTTGAACTGAACCAAATAATTTCCATATAATCTTCCCAACACACTTATTTCAGTTGTAATAGACTGAATACTATGCAATGAAAATATCAAATCAAAATTCAACTAATAAACTAATTGTCAGGCTGTTGAATGCATCTTCATATAATCTAGTGTGAGTGGCCAATACTCATGTAATTACAATGAAAAGATAGGAGAGATGGGGTCTATTTATGTAATTTAATTTTGCTCTGAACTTTTAAGACAGAAATGATACTTATAACTTAATTATAAAGTGTAAATATGATTTGGGTGATATAATTATCTCTTGAAATATCTTATAAATTCTAGAAACCTTATATTAATAAAGTGCAGTGTACATGTGTCTGTCCATCTGTTTTTTAATCATAAACAACTCAAAGTTACAGATAGTAACTACTGTAGCTAAACATGATTAAAAATTAAATAACTCATTTAAAGTTAAATTTAAATATCGAGCAGTGAAAGGTTTAAAAAATAATTCTTTATTAAAAGTTTAACTTTAATTTTGATTTTTGTCACAATTGCAATTGATATCATCTAATTAAAACCATAATTAAAACTTAAGTGGGGCACAGTATGTTGCTCATATGTTTTTTTTTCTTTTTCAAGCATGTGTACTGTGACGTATTCAAAATATTACATAGTTTGGGTTCCCTAATTTGTTTTAAGAATGACTATGTGGAAGGATCATAAAGAATGGTGATTTTAAAAGAGAATAAAAATTGTGCACAAAATAAATGTAAACAAACTACAGAGATCAGTCATGTATACAAAGAAAGATTATGCCGAATTAAAGTGTTGAATAAAGATAGATAAAATAATTTGATTATTTCTAAATTCTTAAACTTTTATGTACATATGATGCTGAAGGTAAAATGTTGAAAACCCAAAAGCCATCTGCAAGACCTAACCTAAAGTGCGCCCAAAGGTCGACTTCTAGGCTAGTATGAAAATAAATCTACTTTGAGTGACTGAAGAGATAATGAAAGTTTTGTTTAACCTTCTCTTCTCTGGTTTCATTACTTGACATTAGATCCTCCTTCCATCTTGTTATCTTTTCCTTAATAAAAATGTTTAAAGTATTTTAAATTTAAAAAAAAAAAATTATTTCTGTGTATTAATTGAAAATTATGTTAATATTCACATGTTGTAGAGATACCTTAATGTATTATGCTGTCGTGTTCACTAAAATATAAACTACAATATTTATAAACCAATCACACTCAAGAAAACACTTACATCTTAAAACACACCAATAAAATCATAGATTACAAATCAGAATGTTTATTGTATTAGTCATCATCATTTTTAGGTAGATACCGATCAAATATCGTACGGACGTAGTAGAATATATACCACGTGACTTCTTAGGGCCAATTAGGAATAAATAAATAATTTAATTCTGGAGCCGATATTGTTCGGAAAAAGTGTATAAAAACATACGAAATCCGTTCCCGAAACAATATACACGCGGCTGCCAGCAAGCTACACACACATCTCGCTGATGACCTTCATGACCTCATGTCAAAAACGACAGCGTTGACAAACTCCAGACCACGGCATCACCGCCAACAGTAAGAAACAATTCGTATCTCTCATATCCGTTTTTACTATGAATCACGCACACACATGTTGACTTTTTCATACAAACACACATATCACAACATTTTATTGTTTCTCACACACGTACACAAAGACAGTTTATATTTTATTTCAGAACTTTATCAACCCAAACAAAAGACATTACTTTCCAATCTATTATCAACTGTTTGTATTCCTATCGTTAAATTAATGTTTATTTATCGAAACTACGTCGTCTTTTCTACTGAATTTTTATTCCTTCAATGAAAAGCGTTTGATTATTCTAGACGGACAAATTACGAGCGACCCTGTAACGATATTTTGTTAATGTATTGAATCCCGATACTCCAAATTTTAACAGTTAACGAAAAACCGAGTAGAAGGATTCCTACAAATGGTGACCACGACTATTACCTTGTGAAAACACGAAAGTTGGTAAATAGAACACACAAATTTACGTATCTTAAAAAAAAAAAAATGGAAAACACAAATAGTACGGAAGCTTCGTTGACAACAGTCAGCCTGAATTTACCTCCATATAACCCTAACAACATAAAATCATGGCTTATACAAATGCAAAGCCATATTCAACGCGAAGAAAATTGTTTCGCAAAGAGCCCGATACTGTTATTTAGTAGAAAAACTTCCAGCAGAAGTTGTAGAAGTGACGGACTTACTGGAAACAATGCCAGAAGAAAACCCCTACGATACATTAAAAACGGACATAATTAAACGAACTGGAATTTCGAATGAGACAATGCTGCGCGATTTGTTTACCCGAGTGGAACTAGGTGACCAAACTCCTTCCCAGTTATTAAGACATATGAAAACTCTGTTAGGTACTAATGTCATGGCAGAAAATATTCTACGTAGATTGTGGTTGGGCAAACTACCCAGCACAATGACGCAAATTTTAGCACCCATGGCAGAGGAAACTGAACTGGAAAAACTTGCGGATTCTGCTGACCGAATCCATATTGGCTTTAGAGACAGGGAGGTGAACACATTTACACCGCAACGTACAAACCAACAACAAAACGAACAAATTGAGAAACTGCAAGCAACGGTTGCAAGTTTAGCCAAACAGATGCAGTCTATCTTGAACCTGCATCAACAACAACGAACTTCTCGTAATACTACCAGACCTAAGTACAGACGAAGGAGTAACAGCAGGAGTTTCAGCAATGATAGGGGAAGACAAAAATTCGACATCTGCTACTATCATTATAAATTTGGTGCAGAGGCAAGACACTGTTTGAAACCTTGTGCCTTTGTAGACCGGGCATCGGAAAACTTAAATTCCAGCCAGTAAAGACGACGACTGTTGCTGGACTCTCACAAAAATGTCGTCTGTTCTATATCCTTGATAGAAATCATGAATATAATTATTTTATAGACACCGGAGCCGAAGTGAGTATTTTACCGCCGGATCCAAAGCAAAATTTAAAACCAGGACTCTACAAACTCCAAGTTGCTAACGGTACAAAAATTGATACCTTTGGCGAAAAAGCAGTAACCATCGACCTGGGTATGCGGCGAAATTTTCTGTGGGTTTTTTACTCAAGCTAATGTTACCACACCAATATTAGGTGCAGACTTTCTAGCTAAATTTAATTTATCGGTTAACATGACCACTCATTCCTTAGTTGACAATCTGACAGAACTTTCTGTGAGAGGAATTTGCTCCCGATACCAGTCAATTGGAATTAGTTCTGCCTTACCACAAGTTAAGGAATTAATACAGAAATACGCGGAAATCACTCAACCTTTTAAAAACACAATTAAGCACAATGCCAAACATCACATAAAAACAACAGGACAACCAGTACACTCTACACCAAGACGATTAAAACCGGACAAATATAAAATAGCCAAGGCAGAGTTTCAGCAAATGCTACAGTTGGGAATCATACGTCCTTCCAAGAGCGCATGGTCATCGCCATTGCATATGGTCCAAAAATCCAACACGACAGCATGGCGTCCATGTGGCGATTTCCGTAGATTGAACGCCAAAACCATCCCTGACAGATACCTAATTCCGCATATACACGATTTTGCAATGGGTCTCCAAGGTGCACGAATTTTCTCGAAGTTAGACCTGGTAAAGGCATATTACCAAGTACCAGTTGCCAAAGAGGACATCCACAAAACTTCTCTGACGACACCTTTCGGATTATACGAGTTCGTGCGAATGCCTTTTGGGTTACGTAACGCCGCTCAAGCCTTTCAGAGACTAATCGACGGTGGTATTTAAAGGTTTACCTTTCATATATGCCTACATAGACGATGTTTTAATCGCCAGCAAAATCCGAGAAGAACATAAACTGCATTTGGAACAAGCTTTCCAAAGACTTTCACATTTTGGACTCAAAATCAATGTCCACAAGAGTGTTTTTGGAGAACCAAAAATAAATTTCCTCGGACATGAAATTGACCACGAAGGTATTTCACCTTTACCAGACAAATTGGAAGCTATTACCAATTTTCCGCAACCAACGTCACTAAGACAATTGCGAAGATTTATAGGCCTTATCAATTATTACAGGAGATTTATACCCAATTGTTCAGCGTTACTGTCACCTTTGACAAACCTACTAAAGAACAAGAACAAAAAGATTATGTTACAGGAAGACACTCTAGAAGCATTCAACAATGTAAAAACAGCTTTAGCTAACTTTACTAAGCTGAATTACATCAAGGATAGCGAGGAAATTAAGCTTACCCTCATAACAGATACTTCATCAACAGCTGTAGGTGCGGTTTTACACCAAATCTTGGACAATCATGTCACACCTATATCTTTCTTCTCCGCTAAACTAAATAAGGCACAAACTAAATACAGCACATTTTCGAGAGAGCTATTAGCAATATATCTTTCTATTAAACATTTTCAGCACCTCCTGGAGGGCAGAGATTTAATCATATACACAGACCATAAACCATTAATATATGCATTACACACACATACTGACCAATATAATCCTCGGGAAATCAGACACCTAGATTACATTTCCCAATTCTCTTCAGATATCAGATATGTAACAGGTCAAGAAAACATAGTGGCAGATGCATTATCACGTGCCACAATTGCTTCTTTAGATTCTAGTTCTTTGAACCTCGAATTAATCGCTAAAGAACAAACCACAGACACTACACTCCAAGAAGTACAACAAAGCACATCATTAAAATTAGTTGAACTACCTGTTCCATTTCAGTGATACTAAATTTTATTGTGACATTTCACAAACTCAACCATGACCTTACATACCACCAAATTTGAGACGGCAAGTATTCCAACACTTCCATACATTGTCTCACCCAGGAAAATGTGCAACTGTGAAATTAATTACTGAACGTTTTATCTGGCCAAATATGTCAACTGACATAAGAAATTGGACAAAATCTTGTTTATCATGCCAGAAGAACAAGATAAATAAGCACACCAAATCACCCGCAGGCACATTCAGCACACCTGATGCAAGATTCACGAACATACACGTTGATATTGTAGGACCTTTACCCTGTTCTCAAGGATATACATATATCCTTACTATCATAGATAGGTTTACTCGCTGGGCTACTGCAATAGCAAACAAAGATATTACAGCCACAACAATAGCTAAAACTATCCTTACTGAATGGATCGCAATATTGGTGTACCTTCAGTAATCACAACAGACAGAGGAGCTCAGTTCCAGTTTACATTATTTAGAGAGTTCAATCACCTACTCGGAACTCGACACATAAAAACTGCAGCCTATCATCTTTGTGCAAACGGAATGGCAGAATGTTTCCACAGACAGTTGAAGACAGCTCTAGCAATGAAACTAAACAAAACTAATTGGCTAGAAAACTTACCACTGGTACTTTTATCAATCAGAAACATTGTAAAAGAAGATTTGGGTGGTACACCAGCTGAAATGGTTTTCGGCACATACTGGTCAATACTGTGATGACAACACGAACATTTTACCGACAACAACGTTTGTACAGGAATTAAAACATAGAATGTCATTATTAACATTTACACCAACACGGAAAGCAAACAAAAATATACACCTACCAAATGACCTTTATACTTGCACATATATATTTATAAGAAATGACGGTGTAATAAAAACCTTTATGTTCAAACTACTCAGGTCCACACCAAGTTATTGACAGAAAGGACAAGTATTTCACCATCACGAAAAATGGAAAACATGACAATATTGCTATCGATCGGATTAAACCGGCTTATGTTGATAAACAATTCTCACAGCAACTACAAAAAGAAAAACATGAGCATTCAGGCTCAAATATCACACAAAAGACGAATGAACAAACATCCAACAAAACAAATGACACCTCACCAGAGACAATAGCAGAGTAGAATGTTACAACAAGATCTGGGAGACACGTGCATTGGCCAAAACATTACAAAACATATCTGAGATATTAAATAATTGTTTCCTACATATCATTATAAATAAATTTCTAATGATCTGGAGGGGGGCTATGTCGTGTCCACTAAAATATCAACTACAATATTTATAAACTAATCACACTCAAGAAAATACTTGCATCTTAAAACACACCAATAAAATCATAGATTACAAATCAGAATGTTTGTTGTATTAGTCATCATTTTTATCAAATATCGTACGGACGTAGTAGAATATATACCACGTGACTTCTTAGGGCCAATTAGGAATAAATACATAGTTTAATTCTGGAGCCGATATTGTTCGGAAAAAGTGTATAAAAACATACGAAATCCGTTCCCGAAACAATATACACGCGGCTGCCAGCAAGCTACACACACCTCTCGCTGATGACCTTCATGACCTCATGTCAAAAACGACAGCGTTGACAAACCCCAGACCACGGCATCACCGCCAACAGTAAGAAACAATTCGTATCTCTCATATCCGTTTTTACTATGAATCACGCACACACATGTTGACTTTTTCATACAAACACACATATCACAACATTTTATTGTTTCTCACACACGTACACAAAGACAGTTTATATTTTATTTCAGAACTTTATCAACCCAAACAACAGACATTACTTTCCAATCTATTATCAACTGTTTGTATTCCTATCGTTAAATTAATGTTTATTTATCGAAACTACGTCGTCTTTTCTACTGAATTTTTATTCCTTCAATGAAAAGCGTTTGATTATTCTAGACGGCCAAATTACGAGCGACCCTGTAACGATATTTTGTTAATGTATTGAATCCCGATACTCCAAATTTTAACAGTTAACGAAAAACCGAGTAGAAGTATTCCTACAATGCATTGCAAGCTGACTGAATTTAGGCATGGATAAATGATTGATGATTAAATGGGTTCCATAATTTATAATGAACATGATGAATCTGGTAAAATGCTTAATCTTTATTTAACATACCATTTTAGTATAAACATTTTTTGACATCAACTAGTTCACACACATGATGAATCTTAAACCAATCATGTCTATATTTACAGAGCTTATTTAAAATTTCATTTTGCTAACAAATGGTAAATGGAATATTTTATATAATGAACATTCTTCTCATTCATGGTTTGCTTATGCCAACAGAAAATACATGAAAAACAATAGAATCTTTCAAAAGTTTTTGTTAAAATGAACAAACAAGTTACTACATCACTCTTTTACATCAAGATTTAAAAAAATTCTTTTCCTTTTTGTGTTTGTCTTTACAGTTATCATTGTTCATCAAAGTGTGTTTAAAACATTCTAAAAAATTAGTTTATTAATCAAAAGAAAAAAAATTCTTAAAAGAACGTTTTCCTCTCATCTAATCCATTGCCATCTGAAATGGGGACCTCCTCATCCCTTCTATTCATGAGTGATTTTCCCTCCACCTGCACTTTTAATTGCACATTTCTGTTCCAACTACTGGCTTCTTTTGCTGCATTTCATTCTATTTCCATGCACTTGACTAAAGCTTTTAGCTGTTTTCTCGTGTAATTTAAATCATACTTAGTAACAACATCCTTTTTATTACAATCACTTTATCATCATTTATCTCCCTTTTCAGTGTAGTTCTTTTCTCATCCTTCTTGTTCAATAGTATTCTTTAAAAAATTTCTTTTTTTTTTCACTTCTAAATTTTATCAGTTTATTTATTTTCTTCAGTTTCTTTTTATTTTCTCTGACTGAGTGTATATTAGGCTTTCAATTTCTCCTCTTACTTCTTTGTAGCCATTTCAAATTATCATTGTTTCTTTTTACTTTTTCTTCTTTTTTTCCTTGTAAATATCATTATACTTAATCGTTCTTTTATTCCCATTCTTTTTTACAAGATCAATTTTTCTCTTATCTCCTCCCTTCTTTTTCTCATTTTCTTTTATTCTTTTAATCTTTTATTTGTCATCTGCATTATTTTACTTATTTTGCGACATTTCATTTGTATGTCTATTGCTTTTTCAAATATTCTATGTTATTACAGAGACACAAATGTGTTTTAGTTGGGCAGCAATATAAATTGAATATGGCCTTTCGAACAGTTGGGAAAGATTCAAAATAGAAAAATATGGCACTTTCTTAAATTATTATTCATTTCTCAAAAAAAAAAAAAAAATACACTAATAAATTTTCAACATTGACCAAAATGTATTTATCCTGTTTATCAATGCTAATGCAGTTATAGAATAATTTTATCTATCATTTAAGTGTCAAATAATTTTATGAAATAACAATGTTTAATTTTAGAATTTTAGACAATACTTTCCTTGTTCCTCTTGAACCGTCTTGCTTGAAGAAAATCTGATATTGCTTTTTTTCTACTTTTCAGGTATTGATGTTTATGTTTCTATGAAAGTGACTTAGCCAAACCTATAAGTGTGCATCTGTAATGGGCAAAATATATACTTATGGCCTTGTAAGAAATCTTTTAAATTTCTTCTGAAGGAGAGTGAATGCAAGTTGTTTGAATATATATTCTTGTAATCTAAATTGAAATAATGGAGTGGATAAAGTGTACCAAATACTGGTCTTCCTCAAAAGAAGATGATGATGTTTGTATGGTGGCACTAAATAGGAGTTTTTTTTAATATTAGCTGCTTACAAATGGTAGATTTAAACAAGTGCTACTCTTAATTGGATCTGTTTATAGTTGCAATTGATGAAAAGTGGCTGTCTGAAATTAGTTAATAGAAAGGATATTTTATTCCAACAGGATAACACCAGACAATATATTTCATGGTGCCTTTGCAAAAATTAAAGATTATCTGGGGAGTTTTCACTTACCTTCTGTATTAAACTCTTTATTCTACTTTTATAAAATTCTCTTAATGAGAAAAAGATTAAATTCCCTGGAAGATTGAAAATGGCAGCTATACTAGTTCTTTAGTAGGAAAAGTAAAAAGTCCTAGTGGGCTATAATAATGAATATGATAGCAGAAGATAGTGGAACAAACTGATAAATAGGCAGTGCAAGAAAAGTTAATGTTGAAAATACAAAATCGTCTTTTATTTTTATTTAATAAACTGGATAATATATATGACTAGCAGGGATAACCGATGTTACTCAGAAGATCTATGAATAATATTTTATTATTGACAATTTGATATTTTTCAGCCATCTTATTGAAAATAATTTTTTATTCAATTTTTAAAAAATAAACTTCATTGTTTTTTGGGTTTGTTACAGAATAACTAAATTTAGGAAAATACCACACTACCAATACCATGCTCAGGGGAAGGGAGGCTGAGCATCCCCATATTTTTATTTAAAAAGACACTTTATTTTTCAATTTAAATACTAACATAAATACTCAGTTAATGTTGTTTTCAAACAAATCAAACTTAGATAAAAGTTCATTAACCATTTTTCAAATTATTATTAATAAAAAGTAAATAAACTTGAATTAAGATATGTTTAAACATATTTAATTTAATTATCTTTTCAAGCAAAACATATAGTCAGCCTTACTTCTTTGAAAAAAAAATATTTACTATTTATTTTGGAGGGGAATTTAGATTTTTTTAAGTAAATAAAGTTTTACTTTTAATCATTACATTAAAGAAGCAACAATCAACATTAGTTCTGGTGAATATTTGTTTTATGAATTTAACTAAATTTTGTTTAAATTAATTTTTGAAAATTAAGGCTTGCTATAGTTTTTTGCTTTAATTTACTTACAAACCGAAAAAATAATGAAGATTGAATAAAAAAATTATTTTCTATAAGATGGCCGAAAAAAAATCAATATGTCAATAATATATACACTGAGTGATACTGAGTCTGTGTGGAGGTCTGTTAGTGTGGAAGTCACCAAAGTAGGGGTTTACAGGTAGTTATCCTTGGATAACATCCTTAATCCAAATACAGTGTAACCCGGATATAAAAGAAACCCGGATATAAGAGAGATTTTCTCTGGTCCAAAATTAGAGCCATACTTACCTAAAGAAAATAGACCAAACCCGGATATAAGAGAAACCCGGATATAAGATACATCTTCTCCGGTCCTGACAACTCTCTTATATCCGGGTTACACTGTATGCACCAATTTATGCATGTATGCAAAGATAATTAATATAAAGATTGCATGTACTGATAAAAATTAATCTTAAAATAAAATATACAATATTCAAAGAGTTCATAAGTTCCTATCAGAAAGTTCTCGCGTTGAAAGTCTTTAAAGTCTTTAGCATACAGAGAGAGAGAGAGAGTCTTTGTTAATGTGTATGTAAGTATGTAAATATTTCTTGAAAGCAGTAATTCTTTTGACTCTCTGTGGGATTTTTAGGTGTCGGAAGCTTGTGGGTAAGGGAGAGCGGGTAAAATACTTTTCAGGAGCTGGTCCGGTCTGTTTGCCTGTCCGACTATCTGTCTTAACACATTTTTTTTAAAGACAATAGAATTCATTCCTTGAATTGTTCTTGATTTTATTTAATTGGTTCCAGATTTATTTTGTTGTTAATTTTTGTATTTTTTTTTATTTATTTTTAGCTCAACACACACATATACTTAAAATATTTGAATAAATAAATATTAAACTTTTTTCAAATAATTATATTTAATATTCTTCTTCTTTTAAATTTAAATTTACTTTGTTTTATTTTTTATTAAGTTGTAGTGAACAAAACAAGATCTAGATTAAAAATTCAAATGCTAAGCACTAACTCATTGATTTTGTTAGAAATTAAAACGCACACGCAAAAGCGAATCCAAAACAAAACTCGTGAAATTTTACACCTTGATGCAAAATGTTTTTCGGCCAATAGAAAACTAGAAAACATTTAAAAACAAAATTCAAATATCTTCAATTCTCAGAAACAAATTTTTTTACGGACTTTTTCGCGAGCCAACACAAAGTTTGTTTATTGCCCAATGGAAAGGCCCGAATCATATCCAGAAATGAATTCCCAAATGACCTTTTCAAGCCCCACAAACAAAATAAAAGACAGGCAAGTTTGCCTGTCACCAGAGAGAAGGAGACGAGCGTATTAACACGTCCCTTGACAAACGTCAAGCGATCGTTATTATTATCTCTACTTTTCTCCCTCACCTCTTTTATACTTGATAAACGAACAGAACATTTTAAGACTGAGCAATTACTTCAAAGGCATTCCTACCCTACGATAATGTTCATACATACATACATACATACATACATCCACATATACGTTCCTGCCTACATACACATAGGTTAATTCTTGCAAGGTCTACTATGAACATTTTGATGACCTTGTATCAACCAAAATACATTAATTTTATTTGTAGAGACCTTAATTGATTTATATGTATATAAATTTGTTGTTTCACTTTACAATTTGATTTTCTTGTTTTATACTCCTCTTATGGTGGGCTATCTAACTAACAAGGCCAAATCAAACTAATCTGTTTCAACACTCATACACTTCACTATAACTGATAACCCACTATACAGTACACTTTTATTTACTATAAATGTGAAAATAAATTCAAGTTTAAATATATCTTAAGTTTATTTACTTTTTTATTAATAATAATTCCCTCCAAAATAAATAGTAAATAAATATTTTTTGGAGAAGTAAGGCTCGCTATAGTTTTTGTTTTAAAAAATGATTAAATTAAATGTTTAAATATATCTTAATTTAAGTTTATCTACTTTATTTAGATGTTTTAACCAGGGAAGGACACACACACACACACACACACACACACACACACACACACACACACACACACACACACACACTTTTATTTACTAAAAATGTGAAAATAAATTGAAGAGAATAGAAATTTTAAGAATACAGACAAACCTCTCATAATCAAGAGGGAGAGGTGTAGTCTATTAAATCTGAATGTTTGTAGATGGTAGAAGCTCTAATTTGTCACTGATAATTAGGTTTGTATGCCTCCTTTTTGCACTTTCCTTTTGCTTCAATGCCATGTTACACTTTTATTTACTAAAGATGCGAAAATAAATTCAAGAAAATAGAAATTTTAAAAATATATATATATAGTGTTTCAAAAGTATCAGCAGAATTAAAAATTAAAAAAAGAATAGTAATAATAATCAAGAATAAAAATTATTACCGTTTGTTTTTACTTTTTAATTCTCAAAATTTTGAATACATTCTGATGCATTTTAATTTTAAAATATCTTTAATACAAACCATATGATGAGTGGATATATATTTATTTTGTCGTAAATTATTGTGGTTTTTAGTTTTAGCTGAACACACACACACACACACAGACAGACACCAGCCTTATATATATATATATATGTATAAATATGAGATAATGATATATATTTTTATATATCAAGAACAGTATTGAGGAAAATGTTGGTCATATACAACAGCACTATTGAATGGTATGTTACTTACAGGCTGGTTTGGATGAAATTTCCAGAACATCTTCTGTTAAATAGAGGCATTATGGCTGGTATCTGGTTTAAGAAAATATGCACTTTTCACAGGTGTAATCTGTGTACTAGTTGAGGAGTAATTTCAGATTCAGAAGGTGCTTCTGTGGCTGTTGATACTTTGTCTTGTAAGCCAAAGTCAGCTGCATCTTTGACTTACTCAGAGGATGTAGCTTTCTTAGCAAAAAATGTATCAATTTTATGTATTGTCTTCCTTATCTTGGATATTGTTTCTTTTTTCTCTTGTACGCGCTTTATTTATCATCTCTCAGTTGCGTCACTGTCCTTGGACAGAGTGCGCTCAGGGGCTTCTCTATCTAAGGACAGAGGGGCAACTGAGAAAATAATACTGAAGAGGTGCCCAGCCCTGGGGAACAGTTATTGAACCAGAGAAATGAAATTATACTTAAATGTCATCATAAAACTCAGTTTATATAGTCTTAAAAATAGACATTTATTTTGCATCAAACACTGAAAAATATATATTAGGTTTGTAACTATGTAAGTTTATATATATGTATGTGTGTATTGTATATGTGTGTATCTATCTATTACTTTTATTACTATTATTATTACTTTAAATATATTATATATATATATTTTTATTACTATTAAATGATGATGATGTTTAAATGAATAACAACATAGATTGCATTTCTGTGATTTTTATTACTGGTTGTGCAGTTAAAGTTTTATCCATAAAATTTTCCCCTACCTTCCCTTACTGCAATATTCTCAAAAAAATCTAAAGTAGGATCTGTAATGTAATCGGTACTGAATTAGCTTCTTGACTTCAGCCGCTTTCTCACAGACATGACGTGGCTTCCCTCTGTCTTTTCTGCAAATATTTTCATGGCTACTGCACTGATGAGCATTTTTCCCTGGTGCCCTGACTACATGAATTTAAGTGTATTACTAGATTGGCATCTAGGTCCCAACTTTTTACTGTTGAAATAGTTAAATGTAATCGGCCTTCTAACAGTTTCTTTCCTCGCACTTCTCCATATTGGAACTCCATTCCTCTCACTTGCTTCCCTGATAACTACAATCATCAAAAACCTAAATGCAACATCAGTCACCATGTTTTGTTGCGTTGATACCTGTTCTTTTTTCCTTTCTTCAATCCCCCCTACATCCACTCTTTTCTCTCATTTTCACTCTCCATAACCCTCTGTCCTTCCTCTATCCTTCCTCTCTTCATTTGAGGTCTTAACCTCTTCTGTTGATAAAGCACAATGTTTTTCTTGTAAATTCTCTTGCCTCATGTGGAGTACTTTTACCTGACTTTCCACTTATCACTCTTTTGAGTGATATGCATATAACTCCATACATGGCTTCTGCTATCATATCTAAACAAAGCATATGAACTTGGTCATATCCCTGCAATAGTCATTAAGAAATATGCTCCTGAACTGTCTCCTGTTCTCTCTAAACTCTACAATAAATGCTTTGCTGCTTCTTGCTTTCACATTTGTTGGAAATTCTCTTCTATAGTTTCAGTCTTTAAGAACTCAGGTGAACCATGTGATCCTTCTATCAGCCTATTTTGACACATTGGTCTTCTTCACAAATTGAAAGATTATGATACTTCTGAATGAATTTTTGACTGATTTAGTTTTTCTTATCAAATTGCGAAATGAAAGTTATTTTGAATGGCCACTCTTCTAGATCTTTTTGCCGATGTCTATCCTTGGACCTACATTGCTCCTAATTTTCCTCAATGATCTTCCTGATGTCATCAGTTCTCAACTTTGTATATATGCTAATGGCACAACTATTTATTCCTGTCTTAATAGTCTGATCAGTTTGATAAGGTCAAATTGGCAGCTGATCTCAAACATTATCTACAATCTGTTGTTAAATGGAGCAAGGTGAACTTGTTAATTTTAATGCCTCAAAATGAAATTGCTGTCTTTTAGTCGTCTAAGATAACCCTTTTTACCTTCCATCAGCGTGACTGATGCTAACCTCCAGGAGAGGGATGCATTGTGCCTTCTTGGACTAACATTTTCAGTTGACATGAAGTGGAAAGATTATATATAGCTATGTCTGCAGCTAAGAAAGTTGGTTCACTAAGTCATGCAATTTTTCTTGCCAGAATCGATTTTACACGTTTATAAGTCTGCCATTCAGCCATACTTTGAATATTGCTACCACATCTAGTCTGATTCGCCTGCTATATTTCTAGAGATTCTTGGTGAAATCCCCAAAAGAATCTGCAACATTATTGGCTCTGACCTGGCACTTAGGCTTCAGTCCGTTTCCCGCATCCATAATGTAGCTTCCCTGTGCCTTTTCTATAAATACTCTCATGCTAATTGTTCTGATGAACTTTCCTCTATGGTAGCTAGACATTATGAATTTAAGTGCAGTATTAGATTGGTAGAAAGTCTCATCATTTTACAGTTGAAATGGATCGATGTAACTGTAAGTTCTATGCTAAAAGTTTTTTCTGTTTCCTTTCTCACTTGTGGAACTCTCTTCCACCTTTTTGCTTCCCTGTCAACTTTGATCTTCAGAAATGTAAATGCAATGTCAATCTTTATTTTCTGTCTTCTTAATTCTTGTTCTTTTATTTTCCTCTCTCCTTAATAGTAGTTTTTCTCATATTTTCTAACACTCAGTAATATCCTAGCATTTTAGTGGCTTTATTGCCTTGCTTGGAGTGAAATGATTTTAAAAAAATTAAATAGATAAATCACTCACAGTTTTTAAAATCAATCAGGATAACTGGGAAAATTATGCTACTCCTCAATTAAAATGGAAGAAAGATATTTGCAATAGATTAAACCTCTTTGAAGAAAATAGGTGCAATCATGCAAAACCAAAAATATCTACATGAAAGGGACTGTTGATGGATGATAACTGTTATGGGGTCTACCCCTTTTTCATACAAGTGGACTCTACCAGTGTGTATTTGGACTGCTGTCGTTAAATACCCAGAGTCAGTCAGAGTAGAGAGATTGTGATTGTGATTGTGATTGAGTTGGAGGTAGAGTAATAGTGTGAGGTAACCGCTTGTAGAAGTCACAGTTACAAGCACGTAGACGCTAAGGAAGTCCTACTTCGAGACTGGATTTATCAGACTGTGTATATATATATTATTATTGCTACTAACCACGTTTCTTGATTTACTAACCGTATTACCAATTGTATTATTGTGTAAATAAATTTATTTGTTATATTTCATTCCTGTGTTTGTCATTCATTGGAGACCGGATTTCATCTCGGAATCCACAACAAATTGGCGACGAAGATTCGAACCCACGCGGAAAAGAAAAGATCAACAAAAGAAAAATCTTCCCTCGTCGTCCAACAAGCAAATTGGTGACGAAGAAAAGAAAAAAAAATCAACAAAAGAAAAATCTTCCCTCGTCGTCCAAATAGCAAATTGGCGTCGAGCGATTCGAACTCACACGAGAAGAAGAAATAGAAAAATCCTCCCCTCGTCCACAACAAATTAGCGACAAACAGTTACGAGGAGTAAAAATACGTAAAATTGAGTTATCATGGAAGATTTTTAAAGTATTGTGGTAGAACTGATAAAATACCAAAATGATCAACAATTACAACTACAAGAAAGAATGGAAGAAAAATGGCAAAAGCAATTAGAAAGACAAATAGAGCTCCAGGAACTAATATTTAAAGTAGCGGGCAACAAGCAATTAGATATTGAAAAAGAAGCAACTTTTTTGCAAGACGCAGTGTGGAATACCATAGAGATTTTCAAATATTCTCTAGATGAGGACAAAAATTTTGGAGATTACTTCAGAAGACATGAAGATATCTTTAACGTCAACTGTCAAAATTGGACAGAAGCAAAAAAGCTACGTCTTTTGCTTAGGAAACTAGGAACTGAAGAATATACAAAGTTTGTGGATTATATCTTGCCAAAAAAGACGAACGAATTAACATTTGACGAAGCAGTGACATGTCTTAAAGAACTCTTCAGCCCCAAAACATCACTCTTCCACAGGAGGTGGACATACCTTAACCTGGTAAAAGGCGATAATGAGGATTATTCCACGTTTGCCGCAATTGTAAATAAACAATGTGACGACTTCAAACTAGCGGAATTAACCCTGGACAATTTCAAATGTCTCATCTTTGTTCAAGGGTTAGTTTCTACAAAAGATAGCGAAATGCGCAGAAGAATGCTTGCAAAAGTACAAAATGAACCGGGTCTAACATTTCAGCAATTATCGGAAGATTGTCAGAGATGTCTAAGTATAAAGAAAGACGCAAAGGACATTGAGGAATCAGCTGTTTCTCATATACGTAAGTTAAACAAAAGTCTACGTTCTTCACCTTCCCCGGAAAAAAAAACTAAAATTTTACGACAGTGAAAAAAGATTCTCACCCTCCCCGGAAAGAAAAAGAAAATTTTATAATAAGAGAAAAAGTACAACATACAGGACAAATTATGACAAATATCGAAGCAAATATAACTCCCTCCATCAGCATGTTATCGATGTGGAGGACTACATTGGAACAAGGATTGTCGCTTTAGATATAAAAAACTGTCTTGAATGTAGGTAAAAGGGCCACAAGGCATCCCAATGTAGAAATAGAAAATATACTAATAGAATAAGAGCTACAAGGATGCATAATGATGACAACACCAACGTAAGGAAATATGTTGAACTGGAAATTTTAAATAAAAAGATTAAATTACAACTGGATTCCGGTTCCGACCTCACGATAATCAACTTACAGACATGGAGAAAACTCAACAGACCTACCATGTTACACACACAAAAAATTGACAAGTCGGTTACAGGGAAACGAATAAAATTTGAGGGAGAAATAATCGTGAATGTTAAATTTCACGGCAAAACAAAAAAATTAAGATATACGTCATGAAAGATACTGAAAATCTAGTAGGTATCGACTGGATGCAGAAGTTCAACGTTTGGGACCTACCTATCAACTCTTTTTGCAAAAAGTTAGAGGTTGATTCTATAAAATTGAAGGAAGAATTATATAACCAATTTCCTGGGGTATTTTTGAGCGGGTTGGGACGATGCAACAAATTTAAGGCCAAGATTGAATTAAAAGAAAACATCCAACCAATTTTTAAAAAGAATCGAAATGTACCGTTCGCTACTATAGAAAAAATAGACAAAGAATTGGAGAGACTTGAACAAACTGGGATTCTCTCAAAAACAGAGTTTAGCGAGTGGGCAGCACCGGTGGTTTATGTAAAAAAGAAGTCAGGAGAAATCCGCGTATGCGCAGATTTTTCGACGGGACTCAATAAGGCAATAAAAGACCATCATTACCCAATACCAAGCCCAGAGGAGATATTTACAAAGTTCAACGGCGGTAAGATATTTTCAAAAATAGGTCTTAGTGAGGCTTATCTACAAATCTACAAATCCCAGTACAAGAAGAGAGTACGAAAATCCTTTGCATTAATACACACAAAGGGTTGTACAAATTCAACAGACTACCATTCGGAGTAAAAGTTGCACCAGCAATTTTTCAGCAAACGATAGATACAATGCTCACGACCGCTTATCTGGATGATATTCTAATTAAGAGCGACAATGTTGAAGAGCACACATCACACATAAAGGGAGTTTTCAGAAGACTTCAGGATTTTGGGTTCAAAGTAACAGGAGAAAAGTGTGATTTTTTCCTAAATGAAATTAAATATTTAGGACAGATAATAAATGGAAATGGCAGGAAACCGGACCCAGAGAGGGCATCGGCAAATAAAAAATATGCCTGAACCAAAAAATGTTGCAGAACTACAAAGTTTCCTGGGCCTAGCTAACTACTATGGCAAATTTATTGACAATATGCATAAACTGAGGGCTCCACTAAATGAGTTACTAAAAAAGGAGCATAATTGGAATTGGACAGAGGACTGTAAAAAAGCATTTAACTAATAAATAATACAAAATTAACTTCGAAGTTAGCATTGACACATTTCGATCCCGAACTCGAAATCATTATTGCAAGTGACGCGAGCTCACATGGAGTAGGTGCGTGTATTTTACACATGATGCGGAACGTTACCAACAAACCCGTTGCTCACGCATCTAGGTCATTATTACCGGCGGAGAGAAACTATTCACATATCGAAAAGGAGGCATTGGCTATAATTTTGGCAGTAACTCGTTTTCACAGATATATTTATGGGAGAGAGTTCACGCTCCAAACGGACCACTTCTTACGATTTTTGGTTCAAAAAAAGGTCTACCAGTCTATACAGTGAACAGGCTTTTAAGATGGGGAACTGTGTTACTAAACTACAATTTTAAACTGGAGTTCTTACCATCAAAGAAAATAGGACACGCTGACGGACTATCGCGATTAATACCTGCGAAAAGCGAACGATTAGAAGATTCGGTAATTGCGGCATTACAAGCTGAAGATGAAATCAGTAAGGTACTATGCAATACAATAAAGGAACTACCTGTAATGCTGCTAGAGATAAAACGAGAAGCAGAAAGAGACGAATTCATTCAGGATACCAAGAAAAAAAATAGAAGAGAAAATGAGGAATTTAGCAGACAGTTTCTCAATCTGTGACAACATATTATTGTATAACGAGAGAGTAGTAATACCGAAGTCGCTACAAAGACGGATCTTAAAAGATTTTCACTTAGGACATCCCGGAAAAAACCGGATGAAATCACTTATGAGAAGTTTTGTCTACTGGCCGAATATGGACGATAATATTACGCAAATGGTGGAAAGTTGCAAAGATTGTGCTGCTGCAGCGAAGGCATCACCCTCTATACAAAGGCCATGGCCTAAAGTCGACAGACTGTGGTCCAGAATACACGTGGATTACGCAGGACCCATTGAAGGTTACTATTATTTAATAACAGTAGATAGTTTCAGTAAATGGCCAGAGGTTGCCAGATTTAAACACCCGACGACAGAAAATACCATAAATTGTTTACACGAACTATTCGCGAGAGTTGGCGTCGCGGATTGTTTGGTAAGCGATAACGGCACACAGTTTACCTCCAGTGACTTCAAAGATTTTTGTGTGACATATCAAGTAAAACATATCAAGATAGCTCCGTACCACCTGAGGTCGAACGGACAAGCTGAAAGATTCGTTGACACACTAAAAAGAGCGTTAAAAAAAGCCGAGGATGTACCGACGATAAAAGTGATACAACAGTTCCTCCAAGTGTACAGAATAACACCTAACGTGAACACGCCATCAGGTCTTTCTCCAGCGAAATTGATGTTTGCTCAGAGAATAAGGTCTGTGTTTGACATACTATTGCCAAACAAGAACAAAAACCAGTATACACCGATTGTACCAAAGAGATCATTGAAACCTGGAGAACGGGTTTATTTTAGGATGTTTAGAAACAATGTGGCTTACTGGGAGCCTGACACAGTGATCAATAGATTATGATTAGGAAATCTAATGTACACAATAAAAGGTGAGAAGTTTTCACATAGAAGACATATCGACCAATTACAAAAAAGACGGGTTGAGGAGCCAAGCTCGTCAACTGCAGAAAATGACGATTCTATGGATACAATCTTCGAAGCGTTTGAGATCCAAAGACCGCAGGAAGACACAGAAATGAGAAGGTCAAACAGGAAGAGAAAATTTGTCAAACCCCTGATTATCAACCATAAGAGACAAAAATACTAACTGCCCCCAAAAAGGGATCTAGGGGGGGTGTAAGGGATCCACTCCTTTTTCATACTTGGATTGTTGCCGTTAAATACCCAGAGTCAGTCAACGAGATAGAGATTGTGATTGAATTGGAGGTAGAGTAATAATGTGAGGTAACCGCTAGTAGAAGTCACAGTTACAAGCACTTCCTTAGAGTAGACTCTAAGGAAGTCCTACTTTGAGACTGGATTTATATTATTATTGCTACTAACCACGTTTCTGGATTTACTAACCGTATTACCAATTGTATTATTGTGTAAATACATTTATTTGTTATATTTCATTCCTGTGTTTGTCATTCATTGGAGACCGGATTTCATCCCGGAATCCACAACAATAACAATACACTTTTTGTGTATAATATTTGTAACGATGTATGCCTCTCTCTAACCCTCACCCTGACAGAGCCTGATCAGCCATATGCATAGACATCCAAAGACCCTCCTTCTGAGTATATACAACTAATTTAATTTCTCCTGTTCAATTTGTAATTAAATAAAGTATGTAGAAGAAATGTCTGGATTAACTAGGCATGCTAAATCTCACAATATCATTCATTATTCAATACAATAAGTCTGGATTAACTAGGCATGCTAAATCTCACAATAACAGTATTCAATACAATAAGCAATCAAATTTTATATTGTTTTTGCAGAAAAAAATCATTGTAAATCACAGAATTTATAGGTCACTTGTACATATTTCACTGATTTTATTGATTCAATATTTTACTCTGTGTAAAATAATAACTAATTTATTTTGTAGCTGAATATCTCAGTTTGTACCTAGCAATTTATTTTGCACATAATTTTAATGAAATTTATTTAATTAAAATTATGTAAAAAATAAATTGCTATTTTTGTGATTTATGCATGATTTCATATAAAATTAACAAAGCAATAATTGTCTTAATTCATATGTTAATAGTTTGAATTAATAAATTATTGCTTTTATGCTTAAAAAGTTTTTGAAGTAATTTTTAAAAACAATTTTTTATATAAAAATAATAGTATACTTTTAAAAAAATATTTAACATTTGCAGAATGATAGGACTCTTAATGTTTTGTAAATAAAAAATTATTTGGAATATTATCGATTTAAGCACTAAATTATCTGATTAAAAAATAAATATTTAAAAAAAAACCTATCAGATTTAATTTTTAGAGTAGACGGTTGCAGTTGTTTCATACATTAACGTAGATCAAACACTCTTCGGTCATTTTTAAAAACGGGTGTATATTTGGGGTTAATATTTAAATTTACACATTATTTGAGGGTGCCCCGTCGAATTAACAGAAAAAAAAATCCCAAAACCCCAATCCCAATATCAGTCTCATTTCGTTTACGTTTTTAAATGCGCTTAAAGTATGTTTTTATCTTTGGAACAAAGTTAAAACTAAAAATTAAGATTTCAAAGGCGATTTTTATTTTTAAAATATCGCTGTTTTTAACTGTTTTAGTTACGTTCGATTTGGCCTTTTGATTTTGATTTTCCATCAAATTACGATCCTCTTCCTTAACAATTGATACTAGTGAAAATGAATTATTATCATGCTCTTCTTCCTTCACAAATTCATAGCAGTTAAACTAGAGATTGACCAACAAAATAACTATGTTGACTGTGTGTCAGTCAGTACCTGGGGTATGTTTGGTCTCTTAAATACTTTCTTGTAAGGTAAGGAACATTTAAATGATTTAAATGTACATTTCAAAGTTGATCGATAAAAATGTATGATTTGGGGAGCGGGGAATAAAAGTGTATTCTTTTAGTTTTCTATTTCCTCTTTTCTCTGTGATCTTACCATCAACATGTCAATTTCCTTGAAGTTGTTATTCTAGAAATAAGAGGGGAAAACATGGTGGTGGGGATTACTTTCCCTAATATAAGTTCTGTTAAATCATTTCGTTTTACACTACAGACATACATTAGTAAATATTTGACCCTTTCATCCTAAACTACACATTTTAAATTTAGCTCCGATATAATTTCTTTGAATGACACCGCGATTCAGAGCATACCTCATACGAGATCCTGTATTCTTTGAGTGAACAGTGAGAACGACAAATTGTAACACGTCAGGCTCGATCCTGGTTCATGACAGACGGCAACAAATGTAATTTCTCAGGGTTGACCCTGGTTCTCTGCAACAAAATGTAACCTTTCGTCGTGGTCAGCCTGGGGCGGATCCTGGTTTGTTTGATCAATGGGGTGAACTCTTCGATCCTGACCTGCCTTACCCCATGTTGTGATTGATTTGATTATAAGGAGACCAAGATTGATTCATCGCAGGTATCTTCATGTTGGGCTGGTCCAAGTAAAACGACATCGTACAATAAAATTAGAGAAAAAACACCACTTGAAATATACATAAAAAAATAATAATTACTATTTTTATATCAATATTGTGTACAATGGTTTGTTAGTATTTGTATTCACATACAGGTGTTTGTTAACCCAACCTGTTCCTAAATTGGACGCAACACTTGGGTAAGCTGATAAATTTTGGCTTGTGGAGTTAGTGAAATTTGTTTTACTGATTTGGTAAGTTTGGCTCATGGCTGAAGTTGGAGGTAGCTTGTGTTTGGCAGGAGTTGTGGAATCTCTCAGTGACCTCCACCACTTCCCTTCTCAACTCTTAGCTGTTAGCTGTTTACTTTCAACTCGCAAATGTCAATTCTCAAGTCTCAACTCTGAACTGTTTGAATGGTTTTTACACATTCATTTTTATGGACTCCAACTAGAAACTGGTGCAGGGCAAGATGTAGGTTGGGTTTCAGTGAATCCCCTGATTTTCAACAAAAGTCTATCGTCTTTGATCCTGAGAAATTAAATTAATTCATAATTTTGGGGAATTCTCCTTTTCTCATGGAAGATGGGTGTGAGCATCACTCTGCCTGGCTACTTCTACTTTCTCTTATTACCATCCCCCACCATTGCTTTCCAGTGAGTGTGAGTAGATCCTTCAATCACCTTAATGTCTCTTCTGTGCCCGCTACTCTTCAGTGGGTGCAGGCAGCCTCACATACTTCCTTGATTGCTCTTCTGCACCTGTCACCTTCAACATTCAGTTGAAGATTAATTAAAAATAAATTATAGTTTCAAATGCTATTATCTCATAAGTGAATTGGCACAACAATTGTTTTTTTTTTGCCTTTGACCCAAGAGGCACTTTCCCAGGGAAATTTTTGCAACTTCCATTATGGTGACAATTTGTTCAGCCAAAGGTCATCATTCTGCAGGTGTTCAATTTATTGTTTTTCATTCTGACATCTTGGCAAAATGAATTCATTTAGTTTAACCCAATTCTTCTCATGTCAAATCCAGGCATTGTTTGCCAAAAACTGTCAACACTTGACCTGTTTGCATAAACTGAGCATTACTTTTAGATGGTCATCCAAATAGTGTTACAAAATTACAAGAATGCTACCAAAAGACAAACTGAAATCCATTGCTAGCCAGCTGCATTTTCTGTGTTTTCCACCACTAAGCCCCTATCAGGGCCCGCTGAGTCCTCAGAGAGTAACTCAGCACAGACGTCAGTCTCCTCTTTTACTGAATTTGATGAATCAACTTCAACTTCCAAAAAAAAGCAAGCATTTCTCAAGCAGTGGCTGACAAGACACAAAAATGGCTTTGCTTTTCAGAAGAAAAATTCATGTACTGTGAAATATGTACTATACATAACCAAACAAGGACATCTCTGCACAAATCAAATAAATGCACCAACTTTCAACATTCCACCATCACTCACCATGTTTTATATAAAGAGCATTTGTCCTGCCTTAATATTCCTGTTCTACAAAAAGACTTAGAACTAAGTAAGGTGAACTTTGACAGTCAACAGGATAAAGCAGCATTGGTGCTGTTAAAAAACACTCATTGGATGAGCCAGGAGGGAGTACCCCTGTCAAAGTTTGAGTTTGTACACAGCTTTTTGACAGATATTGGAGTCCCAGATCTTCTACCTCTACAACAAAAAGCAATAGCATACAGATCACAATATCCAGTATCTAGTATGGCAGACATTGTACAGGCAGCTCTAAAAACAAAGGTGACTAAATCGCCATTTGTTACTGTGCTCATAGATGAATCTACAGATGTAACCAACCACAAGCTCCTTGTTGTATATGTCCAAATTATTTGACCCTGTGATCTTTCAACCAAGCACTCATTTTGTTGTAAGTAAAGTGTATGTTGATACAACAAGTGTAGGAATTGTAAAATCCATCCAGGAAATCATATTAAAACTGGAAATCCTATTAACAAAAGTGGTGAGCATGTGATCGGATAGAATTGCCATAATGACTGGGAGAAACAAAGGCTGCACAGGCATACTACTTTGGTCTAATGCCCACATGGTGAATGTGCATTGTGTTGGCCACTCCTGGCCTTGGGCACATCAATAGCAGTTCTCAAATGGCATCAGTATATACTGACTGATCTGTTTTATTACTTCCATGCTAGTCCCAAATGAGCAGCCAAAATAAGACACATACAGAAACTGTTGGAAAACCCAATGTTCACTTACAAAGAGCTACATTCCATCTGGTGGCTGTCATATTACAATGCTCTTGAGGCTGTGCATAGGACAATTGATAGCCTGCTGACATACTTCACTGATGTGTCCTAGGATTTCAGCAATGTTAAATGGCCAAAAAAAAACAAAAAAAAAATGATTGCAACAAAGAAGTTCATTAGCATCAATGCTTGATGGATGTCATGGCCCTGGTTACAATCTTATCCCAGTTCCTGCAAATAGAAAATGTGGATGTGACATTAATAAAAGTGAAATTAGATATTGCTATAAAGGATCTGGAAAATATCAAGGAAATAACATCTCCCAACTTGACAGTATTTAGCCAGAGACATCCAAGGCAATATGTACAAGAGTAAACATCAGATCACAAAGGGCCACATTCAATCTAGAACAACTGTGCATCACATTTATTAATAACTTAATAAATAACATGCACTCCAGGTTTCCAAGCACCTCTCTGTTATGTACATTTTGTGCTTTAAGTCTCTGATCCATCTGCTTCATGAGTGAGGAAGAGCTGAAGATCTATGGAAAGGAGGAGTTGGAAATGCTAATTTCCCACTATGGACATCAGCAAACCCACAAATGGGTTGAGGATGAAGAGGATCACCAGATGACTATGCAGCCCCTCATCAATGCTGTTTAGTCTCGACTGGAGTGGGACCTGCTGAAGAAAGTTGTCAAAGCACAACACTACCCCAGAGACAGCATGTGAAAACTTTGGTGTTGGTAACAAAATATAACCTAAACAACTTCCCTAATCTCAGCATCCTTACTCAACTGGCCACCACCTTAGCTGTACATACAGCTGGTTGTGAACGCGGGTTTTCTGATCAGGACCTAATACTCACACCTCACCAGAACAGACTGTCACTGGAACTTTTTTTGAAGAGGCACTAGCCAAATAGAAAGGGGTAAAGCAGAGGAAGCGTATGGATTATAAGCCATGGATTATAAAGAATCATTGACAAATGCTCTTCACATTAATCGGCTCAGAATACACCACAAACATACCTGTATCATTAGATATTTCTCAACATACTTTCCAGTGTTTTTGTTAAGTTTCATTGTTGTGCTAAATGTTTCATAGTGATTGACTTGGTTAATTTTCTCAACAATTAAAATCAAATTTGATTTCAGAGTAAAAGATCTTGGTGACATTTTGTAGACTGTCAAGGTGATGAGAATGTTTATTCATGTACTAAAATCATAAGTTCAAGGCAGATATATGTTGGGTGTGGTATGATCAAGAGAATTCTCAGCTAGCTAATTGTGTGTCATGTGGAAAAGAGCAGAGTCTTCATGGAACATACACAACCAATAATTTGATCCAGAGCCTGAGTACTGTGCCCCTCTCTTAAATGTAGGTAGTGTCATTAACGAAGATAGTGTAGGAAGAACTGATGTGGTATGATATAATCCTTGTTATTAATGATCATCATAGATGATGTGAACTTGGTGTGCATCATCCTGACTAACTCTGTGGTGTCTGCACAAAGTTATCTGTCATTTCTTTTGTCCATCTACAAAATTTCAAGCCAATTTCTTCTTTTGAAATTTCTGAAAGAAAAATGAAAATGCTAAAATCATATATATGTATGTTTTATTGAATATGAAAAAAGAGTCAGTCAAATGTACCAAAAATCTCCACTAAAATTCAAATTATTTACAACTCTCATGCAACAGAGTATAGGAGACAACACAAACATACTATCTTCATTACTATAAAAATTTAAGAAAAATGGCTCTAACCCTAACCCTGAAAACACTTGGGACAATGGAAACTACAATTCCTCTACACAATTAAACTTCAAAAGCAAAGACTCTAAGGAGACTAGAAAAACTGAAAAAAAAAAACTTACCAAATATCCTTTGTCCATCACATTCGACAAATCATGTATAAAGGATTACTGCCCAAATATATACAAACATACATAAATATGTTTGTACATTTTATTAAACAAATGATTTTGTTAGTATTTAAAATAAAAATGATTTTATATTTCCTAAATGAATCTTTTCAAAAATATTGAAATTTTTCTCTACCTCCTACTTCTTCAATTTCCTTTTCATGTCTCTCTCCATTTAAGTTCAGAATTTTCTAATCCACCATGACCTACATGCACGGTCTGTTTTTTATTTTTTTCTAGAGATTGAAAAATACTTAGAGGAAGGTATTACCTTACTTGCATCACCATGAAAGTAAGAAATAGATGAGTAAGAGAAAAGAAATGAAAAAAATTGTGCTTAGTTTTATATATATGTATATTTGTGACACTATTTAGATTGCTAGAAAGAAAGAAGAAGAAAAAAGAAAGAAAAAGGCAAGAATTAAATTTAGGTGATAAGAAGCCATCACGAAAAGGACACTGAACGATGTTATTTTTTTTTTTTTCAAACAAAGGAAAGTGGTAAAGATTTTATTTTCATTAGCGAAGAAGGTGGGATCTCCTATCTGTCGCGTTGGATTTATGACGGCGCACCAAGTATGGCAATAGTGAAAATTTCAGGTCGGCCAAATGACCTATGAAACAGAAGCTAAGAGATAATATTAATTAAGCACGCACTGATCGAAAAAGAAAATGTCCTCTGGACCTCCCGCAGGGTGCTGGGAGATAAAAATTAATTAGGTCATACGCTGACCGAAAAACAAAATGCCACTGGACCACACAGAGTTACAAAAACAAAAGACTAAACCATTAGTTATCTACGGAAAGGTCGTTTGGAAAAGGCACCTGTTTATTGTCAGGAGCTGGCTATGATAGCAAAATTATTTTATCAGAACGAATAAGTGGCACCAAGGTGCGATACATCCAGATGAACACCCACTTGATAATTGGCGAAAATCTCGTTGACGAATTCCATATGAAGTGACATTTAGGATAAGAATTGTAATTAAGGGACCACACTACGAAAGAAAAGAAAGAAAAGAAAAAGAGAAAGAGGAAATAATTTTTTTTTTCTTGAGCAAGATTTTTTAAACCGAGGCTAGTCTGGCCACACACACACTGCTGGGCGCCCATTGGCTGAATGCTGGCATGAGCGTTAGGTGAAGGTAATCATGTGAAGTAGGAGGGGAGGCCTGTTGTCACCCCTGAAGGGATCGGTATGAGATGCCACTGTGAGAGAGAGGGGAAACCCGTTGACACCCTCTGAGGGTATGGTGAGATACCAGTGTGAGAACAGAAGAAGGTGGGAAGACGAAAGACTTCCAAAAATGGAAAATAATAAATTTTCCTGACCGAAAACAAAGAAGTGGATTGTGGATTTAGAGTTAACAAGGAACCTCAAACACCGACAAGCCCACCCTGGTTTTGGTCGGCGTCCATATAAGCAGAGTCGCAACGAGTGGATGGCAGTGCAGTTCAGTTGGAGCTGGAGTTCAGTTGGGGAGTCTTGGCAGTCACCTCACAGAACAGCTGACTGAAAGATTCCAGGCATCATAACCTCAACTTCTAACCAAGAATTATTTATTTTTGAAGAATGACTTAGACTCACACCACCAAAACATGTTTTACGAATATCGCCTGAAGATACACCAAAACCAGTTTCTTAAAAGAACAAATTAAGATGTTAAGACTCGCCTAACAAACACAAAGTGTCACAAATCCATATAAATGGGTTGGTAGAAAGATGCAGTCCTGTATTCAGCAACCAGATATAAAATATTGTTATCCTTTTTTAAACACATTTGAACTTTTCGAGTTATTACTTTATTTTCTTTTGCATATACTTGTGTGGTATTACTCTTGTTCGAACTTGACTTCCATTATGGCCCGGCGACTGATTGATTTCATCTATCTAAGATCAAATCACAACGTGGGTAGGTTAGAATAGAAATCAAAACAGTTACTTCAGTAACCAGACATTGGAGGAAAGCTGGGAATGACAAGGCTGATACCGAATCTAACCAGATTCCCATCCGAATCACCAAAAGGTTAGAATGTCACATTTGGTGCTGCGATCAGTACCAAGCCAGTTGGTCGTCACAGGACAGGATAGCACAACGGACGCGGCCAGGCAGACGTTACATTTGGCGCAGCAACACTGGGGGACGTCACATATTTTCAAAATACAAGCAACTGATAAAACAATTTACAAGTATATAGATAAATAAAAATATCTCTGCTCAGACTTCCTGAGGTTGACCTTTGAGGTCAGATGAAAGACAAAATAAGGAAGATGATTTTGATGGGCTGAACCAACATGTGAATGATAGATATAGAAAAAGGTTTTCTGGCGTTGTTTTTTTAACTGTCAAACAATGTGTTTTCCTTCATGTCTGGAATGGCTTCCCAGTGGAGAAGGAACAACCCTCACTGGATAAACAGAACATGTCAACATGAACATTAATAAAATAGTTAAGTTAAAAAAGTTGTTTCATCTCTGGAGAAGATAAGAGAAGAGAGAGAATATATGCAGCATTGTATTAAATTGGTGCAGTGATCGGGACCTCCAAGAATGGTTTGGTATGCAGAATGAGGGTCACAACAACACAACTTGGAAAAGTTCTGAGAGGATTTTCAGACTGAGAACTCAACAAAAGAATATGAAAAAAAAGAAGGTAATCAAGACATAAGGACAGAAAAACACCCCAAAAATAAAAAACTGTAAACTGATGAATTATGGAAGCTAATTTTTATGGAAACATTAAGTTAATTAATTATTTATGGGAATAAGTTGATTTGGCTTGCATAATTTTGGATTTCTGAATGTTTTGGGGTCTGTATCCTGAACAGGGGGAAATTGTCATACCTGGCTATGTAGATAGGGAAACCAGACAATGCTTAGGTAGAATGGGAGGTGTACGCTATGAAGTATTCAGTATAAATGAATATACCCTAAGATACCCATGGGGCCGAGGAAGGGCTTTGATGACCAAAAAGGAATTGGTCAGGTGGCTTGTGAGATGCCAGGTCATGGTAGACAACTAAGGGAAGAAAACCCTTGTAATCATGGTAAAGCCCGTAATGGATTAGTTAGGTAGAATTGAGCTGGTGTGATTGTTTCCCCATGGTGGCAGCCAAGGGCAGAAGGAATTGAGATGATGCGAGTTGAGTTTTGACACACAGAGACAAATGGTAAATAATAGTAATGAATTAATGTTGGTAAAATTGTGAAGATTTGTGCAAGTAAATCTGGTAATACGCAAGTACAAAACTAATTAATTTGTTGTGGTTGAATAAACAGAGTGATAATTGACCGTGTGTGCTGTGTCACTGTGAGTAGAAAATAAGTGTGGATTGTGGTATATTTAAAGTGTAAAATTTATGGGGCAAGGACGTGGCTCAGTTATGGAATTGGTTGACGCTGTGGTGTCAGGATTTTGGGCATGTATTGTGTGATTTTTGGACCAGTATTTTTTTCTGTGAATTGTATATACATTTCATGTAGTCTCAAGTGAAGAGGTAAGGAATTTTGTTCTCCCCAAGAACATTGGATTACAAAGGTGGTAGCTTCTGACCTTGGTGGCAGACCATTGGAGAGGTCAAAGTTCACTGTTGGAGTGATTTGTATCCAGACTGTCATCTGAGGTGACACTAGCTTCCATGACCCAAGGTCAACACCTTGGGTCATGGAAACTAGTGACCAAGAATGGACAAAGGATTGTTTGGTATTCTTTTTTGTTTAAAAAAATGGTTGTGAAGCATGAAAAAACTGGTCAGAGTTTTGTTTGTTCTTTTTGGGAATTATGTATGTGCATGCCATAGGGGTCATGTGACCAAGGCCCACTAAAGAAAAATGTAAGCTGCACACCTTCCAGACATGAAAGAGTAGAGGGGATTTTAGAGTAATATAGTTGAAATAAAATTCATAAATTAATTTCTTTTTAATGATTAGGAAAGGTGTGTTAAATAATAGCTTAGCAGACTATTATTTTGTGAGGAAGTGTATCCCTGGACTTCCAGAGATTGACCTTCGAGGTCAGATGGAAGACAAAATAAGGAAGATGATTTTAATTGGTTGAGTCAGCGTGGGAATGATAGATATAGAGAAATGTTTTTCTGGGGTTGTTTTCTTATCCGTCAAACAGTGTAAACATGTTTTCTTTTGTGTCTGAAATGGCTCCATAATGTTGGACCAACCCCACTGTATAGTTAGAAAATGTAGACATCAGCATGATTAATAAAACAAGATAAGTTAAAATTATCCTTGTGTTGATGTTTTTCATCACTGGAACCAAAACAACTAGTGATCACTGGCCATGAAAAAAGAATGCAACTTTATTATCAAATTGATGTTGTCACCCAAGACCACCCCCGCCATCACAAGAGAGATATACAACAGCCTTAATCCAACCTCAATAAAATTTTATTCAAATTAGGAACAAATATACTAAATATATTCACAATTAATAAAAAATAAGAAAAGACACACCATTACAAATGGACACATGAAGACAATACTAAAAACAAACGACATAAATATCACTGACACATACTTAACAAAATTGACATGACGCCCATAATTTTTTTTTTTTTTTTTAAGAAATTCATCCCAAGCATAGCATGATGCCACTAGTACACAAGGGGTTACAGAGTGGGAGTGAGAGTAAAGAGGTGTGATGGAGGAAAGGATGAAAAGAAGGACAGGGAATAGGTCAGGGCATCTGGAGATGTTGATTGACATTACATTTGAATAATTGTAGATTATAGCTATCAGGGAAACAAGTAATAGGAAGGGAGTTCCACAGATGAGAGGTACGAGACATGAAGCTATTGGAGCAGAAGAGATGGCCACATTTAACCGTTTCAACAATGAAGAGGTGGGACCGTGATGCCAGCCTAGTAGCATGCTTAAATTCATGCAGTCTGAGAACTAGCAAAAGTAGCTCGTTAGAGCAGTTACCATGAAAGTATTTGTAGAAAAGACAGAGGGAGGTGACGGAACATCTGTGAGAGAGCGACTCTAGATGAGATTCCAGATCAGGACCAACCACATTGCTTATCTGTCTCTGGATCTTGTCGAGGACCTTAAGGCAAACATCGGGGGCACCAGATCATATATAGCAGCAGTATTCCATGCAAGGGTGAATTGTTGATTTATAGATTTGAAGGATGGACTTGGGCGAGAAAAACTTTTTGGCAAGACATAGGGAACCAATTTTCCTTGTGGTGGATGAAGCTATTGATTCAATGTAATTATTCCATCTCAGGTCAGCAGACAGTGTGAGACCAAGCAGTCGTAAAGAGGTGCTCTCTTGGAGTTGAGCATTAGACATTCTAATGGGCGGAAGGGATGGTTTCCTGTGGTGAGTAATAGAGAGCAGTTTTGTTTTAGAGGCATTAAACTTAACCAGCCAATTCCTGCCCCAGTCAACAACTGATTGGAGGTCCTTTTTGAGACTAACGGCCAAGTTGGTTTTGTCAGTGATACCAGACTTGCTATTGAGGCAGGAGTAAATAGTTGTGTCGTCAGCATAGATGCCTACTTGGAAACTAATAGCATTGGGGAGATCATTAATGAAGATAAGGAACAGAGTAGGGTCTCGGATAGAGCCTTGGGGAACACCTGCATTCATGGGAAAGGAACTGGATGAGAATCTGTTAAATCTGTTGGGAGTCCGAGCGACAGACTCTCGGCGACTGTCGAACTCTCTGCATTAGCAGAGGGGAACCCGGACGAGGCTTTGCCGAAGGTCAAGGTTTCGTCCGGGGAGGTTGACAGGGCCTGAACCTGTCCAGGCGGGTTCAGAAAGGCCATATTTTTGGCTGAGCCTACGGGCTCGGGGATACCCACATTAAAACGGCCTTGTGCCACATTCGATCCTCGTGGGTGGATTGATAAATACCGAATCTGTTAAAGACGACCTTCATTACATGGTTTGAGAGGAATGATCATATTAAGTCAAATAATCAACCTGAAATTCCATATTCCTTAATATTAATACATTGAGACGTGATTTCCATACCTTGGAAGCACTATGAATCACCTTTGATCTTTGGATGATGGGATCAAAATATCAATTCAAAAAGCTACTCAGTCTTTTAAGAATCTAGAAGGTCATTTTGGGCAAATAGAAATATTAAAGATAGTACTGAGATTTTGGTTTATGGAGCATGTGTACTCTCTTATCTTCATTGCTCTTTTGGAATTTGACTAATATAGCAAAAACATATCAGATCCCTGGAAAGATTACATCAGTGCTGCTTACATGCCATGATCAAAATTGATTGAATATCAAAGACATTGGACAAAGAAGTTTTAGAGATGACTGGCATGACCAGTAGTGAATCAGAAATCCATAAACACAAGCTATGTTGGACAGGTCATTTGATCAGAGAGGATGATAAGCACCTCCCAAAACAACTAATATGCTGACCAATAAAGGCATTTAAAGAGTCATAACATTAGCCTAAAGCATGTTTTAAGGATTTAATAGACAAATCACTCACAGCTTTTAAAAACATTCAGGATAATTGGGAAAATGATACCGCTCCTCAATTAAAATGGAGGAAAGCCCATTGAAGAAAATATGTGCAGTTATGCAAAGTCAAAAATATCTGCAAGAAAGAGGCTGCTGATGGATGATGACAATACACTTTTTGTGTATGATGTTTGTAGCAGTGTATGCTTATCTCAAGAAACTCTAACCAGCAATATGTGTAGCCATACCATAAAACTTCCAACTGACTAAATACAACTAACTTTTCCAGATTTATCCTGTCCAAATTGTAATAAAGTATGTAGAAATAGGTCTGGATACACTAAACATGTGAAATCTCACAATATCAAGAGATGAATTGGAATCAAATATGGATTAAAATATGACAGAATGACAAAATAAGGAACAAATAAGAAACATTTATAAATTTAACATGTTTTGCTTTTATTTAATCATCATCAGAAATTTTTGGAAATGAGTTATAGAAGAGAATGTCCCAGCACATTTGAGTTCAGTGTTGTTTATTTTTCATTCGTCAGGTAGATCTCATGTGTTTATATCTTGTGGTATTTGCATGTGTGTGTGTGTGTGTCTGGACTTTAGTGATCATTTTTGTATCTGTCTGGTGGTGTCCATGTATTTAATCCTGGAAGATGGTAGCAGGAGGAAAATGGAATGGGTGTGTCTGTATGTGAGTATATCAAATTTCTGGTTGGTCTTGTGTGAGTTGGTGGTTTTGGTATGTGTGTTGACTGTTGGTTAAATCTATATTATTAATGTTTGGGTTAATTCTATGGTCAAGGAAAAAATTGTGTGTATCAGGAAATGTGGAGGTATGTGTGTACGCATGTTTTAGATTAATTCTATAATTATTTTTATTATTATTATTTTTATTATTATATAGGAAAAATCATGTATTAGGTTGGTGCAAAAATAATGTCGCTTTCTCACATAAAGTTGAACGTCAAAAACGACATTATTTTTGCACCAACCTAATATCAGGAAATTTGGTGTATATGGGTGTGTGCTGGTTTAATTCTATTATTGATATTATTATTTTTGTTATTATATATGACTTTTGAATGTATCAAGAGATATTTAGTATGTTGGAGTGAAATACTCAAGTTTCATTATCTGCAGGTATTTGGATCTTACATTTTTTAACTATGGGTTAAAATGTTACTGATATGAAAAAGTGTCTGGTGTGTGTCAATGGAAGGCTATTAATTAATACTCCCTCTAGATATTTTTTTTTTTTTTAGGGTAGTAATTTTTAAATCAAAGTTATAGCCTGAGAGAAGTTACAAGTGAGTTTATTGAATTGTCCCAATAGAAGTTTCCCTTTTGATTATAGATGTGAACTTTTAGGGGGTTTTGTGTTATCTTTGCAGAAAAATTTGTGAGTCCCTTATAGAACTTAAAGGTCATTGTAAATCACACAATTATACATATTTCACTGATTTTATTTATTTTATTCAATTTTTTACCCTATAACATAATAATTCATATTTATTTTTAATCTAGTAGTTTAATATTTCAATTTGTACATAATAATTTATTTTGTATATAATTTTAATGAAATGAATGTATTTTTGCGATTCCCATGACACTAAGTGGAAAATTAGTGCAGCAGTATAAATTACCAATGCAATAGTTGCCTTATATATCAATGTATTAGAAATAGTAATACTTGATTAATAAATCAGCAGCTATCATATGCATACATATATTGAAGTGAGAATTATGTATTGGTAATAATAACAACGTATATAAATTTGCCTAAACACAAATGAAATGTTATCTACTAACCGTGTTGCCAATTACCGTGACTAAATGAGTTGTTTCCCTTTGATAACGTGTTTTTTTAAAAATACTTTTGAAATCTTAGGTATAGGTTAACATTCTTTCATTTCAAGTTATTTCATAATTGAAATATAAAACTGAGGGATATTTTAAACTGGTATCTTTTTTTTACAAAAAATGAATCAATATAATTTCAAAGGTAACTATATATGTATATCACTATTAACATATACATTTATCCTTGCATCTATGTCACTATTATACGAGTAGTTTTAGGGAACATCATTTTTGTTACATGTATGACATCCTTTCTTAAGATAAAAATTAGTCTTTGGAAAATAACAAATAACAAAGAAAGAAAAATGATTTTTTACAAGATATAAAATGGAGTCATTCCTCTAATAATAATTCATAAAAAGAAAATATAAATGTAGTAAAAGTTGGCTGTTCAAACTTTTTGAGTGATTTCAGTTGTTATTATTATTGCAGGATATTCCATTCTCACCTACCTATGTATCACAGGAAAGGTGAATCCAAATTATAGATATAGTCTTGACCACACGTGATTCTTTTTTTCTCATTTTTTTAATGCTGGGATGCTCTTCAACTTTTCTTTTCTTAAGACAAAAAAATCATACCAGCTTGACTATAGACCATTTCATTCTTTTTTTTTCAATGATTTTCCTTGTCATCAGTTCAAAACTAGGTATCTATGCTGATTACAGAACTATTTACACCTGTCTTAATAGTAAGTCTAATTGGTTCAATAAAGTCAAATTAGTAGTTGATCTTGAAAATGACCTTCTCACCTGTTCTTAAATGGAGTAAGGAATACCTTGTTAATTTTAACACCTCCAGAATGAAACTGCTCTCTTTAATCATCTGAGAGACCCTTTTTGCCTTCCATCAGTATAGCTGATGCTAACCTCCAGGAGAGTGACGCATTGCGGCTTCTCAGGCTAATGTTTTCCACTGATATGAAATGGAAAGATTATATTGAATCAGTTGCTAGGGTCTGCTACTAGGAAAGTAGCATCAAGTGTGTTGTGCAAGATAATTTTTCTTGCTAGAATCTATTTTACACATTTATAATTCTACCACAGATACCTTTCCTCTATGATACCTAGATTTTATAAATGCAGCACTAGATTGGCAGCAAGTTCTCATCATTTTACAGTTGAAATGGCTAGTTTGTAACTGTAAGTTCTATGCAAATAAATTTTTCCCTTGTACTTCTCACTTGTGGAACTTTCTTCTGGCTTCTTGCTTTCCAGCTCTGCCAGGGCAAGGTCTCATGACCCCTGAATCTATGATATCCCACAATCTATATGGTGCACCCACATTATTACATCTCAATTTTCATAAGGTAGTATTCATAAACTACAAACCTAATTATAATTGTAACCTAATTATGTACAATAATGGAACATATGCAATATAGGTGAACAATTTATCTAGAAAAATTGAAAATAAATACAATGTATCTAAAAATGTAAATCAGAGACATGTCATAATAGATCAGTCCGTCTTAAATAAATCAATAATATTTTGCCGTAACTTGAGATTTTTGTTAAAAAGTTGCATAATTTTAAAACACATTCAGTCAAATTATGATATAAAAATAAAATAATGAATTTTATTCAATGTTTTTTCAAGACTTAGCATGAGCAAAACAGATTCATAAATTTGAACAAAAATCACTGCAGAATAATGTCAAAATCTTCAAAAAATGTTCATCCTTTAATTTTTGCTTAGTTTAATTTGTAACATAGGTAGAAAAAAAAACAAGTGTTGGTATGATAGCGAGGGTCACTAAGCTGATGACTTTAAGAGGACACTTACAGTAAAGACTAAGAAGACTAAAGAGCCTGTTGTAGACTTCACCATATTAATTTAACTTTAGATTAGTAAAAAAGGATCATGCAGAAAAGGATAACTAAAATACATTGTTACACATAAAATTTATTTAACAAGATGTACAATATAAACAATGATATGAAGGAAAGCATGCATTTAAGTAAGAAAAGGTTGAATTAACCAAGAGTTGTCTCTCTTTAAATGTTATTTTAGTGTTCCAAAGTTCACTGGAAGAATGTTCATGAGAGACTCTTGTAATGAGTGTTCTTGAAAGATATTACTGTGTAAGAAGAGTTTATGTGAGTGTGTACAAGGTATGTTCAGCATGTGAGTGTGTACAAGGTATGTTCAGCATGTGAGTGGTGTGTGTGAGTGAGAAAGTTGGTGCATGGTTTCAACTGTTGTGGATTTGTTTGGTAGTTAAATTTTTCACTAATGAGATGAAAAAGACCTTAGCTTAAATAAGTGACTGTAGGCTCCAAATCGCTGTATGGGAAGAATTATTCTTCATGTGCAAACGATCTGATCGGCTGGCATCGACCAATCAGCAAGCGAGCTTTGGGGAGACTTAAGAAAGCTTCTGTGATCCGTTTCTCCCAAAAGTGCACAAAATTGACTACTTGAAAATAAAGCGATAACAAAATTGTCGCATTGCTGCGATTTGTAAATTGTCTATAATAACATAGTGGTGATTAATTAACCAATGAATGCTTGGCATTGTATCTGAATTGTATTTTTGTATGTATGTATGTTCGTGCGTAATAGATCCGCACAAGCCAATTGTTCACGTTCTAATCTTCCGCCTGCCCCCCCCCCCACGCAACAGTCCTTTTTCAGCTACTAAGTGTACTGTAATTTCTTGCTTAAAGCATATACATTTCACTTTCACGACACCCATCTTCAAAGAAGATTTTGTAAAATTTTTGAAAATAATTATTCGAACTGTTATTAAAAAAACCCACAACAATTCAATAAGATTTCATTTCAATGTTTTCCTATTTTTTGTTCTAGCAATTGAATAATTCCTTTAAATTTTCAAATCAGAATAATTGAATTGAAAAAGCCCATATTGGTGCAATGAGATGTTTTATTTTTGACATGAAATAGGTAAGAAAATAATAAAAAATAAAACTAAAAGCAATGAATTTTAAACTCAAAACACGTTTAAACTTTAATTTAATTTTTTTATATTTCTAATTCTAAATTTTTAATAAAATTAATTCTAAGTTTCATAAAAATGTGTATAGAATATTCTTATTGATTAACTTAAGAAGATTAAAGATAATTTATTTTTAAACAAACAAACTTACAGTACCTGTAGTCCTTTTTCAATTTTGATCTTTTGTACTTTAGAAAACTGCTGTTGTTGACAACTCATCATGGGCTAATATTTAATGTCCGTAAAACGTTATTTTCGCTGTTTTAAAATTTAAACTAAGCAAAAAATAAGGATTACTTTTTTTTTTTTTTTACAAAATTCAGTTAGCTGATCCCTAAAATTACTGATTTAATTTGAAACAAACTTCAGGACAAATATTAGATTTTTTAGAAACAAATTTAAGATTTTTTAAATTTGTTTTCATTTCACGTCTAATGGAGGTGATGAGTAACCGTGCTAATAAATAATCCTTTAAAAAGTGTCTAAAAACTTTATTTCCATACGTAAATTTATTTATTTATTTATTTTTTACAGATTCTTTAAGCTATTATCTCTTACATTTTTAACCTCAAAGAAGATATTTTGCATTAAATTATTTAAAATGCATTTTTCGTTTTTGTCTGTGCTGTTACCTAATTTTTTTTGTAAAAAAACCTGTCAATTGTAATAAATAAACTAAAAAGTATACTGTGTATCGACTCTGTAATGGAAGTACAATAATTGTAAATGTAATTGGTTTGCTACCTTTATGCAAATTTACAAAGAAACTAAAAAACATTTTTATCTATTGCTTCAGTTCTGTAGTTCTCAGAACATTCGATATGCTGCATGCACTTACTTAAACTTAAGGAGTAAAAAAAAAAAATGTTTATGTACTGAAAAAAGTAGATGGTATGCAAAAACTACCAACACTCTTTTTTTTAACTTTTGCTTGCACACACCTCTTGATCAAGTTTGTAACCAACGAAAATCTATCTTTTTTTAGTTATTGTATGACGAATGCTTTTTAAATTGCAAATTAAAAAAGTTAAAAAGATCAATGCTGACATTGATTGTGATGGAATATCTCACCCCAGGCCTTGATTCTTTCACAATTAAAACTACAAACATTGTTTCTCGAGAGACTGGTATTTTAGCGATCCTTCATATTGAAGGATCGCTAAAATACCAGTCTCTCGAGTCTTGAAATGATTCTTATTTTTGTTGAGAGAAGGTCCGACAACAATAACATAACCAGATGAACTCTGACTCATCTCTGTTCCTAGATCGTTATAAAAAACTAAAAAGGAAACTGGAAACAAATATCTTTTCCTTCTTTATTTCTTAATTTGGGTAGAGAAAAAGTTTGAATCGGAGAAAAAGAAAGAAAGAAAATGATAGGGTGATGAAAAAGGCTAATAAATTAAATATCAATTTTGCTTTTCATGTTTGGACATGTCACTGCAACAAACAATCTTGGTTACTGGAGAGCAGTTTTTTTGTTTATTAGTTGTCAACTGTCCAACCCGGCAACACGAAGAGGATTTTCACAACAATTTTTACCATCACCATGTTTCACTCACTGTATCATTATTAGCATCTACAAGTTAAACTTTAACAATCACGTAAACTAAACAACAAGGTATACCAGAATAATGAACTTACGGGCAAGTCTGAGACTATTTCTCGTAGTTTTGGGTTTTCTTTCTTTCTTTTTTTACCCTTCCGAATCAAAATATGTTATCGGACATTTAATAACAAAAGAGGTGAGTAAAAAAATGTTTCCTCTTAAAATATAATTCAATAACAACAACTTAGAAGTCCAATCCATGCTTGCTTTTTTTGCAACTTTGTTCAATAACCATAAGAAAGGTAGTATATTTGGCAACTCATACAGAGATAAAGAAAGAGAGATGTTTCAGTTTATCATTAAAAAAAAAAAAAAAAAAAAAGGGTTAGTGACGTTTAATTAGTAATTATATTTATAGTCACAATTAAATAAACTTCCAGTAGCTAAAATTCAAATTTACAAATTTTGCTTAAATTTCTGGAATGACAATTTATCATTTTTTTTACATTATTTACCTTTGGACTAATTATTAATAATAATATCCTCATTTTTGTTGTTATTGTTATCACGTTTTGACCGTTATATCCTCATCAATATTCAATCAATACTTGTGAATCCGGGTAAACATTAGTGAATTTCAAACTGAACTCTTTCTCTAAATCTACTGGGGTAAATGTTTTTTTGTTTTGCTGTTCATGTCAATTATCAAGGGATATCTCATGTTTTTCTTGTTAGTACAACATTATTAAGAAGATAAAAAGTAATTCAAGAATAGTAAATAAAAAATAATATAATAGACTAGGTTTGTTTATTACACTTTCTTTTGAGGTGTGTGTTTAAATATCATTTATTAAAATGTTTTAAAATAGAAAACAGCCAAAATGAAGCTAGCTTAGTAAAAAATGGCTTGAATAAAATTTGATGTGTACAGCTCTGTATATGTGAGGGTCAAGTATGATGTTGTAAAAAAAAAATGACAAAAAAAAAAAAAGATACATGAATAAAAATTGGTTTTCAAAAATTTGAGATTCTAGTTTGATGGTCTCGGAGCCTGCTAAAATAAAGTTTGCAAGCAGGTGTGGTTTAAAAAGATACTTTTGGTGATTTTATAAACAATGGGGATAGGAAGTTATGCCCCCAAAGAAAATGATTTTGATGATTCAATCTGGAGCCTATATTAGTCAAAGGATCAGAAGTGTCTAAACAAAGATGCACTAAAGAGAAGGGTTTTGGCAAAAGAGTTTTTGAAGGATTTCAGGTGAAAGTCATTGGCATTTTCTGAGAGTTGAACAAAGTTGAACTAAAGAGAAGAGAAAGGTTTTGACTTCCACAGGCTGTGCATCTTCGATCTGAACAGAGACTGAAAATGAGGCAGAAGAAGCAGAAAGGCAAAGATTCTACAAATTTAGAGAGGTATATCATTATCTTTCTATAATTATTTATGAAAGTTTTTCGCAAAAATTAGAGGTATTAACCCTGATTTTGAACCTTTTATGAAAATATGAGATTTATCTCATTTTTGAATCTCAGTTTGTAAAACTGAACTATTGTCTAAACAGTAAACAAACCAGAAACCCATCGAGAAGTCTTCCTTCTTAACTCTTTTTGACAATTGAATGAATTGAATGAATATTTTGTTGATAATAATAATTATTTTTCTGAGACCAAGAGAATTGCATTTAGAGTTGTTATCTTGCCAAAGTGTTTGGCACACAAAGGAACATTTTGTGCAAGCTTGTTTTATAAATTTTGTATTCTGTACTATTATTTTTTTATGTCATTTAATAAATGTACATTTCTTTCAAATTTCACACCAGAGTAAGAGTCTTGTGCTTTTTTCATTTGTGCCATTCAAAATACTTGGGATAAGAGATTTGATGTTCTCTCTTCTCCTTTTTCTCATAATAAATCCTTTTATTACTTCTCACTTATTGCTTGCCCTGTTCCTACTCGGTACACCCTTAGACTGAGTGGAAACAGACTGAGCGATAACTAAGAAGTACTAAATAAGTACTGCTCAATAAGAACAATCTACTCCTGTGGATTAAATAAAGGGTTCAGTTTGAAATTCCCTGAAGGTTACCTGGATTAAAAAGCACTTAAAGAAAGCTGGAGGGTACAACAGCCAAAACATTGTGATAACAACAACAAAGATGAGAATATTAGTTCAAAACTGTATTTTATTTACTTTTTATGTAAAAGTTCATGTAAATTGACTTGTGTAGATGTATCTTTTCTTATAAACAGTCTTATTTTTGTAAAATGTTTGTAGAAATGGATATGTGTCTCATCTAGAGAAAGTTGATACATTTATAAAAGGAAATACAAGCATATTAACTGAGAGAAGCTAGAACATATTTTCAGTTATTAGTGATCCTTCTGATCCCAAGGTGCTTCATTTATCTATTTCGGGGAAAGTAAGTAACTTGGTGTAGATTTGTGTAGATGGGTTGATATTTTTGTATTTGTTGACTATGACCTCTTGCAATTTCTCATATTTATTAGGAAATACAAACTGAAAGGTTTCTGGCATTGCTCTAACCAACAGTGATTGGTTGAAAATTTTCTTTTTGTCCCTTCTGATCAGTTTTCTACTTACAAACACAAATTTCTAATGTTATTTAGATGTTATTTTGGTGGTTCATTTTTGGAGGTTACTGTTTTGATACATACATACATGTTTGTGTTTGTATGTGTGCAGTGATTTTCTTTTGTTGTGCCTATTTGACATACCCCTGAAACCTTTATATACTAATTATTTTAACTACTTCCTCACCAATTATTTTTTGAAAAATGTTTTATTTTCAGATGAATTTTTTTATTTGTTTTTAATATAGTAACTAAGAAACTGAGGCACAACTTAAGCAGTGCTTAAAACCTCTACCAGACGTATGCATTGACAATTGGACTCATTTCAAGCTCAGAATTGCATAAAAAATCAAGATCAATGTATAAACACATCTGTAGCTGGTTTTTGAACATTCAGTTTTGGGCATGTTTATTTGCCAATGTCTGAAAAAGATACTTTTGGTAAAAACATAGATACATGTCTATGCTGGGGAAGGGGTTAATAATTACATTTTGAATATTACTACAATAGTCTCCTTTCAAATTTCAGAACACTTCTGTATAATTTATCATAGTGAAAAAAAGATATATTTTTTCCAAGTTATTTGTATTGCCAAAGATGATTTCTTTGGATTATTTGAAACTTTGTGATCATTTATATAAGAATTACTAAAACTAGTAATATTCAACTTATTTAATTTGGAATAGTATGTTTTTGAACAAATGCTTATTTGTACATCAACTATCATTCTTTGAAATATTTCTGCCAATCTTTTGTTATTACAATTATCAAAAATACTATTATTTATGAATATTTCAACATAAGATTCCATTCTGTCCACAGATACTTGATGAGTATATATTATCATTCATCTCAATGAAGAAATGGTAGACACTGAAGAACTTTGTAGAGCCCATTATAAGGTGCTTTTAAAGATTTCCTAATACAACCCACACTTCATGCTTTATCACAAGCCATAAGTTAATTTCGTATATATGGTTTATTCAAAGTATGAAAATTTCCTTTAGAAAAGTAATTTAGGTCAAACTGGAACATGGTTCTACACAAATGTTTAATAAGCTTAACTATTTACTGCATTCTCTTTCATTGTATCAGATGAACTGATCAATAGTTAGATGATTAATATTGAGGAACTACTTCCAGCACAAAAAGTAAGAATTCTAATTCATCAGATGTACCGCATTTAACAAGGATTGATAATGCCATGATTCATTACAAGTGTGTTTTAATCATTCTGTTTGCTTTCTTTATGAAACCATTCAACTGATTTCAGTCTAAGAAAACCAAACATTCATGATATTTCTAAAGATAACTCATTTTCAAATTGACTTTCCCTGTCATGATATGTAGTGGGGTTCCAAATCTTGTAATTCATATATTTAAAAAGGTTTCAGCTACTGATCGTGCAGTAATTCCCATATGTCCTTCAATCCAACAAAGATGAACAGTTGATATACATTAAAAGGGTTTAAATAGGGATCTGAATTATTACAAACTGAAGGGTGTGGTAAAAAAATATTTATATGAACAATATTAGAAACGTTAGAATTCGAAACTTTCAATGGGAGATTTTGTATTAAATTTTGACTGTTGATAAGATAGACACTGTAGACAAAACTAATTTATAGATTTATTCATACTTGGCTAATAATATCTGGATATTGAAGTTTATTGCATCCTAATCAGGAATTATACAATATGATCTACTTCATATGTGAACTATTAATAATGGTCATATTACAATTATGTATAAAATTACAGGTACAGAAATTAAATTATCTGGGTATTATGGTAGTAATAGATGATGGAAAATGTAACATAAATACAAATGTGTGTAGGAATAGTGAAACATGCCCTCTAAAAACTAATCAAAGAAATTAAGAGAGAGGAAATGTCCTTAGATACAAAGAAAAGTGTTATGTTGGATGATCTCACAGTTGAAGAAGAGATTTGAAGTGACAGAGATGTGATTTTACTGGTGAATGCTGAGAATACACCATATGTCTATGCATGTAAACAAGAATATTTTAAGAAGGATAGGAACTAAGAGGAAACTGTTGCTAATAGTCAGAAAAAGACAGCTGAGGTTTTTGGAAATATAATGAAAAAGGGCTCGAAGCCCACATGATATCACTCCTGCAGGCCACTCACCTTGCTGCTGACAGAGAACCGTGTCTCCCTATGATGCCTAATAGCACAAGTGAAAGGAAAAATTAAAAAACTAAACTAATGAAAAAAGGAGACTTGAAAAATTTAACACTCACTGCATATATTGAAGGCAAGAGAAGCTAGTGGAAACAGTAACATACTTGACAAGTTTGATTGAATGGATGACAGAAGAACAGAGGTGGGAGTAAAACAGTAAGAGTTACTTAGAGAAAGAAAATATAAGAAGTTATGGAAGCAATGATCGCCTATGTCTTGAATAGAAAATGAAAGAAGAAATCTGCTACTCATTCTCTAGCAAGTTACACTTTTGAACTTCATCAGTGTGCACTTTTAGTGTCTAGAAATTTAACCTTTTTTAAAAAATCTTTTTCCTTGATAAGCTATCTGTTTATAAGAAAAAGAAAGGAGTTACTCTCTGTGATCTTGCTTAACTATTTGGTTAAAATCTATAGATATAAAAATTACAGAATTATATAGATTTCACCAAACTAGGGTCAAAACACTACAGCTATACATTTTTTTAAAAACAATTTTACCAGCAAAGGAAAATTATCACCAGAAATAGATTTCACCTTTACTGTATTTTTCATATGGTGTCTAGTATCGTTTGCTTTGTTTTGTTTTGTTTTATGGCATATCAATGTCAATGGATCATTTAATGCTGACAAGATTTTTATTGCTGCTAATATTTTTTTCCAAAAATCCATTTCTGGTAATATTCCTTCCTTCAAAAAATTCATTTCTGGTAATATTTTTTCCTTCAAAAATCTATTTCTGGTAATAATTTTCCTTCGCTGGTAATATTTTTTTAAAAAAATGTATAGTCGTAACGTTTTCTTTTTTTTCTTTCAAAAATGTATTGCTGGTAATATATTTTTTTCTTTCAAAAATGTATTGCTGGTAATATATTTTTTTCTTTCAAAAATGTATTGCTGGTAATATATTTTTTTCTTTCAAAAATGTATTGCTGGTAATATATTTTTTTTTTCAAAAATGTATTGCTGGTAATATATTTTTTTCTTTCAAAAATGTATTACTGGTAATAATTTTTCTGGTATTAAAAGCTATTTTTACACTTTCATAGTGTTTTGACCCTAGTTTGGGTGTTAACTATTTGCCCATAACTGGGACCCTAACAGGTGCTACCACCTCGAGTCAGGGTGGACCTGGTAACACCAGCAATTAAGAGGTGGCTCCATGCTCCTCAAAATCTCCTGATCAGAAGCCTTGCTGTCGGACATCTTACCAAGGACGTGAATATAGTTTATCGTCATACCCAAGATGGCTCTAGTGTCGTAGTAGTTGCCTCACATGTTAAAAGTTCCATTTGAAAAGGCAACTTCAAACCATGTTATATTTTAAACTGTTGTTTATTCAACAATAAAAAAAATATCTTTGAATATTCATAGAAATACATTCAGAAATATTGTCTCAAAGAAAATGTTTTCCTGTTTCTTAGTACTTTTTCTTAGCTTTTGGAAAGCATCTTTCACTATTTTAATGCAACTTAAGATTTTGGTGTCAGATTTCTGGCATCTGTTAAAACACATCTCAGATATTTATGTTATTGTACTGTTTGATTTTGTGTGCTATAGAATCAAGCAAGTAAAAATAAAATTATATTGGCCTGTTCCTCTTGTTGGCAACTATATATTCTGGTTTCTTACAATTCATGATTAGTCCTTTCTTTTCATTTTCCTGTTCTACCTTGTCTAGGAATTCCTGCAGTTTTCTTTCTTTGTCTGCTATCAACATGGTGTTATCTAACCATTTGGAGATTTCTTTTTCTTCTCCTAGTTTTATTCACTATGAAATAATTATCTATAAGCATGAAGACTTTAGCAAGGATGCTTACAGAGATGAAATATGCTGAAGACATTATTAAGGAGAACAGGATTCAGGGGGACAAAAGATGGAGATTAACGCTGCATTGAAATTTATGAAGATCATAGGTGGCAGGGAAGCAAAAAACCAGAAGAGTTTCAAAGGCAAGAAATATGAGAAAAGAAACGATTAGAATACCAGTTATTGTTACAGGAAGGCTCATTAGTACAATTGCCATGAAAATATTTATAAAAAAGACACAGTGAAGCCATGTCACAGTGATGCAAAAGTGATTGAAGTTGAGATGCCAGATATGGCAGCAATATTCAGTGCACAGATGAATATATATGTATGTGTGTGTGAATTCTATGTAATATTAACTAATAATTTGAGGGAAATACACAATGTCGGTGTATTACTTAATTATACAAAACTGGTAATTTTTTTAGTCATATATATCTATACTTCTGCTTCTTTTTATATTTAGCCACTACATTTTTCTTATTTAAATAAAAATGCATGTAAATTATTTATGTCTTTTTGTCTGATTTTTTTTTCATCAGTGGTCATAATAATGTAAAAATATAAAAAGTTAACTGATTACTGTAGCAATTTTAACATATAACCTGGAGATAGGCAGGCAAATAATTTCCTAATTGGGCCACCATTCTGTAGTTTGAATATAAGATGAAATTAATTTAGAAATACTAATTTAAAAGGTTTTTATATTTGTGATTGAATTAGTCACTTGTAGTTCCCCGTTTTTTTTTCCAAATATTAAAATGTTAAATTCATTTAAAGTAATGAAAACTAAATTTTTTTTTTTTTTAAACATATCACTGTTTTAATTATTTTTTTCAATAATTACATTCATTTGGGATATTAATTTTTTTCTTTTTTGTCCTTGTTGAATAAAATCTTTTTGTAAAGTAGTTTTATTCCTTCCATGACCTTTGGCCAGAGTTGAATAACTTAAAAGTACAAATGAAAAATTAGAAAGGCCAGGTTAAATTTTGTCCGTTTGTCATTAATTTCATTCATTTAAGTTATACTTAACAAATACAACTAGACTCAACAGCCATTGCACAACTTGCACTTTTTCTTTCTAACCTAATTTATATATTTTTTATTAATTTTGTTTATTAATTTCATGTATATAAATTTACATTTAATATGCACTTAATAACTTTATTCTGTCAGTAATTTCTGAAATATATAGGTGAGTAATGTTGATATTTTCAATGTCAAAATCTGTAGAATTTCCTCAAGTCCAAATTGGCATATTAATACTATTCATTCTTTTTAGATAGGCAGCAATTTCTGTTCTTTTTTCTTTTCATTTCATTTTGTGTTTTAAATCCCTTCCCATAAAACATAAAATGGTAATTCAGAAGAAACAACACAAAACTTTATTACATTGCAGAAAATCTTATGGTGATGACCATATCACCATTAACAGAATGAAAAATAATGGATAGAAAACATTTTAATATAAAATCATTACATCAATTGTAAAATTACATTCAAATATATACTTTTATCAGTAAAGTATATATAAAATATATCAGATATTAAATGTTCCATTTTCAAAGCTTGTTTAAGTTATATAAATTAAGTATCACCATTTTTTTTTAAAATTAGTTCACTCCAAGCAAGGTAATAATGGCATTAAAATGCAAGTGGCTGCAGGGAGTGAAAGAGAACGAGAAGACTTTGGAAGGAATTGGAAACCCAATCCTAAACAGGAAATTTATTTTACTGCTGGAAGCATACAAAAGACACATGTATATTATCTTCTTTTATGTGCTGTCTCTCACAACTTCCTGTTCTTTTTTAGCTCTTAGCAATGTTTACTTTTTTAATATCCTTCCAACCCCATGATCTGTCATCTATTTACACAAGCTCATTAAGTGTTACTCGCTGTTTCCTGCTTACCTTCACTATGTCCTGCCAGTATCAAATTCTACAAGCCTTCATTATGTGTCCCAAAACTTCCAACTGTTTCTTTCTGAGTCTAAGTATAGACATTTACTTGTTTCCATTTTCTTTTAAATTTCCTCACATGCTCCATCCATGGTATTTTCAGAATTCTTATGTAGAAACATATTTCTATTGTCTCAAGTCTCCTTGATCTGTGAGATTTTTCAGGATTCACTGTCATACAGGAAGATTGATATTACATAGCAGTTCTACACTATTTTTTTAAAATAGTGTTCAATTAGTGAAAAAAAAAATGATTCTTTTTATTAAAAATAAGAAAACATTTTTTTAATTGTTTTATTTTATATCAGTAAATATACAATAATAAGCATACAAAAGTATTTCTTCTAAGAGAAATAGTTTTATGTTCCTGGTAACAATGTCTGTCAGCATTGATTGTTTGAGTTAGATAGTAAAACTTTCAACAGTTTATGCAAATGATGTTCATTAACCAAAATGGGATATTAACTCTCATGTCTCTCTTTCTTCTAACACAACCGGCTTGGTCATTATCTTTCATTGCCAAATTATCTTCTCCAAATTATCTTGTGTGCTGCATTATATGTACTTAAAATAACTCAAAGTTGATTTCATGAGGTAAAGTTTTGGCACTTTTTAATAATTATACCAAGTCTTAGTTTACATTATTTACATTCAAACTAATGTCATCATTTTTTTTTTTGCTGTTATTACAAAATATTTAACTCCTCATTCCAGATAGAAATTGTCAATTTTTAGCATCAGAGCTGATTAAAGAATTTAAAGTTGATTTGACCTGGAAGGCTATAAGGCTATTAAGAAAAAATATATGTTTGGAATTGAGTTGACTGAAACAAAACAGGGTACACCTGACTTACTAGTTGAAGTACTTTTGCAATTTAGCTAACCAATGTTAGTTTATATTTCTTAGTACATAAATAGCTTTATGCAGCCTTTGTTCATTTTACTTTTATCGCTATATATTGTTATGATATTGACAATTTGGACCAGCTATGACAAGCCAAGACCAACTATGATGAGCTTAGACCAGCTTAGACTAGCAGCCCGAGCAAAAACACTTGGGTTCCCCACGTTAAAAACTGACCTTGTGTCACAACCTGACTCAGTCGGGGGTTGAGTAAATAAGAAAACCCCTACTTACTGGTCACAGGGCTCCGTCCATGTGCTGGTGGTATCACGGCTATGACTAGCTTGGACAACCTATGACCAGCTTAGACCACTCGGGTCCCCACATTAAAAACTGACCTTGTGTCACAACCTGACTCAGTCGGGGGTCAAGTAAATACCGTGAAAACCCCTCCTTGGAGGGATTGTAACGCAGGCTTGTCATCTCTCAGTTGCCTCTCTGTCTTTGGGCAGAGTGCGCTCAGAGGCTTCTCTGTCAAAGGACAGAGAGGCAACTGAGAAAACAATACTGAGAGGTGCCCAGCCCTGGGGAACAGCTGCCCAAGGTCGCACCCAGGGAGGGATCATTTCTCACACCGAGGCCAGCACAATCGATGGTTGCAGGGGCTATGGGGAATTTTTATCCGCTCTTTCACGAATGTAATGACTGGAACCTTGATGGATATCTTTTTGCGCAACTCTGTGCCCATATTCACAGCTTCTTGCTTATGTCTAATTACCTGTAATTACCATGTAGTGATCACTAGCTGAATGCTCCAGGACCTCCCTAGCTAAGGATATAGGATCCCCCGCCCCCAGCCACTGCCCAGGAAAGACTATCCTTAAGAGCCTTCACCTTGTTAGCCTTATCTAGCGTGAGCCGTTTGCTGAACTCGGTGGTGAAGGACATAATTCTATCCTTAAGCCTCTCCCACCACCCACTGCACTACATTAGTCAGCAGTTCCTAGAAGTCCTGCCTGTTCAGTAAAGACAGATTGAACTTCCAGTATCCAGCCATTCTAGGCCTACCATCTAATACCATCCAGGCACAAACTCGTTTGTGATCCAAATAGCCTAACCAGTGGAACATCGGACAATCTAGTAAATCTACATCGGCCCTGCTAACATTCTATCCAGGTAGCTAACCACCTGGGTAGAAGGACAATTAAGAGCCCACAACCACATCTTCCCTCTGGCATGATCACCCCGATATCTATTGATGAGACCAAACTCACCGATCAGATCAACCAAGCCACGATCACCCGTTCTCCCGCTAGCTCCCCGCCCCCTGTCTACGAATGACGACATGCCAGTTCCCCACGATCAACCAGCTCTTGGCATCGGCATGAACAAGGCCTACCCTCAGATCCAGGGTATGGCCAACCAGCAAAGAAACCTCTCTGGCCTGTTGATCCCCGTATGCTGAATAGACGATAAAGTTGCTAGCCAGCACACACGCATCGATGTCGCAAACAAAGTGAGTCTCTTGGATTGCGGTAACATCCACTCCGAATGACAAGAGGTCATGAAGCAGGCGAGCAGCCTTACCCTGATCCCTTAGGCCCTTTGCATTTAGACTGGCTATCTTAATAGATATGATTTAGGTCTAAAAAAGAATAAAAGTAAAAAAAAAAAACCCTATTCACATACTGGACGGAAATCTGTTGCAGTAAGGACCCCGACAGATTGCCCTAGGCTCCCTGTGCCCATCACTGACGTCATCCGTTCATCTAGGACAATACAGCCAACGTCCATGGGATATGTTAGCTTTACTGCCCTATATAACGAGTCGTGGAGAAGTACGGGGACCCTCCCTGCACAAAATTCAGACATCTTTCTTAGAATTGGCATTCCTGTCACCAACCAACCACAGATCTGGGAAAGCGTCCTTTACCTCGTCCAAGTGGTACCACACTTCTAATGATCTCCCAATGTTCCTTATAAATATAATGACGCCCGAGGATTGGGGGAAATTACGGGGGTCCTCTAATCGACTTTCCATCTACAGAAGGATGAATTTGAATAAAGGACTTAGGAGGGATCTTTTTTGAGTGGACAAGTCTTTCTCCAACTCTTCTATGATTACCTTGCAAATGTCCTACAGTCTGGCAAAATACTTCTGGGGTGGAAAAGAAGTGGATGTGGGAGTGGGTGTAGAAGCTAAACCAGGGGATGATGTTGAGGGAGTAGGGGACGGAGCTATGTAGGTGAATTGGATAAGGCTCCTTGCTCCGGAGGTGCATACTTTTCAACATGTGCGAGACGTTTCAGCAGCATTTCGAGAGCCGGTTTACCAAGGAGCTTAGTTTGGATGGTTTGCCCTATGAATTGTACTTGAGGCTGTCGCACATCTTTGTCCCGATTTTGACCGTCATGTTCAACAACAGGTTCGGCCAGGGGTTTGTCCCCAACCAGATCTCCAGGGGTGTGGTCACGCTGTTGAAAAACGGCAAGGGTAGTGGGCAGGATTTAGATGACTATAGGCCCATAACTCTGCTAAACAGAGTTAAAGATTTTGGCCAAGATCCTGACGGAGCGTTTGCAGTCATTTGCCGAGTCTGTTGGGACCTGAGCAGACTTGCGCTGTGAAGGACCGAGCAAACTGCATCAAATCCGCATGATCATAGAGGCCGTGGCTGGTCAGACTTGGCATCGAAGGAGGTTGTCCGTGAAGGGCAGGGTGGAGGCGTGTGTCACTTAGGTCTTTCCTCTTGTCCTTTACCGCTTGTCTGTACTTCCTCTCTGTAAGGGACATAAGAAGGCGCTCGAACGCTTGCTATCATTCATTTTATGGAGGGGACGCAAGTATCAGGTCAACAGAGAAGTCTGTGCACAACATCCGTGTCATGTGAGTCTGGGAATGCCACACTTGGCGAGTTACAAGCTCACCTCGAGGTTGGCTTTCTTACGCCGCGAATTGACAGGGTATTCGATTATGGCAGGAATTGTAAGGGACGCCTTCCCTTGCCTTATCATCAGTCTTCCCATCTCGCGGGTTGAGCGTCGTCGTAAACCCCAGGATTAATTGGATTTCCTTCGCAAGTGTCGATTGGCTCTAACCATCTTGGAAAGCTATGACCAGCTAAGACGAGCTATGACTAGCTTAGACCAACTTGGACAAGCTAAGACCAGCTAAGACCAGCTAAGACCAGCAGCCCGAGTGTAGACACTCGTGTCTCCACGTTAAGATCTGACCTTGTGTCACAACCTGACTCAGTGGAGAGTGGGGTCAAGTAAATCAACCGGTCTCTCGAGTGGTATACGCATTCTGATCCTTACCGATCACAGGGATCCGTCCCTGTGCTGGTAGTATCACGGCTATGGCATGCTTGGACTGTCTCTGACCAGAATACGACCAGCTATGATCAGCTTAGACCAGTTCTGACCAGCTTGGACAAGCTATGACCAGCTATGACCAGTGGCCCGAATGAAGACACACGTGTCCCCACATTAAAACCTGACCTTGTGCCACAACCTGATCCAGTGGGCCGTCAAGTAAATGTCCACTATCTCGAGTAGTTTGTAATACCCTATTCATCATCTCTCAGTTGCGTCTCTGTCTTTGGACAGAGTGTGCTCAGGGGCTTCTCTGTCAAAGGACAGAGGGGCAACTGAGAAAATAATACTGAGAGGTGCCCAGCCCTAAGGAACAGCTGCCCGAGGCCGCGCCCTCTCATTGTTCCTAGCCTGGGTGTACGTGCTGGGGCTCCCCACATTAAACCGACCGTGTGCCACAACCTGACCTCGTGAGGTGGGGGGTAGTGAGTAAATACGAATTACTATAAAGTAAAGCTGGAGCTTTTTAATCTCAGAATTTGTGGGAGAAATAGAGCCTCAATTTCGCATTTATTCATATAGATTCCATAATATACGTTTTACTTAATTAGCTATCATGTTTCTCTAATTCTTCAAATGTTGAATGTATAACTGTGGCGGACTTCACCACATTTATTTAACTTAGATTAGGAAACCAAACTGACGCGAAGAAAAAGAGGATAAGCCAAAGAAATCATTACACATAAAATTTGTATTTAACAAAATGTAAAAACAAGGATTCGAAAGAAAAGCATGCATTGAGTAAAACAAGAGTTGCTCTCTTTAACTATTATTTGTGTTCTAAAGTTCACTGAAAGCAATAAGGTTGGAATAATTTCTGGCAATACATATTTTCGACAATTTTGCCGTGTAAGAAAAAAGATTATGTGAGTATAGGGAATATTCAGCATGTAAGTAGTGGTGTGAGTGAGAAGGTTGGTGCATGGTTTCAAATGTTGTGGATTTCTGTGGCAGCTGAGATCTCACTGGTTTACTAAGAATTTTCTTTGGTTGTCATCGGCTCCGAAAGCGCAGCGTAGGAAGAATCACTTTTCACGTGCAGACAATCTGATTGGTTGGCATTGAACAATCAGCGCGTGAGCTTTGGGGAGACTTGCGAAAAACTTCTGGGATCCGATTCTCCCAAAAGTGCACAAAATCGACTATATGAAAATATAGCGATTATAAAATTGTCGCATTACACAGTAGTGTTGATTTACTATCCAATGAATGTTTGTGGTTGTATAATTTGAATTTGCATAAGTATGTATGTATGGGTGTGATGATGATGATCGTCGCATAACTAATTCTAATTTCTTTTTTCCATCTTTATACTATATTAATTTTATCTTATAAATTGTAAATAAAAATAATTGTTTGTACGAAAAATAAGGATCTACGTACATCAAATCGTCTTTAAATTAAGTGGCAACAGAAGAATTACCGTTGAACTTTTAAAAGGGAAGCTTAAACACTAATTCAATACTTAAATGCTGCGATCAATTTTGAGTTCTCCCGTAGTCTATTGATGCCTATCGCATCTACTCCTCTCTAGCTATTGTAATGATGGCCAAACCAAGAGTCCTCACAGGAGCTAGTTTAAATGCCGCCCAATAAGGCGGATTTTAGGCTAGTTTATAATAAATCGTGCAATGCAATTTTGGATGCAAAAAGAAAATAAGAGTTACTCAAGATCAACAGAGCTGTTTTTGTTTTAGTGTACATGAACAGTGGACTCATTGTATTACAAAAGTGGCTGTTGTGCTTTTATTTTTATGAGGAATAAATATCAATATTTATTATACTCTTGAACCGCCTACATGGTTTTCAAAACATAAAAAGAAATAAATTACTCTTCACTGACATAAAATTAAAAAAATTCTGCAGGTGATTTATAACAAAAATACTTAAGTATATTCCTTGTGCAGAGAGGTTAACATGTATCTGCAATTTAAACCCGTGAGTTAATGTCCAAAATAACTATTGTGTGGTGTGACTGAAATGAATAGAGACAGATAGACAGGCTGATTAAAATCTATTCCTCCTTTTCCCCATGCAACATAAATGACGCGAGGAAAGACGTACTGAAGGTTAACAATATTTATTTACAAAAACAAAATGAAACAACGAACTTAAGTGAATATATTCCCAGTGAATGCAGTGTTAAGGGATAAATAGAGAGAGGGAGTTCTTGTTTTACTTAGTTGCAGGATGATTTCTGATCAGTGGGTCAAAGAAGTTTTCAGGATTTATACTGATGGTATTGGAAATCATGATCGGATTTGTTGTTTCGAGCCGGATTAGTAGTTTGTGGGTTGTATGAAGTTGTTGTTTGACTTCATATTCCATGTCGTATTATTTCTATTGTGCAGTAATTCGTATGTATTCTTCAATTGTCTGTGAGATGATCTCTAGGTCTTATCGTAAAGATGGCAACTGCATCATGCATCTATTCTATGTGTACCTCTGTGTCTCTCTCCCTCTCTCTGTTTTTCGCTGTCTGGGCCTGTTCCTAACTATGGGTAAGCCCCCAGACAGGATTTTGAATTTAAGCGGGAAGGTATTTCATTGATCAGTATGGACCAATAAGGATGTTTAAAGATATTGGTATCTGTTGCTATGCAGATATTGTGTAGGCATTTGTATGTGTAGGCCGGTAGTGACAATAGTAACACTTTGTCTTCACTGCTATCAGTTATAACAATGTTATAAAAAGCTGATATTACACAAGCATTTGAGATTGTGTTGCTGCATGATTTCAAAATGAACCTAACTTCAACCGAAATGAATCAACCAAAAAAAGTGATCAGAGGAGAAACCATCACCTGTAAATGCTTATGAAATTTCAGAACAGCAAGATGAGAGATAGATATGCTTCGCGGTAAAGTGATTATTAGAGCAAGATTAAGAGTAAGAAGACCAATTGTATTAGGTTGAGAAAGCGAATTAAAGTGATTTGGTTGCACTTAGCAAAGTCTTTAAGTAAGTTTGAATAGGAAGCTGCATTAAGTACTGTATGGATAATGACTGAAATCAACACTTGGACATGCGCACAGTGGCGTAGCTAGGCGGGGGTGGTCCGTCCCTTCCGCACTTCTGGTCCGCGATGAGTTTTAAGAAAAAAAAAACAAAACAAAAAAACAATAGCATAAAATATCAATAATTTTGGAAAAAAAAGAAGCAGCGATAAGGAAGAAGATAGGGTTCAAATGAAGCCAATTTTTCTGTGTCAAAAAGGCAAAGCCATCCATCCAGCATTAAAAAATATTGTCTCTAAAAAAAAACGCTGTCAGCTGGTAGGGATAAAAACTCCACTTACAGGACATGAGCAAACAAAATTAGGTGTGAAAAAAATTTGAACATTTTTACAGGGCTTGATGTGGGGTTGGATTAAGTCACTTAAGTGAATTTAGTGAATCCACAGTTATTTCACACCTATGTGAGAAGTCCAGACTTTGGCATCAGTTCTTTGATTTTGATTTTCATGAACTGTTAGTGAAAAAAATAAATTAAAATAAGTGAACCAGTTGTTTTTTTTTATATTATCTTATCATAGGCCTAGCTTTAATAAGGATATAAAATCGTTACTTTAAAAAAAATAGATAGGTAAATAAAGTGAAATAATTCCAATGCTTTTTTTAAGGATATCACTTGAATTTTTTCTGGAAATATCGAACGGAAATTTAAAAGAAAATTGAAAATTAATATATTTTTTAAGTGCATAAACTTTATTTCAAGTCCAAAATTGGACATTTTTTTCAATTTACAAATTTTCACGGTAGTAAAACAATGCAATGTTTTAATTTTTTGTTTACTTTAGATACTTGAAATTTTATTAAGTAAGTCAAAAAAAGACTAAAAAAATAAAAATGTATACAAACAACGCCAGTAATTTTATCTTTTGTAAATTTAAATTTTATTGTCGATAAGTCCAAAACGGTAGATTTTATTTTTATTAAATTATAGTCGTTATTTTCGAATTAAGCATGTACATTTTTTACACGTAAATGTGACAATTTGGGAAATTTTTACTCGAAACTAAGCGCGGGTCCTACACTGCAAATTAGCCAGAAATTATATTTTTATTCAATTCAGATCAGAAAGTATATTTATTTCAATTTTTAAAGATGAAATTAATTTTATATCGGATTTTTAATTCTTAGTCTACCTACTACTTTGCTAATAATAACTTCAACTACGTAAAACAAAATTTAATAATTTAAAAAGACATTGCATTTTTTACATTGGTAACAAAAAGAAAAACGAACCGTGCTTAACGTGGCATCATTATGACTCAGACTACTCGTCAGAATTGAAATAAATTAAAAAAAAACCAAAAAAACTGATTATGAATGTGTTTTTTTTTCGTTTTTTTTTTTTAATAGGGTATATAAACAAAAACAAGCTATCTTTCTTTTAATATCGTACGGTAAAAAGTTTTTTTCCCGATTTAGAAAAAAGTAACGTCTTCGTTTTTTTATTTATTATTTTTTTTATATATCCCCAGTTTTATTTTTAGATAAATAAACACAATTGTTATTGTACTTTTATTTCATAACTTATTAGTGAGGAGTTATAAATACAACGTTAACAGGAACATGGAAAAAAAAAATCTGGCATCATCCGGGCATTAGATTCTGAGAAAAAAAATGGATAAAAATAAAAATATTAAAAATTGATGGGTGTAGGTAGTTTTACTTACACTGTTACGAATAATCTCGTCGTTGACGGTGTATATATATATATATATATATATATATATATATATATATATATATAGAACAATAAAAAAATATTAAAAAGTTAAAATCTTCAGACACATTGGGTTATAAATTAAAAAAAAAGTTTGTACTTTCTGTGGGATATATGGAAGATTGTTTAAGATTCTATGACTCAAACAAGAGACTATCACTGCAAAGCGTGGCTTATAATTGTAAAAAAAACACTAACGATTCTCCACAAATCAATATGTTATCTGTATAACAGAGAAATGTTGCAGCTGACAAAGCCACTCTATTAGTTCTAAGTTAACCCTCTAATTAATAGTTTTTCTGCTACCTAAAAAAAACTCATTCACTGATCAGAAAGACTACCTTGAACCATGAATTGTTATGACTTAAATTTTTGTGCTTTCTGCTTTTGTCACCAAACTAGATAATTACAGTTGATGCAATTTCCTCAGAATTGTATCATATACCTCACCATTTGTTTGTGCACTTAACCTAAAAGTTAAGTCATTATCCATGAAACATATATGTCATTTGTAGAAACATTTTTATTTTTAATTCCTACAATTTAGTTTAACAGTAAAATGTGGATTGGCTAAGCACTTGACAATAAAAAGCTACACAACAAAGGAAAGAAAATTAGGATAGTGAAATTACTTCATCTCAAATTCTCAAAACAATTTAAATGCATTAATGTTTTGGAAATATTATGGATTTTGCCATTTATAGACTAGTTGATGGTTAGAAGAGCATTGAAATTAGTTTCCTTTTGATAACTTTGATAACTTAATTACAAAATATTTCACAAGAAACCAACAAATCAACTGAATGTCAATTTCAAGCAATATTTCTGTTCATATTTATCTTAATAGCAATTA
>OZ010578.1:69853937-70303937 GCA_963932145.1 Acanthosepion lycidas
GATATGTCGGACTGCAATAGACGTCTCTTTGCCTCCGCCCGTAACGAGTGTAAGCGCGTCCTCAACGAAACTAAGTCAATATTTGCTGCTCAGATGAAGGAGCGTATTGCATCTCGCAAATTTTGCTCCAAAGGTTATTGGCGGCTCTGCAAAAGCGTCCTGAACAATAGAAAACCCTCCATACCTCCTTTGTTCAACCAGTTCGAGGTCCTGACCTCCTCTACCGACAAGGCTGAATGCTTTGCTCGGAAATTCTCATTTAATTCAACGATCGACTCCACCGGTGTACCCATACCCGACTTCCCTCTAAGAACTGAGGCCCTATTGAGTGAGTTACACATAACCCCGTCGTTGGTATTGGGCATTATCTCCAATTTAGACCCCCACAAGGCTAGTGGTGAAAATGGCACACCAGCCATTGTCTTGAAGAAATGCGCGCCTGAACTAGCGCCCGCCCTCTCTAAATTATATAACTACTGCCTCAAGGAATCCTATTTTCTTGACTGCTAGAAGTACTCATCCATTGTTCCTGTCTAAGAACTCTGGCGACCCCTCTGACCCCTCTAATTATCGTCCTATTAGTTTCCTACCCCTGTTCGGCAAAGTCTTCGAAGCCCTAATCAACGCCGAAGTGGTTAACCACCTTACCTCACATGACCTGCTCTCAGACAAGCAATATGGTTTCCGCTACGCCCGATTTACAGCTGATGTGCTTACGGCCATCACCGAAACCGTCTACCAAGCCCTTCAAAATAACGGTGAGGCTCGTGCCGTGGCCCTAGACATCTCCAAAGCGTTTGATAGGGTTTGGCATGCCGGCCTTCTTCGCAAGCTCCAGGTTTATGGTATTACAGGTCGATTGTTTGACCTAATACAATAATTCCTGTCAAACCGTGAATTGAAGGTCGTTCTCGACGGATTCTCCTCCAGTTCCTATCCCACGAACGCAGGTGTTCCCCAAGGCTCCATTCTTGGCCCCACTCTATTCCTTATTTTCATCAACGACCATAGATTCCCAAGTTGGCATCTACGCGTACGACACTACAATTTACTCCTGCCTCAAAAACAAATCTAGTGTCGCTGACAAAACTAACCTGGCCGCTCGTCTTGAAATGGACCTCCAATCGGTTGTTATTTGGGGGAGGAATTGGCCGGTCAACTTTAACGCCTCAAAAACTAAACTGCTCTCTATTAATTACCATAGAGATCCTTCCCTGTCCCCCATTAGAATGTCTTCTTGAGAGCAACTCTTTGCGTCTGCTCGGTCTCACGTTGACTGCTGACCTGAGATGGAACAAATACATTAAGTAAATTGCTTCGTCCACTGCAAGGAAAATTGGCTCTCTGTGACGCACCAGGAAATTTTTCTACCCTGAATCGATACTTCAAATATACAAATCAACCATTCGCCCTTGCATGGAGTATTGCTGCCATATATGGTCTGGGACACCCCCTGTTTACCTCGGATTTCTTGAAAAGATCCAGAGGCGGATATGTAATATAATTGGCCCTGATCTGGCATCTCGTCTACAGTTGCTCTCTCACAGACGCGCCGTCGCCTCTCTCTGTCTTTTTTACAAATACTTTCATGGTAATTGCTCTGATGAGCTGCTTTCACTGGTTCCCAGACTTCATGAATTCTAGCGCCCTACGAGGCTGGCATCCCGCACTCACCCTTTCACTGTAGAAACTTTTAAATGTAGCCGCCTCTTCTACTCCAATAGCTTCATATCTTGCACCTCTCGCATGTGGAACACCCTTCCCTATTACTGTTTCCCTGAGAGCTATAATCTCCAACTATTCAAATGTAATGTCAATCGACATCTCCAGTTGCCTTGATCTATCCACTATCCTTCTCCTCATCCTTTCTTCTATCACTCCTATCTTCTCTCGCTCCAAATCTTCTGCAACCCCCTGCATCCTAGTGGCTTCCCGCCTTGCTCGGGGTGTAATGCTTAAAAATATATATATATATATATATATATATATATATATCATGATTGCCCTATCTTCACAGATGATAGCCGTCCCGTGCATCAACATCTCGCCTCCTGCCCCTCGCCGCCCCTACTTCAATGTCTACGAAGATGACTCTTCAAAGCAGCAGCTGATTTGCATGGCTTAAAACATAGATGACAGATAAACTCTAGTATCTTCGTAGCATTGATCAGATCCTTGTTGTGATACCTGTTCTTTGTGCACTATTATGTCTCTTTAACCCAACCCGTAGATTTGCATATCTTTCCAGAGGGTTAATGTATCCAGCTTTAGACAGTAGAATACGTTCACATACCTCACATCAAGTTAGCATCCAAGCCAATGTCTTTCTGCAGACCAGGTTTAAGTTCTGCATGCACCAAGGTATTTACTTCAAATGTCTCACAAACTTCTGCAACAGCTCTTCACCACTCAGTGCAATTCTCTGCCATCTCCTCCTAATTCTCAACATACAAACTGATCTTTAGATTGTTTTTCACACAATCCTTGAACATCTACCTTGGCTTATGCCTCGGACGTTCACCAGCTGTGAGCTCACCATATAATAACTGTTTTGGCAATCTACTGTTTTCTATACGGACTGCATGCCCGACCCAACACATCTGATAATTAGTTATCATATTTTCCACATTCGGACAATCGGCCTTCTGAAGGAGTGTGGTACCAGGTGCCATTAATGTAAAGAATCCTCCTCAACCATTTCTGGTGAAATCATTCAAGTCATTTTAGGTGGCAACAGAAAATTGTCCATACCTCTGATGAGTATAGCAGGATAATCACCACACATGTTTGGTACACTGTCACTTTGGTTTGGAAAGTGATACCTCTGTTGGACCATAGCCTCTTTTCCAACCTGCCAAAAGCAACAGTGTCCATGGCTATCTCGTCCGATAGTTCCCTATTGAATGTGACACATGCTTTCATACTATGATAGAGTTCCTTAAATATGTTGATGAAAGTGGGTGGGCGTCTCAATTTACCAATAACCCTCCACAGAGCATCTTGATTGACAGTAACAAAGACCTTGGTTAGGTCTATGAAGACTTGATATAGGGGAACATTTTGCTCTATACATTTTCCTGCCTTGCCGAAAAGATCATGTCTGTTGTCCTGAGGCGAAAACCACACTGTGTCTCTGGTATTACCAGTGGACACACATGCAACATCAGCGTTTTGAAAAGAAGTCTGGCTAATACTTTGCCAAAAGTTTCAACTAGTGTGATTCCATGATGGTTATCACATTCTAACTTGGTTCTCTTACTCTTGAATAGGGTAACCAGAATGCCATCAATCCAATCTGATCTGAAGCTTCCCAGCAGCTTCAGATCAGATTGATCACCCCCAATCTGCAACACTGGTATGCCATCCAAACCAAGTGCTTTAGCTGTGTTGATTTGATTAATATCAAGGTCTGTTTCTAATCTTGATGGTAAAACATCCAACTCCACAATGAGGGCATATTGTGGTATACTATCAATAGCAGTCTCGTCCACAACTGATGGGATGAAGAACAGATTGGTAAAGTGTTCCTGCCAGTGCCCCATGATCCATAGAGAGTCCGTAATTAACGTAGAGTCATCTTTAGATTTGAGTGGAATAACAGAGGCTGAAGATGGACCAGATACAGCTCTTAACAACCAGAAACGTCGTCTTGAGTTGTGTTGAACAGCCGCATCTTGAACTTCAGCCGAGATGTTAGACTCCCATTGTCTTTTGATGTTTCTCAGAGTTCATCACAAGTTTGCTCTGTGCACCTTGAAAGACATCTCTACTTGCTGCTAGTTTGTGAGGCTTGCATCTAGAAACGAGTTGTGCAGAGAATGTTTTGTTTCTAATAACTGATTAACTATGAAATAATTCTCGTCAAACCAATCTTTATATTTCCACTCATTCAACCCAAGAACATCCACACCAGTTGAGTAAACTTGGTCCTTGAATTTACCCCAGGAACCATGAAAGGTAACGTTGTTAAAGGTGTGTCTGAGAGATGCTGGCACATACCAGATTGTCTAAGCCTTGCCACATTAATGTACTTTTGAATTTTGGCACCAACCAAATGAAACTTTCTCCTGACTTGTAGTTTGAACTTTCCATGCACTAGTTTCGGTGGTCGGTATCACACTAAGTGTTATGTAACACACGGACACTTTTGTGGCTTCTCTCAACTATACTGTTTCCCGCCGATTTATAGACACACCGGAATGTATACCCCAGTCACACCAGAACTGGTAAATGTGGTGCCGTTGTCAGTCAGGATCTCAGCGGGTGGACCACGCTCATGAAATATGGATCCCACATACTAAGTTCTGCTGACTGGTGGGTGTGTGTGTGGGGGGGGGGGGTGAAGCGCCAGATGATAAATTGCGAGAGATCACAATCAATAAGTATAAGAAAATGGTTACTGCCATAATGAGTGATGTCCACTCCTACCCGGCTCCAATTGTCGTTCATGTCAAGCCTCCCTTTTCACCAGTGTATAGATGCCGGATCAATTGACTTGCACGTCTCACACGTCTTCACTGCCATTCATACGTGAGCTTTTGAAACAGTTGGGTCTCTCCGTTTGGCAAAATATAATGTGCATTTTATTCCGTTGATGAATATGTACTATTTCTTGCATGCTCAGCCGATTTGCAGAAGCAGCGAACGAATGCTGGGTGTGCTCAACTTCTGTTTTTACTCTGCTCAGCCACCGTTGAAGTACTCTTGTTAGTTGGTCGACTTTGTTGTCGTCTGACTTGACTAGTATTATGTGCACTGATAGCCCATACTTATTAATTAAGTCTACGAGTGTGTCAAGCCATCTCCGTAGCAGCATTTCACTGACTCCTTAGAGCATTTATGATCCATCAGTGGATGCAGGCTGAATCTGTCATGAGATATAGCACCTTTGCCTACCACTGGAGTGCCAGGTAACTCCCATTAGCACTGTATTTAGTTCTACCAGCTTATGTGTTGCACGTTATTCGCTGGGCGCAACAAACATGCATCTTCAATGACTGAGATCTGTCGGCTTCAAGCACGACCCAGGTGGCAAGAGAACTTGCGTCTACCCAAACCGTGAATTCGCATCCATTTACACATCAATCTCCTCTTACGGAATCGTCCTGCTGCACCTTGTCCAGCATCTCTACTAGCATGCTGCTGAGTGAGGAGCATTGTTCATTTCATCGTCCCAGCCAGTTGTAACCTTGTTGGAGTGACGTTTCATGTATGCTGTCGCCATGCGAAGCCCCTGCAAACTGGAAAATGACCAACAAGTTTTCTGCACACCGTTGCGTCATAACAGGTGGGGACTCTGGAATGTCTTCTCACGCCCAGTGTAGCCTGTCGCCATCTTTTTGAACGTGTAGCTCAAGCACTCGTGCCCCGTCTTGAAGCCGCCCGGGAGACTTGCAGGGCAGTCCAAATTTTGACAGTTGTTCTTTCACCTGATCAGTGGACGCTAGACGTTCGTTGATGATGTGGCTCGTTGTATTGCTCTATCCTGGGACATCGCTGAGCTCATAATGGATCACATTATCATAGGTGCAGTGTTCAAATCCAAGTCGTGTGAGGCTATATCTCTGCCCCTTTAACATTACTGTCTGATAGGGCCACAGTGATTTGTGTATGTGTACCTAATTATATTCCTTGTGCTGCCTTTCCTGCAACTTCTGTGTGCATACATTGGCTTTTATCGTAAGCGCATCGACGAAGCCATTGAGCTCCCTGTAATACATGACGAGTCGCACTTTGCTTGTTTGCTTGGACTACCGCCATTAATGGGAGTAATGCCTTAGCTGGACTTAGTTCTTTTTCAGGGACCAGCTAACCATTTTCCAGCTCCTTTTTCTATTTGGTCTGAATATGCTTGGACATAGGGTACTCCGGGACTCAATTTAAACTGCCGATGTATATATGAAAATTTGTAGTCTGGTTTGCCGTTACTAACCTTATGTGTACATGAAAAGAGAAGATAAGAGAGCAGAAGAAAAAGCCCAAGAAAAAAGAAAAGGCCAAACTAATACAGGGGCATTTATAAGAGAAATGATGTCTAAACAATTTGAAAAAGCATGTAATTTTCCCCTACAGATTACAAATGTAACAAACATATCTAGATAACTGATATATAATATCGGATAGTTTTCTGATATTTTTTTTTATATATATGGAGGTTTATATAAATTTGGAATTTAGGTTAATTTGTAGACTTAACAGACGTACACTTGTTAACCACTCTGTATCTCTTATTATTTTTCCTTTTAGCTTGAATACTAAAATATTTTTACCGTTTTGATTTCAATCTCTAATTTTTTCATGTTTTTATTATCTGTATTTTTATTTTACTACTGATATTTTCACTGATGTTTATTATGAATATTATTATTATTTTATCATTATTTATTATCAGATTATTATTGATTACATTTTATTTTTTATTATCTTTTATTCTTTATTTCTACCATTACCAGGATGCCTTTATTTTTATTATTACTATTATTGTTACCATTTCTCCTTTATTTCTAATTTGTTTTTTTAAGTATAGATTAGTTTAATTTTACCCATCTATTTTTTTTATATATGTATAAATGTATGTATGAAGGGGTGTAACATATAGGGTATATGTTTTTATATATGTACATATATTTGTGTGTGTGTGTAATATATATATATATATATATATATATATATATATATATATATATATATATGCATGTATATTTGTATATATGAGTGTGTATGTATATGTATAGGCATATGTATGCATGTGTATGGTTATATGCGTATGTCTATGTGTGTATATATATGTGTATGCGTATGTGTATGTATGTGTGTATGTGTGTGTATGTTATATATGTAAGTATGTATGTGTGTATATGCATATGTGCTTATGTGTGTATGTGGTAATAAATAGTAGGGTTTTTACTGGATTAAATATTTTTATGTTTATATTAAATGTGTAATCTATAGGGGAAAATTACATGTTTTTCGAATTGTTATTGATTATACATCATTTCTCTTATAAATGCCCCTGTTTTAGTTTGGCCTTTTCTTTTTCCTTGGGCTTTTTCTTCTGCTCTCTTATCGTCTCTTTTCATGTATACATAAGGTTAGTAAATGCAAACCAGATGACGAATTTTCATATGCACATCAGCAGTGTAAATTGGCTAGATTTTAAATTTGGCTTGTATAATCATTTATTGTGTCTAATGTCACCACAAATGTATCGACACTTTTCCAGTGTCTGGTTTTTAATTTTAGGTCAACGAATCAGTAGTGATTTATTTATCTGATAATAACTCATATTTATCTGTATCTCACTCATTTAAATGACTTTCATGTTAAGATCTTTCCTCTTCTTTTTTCTGTTATATATATATATATAGGCAGCAATCCCTCTTTCATACATGTTTCATTAAAGATGACAAGGTACTGCGATTAAGCTTTTTATTTAACTTTTCTTGTGCTTGTACAAGTTTTTTCTTTTCTGGAAACAAAGTGTGTAAAAACTGTATAAATGTTCTGTATTTCTGAGTGCTTTTGGCTATACTTTTAGCCATTATCAAGGATGATTTTATTTTTACTTTTTAATGAATGTATGAATTGTGTCTATGTATCTAGAGTTATATGATTTTTTTTATTTTCCAAACACAGTCAGTACATTGTGACTGTGTTTGTTGTTAATGTTATTGTTGCGAGTTTTTCTTTTTTATTATTGGGGCTTCCAGGGATGAAGGCAAATTTAAGCCTGTTTATTTTTAGATAAACACGCCAGTGACTGAGAGAACTCAGTTTGTTTTATTGAAAAGTATTACATTAGTAGCAATAATAGTCACTGTTTACAACCTCACACTTCTCCCCCAGAGTGCTCAACCAAAATAATTTTTCAGGAGCATATATATTGTCATCCACAGACAGACTGTTTCACTGTATCACAGCTCATCAGTGTGGCTAGACATCTGGTCCAGAAATGAACTAAGAGGTAAAAGTAAATTACAAAAACAAACCCTGTCTAAACCAAGCTTGTAAAGGAAAAAATTAGGGACCTTGTTCAGCAAAGACTATTCTCAATCCTTAAATGAAACCTAAAATGAAAACCCAAACCAATATTGAATTGTAATAATGACAACAACCAGAAATATGTTTAGAGAGATTAAAATATAGCTGTTACTCTGCATTTCATGTCAACAATTTTCATAAAAAAATTAAGATCTCAATCTCACAGTTGTTATTACATGTGTATGTGTGTGTGTCTACTTTTATGTTAATAGCTTATTGTAACTAAATGCCTGTAGATTGGTGAAGGTGGTTGGTTTTGTAAATGTGCTTGTTTAATTAGCAACTTTTACAAAGTAAGCAAACACATATAAAAGAACACTTGCATAAAGTTTAATAATTTATTTTTGGTAAATACAAATACAAATAAGAGAAAAGTACAAATAAATGTTTCCCTCATGAAACAAAATTTCAAGTTTATCATTAGATATTTTTTATTTTTTGTTTGATTGACTTTTAACTTGAAAATGATGAAACATGAGTGTTCATTTATTTAAATCTTTGCTTTATATACAGTATCTTCTGACAAGGAAAAATAAATATGAATAAAAGATGTTTATATAATTGTGCATATAAGTCTTTGATTTTGTTTCCAGAGGACAAAACAAGAATGAACTTGCTTTTAAGCAAAAACAGGAAACTAATTGTTTGCCATATTTTTAATTTGTTTATAGCAACAAATACAAACAGAAAAGATATAATGAAGTATGGGCAAAATTATATTCTTCAGTAATTTATTGAACAAACTGTTAATAAGATTAATGATGAATAAGCAGATTAAATTCAATTCACAATCTTTTCAACAGTGGCTTCTATAATGAACCCATTGCCACAGTATTCTGAGTGGCTGGGGCTCTAGCCTTTCTTTTTCAGGGACGGCTGTAAATAAAAGTATATTTGTCTGCATGCCCACTTAAATGGATTGTGATACAAGACTAAATTTAAAGTATGAATCCTGTATCAGAGACTAATGTAAGACTAAAAACTAAAAATTCTCCTGTCCTCTTGGCACATTACCTTTTAGGGACACCTCATGTAGTAGGTAATTGCTCTCACCCACTCCTGAAGGAGAGCCATTGCCTAGGGAGATGGGCCTCTTGAGAGATGAAGGGAAAGTACAAAACAAACCTTTTTTTACAATGCTTGAAAAAAGAAAAAAAACAATAGTGTTCCATAACTGTAGTATAAAAAACCCGAAATGAGAAACCAAACCCATATATTAATATGCGTGACTCCCAGGTCAAAAGGTTAAGATGTTAGTGCATTTATGTGAATTCTAATACTCAGTTTAGTGGTTCTTAGACTAAAAAATTTATAAATAAAAAGAAACAATTTTTTTTTTGCTGATAAAATTCTTTTTCCTTTTTTACAATTTGTATGGTGGAAAGGGAAATAAAGAAATAATAATATCAATTTCTTTTTTTTTAGCATTTATTTTATTCATAGGTTACAAGACTCTCATATACAGCTTTTCCCTAGAAAATTAAAAAAAATGATGTTGATTCTTAGATATGGTGTTATTTCATGTTAATGTTTCTTATTCTTAAGTACATTCATTCTTCCTATTACTTTAATACTCTTATTTTCAAAATACTAGCAGTCATTTTCTATTCACATCTTCTCGACACATACGTAATCCTTTGGTAAATTATAGAAATGTTATTATCAATATCTTTTGAGTAGAAGTTAAGATAACCTAACACCAATATTAACAAAGAAATAGTTTTGTCTTCTGTATATTCTTCACTTTAGTTTCAAGATAGTAATTTGCAGCATTAAAATGAAATATAATTTTATTTCTTTTAAGTTTTGGATACATGAACCATATATAATTGTGACTACTTCCCACCTACTGCTTTGATATACCACTTGGATATCTTGATGAAATGTAAAATGCTTCAACTAATTTTACTAAAATTATATTTAGGGATATCTTTTAAAGTAATATAAAAATATTGATAAAAAAATCTGATTTGGTGGTAGTAATAGTGGTAGTGGTAGTAGTGGTATTGGTAGTAAGTATAGCAAGAGTAGAAAGTCATTAAGTCACCACTGCTGGCATTACTGAAAAGTATTCCTATTATTCATTATAAATCTATCAGACCTCTACTTAACCCCCACCCTACTCGATCCTAATTGCACAAATGGATGAAGTCTCATTTACTTGTATCTTAGAATATAAATATTTTATGAGTCCAAATCTAACTCAGGTTATCAGATTTAAAACATTGAATACACTCAGTATGTGCATTGGACAAGAAAGGAAAAAAGGAAATTTTATGACTACAATGATGTAAACAGAATATCTGTTGTGAAATTTCTATCAACCCACAACAAAGAAAAAGACAAGAAGGTTTTTAAATTTTGTGTTTTTTAGCAACCCAATTTTTTTACAGCCCTTGTATGTAGTTGTTTGTTAAGATGAAAATTCACATATATGTGTGAAAAAAGAGGTAAGGGAGAAAGTGATGGAGAAAGTGTAAGTGTCACATAGCTTCATAAAAATGAGTGTAGATGTCGTATAGCTTGCTGAGGAAGAGTGTAAGTATCACATAGCCTGGTGAGGAAGATGGGCGAATCTCACATAGCCTGGTGAGGAAAATAGGTGAATTTCATGTAGCTTGGTGATGAAGACAGGCTGGCTTATAGTTTTCTTGAAAACTTCTAGAAGAAAGTTATTTGATTTTCAATGCTATTCACTGATTCCCTTGACATGAATGCTAATCCTTATAAGCCAATATTGAATCATTTAATAGGTTTTTCCAATCTATATGACTGGACTGATCTTGGCTTTTTGGCATAGACTTGGAATTTGAGAAATTTTGTGATATGCACTGATGTATCTAGGTACTTTATTCAAATTCTGTTGTACTTAGAGTAAACATAGTGTATTTGGTTACAATTAGCAACTTCTTAAATATGTATTTTTAATCAATTAAAAAGTATATTCTAATTAACTGTGTCAGTTAATATTAGGTTGGTGCAAAAATAATATCGTTTTTTGACGTTAAAAAATACGTCACAAAAAAGATATTATTTTTGCACCAACCTAATAGCAAATATTTCTAGCATACCTTTAGTTATATAGAGTATATTTTTGAACTAGTTATATTTGACTTTAGATCTTGTTGGTTAAATACTGGCTATAGTTCATTCCTTACTGAGTGTTGAGTAAATTTGCTCTTTTTTATCTAAGTTAAAACAATTGATGCAACTAATGATCAAGCATCCAGATCTTCACTACAATCAGGACAATAATGTACTTTTATATTTTCTCATACCAAAAGATAGATTATTAATTTGTTAAAACTGATGATAATTTTAAAGCACTAATTAAGATTCCATTACTTTCTGTACATGATTAGGAGAAACTGCTTCATATTCCTTGGACCATTTTTGAAAAATTGTTTATTATGAGAGTTAAATAAGTTCTTGGCAATGTTAATCTTTTTGTTTTTTACTGAGCCAACTTGTAAGTAGTAATGTTTAAAAACTAATAATGACAAACTGAATAATATTTTGGCTATCCTAAATTAACTAAATAATTACAAGCAGAGTGGCATGTGTTTGTACAAGTTTAAACGAATAAGTTACTTTATTACAGTATGATTCAATTAACTTAGTTATTAACTGGAACTTCTTAAAGATATCTATTATCTATACAGCACATAAGATGTGTCGAGCTATATGAGTTTAGAAGAAAAGTTAATAATGCTGCAGAAGTAGTATCACAAAATGTTCATTGTATAAATAAATTTTTTAAATGAAAGAAATTGCTGAAGATGCTTTGAAAGGATTACGAAAGGTAATTTCTGCTGAAGAGATGTATTATGAACAGGTTGTCCTGTTGAGTTTAATAATGACCTGCTTTTGTCTGAATTCTATAGAATAGTGATGCTATGGTTGAAAAATTAACTCAAAAACTGAATTCAACTCTTTCAATGGTTCACCATAATCTGTAACAACTTTGAATGATGCTAAAACATGGAAAATGGATTCCTCATGATTTGACAGAAGCCAATCATAAAACAAGAGTGGATATTTCTTCCTGAATATCCTTATTTACATTCATTCAAACTAATATTATCAAAATATTTTGGCTGTTGTGCCCACTGACCTTTTGAAATGGTAATCCAGGTAACCTTTAGGAAATTTCATACTGGACCCTTTGTTTAGTCTATGGACGTTCTTGTTTTGCTGTTCATGTCTAGGGATGTTTTTTCTTGTTCTTTTTTGATACTGCTCAGTTATTGCTTGCCCTGTTTTCATTGAGTCTAAGTCTGTACTACTTGACCCAGGGACTGAATTCACAATTATAATACCACCAAATTCACAAACATCCTTTCTGTATTTTCATGAATGCATCTCACCATTTTTGGATAGATTAGTGATTGGGTTTGAACGATATATATTTTACAAGAATATAGAGCAATATAAAAAATTATTTAGTAGATATTCACAGGCTATAGCATGCATCCATTGATTTAGATCCCTCCCAAATCTAAGGAAAGTTTTCATGTTTGGTGTGGTCTACTTGATAATCATTGATACAATTATAGCAAGCACCTATTGTCAGCAGTTAGTGCTGCCATGAAGGAAAAAGGCTCGGTGTGATTCAGTTTAGAGATATGGTGTTCTATCATAAAAATTCACAACCCTATACAGCAAAGATCCTATTAGAAAAGATTGAAGGACTCAGTGGGGAAAAATTCTACACTCCTTATTTTTCATATCTTTCTCTGATTATTATTAGGTTGGTGCAAAAGTAATGTCGGTTTTTGACGTATTTTTAACGTAAAAAACCGACATTATTTTTGCACCAACCTAATACTTATTCCAAAATTTGCAAAAAGATTTTTACCAAAATGGTATGAAGCATGTTAATTATTGGAAGAAAGTAGAATTTATATATACAAGAATAAATTCTGATTATGAAGTTGTGATATTTTTTCTGACCTAGTATGTTTTGGACATTACTTATAACCTGATAATATATACAATGTTGTCTTGGAAATTATATTATAGACTTAATATATATTGAGAGTGCTTGAGACTTTATATATTAAGTCTATGCAATTTTCCATCTATAAGCCAAAAGAATGGCTACTGGGCCTAGATGGGATCTGTGTGATCTATACTGCTGATTCTCTAGTAGTATTTTTTCTTTCCTCCTTTTTTAACACTTCCACTGCTAACTACGGAGATCTTCGTTTTTCTTATCTTGCTCCAGCTGGCTAAGTACGGAAACATACGTTTTTTGCATACCGCTGGTATGAGTGTCCTGTTGCGCCATCTATCGTAAAATCACAAAGGACAATGCTTCAAAAGATATCATGTGTATACCCATTACTGATCTGGTAAGTCATTCCCAGGTATATCCATGAAAATGGAATGCTGTAAAACACACTGGTGCCAGTTTTCTGTGTAATAAAATATGTAGGTTGAAATTTGGCATTTTCTTTAAAAATGGCTGGCCGGATGGGGGCAGCACTGGGCAAATGAGTAGCAGTGAAAGTGTTAAGTTATGGTGTACATATTTGTTTTGTCCATGATTAATCTCTGAAATGTAAGGAATGGTAACCAGTTGGCCCCTCTCCACTTTTTGTTATATATATGAATTCATCTCTTTATCCTCCAGCTAGGCACTAAATAGCACTATTAATGTAATTCCTGAATATATTGGTTGAACTAATCAGAGTTTGGAAACTAGGATTGATCATCATATAACAGCAGCTAAGATCTATTGTGGGCAATATGAAAATTTGCATACAATTATTAATATTTCTAGTTCTATGACTGCTGAACACTTAATAAATAATCCAACTTGTGCTTTGTTTTTCACCAAAGACTTTTTCATAGTAATCAGCAGTGTGCATTCAGATTATCACCTGAAAGTTCTTGAGATTACTAAAATAAAATATCTCAAGAATTCTCAGATGATCTAAGAAGACAGAATATCTACTGGGTCTAAATGTAATCTGTCTGATTTATACTGATGATTCTCTGGTAGTATTTTTTCCTTCTGCCTTTTTTACTCATTGTGTACACATTTATATATTTTCTTCTTGACTGATTTCTGAAGAGTGAAAAGTGATAACCAGTTACCTTTTTTCTTGTTTCTTTTTAAGTTATATTTTTTGCTTCATCATTTTATAGTAAGTAATATTTTTTATCTGTGTTCTTCCTCCTTCTTTGTTTTAATATATTTGTATGTATTATGTGAATATATACTTTTAAAATGTCTGTTTTTAAAACCATGATAAATAATTTACTTTTTACTTATGAACTTAGATAAATTTTGTAATAACAAAAATATAGTTTGTGCAATCTTAGTTGTTTGGATCTATTTATTCAAATTAGTTTAAATTGAGCCAGATATTTCTTTCAATTTGAACTGAGCCTCATTCAGATTTTAGCAATTGTAGAAAGAATTTCCTGTTTTGAATTCTATAGAATATAAAGGGAGATGATTATTAGCTCCAGGTTTATGATTTTCTATGAACTGATTTGTGAATTTGCTAACATAGTAATTGTGAGTTCAGTTTCAGGTCTGGGTAGTACAGATTTAGACTGAATGGAAACAGGGCAAGCAATAACTGAGCAGTACTAAAAAGAAGAACACAAGATATCCCTAGCCATAGACAGTGGAACAAAAACAATGGATCCCCCATAAATTAAGTAAACAATTGTCTGAAATTCTCTGAAGGTTATCCAGCACAATGGCTGAAATGTTATGATAATAACAACAAAGATGAGGATATTAGTCTGAATGTAAATAAAAGAGGAAACATTAATTTATCACTTGAATAACAGACTACTCTTTTTATTTCTGAAGAATGAAGCAAATGCTTTTTTATTCATTTCACCCCCAAGCAAGGCAATAAAGCCACTAAGATGCAAGGGATTACTGAGTGTGAGAGAATATGAGAAAAAGAAAACATTGTTAAAGATAGAGAACAATAAAAGAACAAGAATTTAGAAGACAGAAGATAATGATTGACATTGCATTTCAATCTAATTTAAATTAATTTAAGTGCAATGGGAGAAGACAAAATTTCTGTTGTCTACATTTTCAAGAATAAGTGATTGATTTAATATGGACATAATAACAAAACTAATTCTCCACTGCATGCTATCAGATGTAATAATGCATAAATTTATAAATGCAAATCAAATGATAATTCCATATAAATCTATTTCCGTAACTATAATCCATTTTCTTTTAAATAAAAAAAACAACTGCTATACATACAAACTAAAATTATCTTGATTTTTCTTTTATTTTCAGCACTGGCATTTTCTGGCAAGATTCTGTTTTCTGTCAGGAGAAGATCAAAATCGTATTGGCTCAGTCGACTACAATTTCACATTTCCAGCTGTAAGTCTCATTCCATTGGCTTCATCAAAACATCTTCATTACTTATCAACATAACAAGATTAAATTGTGTACATAATAGATTTTACTTTGAGTCACTGAAAGACAAATTGTATACTCTGCTTAGCTGCATTGCACTTATACAATGGTCATGTATGATTTTATATTCTGAACAATTTTGTTAAATGAGTCTTGTAAGGATAAGATTGCTTTTGGTGAAAAAAAAGAAATAAAATAAATCAAAAAACACATTATTGGCAGCAGTTGAATGATAAATATATGAAAGATAAAGTATAATAATTTCATTATATAAGATCTGGATATGACTTCTGTATCTGCTGAGTTTAACTTCAAAATTAATTGTTTTTATGATTCAGGCTGAGCTTTTATTTTTTATAGATTTATCATTTAAATGTTGGTTTGATTTTTGTATGTTAACCAAACTTATATTTTGTTTTCTCTTCAAAAATAACCAAACTTATATTTTGTTTTCTCTTCAAAAATAACCAAACTTATATTGTTTTCTCTTCAAAAATAACCAAAATTATATTTTTAATCTTTTGTGCATTTTATTTTTAGTTTTCAAAATTTCTGATATTATGAAATATTTATAACACTTTAGATATCTAGTTATAACATACAATCTGTTTTTTTGAAAAAATCAAAATAAAACACCAAATTTGAATACAATTAAGTAGCTATTTTGAACAAAAGTCATATTTATAGTAATGAAAAATAGTATCTGAAAAGTGGGTACAAAACTACTCAATATTAGTATACAAAAAAACTTAGTTCCAAATTATAATATTAAAAGGCAGTAATCATGTTAAAAACTTGATTCATAAGTTTAATATTTACTGCAAAGAATTGAACATTGAAATTAATGTTTGAAATACACAGTCCTAATTACTCTGAAAAAAAGGATTTATAAAAAAATGAACAATGTTGAAACCTTTTTAGAATTATAAGCCACTCTAATAATGTCTAGATACCACTCACTACCTGTTATATTTTATAACTATTGGGAAGTATTTAGGATTACACAAAGTTTGTTTTAATCAGTTTAAGATTTACAAGTTTTTATGTATTTTCTTTAATAATTTAATTAACATTTTTTTAAATTTATTACTTGTTTAAGAAGAATTTGTAAATAAGTGTCTACTTTTTAAGTTTGATGATTTTTGCTGCAAAATCTTGTGTCCTTTTGTGATTGAATTTTAAACTATTATGTTTAAGTTGATTTATCAATATAAATATATTTTATATAATACAGTTTGAAAGAGCATTGAAACAAAAATTAAAGACACTCCATACTTTTAACTTATACCCTAGCTGGTCAAAGTTCAACCTGCAAAGAAGCAAAATGTATTATGCTGTTTTAACAAATCAAATCTACATTTCAAATCTGTATTCTAGAAAGATATATCTCTCACTGAAATACATGGACAATTCTGAAAATATTTTTCTAGATACATATGGAAACTTTAAATCTTATATTTTACATATGCATGAACAGAGTCTGTTGAACTTTTAAATCTTCTTAAGAATTTTCACTGTTCTAACTACTAACACTTACACCATTTTGAGGCTGGATAGACTGCATAAAATCTTTAAAAAATGTCATTGAATAGAAAACAATCACTTTTGTTTTTATTAAAAGGCAAAATGTAATGAGAGCAATAAAAGGATAACCTTTCTGAGATCAAATGCCAAATGTTATGTCCTGCAAGCAAACAATATAGAGGGAGGATATATTTTGATTAATTCTTTATTTACTTCTTTAATTTATTTGCCAAGACCTGTAAGTGTAGACTTCATTAAAAAGTGAAAACAAGCAGCATCACCTCTATGCTTTAACTGGTAAGCTTTAGAAATTAGATTCACACTAAGATCAGGAGATACAAAATTTATTTGTTTGGGTTTCATCAAGTGTTCTGTGAGTGAAGATTGTGATAGGACAAAGATGAAAAAATGTTGTCCATTAACAAACAAAGAAGAATAATTGAATATTTAATGTATTTGGTTTACATTCCCTATTCTAATTACAGTAATGAGAAGGCAGCCAGGTGCATTGACAGTTTTAAAAAAAGAGCAACATTGACTAACCAATAAGCCTCTAGAACATGAATTCTATGTTATTCCAATACCCAAAAATATTTTGGTCAAATCTGTGCAAAAGGTGGATCACAGAACACTTTCATCTTCATACACTTTCAAAAAATCTCGAGCCCTCATTGGTTAATAAATATACAAGTAGGCGTGACTATCCACCCACGCTTAACTAATTTTTACAGCTTGAGAATGAAATCCAAGTTCGCACCAAGTCTCTGTGAGCCATCTGAAGCAAATAAAAACAGAAACTCATTCACAATCACCAGTGAGCATTGTAACATCAAACGAATTGCAACTAAATTTCACGTCACACAATCGTAAGTTTTTCGTCCATACGAACATTATACAAACTTAACGATATTCACACTCATCCACCAAAACTCACCAGTGAACTCTATTCCCATTCACTCACCAAATTCCTTACACAGAACTTAAACAAATTCCTGCTAACAAATCAATTTTATTTCTCAACATTTGAGAACACTGTATTATGCAAAACAATCAAAGGTGGATAACTTCTTTGATCACAAAATTGCATTCAGCTTTACAAATATTTACTACTTACATGAAAAGTAAATTCTTAAATGTAAATTTTTCTCTTGCAATTAATTTACAAAATCTTCAATAACAGATACTAACAAACATCCTTTCAAATTAGAAATCATTAATAAAATTTAATCTTTCACCAAACTTGAGTTCAACATAAATTAAACTAACAAGATTTCACCTTAAAAAAATCCACTAGATTTTTGTAAAATATTTTCATTGCAAAAATATATTGAAAATCACTTGTTATTCAAATATTTGCCTTTTGTCTTTTATCACAAATGTTTGTTGTTGTTTTTGCATTTTGCTTAACATATTCGTAGAGTAAAAAATTGTATGGATTGATTTGGGTCGTCAACACCATTAAATAAATGGTAACCACCAAACTTTCCACTACAAGCCTAAGTGAAAAATGATAAGTTAATTCTATCAAATAGAAAAGTCAAATTTATTATATTTGCCCACCCCTCAATGAATAAATATAAAATTGTATTTAAAAATTTGTACCATTTCTCTTTTTCATATCTAAAAACTAGAAAGATCTCTGTACTTAGTCTAATGTAACTATAGCTTGCTTCTTAAGTTACTTGCTTAACATCCAAGCAGTATTGGCAATATATCTAAGCTTTTTGATTTAGTTGCAACTAGAAAATATTTTGTTATTTTTCTATTGTATTTATTTCCAAATATTTTTCTAGATTATAAAGATGGATTTGCATAATTTTATTCTCAAAAGAATGGCATTCAAATAATTTTTTTCTGTTGATAAAGATGTTAAGTATGTGTTTCCAGCTATATGAAGATATTCTTTGTGAGTTCTGTGAACCTTGCTTCAGAAAGATACAATCCTCCTCTATACTTTAGAAGAGTCAATTATTTCATCCATACACTCTCCTTTTCTACTACAGTAGTTTCATACAGCATGATAGTCAGTCTTTGTGCCAGATTTGAGATTTATGAATCACTCTAGTTTAATGATCCAGATAATTTGACAAGGAACATACACGTGGTATATTTTTCCAACATATTTCATGTTAATTTTATAGTAAGTACATTTTATATGCAACTGTAAGTGTATTTCATTGTGATATCCTTTCATAAGCTTATACAGTGTAACCCGGATAAAAGAGACACGAATATAAGAGAAACCCGGATATAAGAGAGATTTTCCCTGATCCCAAATTAGAGCCTGTGTTAATGTATATAAATTAGACCAAACCCAGATATAAGAGAAACCCGGATATAAGAGACTTCGTCTCTGGTCCTGACAACTCTCTTATATCCGGGTTACACTGTATTACTTAACTATTAAAACATGCCAGTCAGCTTGGTTATCTATAATCAAATTCTGTTAATGACAAACATCAATATCCTATTCTTCTGATGCTTGTTTTTTTATTGTCACATTAAATATTTTTTTATTCCTCCATTTACATTTCATGACACTATAGTTTAGAGTCTATTTTATTGAAACAAACTGCTCATTATTCTTTTTATTCCTAAATTCCATTTCAGAGCTATGAAGGCATGGAACTATACTTTTATTTTGATGACCAATGGAAAGACGTTTACAAAACTGACAAGGTTAGTTTTTATTTTTGCCTTATAATTATATAGGTATGAAAATAGAATAATTTCTTACAAAAATTGAATTGTTTCAAAAAAGTAGTCAGTGCTTGAATTCAATTTCAGCAATCCGACTCTACAATCGTTTATATTTTGCATAAAGAGAAATTCTATTCAATGCTAAAATGTAATTTGTCTTGGTGGAATAAAATGTTACTACATGGAAGTTTGTCATTCATTTTTCAACTATTTATTTTCTACAATTTATGATTGTTTTTTTTTTCATAACTTTCTAACTAGATCAGATGAATTAAATCAAAATAAGAAGTAGCTTCCAATGAGACTAAAATTACAGTAGCTCAATTTTCATGGATAACATCTTAAACAGTTTCTGGTTCAGTATATTGAACCAACATAGGCATATATCCACTAAAATTCTTCAGACTATACTTTTGTTTAGTACTTACTAATAGTGATAGTCTTAAGCTATTTGAATAATATATATTGCTGATACCCACTGATAGAGTAGACAGAGATTTCTATGAAATTCTATGTGACAAACTTTATATTTGTATTAATTCCATATATATATATATATAGAGAGAGAGAGAGAGACAGACAGACAGACAGACAGACAGACAGACAGACAGATCAAGTATGGATAGAAATCTGACAAAATGATAGGATAAAGAACTTCCATGTTCAGACATTGTGCTAATGTTGAAAGTACTCAGAATAAAATGGATATGCATCAACATGCTAATTTTCTTTCTTCTTTTAATAAAGATTCTAAGAAACTTGTCCATAATTACAAGAGGATCCTATTAAAAAATAAGTAGACAAAACTTGTCTAAATTATTTAATGAGACATGTCTTAATATGTATATAATATGTCTGCAAAGTTTACTTGAATTATGTCATTTACTCATCCCTTTTCAAAGATGGTGGAACTGTAACAAAGCTTCTGTATCTTTCCTACAGAATTTGAATTATTATATTTCTATCTTTTGACCAATGAGAACACTTGAAAAAGGATGTTACATTTTTCTGACATTTGCGGTTGATCTCCTTTAGACAAATTGAAGGATCAAATTATTGCAAAATATTTTTCCCTCTTGAATTGTTGAGCAAAAAATTATTAAAATATATTTTTACCCAATGATAAGTTAGAAAAGTAATTCTTAATTTTTTGTCCTAGTTTGGAGTCTAATATTTTCTATAAATTTTGATAATTAACCTTCTTAGTTATTCAGTAAAAGTTTCATTTTGCAACTTTGCCATTTACTCATTTTCAACATTGTTCAACACTGAGTGATATCTATACAACACTTATAAATATTTTATTCCCTTTCATTTTTATTATTGGAATTGTTTATAATAAATACACAATTTGTATTATCTTTAGAGTTTCACTACTACTACTACTGGTATCAGCGTTCAATGTAAACATAATCTTATGTATCAAAAATCATATACATAAAAAAGGAAAGTTTTTCAACATACACAGATACAAATAAAATATATGACATTTAGCTCATCAAAAGATTGACAATATTTCTTGTTTTATTTTGATGTAATTATACCACTCTGTTTAAGAACATTTTAAAATATAAATTTGTTAAATTTTTAGAAGTGTTTCATCTTTCGTTTTTCCAATTTATTCATCTAAAAAATTTGGTAACCTTCAACAGAAGGAATAGCAACATATATAGAGCAGATATACTTTTCTTATTAAAAGGAAAAGTAAAAAAGTAACAGTAGGCTTGGAGAGACCACATGAAAAGAAAGAAGAACATAATCAAAAGAAAATTGAGTAATGTTTTGTTAATAATTGAAAAAAATATCTTGTGTTGATTTAATAATTTATACTTCCATCTTAAACAAATTGTTCATATTTTGACAATTTTAAAACAAGAAAAATATTGATTTTTGTGTTGTAAGATTTTAACTATTATCCCATTTGTTTAAAAAGATGTTGAAATCTTTTTGTCTTGCAAAGTAAAGCCAATTAGTGATCAATGGAAGCCATATTTGACTCATAGCTGTTGACTTCTTTAGCTTAGGCTTATTGTTACTATGGTTATATTTTTCCTTGCTGTATCATGAATAGCTGAATGTGTTGCAACGTTTACCTCTTCTTTTTTCCTAATTTCTTTTTTCTTTTATTCAGTGTCCTTTTTATTGCATTTCTATTTCCTTCCATTTATTCCCTCTGTCTTTTTTTTCCTTTCCTCTTTTATGTTTCTTTGCAACCTTTTCTCTTTAACAAGGATACCAATCTCTTGATTAGTTTTTAATTACTAATATGGCTTCTATGCTATAAATGAAGGAAATAAAACTAAGTCAAAAACATTGTCAATCAGACAATTTATAACAAAGAAGATAAAAGTAATTAGTTAACCAACTGTGACAACTTGTATGCCTCCCGTTTACCATGGTTGATGCTGCTATGCAGGTACTTATATTACCCCTCACCTCTGATATGTTACCTGTAAATATTCTTCCTAATGGTAATCATAATGGCAAAGTTAGTCACAAAACCTTGATTATATCATTAATTTCAAAGCAAAACTTTCTGCTTCATCAGCAGATGTTAAGGATGTAAGGATTTGGTAAAGTTTGGGTTTCTGTTTTGTCAAAGTTCAGCACAAGGCTGACGTTGGAGGTTTTCTTCGGCAGGCAATCACATGGGATGTATCATGACCAGTGGCTGGGATGAACTCTCTATCATCTCTCCTGTCTCTGATCTCTGTCTCCATCTTCATCTGACAAATTCGCTTTGCGCATTTGTATTTATTGACTGGCACAAGGCACAGCGCATAGGGTGATTTCTGTAAATCCCCTTTGTTTTCAGCTTACTTCATAATTTTGGGGAAACCTCTTCTTCCACTCTGTCATTATTACCTCTCACTAAATCTCCTCAGTGAGTGTGGGTGGCTTATCCACCCCCTTCTGGTATTTCAATTCAACTTTTGACCAGGAGAAATCAACTCCAAATTTGTTGTTTATGAAAATTAAATTTTCACTTTACAGCTTGCATTTTCAGCTGTGTAGAACACCACATGTCAGTCATCATTGCCCTCTAAGTCTGGGTCATTTTCCATTGTTCAAACCCCTGACACACCAATTCCAGGTGTTGTCTATATGTGAATTAAATTGTCAATCTTTTCCTATGGATTTTAGGTATTAACCTTTCTTGTTCCAAAATCTTTCAGTATATTGCTCCTTCTCTCTATAACAAAACTTTCCTATGTTTTACTGTGGTAACAGCAAATAGTATCACACACACACACACACTCATATATATATATATATATATATATATATATATATATATATATATTAATTATCTACTATCCTGCATTCAACATGATCTTGTGTGAAATTTACTCCTTTGTGAATAACAACAAAAGTACATACATAATATGAAATTGATTTTATTAGATATAAAATGATAAAAATAGCATTATTATTATTATTATTATTATTATTCTCCAATAGTCATATGTCTAGATCATCCATATACTTTTTCAAACAATTTTTGTTATTATCTATCTATGATGAAACAGTAAGTAATGTTCCTTAGTACATGTGTAGAACCCAAAATCTACATTATTCCAATACCCAAAAATATTTTGGTCAAATCTATGCAAAAAGTGGATCACAGAACACTTTCAACTTCATAGACTTTCAAAAAAAATCTCAAGTCCTCATTGGTTAATAAATATACAAGTAGGCGTGACTATCCACCCACGCTTAACTAATTTTTACAGCTTGTGAATGAAATCCAAGTTCGCACCAAGTCTCTGTGAGCCACCCGAAGGAAATAAAAACAGAAACTCATTCACAATCACCAGTGAGCATTGTGACACTAAACGAATTGCAACTAAACTTCACGTCACACAATTGTAAGTTTTTCGTCCATACGAACATTATACAAACTTAACGATATTCACACTCATCCACCAAAACTCACCAGTGAACTCTATTCCCATTCACTCACCAAATTCCTTACACAGAACTTAAACAAATTCCTGCTAACAAATCAATTTTATTTCTCAACATTTGAGAACACTGTATTATGCAAAACAATCAAAGGTGGATAACTTCTTTGATCACAAAATTGCATTCAGCTTTACAAATATTTACTACTTACATGAACAGTAAATTCTTAAATGTAAATTTTTCTCTTGCAATTAATTTACAGAATCTTCAATAACAGATTCTAACAAACATCCTTTCAAATCAGAACTCATTAACAAAATTTAATCTTTCACCAAAATTGAGTTCAACATAAATTAAACTAACAAGATTTCACCTAAAAAAAAATCCACTAGATTTTTGTAAAATATTTTCATTACAAAAATATATTGAAAATTACTTGTTATTCAAATATTTGCCTTTTGTCTTTTACCACAAAAGTTTCTTGTTTTCTCTTGCTGTTTTTGCATTTTGCTACTAGGTCAGATTCTATTTATTTGCAAAATATTTTTTGCTCACTGTATTTTTTTTAATTTATTTTTTTTATTGCAAACATTTCTTGTTAAAATTTTTTTAAAATTCTCCATTTTTTGTTATTGGTAAATGCTTCAGTTATTTTTTATCATGTACTCTCACTTTATTGGTGGCAAAATGATCAAATTTAAAATCTAAATTGTTTGTTCATTTAAAATACTACATTTATTAGAAGGCATGATAAAAATGACTTAAAAGGGCTGCATATTTTGGCTTCTACTTTTTTTCTACTACCCACAAGATGTTGCCAGATATGTAAATTAACCCACATCCATCTCAATTTCATTCAAATTATGTATAATTTAATTTTAACTTAATGAATGATCTAAAGATATTTTTACAAAATTAAAAGAAAATAAAAAATAATTTTATTTATTACTGAATAATTTCTGAAAAGTTCAATAAAATCTTATCTGACTTTTTAAGGCTTAAAAAATGAATGAATCTTTCACTGAAAAATCTGTTGTTCCATTTTTCCTTCTCATTCCACTTGTATCCTTTTTATCTGAAATCCCTTTTTGTGGTCATTAATTTTTATTAAAGCTAAATTCACTTTGTCATAAGTAATGATTTGGACATTTACTTTGAAGCCATTTCTATACTGTTAGGTCCTAGGTACAAATAAATAGATATGAATAGACATAAACTCATATGCATTTTTTGTCCCCTGTGGTGTACATGACTTAAACCTGGTAGTGAATAATTTTGGTTTTGTTTGTAAGTAACTCCTAAAAATTCACATACACTCTATAGTATTGGAAAAAGAAAAGAGAAGACAAGTTGGTTTGACAACTGTATCAACTGAATATGTACAGGCATGAGCACTTGATCTGTTAAAGAATTTAGATGCACAATTTGTAAAGGAAAAGATGCACAAAGTGAGATTCTGATGTGCTTGAAATTGAAACTTAATTGAAAATGTAATATTTTCCCCACTGTTTGTCTGTTTTTTCCTTGAATTTTACAGTCAGAGAAACAAAACAGACATTTTATAATAAAAACATTCTCATGAGCATTTTGTTTTCTCCTCCTCCTTGTCTTCCTATATAAATTTAGCTATTTCTCATCTGATTTAGATATCTTTGCCACTTGAAATTCATATGTTTGTACATTCTTTATATTTTGCATTTAATAATAATCTTAATTTTAATCTTTGATTTCGATTTTTAAAATTAAATCTTTGGTTTCATTTTTATCTAATTATTTTTACTTTTCTCAAAAGAATTCTTTCTTTCTAACTGATTGACATTGTCTTTAAACAGTAAAAATATTTTAAAGCATATGTACTTTTTGCTGATATATTTTCTCCTTCTGTTAATTGTTTTCTAAGAAAATTGATCATGTGCATAAAATCATTTTCTATTTTTCAGTTAAAAAGAGTAAAATTAAAACTAAATCTCTTGTTTTCTGTAGTTCAAACTCAAGTCTTTGGTAATGTCTTTCTTGTGAAACTTGATCCTTGTATTTCTTTTGTGATTTCTTCTATGTATCCTGTTATATAAAACAAGATAAGCTTGTGGCTAATCCATACTTGTTAATTTTGGATGTTCTTAATGTTTATGTTTTTATGAAGCTAAATCCCCAAGGATTTTAATATTATTAAAAAATATATTTAATATTGACTATGAACACATTGAAAATCTTAACAAAAGTATTGAAAATAACTGAAAAATTATTTTTTGCAAAGAGTTGCTGATACTTAATTTTAATAAAATATACTGTATACTTTTTATTGCTACAGGAAAAAAAATCTCTTGTTTGTGAAAAAGGGACATGTATTTTTGCAATATGATTTTAAAACTCTTTCAGATCTTGGCTGTTGCTAATAAACTTGATATAAAATAAAGATGTGTTGAAGAACTGAAAAATGTAATTTAATGTAATTTTTGTATGAACATTTTTTTTCATTTTACAATTGTTTGATTTTTTATTCTACAGATGATCAAAAATGAAAATGAAAACTAAATTCTGAATTATGTCCCTTGAAATAAAATATAATAACTCTTTTCATAGCCACCAAAAATTATTGAAAATTTTAACTAATCTATTTCATGCTAATAGTATTTTGTCTGTTTAATAAAGTTTTTGATGTTATAATAATGTTGGTAATACAACAGGGATTAAAAAAAATCACGTGATTAACTGATTTGAAAAATATTTCCACAAAGTTTTCTAATAGATGGGCTTTCATATTTTTTTGTTTACTTATGGTGCAAATTTTTTAAAGTAGAAGCAGTGTTGTAATATTACAGTCATTTAATCTTTGAATATTTTAACAAGTAAGGACATACCCTATTGGCAAAAAATGTATTTTTTCTATATTTTTTGCAAAAAGTAAGTAATATTTTTACAAAACCTGATTAAATCCTTAAATTTACTCTTTTTCTTTGAAACAAATGGCTGGAACAGATATTGGATTTTTAAAAAATTTTAAAAATGTTTTGTTTGCATCCATTCACTAACTGAATTAAGTGGAAGTAAGTTTGTCTTTATTTTTTGTTTTAAAAATATCTGAAATCTTTATTTAAAGACAAAATAATTTTTCATTTTTTTACAGATTAGCTTTAGGCTATTATCTTTCAAATAAAACCATAATTTAACTTCAAAAAAGACATTTAAGTTATTTAAAATGCATTTTTTACTTTTTTAGAAAGTCTGTGAAGGTATCTAGAAAAGTACATAACCAAAATGTGAAAAATAAACAACCAAAGATGAGGAAAATAGTCTGGCTAAACAACAGACAATAATTAAAACATTTCATCCAACAAGATACTTTAAATCTATTTAAGTCACATATAAATATAAAATGATTTTTTCTTTTTCTTTTGTTGGTAAATAATTCTAATTACATGAAGTGGAGGCCGACATTAAGAAAATATTTTTTTATTTCCAAAATAAATCAGTTGATAGAATTTTTTGTAATCATGACCAAACATGAAAGCTTCTTTCCTGTTTAGATTTATTTTAACAGGTCAGATTTCTTGAAATATTTTTCTTAAATTTGGGTAAGTTGGAATAAATTAAAAAGATTTCGACACATTATATTTAGATCCACTAACATCTTGTTCCAATGACTATCACTGATGGACATAACAAAACACTCCTTACACACTATGGGCCTAGAGTTTGTCTTTGTGACAGTCTTTAAAGATGTCAATTTATGAGACTGAATCAGCACATCTATGTTCTGATGCTCATGTTTACTTTTTTTTTTTCTACAAAACGTAGTTAGGTAGTCTTGCTAAGGGTAAAAACATAGTCAGACATTGTCCCTGCTTGTGACTAATACATATCCTTTCATATGGGTGAAGTAGTCTACTTGTGTGTGTACTTTTACACCTACCTCCATCTGAATATTCATTATGATCTATATATCTACTCCTTTTACATACCAATAACTTTTTTAAATGATGAAAGATTTTACTTTAATTTTTTTTTTCAGACATGCAGTGAAAAAATCAGTGTGCTACGGCGTGATTATTTTCAAATAGTGCAATTATCTGAAAATTACCAGTGGTCAGGTTGCAAACGCTACAACAGTAGTGGATATGTTTATCTCCACTGCCAAGGTACACGCAACTTTCGATCTTTCCGGCCACGATGGTGGTTCATTACAGTTGGACGATGCAAACCTGAGAACAATAATGTAAGTTTCTTTCTTTCTCATTGTACACCTTGGTGTCAGCATTTTTAAAAGTCTGAAATATTGAATGAGTAAATGTAAGATCCTCAGAGCTTTAATATTAATTTTTTGTATAAAACAATATTTTTCATAGTATGATGGATAACATAAAATGTTATTCAGTTAACTAAAAATAAAAGATGATTTTTTTTATTTTCAGAATTAACCCCATAATAGGGTCCAGATTCCTGTTGTGATATGTGTTTTTCAAGGTTTCCTTAAATCTCCTTTCCTCACCAGGAGAAGGACTATATATACAAGTCTATGCATTAATATGTAAATGAAGCAAGACTTATTTCAGTATCACTATAATGCCTTTTGCAGCCTACCAAAGAATTAAAGATTTTTCATTAAGAGAATTCTGTTAAGTCTGGAATAAATTGTAATCCAAAGATGCAAGATGTGGATGAGTGAAATTTTGCCAGCCAAGCCGTAATAATTTTTGTCAAGTCATCAAAGCAACGTGCAGTGTTATCCTGACAGAACAAATTTCAGATTTTGTTAATTGCTGCTTTTAATAGAGTCTAATTTGAAGTAGTACTTGTTCAAATCAACCATTTACTATTCTAGAAGGAATTCATAGCAGAGGCCACCCATTCAATCTTACCAGATGCACAAGCATAACTTTCTTTGGATGCACATTTCAGTTACCCAACAATTTTTTGTAGTCTATCTTGTTCAAGTGGATGGTTCAATCAAGGAAGAATTCTAAAAGAATTCAAAAATTTTGTTACTTGCTAAGATTTTAGGGAATGACTTAAGCTGAAAACTTTTCAGCTTCTCCTTGTAAAGTATCCACTTTCCATTGTCTTCTGCAGTTTTTTTAAAAGAACATCAAATTATAGTTTGGTAGATTTTGTTAGGTCACTAAATAAATGTCGGGCAGATTTTTACTGATATCTGACTGTTGAAGTAGATAACAAGTAGATTATATATACTAAGAAAAAATAAAGATGACTAGAGAAAAGTTGAAAGAAATCAATTTTTATGTTCTATAAATAAAAATATGCCAGCAAATACAAAAATATGTTACATGTTTTCTCTCCTTCTCCATGAATTGTGAAGAAGAAACCTGCTTTTCACAGTTTCTTTTGTTTAGGGCTAATGCAGGAAACTCAGTGTCATAATGGATAGTGATTTGGATTGAGGAATCAGAGGGTCAAGTTCAAATTCTAGTCATTACATTCACTTATGTGATAATACCCTTGGGAAATGTATGAATCCATTTCTTCTCTCTTCATCTATGGGTAAATAGCAGGACAGGCTGGGTCTTATAGCCTTGGTTGGCAACTAGTCTAGGAGAAGGAAAACATGAATTCAAACTAGCCTGAAGAGTGTTGGAAACACACTGCTATAGTGACTGAAGTACATGTGGTACCCCTATAAATATAACAGGACTTATAATTGTGAATACTGATGATTATTTATAGTCATGACTGCTAAATTTCTTATTTATGCTGGTTGGGTTGTTGGAGGAAGTATATATGTAAGTAGGCTAGGGTTATGATCATGACTACTTTATATATTATTTATTTATAATTTATATTTTTACTCATTTAGACTATTTGTTTAATTTTGTATATTTTTTCCTGTTGTTTTTACTATGGTTTGGTGTTTGGAATAAAAGTCATAGGATAAAAGTCAATTTAGTCTTTTTGGTTATGATGTAGGGAGTGTAAAAAGAACTAATTTTCATGTCATTATTTACAAATGATTTCTAATCTGTTGTTTAGTAGTTTATCTTATTATTCTGAGAATGTAATTATCACTATTTTACTCTTCTAAGTCAAGGTTATATTGTTTTGCAGTGTTGCTGTAAGCTGGTCCTATTTTTCTTATTCTCCATATTATTTTGGTGGGTTCTGGTTTGTGTTTTTGAGTTACCATAAGTGCTTTGGCAGAGAAGTGCTATAGCATATTTTCTGTTCTTCAATGATGTTTTGTGTGTTCTTTATGAAAGGAGCTTAAATTAAATATTATGATTTAAAATGTCGATTTCTTGAACTAAACAGGTCAAGTTAATTTTTGATTATGAATAAAGTTGGATGAGAGAGAGAAATTTTTTTGTTAATTCTTTCCTTAAACTAAGATTACTATACAATATGCTCTTCACTTATACATCATAATGATTGTTCTGTTTACATCTTCTTATAAACATGATAAAGAGGCATTTTGTCTATTTTTAGGGCATCAACTTGTCATACAATCTTCATTTGACCAATGGAGCCAAGGGAGATTACTTTTTCCGAGAATTGTCAGCAGATCAATTTAGTGAGTTATCTTGAGTATTTGAAATTTTGCAAATAAATGGATTTAACCAAATTTATACAAGTGGCACTTGGTCAAATTTGGTCACAATTAAAAATTTGGTCACTTTCAAATTAATTAAATTACAGTTAAAAAAATATTAAAATAAACAGATTCAGATGAACAGTTATTGTAGAGTAGGACAGGCAGCTGTATCATATGAAGGGACATTTATAAGAACAACACCAGTAACCCATTAATGAAATGGACTAACCCAGCCATGTGAAAGATGTAGCATGTGTGTGAATAATGCAAATATATACAAAGCTAGTGGGAGGCCTGGGAAAGTGGACAGATTGCAACTGCCACTCAAGTACTCTACATGGTATCACCAATAGGATCTTTCTTTTAGAACTGCAAAGAATATCAACATTCAAATTGATGACTTTGAAACATGGAGATGAAACCAGCTATGGACCAACAATATTTGCAGCTTATGCAACAATTTGTTGAACTACAAAAGGAAAACATTACATTGTGAAAAGAAGGCCTTGGTGGTCAACCAAAAACGTTTCATGTCAGAAAACTGGAACAACCTATGATAGGACCAAATGCAACAGACAGTGACTGGGCAATGTTTATTGACACATGGACCTGTTATAAAGTGATGTGCAAACTAACAGACCCAGCAGTTATCCAGAATGAACTGAGGATGGTGTGTACCCCAGAAGTAAACAGGCTGTTATTCAACATATTGGAGACTGAGACACTCAACTCTACCACAGAAAAAACAGCTGTTATGGCAAATATGGCTCATCACTGTCAGCAGTTTGCACAAAGAAGTGCACAGGCAGAATTTTCACTCTAAGAGGTTGAAAAAGGAGGAGACAATCATGTATTTTTTTAGCTCAATTGGCTCAAATTTTGTGAGTTTATAGTTATTTGCCCAGACAGAACAAACTGTTGTTGGCAAGTGAATTACTCCAGTGACATGGTAGCAGGGCTTGCTAATGTTGAACACCAGAGAAAAATATTAGTGGAGGTCACTACCCTCACCACTCTAGAGCAGAAATTCAACAGGTTAGTCAGCCTAGAAATGATGAACAAGTTGACTCCTTATCTCCACTGCACTATACACCCCATTATGTTATTCAATATGCAAAGGTCAGACTGCGAGCGAGTCTCATAACCTCAAGACCTACTCGACCTCACAATATGCTAAGCTGTACAGAGAGTGTGGAAGGACTTCACATTCCAATGAATCAGTGGATTGGAAGGGCTGCCTAGCAGCCAATTTGGGATGTTTTAATTGTGGATTAATTGGGCACACTGAGAGGGTGTGCCAGAGATCCAAAAAAGAGTCTGCCAACAGATCAACGATGAGCATGACAAAACAGGAATCTCATGTTCTCACCACCAAAGGGCACACAGAAGATCCCAGCAGGATGGCCTGCCAATTCAGACAAAGTAAACAGAGGGGTAAAGTCAACCCGGCACAACCAAAGGCCATGCCTCACCTCATCTGAAGCAGGTTCTGAGGGTGGGGGGCTCCAGATCCACCACCACCCTTGAGGGTAGAAGTAACCATAATTTCGAAAACCCATGCTGAATTTGGGTGCACCTCCATGGGACCAACTAGCCTTTGCACCTACCAAATCACTGGGGCACAGACATGCTCTAGTAGACCTGAGATATAAAAAGTTCTTAGATGCCCAGATGAATACCTAGTGCCAACTAGTCACTGAATCCGGGGCATCACAGATGACCAGCTACACATCAAAGGTGTAATATTCTCACATATCAGAGTTTATTCATGAGAAAAATGCCAAACCACATATGTGTTGGAGAACACATCCAGGTTTTACCTATCCAAATTGGCCTTGAAGGATTTAAGTCTACTACCTCCCAACTTTCCAATCCCAACATCACAGCAGAACATGGCATTCAATGGAAAGGCCTCATGTGGATACCCTAAAAGAATGATCATCGCACCTAAGCTGACAAGCATCCCAATTACTCTGACAGGAGAAAATGGATGCTGGAGTATTTTGGATCTAGCACATTCAACATATGTCCGCACGAACCACTACAGACCATGAAGAGAAAACTCTTGACCATCACCTTCATTCCAGGGACAACACCAACAGTGGTCCACACTCCAATCCAGGTTCCACATCATTGGAAAAGAAGGGTTAAACAGGACATCAATGGGGATGTTGCACTAGGCATCATTGAACCATTGTTGGTGGGTACACCAACAACTTGGCAATCTAGGATGGTGGTTGTACCAAAAAAAGATGGCTCAGTCAGTTGCACAGTAGACTTGCAGAAGCTCAATACTGCTACCATAAGGGAGACACACCATATGCCATCTCTATTTAATCAGGCATTGATGGTGCCAGCATACACAAGGAAAAGTATCCTGGATGCATGGAATGGGTACCATAGCCTTTTCCTCTTCCTAGCTGATGCAAATATGTTCATCACTGAATTAGACAGATATTGATACCTTCAGGCCCCACAGAGATTCCACGTATTGGGAGATGCATATACTCACCAATTTGAAGATATAACCTTTGATATGGTTTGAAAAATCCAATGTATTGATGATAACATACACTGGGATTACTCCATAGAAGCATCATGGACTATATTACCCACTGCAGCAACAACAGAGAAACCCAGAGAAATTTCACTTCACAGAAAAGGAGGTGGATTTCACTGGGTTCTGTATAATGGAGGACAGAATAAAACCCACTAAGAGGATGATGGAAGCAATCTTGCAGTTCCCTACACCCCAAAATATCACCAACATCATATCCTGGTTCAGATTTGTGAACCAAGTCTCATATACATTACAGGATTTGCTTTGAACAAAGGACTGGAAATTCTACTGGGACAATACACTTGAGCAAATATTCAAGGAATCAAAACAAAGGATTGCATGAGAAAATCAAGGATGGTGTGAAGACATTTGAAATCAGTAGGTCAATGTGTGTCTGTCAATGGACAGGGGTAAGTTACATTCTATTCCAGAAGCATTGTAACTGTGTCATTGAAATGGGACTGATTTATGGTGAAGACTAATTCTAGCCAGATCCTGATTCACCAGTGATACTGAGTTATTCTATGTACCAGTAGAGGGGAAAGCACTGGTGCTAGTATATGGATTAGAGTCATGTTGAATGTTCGTGTTAGGATGTTCAGAACTACTAGTGATGGTGGACCACAAGCTCCTAATAAAAATTTTCTCAGACAAGGCTCTGGAGGACATTAAAAAATCCATGACTATTCAACCTCAAGGAACACTCATTAATGTACAAATTCCATCTGAAGTACTTCCCTGGCAAACTCAATGCTGCACTGGACTGTACATCAAGGTACTCTGCAGCACCAAAACAAGATGATACAACTAGTAAAGATTCAGCACAAATGTTCAACAGTGCTTTAAAGGCATCATTTAATTCTACCTTTGAACAAGACCCAAAGTTAAAGGTAACTCCAAAAGACAGTGACAGTTTTCTTCAACTTGAAGGAAAAATTATATGGTATATGCAGATCAGTACATGGGATGGGTAGAAGTTACTCTTATGTCATCTGGGAAGGCCAGAACAGCATATGACACCCTATGGAATTGGTTCTGCACAATGGTGGCCCAGAAGAAATATCATCCAATGGAAGGTCATTGTTCAATTCTCAGGAATATAATGTGTTCTTTGATAAATGAGGAATAAAAAAGTGCACATCATCAGTGTATTATCCTCAGCATAATGGATGAGCAGAACTGGCCATCAAAACAGCCAAGCAAATATTGGTGGACAGCACCGACAGACTATGGCTGCCTATGCCATGACTGCATGGCCAGATCCCTATTAACACACCATAATACCCCCATCCAAGACCTGGACATGTTTCTGGAATTGATGTTATATAGCCATGTGATAAAAGACCATCTACCAGCCCTCCAGGACAAATACTGAATTTGTAAATGGCTAGGGCGAGATCAGTCGGTATAGGGAGACAGCAATGACCAAAAGTCAATTAAAGAAGGAAAAGTGTTACGATGCACGCAGTCACTCACTTTGGGGGCTAGAGATTGGGGGATTGGTTCAGATACAGAATCAAGCCAGTCCATACTGATGTCAATGGGCGAAAACTGGGAGAGTTGTGGAGGTGCTAGGTAAGAGGCAATATCACGTACACATTGACGTGAGTAAAAGGGTGACCCAGAGCATCCACTGCTTCATCTGGAAGATAAACCCATACGCTCCATACCATCCCACACCAGAGGCTGTGTCCTAGATACTGGATACATTGGATGACTCAATGGGACCTAGACCCTGACATCAACAACCCAACAAATGGACCTTACCTGTTGGTGCAGATTGGTATGTGGAACTGCAACCTACATGGTACCAGCCCAAAACTCTGGTACTGCACCAGAGGAAATGGAATTAGAGTACACAGATGGTAATCCCAACAATGGTGGAGGTTGATGAAAGCCAACACCAAACAAATCAACTACCACCAAACCAGGGCCCACATTGCTGTAAGAGAACATCATGACCACCTCAAATTTTATCCCCATAGATGTGGGCTTACATTGCATGAATACTCAAGGCATGTAGAGTAGAATAGGCAGTAACCCATTCATGAAATTGCCTAACCCGGCCACATGCAAGACATGGCACACCTGTGAACAATGCAAATATAATCAAGGCTAGTGGGAAGCCTGGAAAAGTGGACAGATTGCAACCATCACTCAAGCATTCTAAAATCATGACTAAACTTGTAAAGCACTATGTTAAGGAATACTTAAATGAAAGGGATTCTATTCAGTAAGTTTGTATTTAATAACTTCCTTTACTGAAACTGATTTAAGTAATTCAAATGATCAATGATTTGGACAGAAGTTTTTGGGAAAACATTTTTTTAATTAGAAACATTTTTGAAAAAGGATATTTTGTTGAATTTTAATTTTTGATTAATATTCTCTATTAATGTATACAGAGCATGTGTTGAAGTACGCACTGATTACAATAATCCCCTTGTGACTTATCAGTTTGTTCCTATGTATATTCATATTACAGATATTCTTATTAAAATGTAGAAGATGAGTTATAATGTTCCTCATAAGAAAATGTGTATAATATTAATAACTACAATAATACATATTTCAGAATTTTATTTGTCAGAGAAAAATTTCAGATATAAGAAAGCCTCCTTTCGTGACAGATTTGGACCAACACATTTGTTTCACTCACCATGTGATTTTGTGTATAAAATTCAACTAAACTTAATAAAATCTATTGGCAAAACCTTTCTATCAGGTTACTTTGAGTTTGGGAATGCAAAAATTATTTGTGTAGCTATTAATTTTAAATAATTACAAATCACTATTTATAATTATTTAGTATTATAAATGTCTGTTAAAGTCTTTTAAACATTTAAATTTTGTTTTGACAGGGTGTGGGTTTATATACTAAAAATTGAATCCTTGTTGTTATTAGAGTATTGTACTTGTTTTTTCTTTATTTGGCAGAACATAAACTCTAGTGAATTTATTCACTAAAGCAAAATTTATTTTCATTTGCTAAATTATTTAAATCTATTTTATTTTCTACATTATAGCCATATTGGAAGTGGATATAGCATTCCTCATATTTTTCAGCTTTATGACTTGTGTTGCTGTTGTCTTTTCAGGTAAATGTGTTTTATGAACATTCAAGAATGAGGGGGCAAATTGGATATTTTAATAATATACTTTATAATGCCTGTAATTAATAAAGTAAATATTCAAGTCAAAAATTAAATCCTGTGTGTGTGTGTGTGTGTGTAACCTAATAGCAGTATAATTATTCTGTGAACATGACATAGATAGAATGGCAAGATTTATTTGTATTCTATTTTGTGGTAAGATACATAAAATATAGCATTAAAAATATTTCACCATTATTTTCTGTTTTAGTGTTTGGGGAAATAAATATTTGTTTAAATATTTAATGCCCACATTTTTTTTTAGGAAGGAAAGTGATGGAAAGTGAACCAAAGACAGTTTTATGCAAATTTGCCTTATTATAATGCCAAGAGAATTGGAGTTGATAGGCTAAAAGAATTTAAAGAAGGAAAAAACTCTTATATCACTTTCGATAATGTATTACTTGTATATTTTCCAAGTAAACTGCTGTCATATCTGGGCTGGAGTTGCCCAGTCTCCTCATACTTGTGAGTGATGAATTATTTTACACTCTGCAACCCCTATCCTACAGACAAACATTGCAAGCCTCTCTATAATAATAATATAAATAATCTTGTTTCTATTTAGATTTCTGGGATGAGTTGTCCTTATTTGCATTCCGACTAATGTCCTCATCATTTTTGTTACCAAAACATTTTGGCTGTTATGCCATCCACTCTTTTTCAGATGTTTGTTTTCTTAAGTTTGTCTAGTAATCCAGACAACCTTAAGAGAACTTGGAATTGAACCCTTTATTTAATCTAGAGGTTAGATTGTTTTCATTCCGCTCTCCATATCTAGGGACATTTCATTTTGTTCTTTTTTAGTTATGCTCAGTTATTGCTTACTCTGTTTACACTGAGTCTTAGTCTATACTGCATGGCTCAGCAATTGAACTCTACTATGTCACTAAGTACAGAAACCAATACATGTATACAGCAATGCTTTATACTTACAAGTCTTGCTATGTATGAGAGTCAGATAGAAAGTTCATAGTGTACCAGAATACAACAGCTGTGATACATTTGTATGTCTTTTTTCTACTGGTGTCTCTACTTACATTTATATCTTGGTCAGCTTATGAACTTTTCAGCCGACTCTCTTACTTTTCTTAAATTCTTTTATCTTTTTAGATTTGTTTTTTTCTTACCTCAATTAAATTTTCAATTTATTTTTAAAAATTTATCATCATATATTCAAGATTTCAAATAGTGAATTCATTTTGTTCTTTTCTATTTATTTTTTAACATTAGACTCACTTATTTTACTCTTTCAGAAATATGTTTTATGGATTTTTTCCTAAATACAAAATGAGTATTGACTGAGATGTAATCAAGGAATTAATCTCTTTTGTAGCTATGCTACGTAGCCGCCAACTCTATCATTCCACATACAAGATGTTCATCGTGTCCCTTGTTGCTTACAATGGTTACTTTTTCTTTATCTGCATTCATTATGGGAGGTATGTGCAAACAGGATTGGAAGAAAGGGAATGCAAAGTCGTTGGTAAGTTGCTTTTGTAATTTCCTATAATACCAGTGTATAAGTAAATTAACAGCATTATGTCTCCATTACTAATTCAGACCATATTTGTTTATGGCTTTGTTAAATTTTAAAATTCTGATACATCCATGTTAAATATATATTAATAGAAAGCATGTGATGTTTAGAAAGTTTTAAATTAGACTTCAATCTTAATTTTCTTGTAATGGAAATTTTTGTCTTGAATATAAATAACTTTTGAATAAATCATTGTAGTAGCTCACAGTTTGTCCCCAAAATATTAGGTTGGTGCAAAAAATAATGTCGTTTTCTCACATAGTAACATATGTGAGAAAACGACATTATTTTTGCACCAACCTAATACTTACTATTTCATTCACTCTGTGCTTTATGATTTTCCCAGTAGGAATTAATTCATTATGAATAGCATATGCATGTGTTAATTTTGCTTCAATGGGTAGTTATAGTTTTGATTTTGTTTACAGTAGAAACATACTTCATATTTTTGCCTGAATTTTAAAATAAAGAGAAAAGAGTTATCCAGTTATTTTTGTAACTTTTAATCATAGACTGAATATGATTTATTAAAATTTTATATCGCTGAAAAAAACAAAATGAAAACTGAGTTTTGTGATGATATTTGCAAAATAGAGATTTTAGTTGATTTCTAATTAAATTCTATTTTTTCTCTTACTTCAATTCTTTATAAATTTGAACTGCCTATTTCTGTTTATGACTGTCAATTGTAGCATTTAAATGAATATCTTTTGAAATTATTAATATCTGAGATTTGCAGTAGAATGAATAATTGCTATATGATGCATGTTAAAAAAAATTGTGTATTTTTTCTGTTTGTAGCTTATGTGTGTCAAGCATTCAGTGTTCTCACTTTCCAACTTCTCTTGATTCTACTTGGAAAAGGTTACACAATCACTCGGGGACAAATTAGTCGTACAGGCTCTATAAAAATTGCAGTTTTTATGACTGTCTATGTTTTTGTCTATGCTGGTATGTTTCTTTGGGAAACAGAGGTAAGTGTTAACCATTCTTCTACAAGTTTATTTGAAGGTAGAGAATGGCATTTGGTGTAATGTTGAAGTAATTAGCTATTTTAACATTATCTTGAATATTTGAGATTTTCAGCCCTTCTTTTTTAGTTTTGCACTTAATGTTTGCTAAAATTAATCAATGATCATTACTTACAATCCTGAAAGTCAGTTGTGAATGAGAAAAATTCAGCTTAATTGCCCTTTACTCTATTTTCTCCAAGACTAAACCATTTTTCTTTTATCGCAACTGTAAATGAATAGTAATTTAACCATTACTACAATATGGCAAAATGAAATATCCAAGTTTCTGTATAATCTACAAATCTCAAGTAAAAATCACCACAGTTTCTTAAGACTTCCACTGCTGTGGACATACTTATGATACTTTATGAAACTTACACTGCCTGCTGTTGACATATATACACTTACCACTTTATTAGCTGACATTTCTTCTTGGCATGGATTCAATGATGTTCTGCAAGCACTCTTTCACATCTGGGTCCATGCTGTTACTATGGTATCATGCAATTCTTTTAGATTGGTTAATTGCACATCCAGGATTTTACACACTCTTTCCACCACATCCCAAAGGTGCTCTATGGGATTGAAATCTTAGGACTAACAGAAAGCTCACTACTGTGTCCCATGACCCAATCTGCCACTTGGAAATGACCAGCAGGTGAGGGGTGCACTATAGTCAGAAATTCAGGCACATGGTTAGCCATAATACATACATAGGCTGCGGCATTTAAACAATCTTTTATTGGTACCCAGGGTCCTAATGTATATTAAGACTCTATTTTCCATACCATTGCACCATCACCACCACCATCAATCTGAATGATTGACAAAAGACAGGATGGATCCATACTTTTACGTTGCTTATGCAAAATTCTGGCACCACCATCTGAATGTTGCAGCAGTGAGCAAGAATCATCATACCAGTCAACATTTTTACAATCTTCTTTTTCTCGAAGTTATTGCATGAAATAAAATTTAGCAGGTTGCCATAGCCATGTTTAAATACATATATCCATTAAATTGCTATCATGTCATTGGCTGATGAGAAATTTGTCCATGTGTACTGAATTAAGTGGTCAGTAAGTGTATATGTTTTCAAGACACTGTGAAATGTCAGTTCCTAGCATTTGTGCTATTTCCAAACTAGCAAAATCATATAGTAAAGTACAATACAAACCTCTTTTGTAATGTATTTTTTGCGTATTGAGGAGGAAGTGTTGTTTAGCTTGGTCATTACTACAAAATATTTGATTGAAACCAAAATGGTGGTATCTATGAGAAATCACCCTCAGCATCTTTTGTGTCATTTATTTCCAGTAAATGGCAATTTCCTATTTTCCCCCAAACGTGTTAGCACAGCCAGGTAATGTTATTATAACAATGTAGCAGTGAATGTGTTAATGTAAAAAATCCTTAAGAGTTTCATATATGAGAAGTAAAATTCTAAACAGATATATTCTCAGTTTTAATTTGACACTTAAACTTAATTGGATGCATTTTTATTATAAGTTGCTGTTCAAGACTGAATTTGTTCTTGTTGTCAACAGCCAGTAATCAAGTACAAATTGAAAACTAAATTCCAAACACCAATTTTTATTGTTCAACTATCTGAGGATTGGTGTTAGTTAGCATTTCCAAAAAGTATAAGCTAGGAATTTTGTAAATAGAGAGATTATGTGATGTCATTTGTATACACAATAGCAGAAATTGTAATGTAGGTGTAATATTTTATTTCTTTTTGCATAAAAATTGGTTTTAATACTTTATCTCAAGTTAAAACAGAATCTAAGATGGGACACAGTTTGAATAGGCTAATGTTTAATTTGAAGGACAAAAATCTTAAAGGTCATATTTGAGGTTTATTTGAAAAAGTTAAAAATTATGAACAGAGGAAATAAAACAAACATTTTGATGAATGAAAAATAGCAAATATTTACTGGCAAGAAAATAATTATTGTTCAGTTCACTTATCTTCTGCAGTTCTTTGATCCTGGAATGGTCTTATACCGCTATGAAAGCCCACCTGGTTATGGTCTGATTGCCATGCGCATAATTGGTTGGTTGTGGTTCTGTTTTGCTATTGTCACAACTGTTAAACACCATATTGAAAAGTTACAGTTCTACATTTTTTTCTTCTTCACCTTTACACTTTGGTGAGTCTCACTTTTTTTATTTCTTAGCAACAAAAAATTACATTTGATAATAATTTTTCTTTTATTCAATATTATATTACTGTAATATAGTTTCATAGACAGCCAAATATTCTTTTACAATTATTTTAATGAAACTCTATTAGAATTCTTGGTGGTGATCAATTTACCTTATCATCTCAATATAAACATTATTATACTTGTGATATGCTAACTCACTGTTTATAGGTGAAAATGGACAAGAATATGTATATATGTTTAAGAAGAAACTGTTGTTGGTCAGTGTATGCATTGAGAGATAAACATGTGTGCCTCCTGAAATGCCCACAACAAATATGGCAGACACAGGGTGTGAGTCCACATAAATAAATGAATGAAATGTAAAGAAATGACAAGAACCAATGAAAATGTATTAACAATAAAGGGTTACAAGTGACAAAGATGTGTGTGTGTCAAATGAATGTGAAAGCCTAATGGCCCAAAGTATGTGTAGTGAGTGAATGTGCATATGCACATGTGTGTGTATGTATTCTTCATGTGTTTCCCAAAAGGAATGCATTCTCCATGAGAGGTTACATGTTGAAGAATAAGCAGATAAGGTGAGAAGAGAGTAATAAAAAATTATTGCAGAGTATTTATAGCCCAGAGAGTGTCTCCTAGAAGCAGTTTTAAAAATTAGGAGGAGGTAACGCGACAAAACATTTTATCTACATAATTACAGAACTTGAATGTGACATTTTTTCATGCAGCAAATTGATTATATATTAGGAGATACAGGAAAGAAATGGTATTACTTGTGAATTACATTAGTGATGTGGCTAGGTAATGAACAGTGAGAACAAATGAAATGTTGGAGTAGATGTGTCTTCACTCTTACATATTGGTGCCAACTGGCAAGGCAACTTACATTTCATGTCTCTAGCCAGACTGTCACATGACACAATTCTTACTCTTTGACATATTCATAAATTATAACTGATTAATTAAGTTTTGTAGTGTTACAAATCAATACCTAGAACAAAAATTCAGATAGGAAGATTTAAAGCTGTATATAAACGTGAAAAATATTGCATCAATATTTCATTTAACAGTTTTAAAATCTCTATGAAAAAAGAACATACAAATGACAAAGAGTAAATTCCACAAATAAGCAAATGTAACTGGAAAGTTCAGTTTAAGAAAGTCAAATGTGAAAAGTTTCTGAAAATAACTGTAAGATTTTTTATTGTTAAATGTACAGTTATCATTTCTTGTCTTAAATTTTTTTTAAAGTTTCTGATATTTATTAAATCTGATCTATTCAATTCAATTGAAGGCTGATTGATCAGCCTTTTCTTTGACTACATTTTCTGGTTTCCTTAGAATAAATTTTACCTACTTGCTGTTCAGAACAGATCTAATAATGTGTTGTTTTGTTTGTATTTAGTTATACTGGTAGACTTCAAGATTCATAAAATGAAAATATCAAATTGTTATTAATTATTTAGTTTTTGGGTAGAGAGAGAAAAATGAAAAATCTACAAAGAATTCAAGTTTTGTTATATGCTCAATAAACTCATATTTGGAAACATCAGAATTCCTGTCACAATGTTCAAATTTTTGTGCTATTCATAAAAAATATTGTCAGTACTATAATGGTGATTGTGATTTTGTCATTCAAAGAAGGCATATTCAAATGCATTCAAGCAGAAGTTGACATATACATATATAAACACACACTCACACATACACACACATATATATTAATACAATAAAAAACTAAAGAATTAATTCTAGAACCAGGCACTTTTGAATTTGGTAATATTCTTGGATTTCATTTAATAAAAATATCAAAAAATTAGGGATTAAATGAAAATAAGTTGCTTAGCAAATTAATAGTTACTTGCATTATTTACATTATTCAGACTGTTATCCACATCTTCATTGCCATATTCATGTCTCGGCTGTTGCATGCTCTGGCCTTCTGATTGGAATTTCGAACCAACCCTTTATTTCATACAACGGCTGAAATATTGTAAATATGGCAATGAAGATGAGGATAACAATCCAAATAATGTAAATAATGCAAGTAATTATAATACCTCATTTCAGAGATATAGACAGAAATTAATAGTTATTATTACATTTTAATATTGCCAGCAGAACATGTGCTGCTGTTAGTTTTGAATTCAGCTATTAACCATTTTCACAAAGATAAATAATGAAGTGGATTGTTTTTGTTATTGTAATGAACATCTTTAAAAACACATTATCAATGAATATGAAATATTTTTCTGTTTATAGTAAGTGTAAATTTAAAATTTCTTTTTATCCTTTTGTTGGTGCTAAATGTTATTTAAGCCAAAAAATGCATTCATTTAAAATCATATTATTTAAAATTAATAACTTCAAAAGGATGGCAAAATTTTAATTGACATAGAATAGAAATGTGTGTGTATCTATGAAAAAAATGTAATTAAGATGTTGTAAATAGCATCAGTGGATTTCATTTATGTCCACACTAGATATTATTTCTACATTTTGATTAGTGCATCATAGATCTAGATTATTTTAAAATTCAATATTGTCCAAATTTTATCTTTTTGATGACATTATATCATTATTTTATATTTATAATTGAATTTTACATTTATTACTGAAATTTATCTCAAGTCTATCTAAAGTAGTTAAATGAATTTTAAATAACTATTTTTTCTTTAATAGGTTTTGGGCCAGCGGTATCACATTTGTTGTTGCAATAAATGCAGTTCCATGGCATTTGCGAGAAAAGATAGTTAATGGTGTAGAGATAGCAATTGATTTTTCAGCACACTTAATTTTTTTGGTAATTTTAAAATTTTGCTTATTTTTTTTGTTTCTTACTTTTAACTATTCTAAACTGACTCTTGAAGTTTCTTTTGTAAAAACTGGGAGTTTCTTTTAATATCTGCATATGATTTTATAGTGATTATTATTAAGATTTTAGTGCATAAAACTAAGTTTATAAATGCTTAACTTGAGTAAGATTAGTAAAAACTAAAATCTTAAAAAATCTATGATTCATTATTTGAAATATAAAGCATGTATAGTGAAATAAACTTTCTTAGGAGATATGGACCTTGTTTACTTCATTTGTCATAGAAGAATGTTTGCTGCTGACAAAGTCAGGTAACGTTGTCTAATTTCAGAAAAGAAAAACAAACTATATATATTGATAGACATGATGATCAATATGGAAACAATAAATATGAAATATGAACATTTGGAGATTTTCTTTATTTTACAGTACTAAATAATCTGAATATGTGACATTCCTCTTTGAAATTTTATCAATCAGAACTTTTTGCTAGCTTATCTTATTCATAAAAATGTGACATTATAGAATATTATTATTTTTTTACACATCATGTTGCGAAGATGTGAATCCATGGAAGAGTATTACATAATTATAATAACTCTGTCTTATATTTAAGGATTCATGTAGATTTTTTTAATATTTTAAATTTTAACAAATCTTACTTAACCAAAGATATAAACAGAATAGGTTTACATTTCAAATTTAATAATAATTCGATGTTGTGGAGTGGATAATATTTTATGATATTAAATTTCTTCAATGATTTTCAAATTTTAGCAATATTGAAATCTCAGAAATGCATACAAAAGTTTGATATCATGCAAGATCCTAGAAATATTTATTCAGAGAGTGAAATTTCTTCCACTGAATACAATAAATTGTAAATAAATAATCTCATTATTTTTATATTTTGATCAAATAAGAGAAATTCCATGCTTTTGAAGTTGCTCAATTTACTTATTTGTAAAACACAAAAAATTTCCTTTCACTAATTTCCATCTATTTTTCTGCAGATACTTACAAGTCCATTATTGTTTAATAAGATGTTTCCATTTCACATCAGGACAACACAGGTAAATGTTCAAAAATATTTTAATCAAGCAAGTCCTTAGTTCAGGTGTGTCATGCATAATAAAGTCAAATTTAATATATAAGTGACTAAATAAGTGATAAATAACTTACTGAATTAATTTAAGAGAAAAAATTGTCACGTGGACAAATGGATTAAAGTGTTGGATTGTGAATTTAGTGGCATAATAATTGTGTGTTCAATACTTGGATCAGGTAGTGTTCACTTAGACTCAGGGAAAACAGGGTGAGCAATGAGTAGTATTAAAAAAAAGATATCAATATATCCTTAGACATGAACAGCAGAACAAATTATAAATTAGTGTTTCAGTTTGAAATTCCATGAAGGTGAGTGGAATTTGGGAGAATACCTGATAAATTCCAGAAGTACATAACAGTTGAAATGTTGTCATAACAACAAAGGTGTGTGTATCGATTAATAAAAATCTTATATATAGGAATCATTTTATTTACCCTTTTTAAAAACAACAAATACAAAGCAAACATTAATCTCCTTCAAACTTTGAAAACCCACAGGCCATATTCATTGACTTTCTTATCATTCTGACAAGAAAGCTCTAAATGCAAGCTGATTTACTTATAATTCATAAGCATTTTATATCTGAATTTGAAATAAGAAGTTATCATTATTATAGACCAATTTATTTGAACTAGCAATGAGTTGGTTGTTAGAATCAGAATGTTTTAGGTATTATACCCTTCAGACTACTTTAGTTACTTGTCATATTAAGTAATTTTATGAGAATTTAAAATAAAATCCTTTATTCAATCTACAAAGTAGAGTATTCTCATCTTGGATTAGTTAATTCTTCTGAATTAACTTGTCTTTGTGAGGCCATTGAATCAGAATATATAAATTTTGCTGCCTGATGCAGGGATTGAACACATGGCCACTGGATAAACTGCATACACTTAATCAATAATTATATTCATTAGGCAACTTTTCTATAGGACAATCAGAATTTGTAATATGGGAGCCTTAAACCTAATGTCTGTTCTTTTGTAATCAAAGGCTTCCATATAGTGTTCAATTCTATGATACTGAGGAGAAAATTAATATATGCTGATACTTTCAATCCATTTATTATAAGTGCTGTTCTTATTCTGATTTCATTCATTAATGCTTGGTGACATCTGCCTATTTCCATCTACACATGATCAATTATACCTGATGGCCTATAGCTTTTTGATATTCTTCAAGTTTTACTTTTGGAGCATAGCTAGTCTACCCTTTATATCCCTTGTCATAAGAGTATAGAATGAGCACTTTTCAGTTTTACAGCTTCTGAATTTTATAGTGTTTAAAATACCAATTTGAGATCTTACATGATATATAAGGTACATTGATTGAATTATTAAATAAACTTGACTTAATTGCTTACTGCCTGATGAGCCAAACTGGTGAAACTATAGTAGTGAGTAAGCATTTATTTTATATTTTATATTGATATATTTACATTTTCATTATTATTGTATAATGTTTATACTTCATATATATAGCTCTGTATATATGCATTCCAGGCATAATATTGTAGATTATGATGTTTTCAATTCTGTCTGGAATCATCATCATGGGAAGGAACACAATTTGCCTCTGTATGTTATGTATGATTCTATGTATTAAGAGCACTCAATCTTTAGACTTTCTTTAACAACTAAAATTCAAAGAAACCAATTGGAACAGAAAATCAAAGAAACTGAAAGGGTGATGATAAGATGCCTAACATACAGCAGTAAATTGTGAAGCGGACTTTTCCGAATGGTTCCTTCCCTGAAGATGATAACAGATGGTATTGAAAGCTAAGGAGAAGTTAATAACGTTATGGAGAGCATCATAATCTCATAAGTTAAAAGCAAAGAGACAAGTTGCGATTTTAATTTGTTTTTCTTGTTGGCAAATTAGTTGGTGTTGAACATGTAAACGGATTATCCACAGTTCATGCTAAGTTTCTGCATTTTTGACTGACATTATTAAGAAAGAAAGAAAGAAATTAAATTCAAAGTTAATATCATTATGTCTCTTTGGTAATATTTTAAATTTCATGTTTTGGATGCTTGTGTTCTCAAGTCAGTGTGATGTTATTTTTGAGTGACAATACAAACATCCAATATTTAGAATTCATGTACTTTTTTTTAATCTTGATAATAATTGAAACCAGTTAAAAAGAACTAACACAAATTTCTTTTGTACACTAAAATTGGGAAACTAGTCAACCAGCAAGAAAAACAAATTAAAAAATATAAACAATAACTTGTCTGTTTTCTTTAAGGAAAGTTGTTTGAATGAATATCTGCTGCCTCTATATATATATATATATATATATATATATATATATAATCAATTTATACAATACTATATTAGAAACATTTATTAACTTGAAACTATGAAATGAGTGGCTTAAACTATTTTATCAAGGACAGCCTCTGTTGTTTCCTTTTTGATAATTGGAATAAGTTTGGGAAATATCCCTGGGACTTTGGTCTGGAAATGAGTACATCCCTGTTGATATTAAGTAACTTCAATCCTAATCACTTACAATAAATGGTAACCGGATATAAGGGACGTAACTCTAGATATTTTACACATCTACCTTACAGACATCTAAAAGGAATTTTCTTGTACAAATTAACAGGCAATGCATGCAAATGTCTTCTGTTTCAGAGTAGTTACCTGATACTTTAGTTACCTATATAGCTTTTGTTCTCCATGACGTTTTGGTTTTACTACTAGTGCTACTTCCTTATTTCCTCTCACTATCCCTTTCTTTGTTTTCAGGGTCTTTTCTTGTTTGTTACAACTTGCAAATTAATTATACAGATATTGGTAGAAATGAAGAAAGATGATTAAAGAAATAAGCATTTTATAGTAAAGAATCACTTCTTTTCTCAATGATTTTATTTATTCCCCATTATCTAATTATAAGAAATGATGTTTCAGTTTAGTGAGATAGCTTGAAGATAATTCATGTTGGGTCTGGCATAAAAAAAAATGATTCAGTTTGACTTGAAATTTATTCTCACACATTGTCTTGCCTTATTTTTATAAAGTTTCTTGGAAAGAAGGTTTATTTAGATTTAAAAAAAGATATTTATGAAAGTGGCATATAGCAGACTTTTATATGATTTTTGTTTTGCATTATATTTTAATGCATTTTAATGTAGAAAAAATTTAATTTTTAAATTTAATTTTTTTAGTCTATACAATATAAGAATATCTGTAAAATAATTTAGTACATATATAACATTTTGTGAATTATAATTTTTTAATGTTATGCCTTTTCAGGATGTAGGCAATTATAACTTTCTACAGATTTTCTTTATTTTATGTGACTTCTTCAAAAAACAGTGGAGTGATCACCATTGCCTTTAGTTTTCCTTCTCTTTGACTGGTTGCCATGCAGTCTACTTTGCTGGGAGAGAGATGGAGTTAGATAGATAGATGGGGATGCCTTTCCCAAGGATATTTGTGTGAAAGTGAATACAAGAGACTAAACTGGAATTTGAACTTGGTTCTCTAAGTCCACTTGCCACACTGATATCTGTTACACTATTTACATAGCATAATTCATAGTAAGAAATTTTTATGAAGAATTTTATAATAATTAAAAAAGAATGTTTTTGTTATCTTCAGATTGTGCCTAGTGATTCAGATAGCTCATCATCTGGTATGGATACAGAAATACAGACAATTCAGCTTTCAACAGTGTCATCATCTTACTTGATGGGCCAAGGACCTAATATTGCAAACATGTTCATCACAAGTAACACACTTACAACAAAGCTCCCTAACCAAGACTTGCCAGATAATAATTTGACACGCCCTGTTATGCCGGTGAGTATATATTCTGCATGAAAGCAAGACAATAACTTTAACAGTGTGGACTTTTCTTAAAAAATGGACATATATTTAAAGAATTTTCTTCTGACAAATTTCTGTATAAGTGTGTGGTTTAGAATTGAGACATTATTATTATGATGCTGGTAGCAATAGCATCTTTATAAGACACAAATTGTTCACGTTATATGACAGATATGTTATTGTTATTGCATTTTTTAAATTTTAGGATTGTATTCATAAAAAGCAAGATTATTTTTAAAGAAAATATTATTAATGCATCTGTAACTTTCTGATAACAATCTTTATGAGAAATTTAACAGTAAGAACTCTTAAGTGTTAATATTATATTAAAAGAAAATTTACAGTAACACACCATTATACTTTATTCTTTATAGGTTATTGATTTGTCTAGTGCTAGGATGTCAAAAGATTACAACTCAGGATTTTATTTGTTATTGTGATTAAGTTCCAATTTATTTCAAATGTTGGTTTGAGAAATAATAAGATTGAAGAAGAGATGAAAGTTTGATAAATATGGATTTTCTTGCCCACAAAAAAACAGCATCAAAAGGACAGTTTTTCCCATGACGCCACATTTATTTTAATTAAATTCACTCTTTGGCAATGTCTATACTTTTCCAAAAGTGATAATTAGAATTGTAAGAAAACCTAAACATATGAAAATGAATTTATACATTTTCTTTGGCAACAAAGTTGCTATGCTCTCATTTAAGCCATTGACTTTTTAGCTTTCTTAATTGGTAATCTTGTTGGAATTATAAAGCAAACCCTTTATTCAATATGTTTTCATTCCAATTACTTCTATCTTAATTAAGCTATCTCCCCTGAGATAGCTTAATTCTCCCTAGTCCTTTCACCTTTTTAATTGCTTGTTCATTGCTTCCTCTGAATTAGAGTATTTAACTTTTTCACACCCCAGAACTGAAAAAGGCCAGGTTAACTAGATATGTTTTATTCAGAGCTTTAATCTATCTATCTCTTCTTATATAAAATAAGGGGAAAAATTTATGAACTATTTAAAGTTACCTTCCTAAAAAGTCTGACACCAATAAAAAATATTTAAGAAAAAATAATCTTGTAAAATATGAATGTTTTATTAAAACTAGAAGAGTGAATGTTTCAGTATTTATTTTTTGAGTGGAAAAATGTGTAAGGCAAATACAGAACATATAAATCTAAATAAAATTTATTTTGAAAAAATAAAGTCAAATTCATTTTATGTTTCACTTCTTAAACATTCTGTTTTCTTTTATCCAAATGGTCTGATTTAAAATTATCACTAAGCAAATTTATCTGTTAATTATTGGTAACAGAAAGCATACCAATTTATATTGGAATTTTTAGTGAGGAAATAGTAATATTATTATTATATGCCTTTCTATTGAGGCCAGTATACTTCTCTCAGTAGTTATACTCATAATCTTTTTAGCTATTGTACTCTCTAGACTTCTTATTTGGAAACATTCATGGATTTTTTAACTGAACCTTTTATTCAACCCATGGCAGTAGATTGTACTTATTCTGCTTTCCATAATTAAGGGATAGCTCCAATGATGGCTTTAGGCCTTTAGAGACCCCTGGGCTAATAGAATTTAGGGCCTCTTCATTACGTATGTTCCTCCACCCATTTCTATAAGAAAAAGATATATCTTTAGATATTATTATTTTGATGAAAAACAGGAAACACTTCAACTAAAAATTTTTATGATTTTGGAACTCATCCAATTTATTTAATTAGCAACTTCATGATATTAGGTTACACACATGAAATGACACACTGTATAGGTAATGAATACAATGCTTCAGAAATAAATAATTTATTTAGATGAAATAGTTACCACATTGATGAATGACTGTTTTCCAATATACCTCTAAATTCTTGATCCCATCTTTTAAAAACATTTCTCATCCTTTGAAGTGATAAACAGTTCAAAATATTTTATTGCATATGAAAAGCTCAAAATGTTTAAATAAATGATAATCAGTAGGAGAGATATCAGGTGAATATGGAGGATGAGGCAAAATTTCATAATTCAGGCTAGACAGCTTTTGAACAGTTGATTGAGAAGCATGTGGCCATGCATTGTCATGCAGCAAAATTGAGCCATCCTTATTCACAAGACTAGGATGTTTCTTTTTCAATTTTTCATGCATACACAATTTCCCACCATATGAGGCTGCTGTTATTGTTTTCCCTTGAGGCAAGAATGAATAATGAATAACCCCATTGAATGACCACCATCCAGTAACCATTAACTTTTTAGGGTGTAGTAGAGGTTTTGGGTATTGTTTTGCTGATTCACTTGCCTACTCATTTACTGTTGTCAAAGAATATCCAATTCTCATTGCATGTTGCAAAAATGGTTCTTTTTCTAGTTGGGAAAGAGAGAACACCTCAAAGCAACATTATTTTTGGATCTCATTCAGTTTATGTGGAACAAACCTATCCAGTTTCTTTACTTTACAAATTGCTTTTAAGTGCTGAGAAACAATTGTGCGAGATGTTTCATGTTCAGATACAAGTTTTTGGACTGTAGTTCTCGGATTTTGATCAAACCAAAGCATTCAATTGACCATATCTGATTGTGGTTTTCCCCTTGGTTTATTTTCAGGACCATAATCTCTTGAATAAAACTTCTGAAACCATCTCTGTACAGTTCTTATTTCAACAATACCATTACCAAAGGCTGACTTGATATTCTGAAATATTTCAGAGGCAGAATGAACTAGTGTAAGGTTACTCAATAATTGTTTCATTGAATAACAATATATGGAAAGAAAAATTATCTAGAAAGAAAAGAAGTCAGGAATATTTCAAGATTTTTTTATACACTAAGGAGGTTATTTCTTCGTTAGATGACCGGATCAACAACCAATCAAAAAATGTGTCATTTCATATGTGACAACCTAATATTTTTTATCCAAACGTTACATCCTACAAAAATGTATCTAGAATGAAGGGCCTATATTACACTGAAATTTTAGTATTCAAATTCATTACCAAAACATCCTAAAAACAGCCTTGTGATCCTAGTCACCACTGCTGAACAAAATTGTGGGCTCCTCTAGTCTTGGACCCTGGACAGCAAACTATACCAGCCCATATTTAAATCTGGCACTGGATATCCCTCTAGTCTGCTTGCCGTTGTATCTCTTGTCTATTGCTTCCACTGGATATGACTTTTTCCATTACCCAACCCAGGGATGCCATGGAATAAGGTATATTTTAACCACTGTTCTAATCCATTAAGCCTAAATAGAGGAACAACACAAAGGCAAACAGATGAATGAGAATTAAATAGTTTGAAATATATTTTAAGCATGAACATTGGAATGAGAACATTCTACTTCTGCGGATTGAATAAAGGGTTTGGTTCAAAATTCTGAGAAAGTTACTGAGTACACCAAGAGACACCTGTAAAAGGCTGGTGGGTTCAACAGCTGAAAAATTGTGTGTATAATAACTAAGAATAAAGTAGTATATAATAGAAAGTATGCATTTTGAAATTATTGCTACTTTGTTTTAAATAACAAGTTCTGTTTAGTAATATAAAAATTCTGTTTTTCTGAATAATTTATGGATGCTTGATTTTACTATTGTTAAAATATCTAAATATTTTAAATTATATTCTTTTTTTGAATTTTTTTTTCTGCAGAAAGACCACAACACTGCATTCAGCACAACTTTTTCATGATTTGACAAGCAATAAATAAATAAATGATTTGAAATGGAAATATTTTAGTCTTTTCCTTTTTTGGTGTTATTAAAATTATTTGAAATATTACATTATTGCCTGCAAAACTGATGAAATGTCCCAGATCAAGAAATAGATTGAATATATTAGCTCATGAATAAATAAACATTTATACACCAAACTATTCTGCCTGGAAACATAATTGGCTTCAGAAATATATTTATAATTGGACAACAATATTCAATGTTGACTGTTTAATCACTTCAAAAAAGAAATAATTTTCCCTTTTACTTTTTATGAATATAAAAGTTGAAATTTATAAAATGCTACATGTTAAAAGTTCTTTTGCAACATGGTTAACCATTTCTTGCATTCTAATAATGTTTTCTAAAACAATAGAAATCATACTCTCTAGAAGCTCATTTAAAATTATTCTACTAAATATAATTCCTTAGACAAACATTTAAGACTCAAATCTGTTTATGACACAACCACATTTTTGACAAATACCACAAAGAAATCAATTTGATATTTTAATGAATGCCTTTAGAGAAATAGTATATTTATTTTCATTTTACTATTAAAAGTACTAAAAGGTTTAATGATCCTTTCAAATTACTAAAACTGAAGTTCACCAAATGAATTATTTCTGATAAGAAAGATAATATCAAAGTTTCAAATGATTAAAATTATTTTATGTGATGCTATCAAAGCATTCTGCATAACAAAAAATATGAAATTTATAATATTTTTATAGTAAAACATTTTTGGGACATACAAAATTTCTTTTATAACATTTTCTAGAATGTTTGTTATAGAGTTTATACTTTTCTTTGTCTTGCAAAAATATTGGTTGAAAATATTTTTATAATAATGTGATATTTTGCTAGTGATGTAGATTGTTGTTCTATGAGAGGTAGACTTCACCATTTATAGATTTACAATATGTCACCAATCATTTGGATAAACATTTTATGTCACAGTTAAGTTTTTACAACACTATACACAGTACTTTACAAAATAATACTTGAAAACTTCCAACAGCAGCAACAATGAAACAGGTAGCATATGTAATAAGGGAAAATATTGATATAATCAAGATGTTGACTTTCCACACAAACTTAAGCAAAAGACCTGGAAGGAAACTCTCATCAGTAGCAGAAATAGTGATAATGGTTAATGAACTGAAGAAGTTCAATTTTTTGAAAAACTGTTTAAAGAAAAATATTTTACGAATTTTAAACAACAGTAACACTATTTAGCCAATGAATGTTGAATGTCTCCTGCATGTAAATGGCTAATTTTGCCATTATCACAAAAATCCTTTCATATCACCAATAATACAGTAATCTATTTGCAGAAAATCAAATAGAACATTAGATAATCATTTTAAAATGTATTTTGTGATCAAATGCAAAAATCTTTTGGGACAAATAAAATTTTCTAACAATTTTATACAGAGGATATAAAGCAATGATTTATGATAAAACTGATATCTTCTTGTCACATATCTGTTTTATATAATTGTTATATCTGTTTTCTGACACACTAAAAGCTACCAATTAAAAACAAAATTATCTGTTATAACATGAATGCAGTTTTTCTATAACTTCTTTGAACCATTCAGAGAACTATCTGGAACATAGAACATATTTAATGCAATCTGTGATATTGGAAGCTAACATTACAAAACACCAAATTATAAAGCATTCCACTGACTCAGATTGATTTTTAGATTTCTTCCTATTTTTCTGGTTCCAAGCACCAAAGACTAACCTTTGTTTATTTTTTCTTTTAGCTGCCTTCTGCTCCTAGTCCTCCTCCTTCGTATGATGCCTTATTTCAGGCAAGGACACATGAACCAGTCAAGAAATGAAGATTTAATTCCATACTCATTTTTATGGTCCAGATTAATTTTTAAATTGCTCTTCTTCTGGACTTTTGTAAAAGTAATTTGTTTTATATACAGATTTAATGATTTTTGAGGTTTGTTGATAAACTATGAGAAAAGGATAACAAAAAGATATCTGTAGCATTTGGCTATTATCTTCATTTGTTCAAATGGTTTGATTGCTCACATTTTTGGGTTTTGTAAGAAAAAATATTTTATTCTCCTTGAAAACATTTATTTTACTAAATCTAGAATATAAAATTGTGTATACATAGAACTTATAAACAAATATCAATAAAGATACTTAAAGAATAGAAAAAATAATTGAGAGCTGAAAATTTGAATTCAGTATCAGAATGGTTTAAAAGTATTGCCTATATAAAGGATGAATAATTTATTTCATTTGTTTTGGGACTTGAAATGATTTGTCTTTGGTTTTGTTTGTGTATGCAGCTGAACATTTGTTATGAAAAAATTCTGTTTACACATCAACTAAGAAAATATTTAGATAAAAAATTGTTATTTGGCAAACACACTCTTTTCTCACAAAGGACTAAAAATTATTTAAAAGCAAAAAAATAAGTGTATGACTACATAGAAATATAGACAGATGTTAGACTGAGATGAGGTATTGTAACTATTTACACTATTTAAATTGTTCGGACTATTGTGCTTTATTGTCATATTTACGATGTTTCAGCTATTCCGTCATTCTTCAGGTGATATACATTGGAATTTTGAAACAATCTCTTTATTTAGTACACTGGGGCAAATTGTTTTAGTTCCACATGCCATGCCCTTTCTGCATAACTCAGTTTCAGTTATTTCCCTTTAGTAACTCAATTCTCCAAGTTTTTGTTCACCTCTGCTGTGGCCAGGTATTGAGCTCACAACTCTTAGGGTCAAGTCACTGAGTTACTTCCACCAATGCCTTTATCCATTCAGCCTTGGAGAGTTGAGTTACTAAAGAAAAGGCCACTGATCTTCTTTGTCTTGATGTAAAAATGTGTTGGCAATTATCAGAGTAAAGCATTAATTAGTTAGGCATTAGTCTTGTAAACCGGAATTACTGTAAAGTTAGAGAAAAGAATTTTTTTGAGCGAACAATATTTCAGTTTTATAAAAAGCTTCACACTTTGAATAGGTTTCTTCACAACTGTTAGTAATCATAAATTTCTTAATGGGAACAAAAACTATGATAAAATATAAACAATATATTCATAAAATGCAACTTCTGTAAATTATTGAAAAAACTTCATATTATTGACATAATGCGATGCAAAATACACCAATTTTTTTTTTTCTCAGAAAATTTTATATTTCATTTTTGCATGTTGAGGCATTTGGTGTTCGAAAAGGTTCACCTTTCTATCATTCATTAAACCTAAAATATAAATGTAACTGGAATTATTCCCATATAGTCATACATTTACAAATATGATTATCTATGTAAAGTATTTTACTTACAAGTTCCATTTTAAACAAAATAAAACTCATGCTATATTTGCTAGTATTAAAAGATTTACTTGCAGTTTGATATCCCATCAATCAAACTAATGCTATATTTGCTAGTGCTAAAAGATTTACTTGTGGTTTCATATCCCATCAATCAAATATTTGGTATATGTTATATATACATAATCAAATACACATATAAATATACATAATCAAATATTTGGTATATGTTATATATACATAATGAAAAAGTTTTGCCATCTATAAATGAAACTGACTAAGAAACATTTTTGTTTGCTACCCAAACACATGATGTTAAATAGATTAATTGAATAGATTAAATTGAATATAACAAATCTAAAACTATATTCTGAATTGTCATTGGACTTCCAGTTTTTAAGATACCTGCATATATATTTATGTTTGGAACAATTTTTAAATTAACAATATATTAGTAAAATTATTACAATAACAAAATATATTATTAAAAAATGCATTTATATTAAAAGAAAATATAGATGATGATGGAAAATAAGCAAATAATTATGAAACACTTTATTTTTGAGAAGTGTATTTTATGAGATATCTGGTGTTTCCTGTACTGGTATCCTATTTTTTTATACGTTGCTAACATATTTGTTTATAAAATTAACATAGATGTTTTTATGAGACCGAGAAAGTTCTGTACAATTAACATGAATAAATCCCATACCATCAAGTCAAGTGGATATACTGATATACTATTAATATTTATCTTGAGCATAAATATACTATGCAGTTATCTAAAATACCTGACATGCTACGGCAATTTTGAGTGTGCATTTAGTCTAAAATACACACTTTTACTTCATTAACAAATTCTTTGTTGCCCTGTGTAATTTTAAAAGTAAAAAGGACTTCCCATACTACTACTAATAATGCAGTTTTCAATAACTACTGTCAAATATTTCTATAAAAATTTGGTTAGAACTTATGTTTTATTTAATCAATACAGTTGATCAGTGACTTTTTAGGAATAAAATTTAGGAATGACTATTTAATTGATTAGTGATAAAATGGTTGTGCATCAATATTTACTAATTCTCCCCATACAACCATTGATTCATCAAAACTATATTATAATGAAATTATAAACACACATGCAATATTTGAAGAAAAAAAATGAGCATTTCAAAATGAACAACTTATAACTGAAATTGTTTACACATTCTACCTTCCACATAATTTTCATAAGAACATAAATTTTCACACGATTCACATAAAATGTCTTAATGATTAATCACTCAATATTCAATATATCATTCTTTTTTTCTTAGGTAAAATTCAAAGAATTGTTGATGAATATTATTGAGAGAAGAAAGTTGTTTATGCATGAAAACAAGTTTGCTTAAAAATATATTTGGGGATAATTAGATTTAATTATCTAAAATTAAAAACTAAAACTGTTGCATTTAACAAAGTCCTACTCATCATTCTAGTTTTCTTTTTTAAAAAGATTAAATAAAATTTCAAAATTTATGATGCTACATATAAGAAAAGTGAATATTTAAAAGAATAAATTACTTATGGTATATCATCAGATCAAAAAATGTTTAAGTAAAAACAGAATCTTCAAAGATGAGGATAACTATTGGATTATAAAAGAATATTTTATACCTTTAGCAGATTGTATACTCAAGGGAAATCCAAAGTAATGTTGAATAGCATAAACAGTAACACCTGTGTCAACATTACCAAGAAACAGGAACTTACTGAAGGAAGTGTCCAGTTTTAAATACTTAGGAGCAATCTTGTCTAAAGATGGTACCTGCAACTTGGAAATCCGTACACAGATTGTCGCAACATGGCAGTGATGGCCAAATTTGCAAGAATATGGAGGAGTAAAATCTAGCTTTCAAACAAAGTACAGACTATACAAATTACTGAGAGTCTCCATTCTCCCATATGGATGTAAAACATGGACACTGTTGGCAGATACAGAAAGAAGGATCCAAGCATTTAAGAATAAATGCATGAGAAAATGCCTTGGCATTTTCTATTGGAAATAAAAAACCAATGAGATTGTGTGGAAAAGGGTTGAAAGTTTTGTGGGACACCAGGAACCTCTTCTTGCCACTGTCAAATGGAGAAAAATAGCATGGTTTGGACATATTACAAGGCATGACACTCTGTGCAAGACCATCATGCAAGGCACCATTGAAGATGGATGTAGGAGAGGAGACCAATGCAAAAACTGGTTGGACAATGTCATACAATGGACAGATGCCTGTACCAGAATTGCTGATGGCTGCCATTGATAGACTGTTGTGGAAAAGAGTTAGTGTGGCTTCTGCATTCAGATCTGCCCTACAATTACAAAAGTCAAGGGGGGGTGATGATGATGATGATGATGATGATGATGATACTCAAGAGAAATATTTATCTGTTTTAAAATCTGTTTAACTAGTTGCAGTTAATTGTTATAACCAGCAAAGTATTATGGATTTAACAATAAAGAACATATGTCAAAACATGGCTAATTGGTCCTATAGTGGTGTGGGGCTTAGGGATTAAAATGGACAGTTGATTTGCCCACTCCAAGAAGATTAATGGAAGATGATAATGAGAAAACATATAGGTAATTTTAACAAAACAAGATAAAGAAATTATTTACAAATTTACATGTTTAAAGTTGTGTCAGTAGCTCATTTCAGGAAAATAAATCGGAAATTTTTAAAGCCTGTAGTTTTAATGAATTGTCATGAAGTGGAAACGTTAATACAACAGATTAAATGATCTGACACAAACTAATAAGCAAAAATGTTTAAAACAAGGTAAGAAAGTTTGTTGCTCACAGAAGGGATATATGGTTGCATACATTCAAAAGTAGACAAAGAGAGTTTGAAATACTAAGCTTTCTTAAATTGTTGAATGAAAGTTCTTTGAAGTGCTGTGTGATTTTTTTTAAAAGCTGATAATATAAGTGAGGAGTAATTTGACACTTGCAAATACTTCAATGCTGGGCTGATGAACAGAAATGAAACCTTTCACATGACTTCAGACACTCTTATTAATTTAATTTTTCTCTTCATTTTTCATCAAACAGAATTTCACATAGGCTCGCTACTTTCTTTTCTTTCTTGGCTCAATGGCTAATTTCTGTGAAGACAAAGTTTATATTGGTTCAAAACAATTTCACAAACTTGTGAATTTATTTTCATCTTTTTCTCATTTTGCTGGTCAATCTCTGAAAAGGCAAGGTTTTCATTGGTCCAAAGAAAATTTCATTGGATTGCGAATTCCTTTCCATCTTTTTCCTCAGTCCTCTGAATTTGAAAAGAGTTATTATTTTGCACTCATTACAACCCAACTGTTATCTAAAGGTAATCTACTCTCATCTTGTCAAATACACACAATACATTGAAACACATGCCCAACATCACATATATAGAAAGCAGCAAGGATTTTCTTTTCTGAAATTCTTAAAAAGATGTTTGTACTTTTTACGTTTTTTTTTTCTCACTGTACTTGTATTAAATATGCTAATGGCATAATTTTTTGTGGGAAAGAAGTTCAACTTTGGTTATTAACTGGCAATTCATAAGGCTACATGAAAAACTCATAGATTTCTACTTAAGTCTTAAAAAAAAAAAAACTCACATGCCATATATGATAAAATAAAAGAATAGGAAACGTATATCAAACATTTCAATTTTATGAAAGCTTCATCAGATTGAGAGAAAAATAACAATGTTTTCAGTTCTGTCTAAAAATTTTCAAACATCATGTCTGCAGAAGTTTTTTAGGATAATTGCAATTTACCACAACTTGGAAAAAATTGTGATTTCCTTTCTTCACTTTACTCTTTGAATTACGATATAGCATATCTGATCTGAATTTTAAGCTAGGAACATATAGTATATGATAATATGAATATTAAATTTACCTCTTTTCATAATCCAGTTAAGTAGTTAATATGCATATCCATCAAATTATTAATGTCATGATTTGAATTTATTTTTGAGTATATATAAAATCATGATTTCACTTTTGTTCAGATATATTGACTACTTCAAAAATTAGAGATCTCTTCCTTTTTAAACTAATGATAAATTATGATTAAACAAGGATCAAAATATAATTTTCTGGATTTAAAGCAAAATTTCTGCAAAATATCATTAATATAGAATTTACAATGAAAAAGAGTTACTAGAATTAAATGAAGCAAAATGACACTATAGTTTTCCCAACTGATTCTACCAGAAGCATTGTTGCTGGCATTTGTGAACCACATTTTATGAAATACTTTCCAAACTTAAGTCTTAAACTATTATATATATATATATATAATGTCCAATTTTCTTTGCAGTGAAGTTTGTTTTATAAAGTAATCAAGTGTTTATAGCATTATGTGAGATATGTGGACAGACTTACTTTATGATGGTCAGCCTAATGTTTGTTTGTGTGTAGACAAGTCGGCAGTTACTGGCTCATCACTTCTATTGTGTGCATGTATAGATCAAACAAACCTCCAAAATTGTTTTGAACCTCAAGAAGCTTTTATTTTTATTTCTGTAAGCAAGATACAAAATTTAATTTCACATGGATGTGTGAAATTAGGTTTCAAGGTTTACAAGGTTTTCATTAGTTAGAAAATAATTTCACACAGGCTCACAAAAATCTGTTTCTCAAAGAATTTGTGAGATAGGTGAAGGGAGTTATAGTTATCTTCTAAATGGTCCTAAAATAACACGTGGTAGGTCTACAAGTATGTCAGCCAAATATTTTAGAGGTATTTGCCCTTGTAATGGTTTTTTATCAAACAAACCTTTGATGGGATTTTATTGGTTGAAATAAATGCATGGATTTTGGCAGCATGTTTTCATTCAGACAGGTTTTGTTAAATAATTTAGACATGTTCTGTCTACTTATTTTTGATAAGATCCTTCCATATTTGTGAATAAGCTTTTCATTCGCAATTCAGAAAAATAGTTGTCGAAAATACCTCCATATTTTCCTCAAAAAGAATAAACATAAACTTGTTAGGATTGCTATGAGTTTGAATTTGTTATGAGAAGGTTTTTATACTAAGATAGTTATTTTACGGACATGTTCACCATATTAATCCACAACAATATAGAATATAGACATTCAAAAACGAATCAATCACAAGGCAATTGAGTAAGGAACACTGATTATGAGATTTCAATAAAACATACATTTATGTACAATTAATATACAATTTGAAAACTTGTAGTCTAATAATGCAAGAAATTGTCCATTGGGTTTCCTATTGATTTACAGTTCGAAATTGTTCAAGTGTTTAAGAACTGCTCAAACAGAGTTAAGTGGAAAATATTATTTATACAGAAATTTGTGTAGTTTGTATGCGTGAATAAAGTAGGAGTTTAATTCTCTAAATTCTCCAGAGTTGTTTACCTTGGATTGTTTTGATGTTTGATTGAATATTTACAAATACTTGTTAGTAGTGAGTTATTATCACTTTTTAGTATTGTAAGAAATTGTTCCTGGTAGAGTGAAATGCTGCGTGTGTTGAGTCATTGAAATTTGCACAGCAAAAATGTAGCTGGTTATGATTTTTACTGGTGTGGATTCGTTTGGCACTTCTCCAGGATGAAATTCTGACTGCCTGAATCGATCTGAACGCTTCCTTTTTATTTTGTTCTCGAAGTAGGAATCGGCTCCAAACGGCTAGGCACAAAAAGATATTTTGCGTGAATTTGCTGTTTGAGCCAATGTAAAAGTCTAGTTCACTGGAACTAAGGTGTTGATTGGTTAATAGGTAATTTTATGGTAGAGTGTATTATTCAGGAGGGGTGAAAAGGTATGTATGGACTATTCCATCAAACTAAAAATTCTAAGCTATTTATATCAAAAAATTAAAACCAAACCTCAATGAAATCAATTATGAATACTCCACAAACACTTTAAAATGTGTACAATAGATAGTCTTTAAATGTTAGCACTTGTCACTAATAGTTTTTCCTTTATCTAGCAACTACTCATTTTTTTTCTACAGCATACCTAGTTGCTAACCAGCAATGACACAGCATTCGTGACTCCATATATAAAAATGATAATCTATGATGCTATTTCAAGAGTACTTGGAATAAATTACAATAGGAGCCAACATGTTTTTCTCTCGTCTTTTAACAACTGCATAAAAAAGCTTATTTGTGAATATGAAAGGATTTTATTGAAAATAAGTAGGCAGAACGTGTCTAAATTATTTACCGAAACCTATATATATATATATATATATATATATATATATATATAAAATCTAACCAACGCCTTTATCCACTGTGTCTTGTGTCCTTAAGGACACCTGTGTATGAATTTCTGAGACTTATAAACTTAATGTCTTCAGCAACCGTTTTTTACCAGTGCTCATATTGCAATTTTTGCTGTTATCATTTCATTTTTTTTTTTTTAACCAGAGCTCATATTGCAATTTTCATTGTTATTATTGCTTTTCTCTGGCACTCCTTATTACTAGTTCCCATATTGTATTCATTCCTATGCTTGGTCAGCTCAGGAGATTTTTGTGGCTTAGCATATGTGCTGATTCCTTAAGCTTACGAATTTTCCAATGGCATTCTTTGTCTATGATCTCAACCTGATCCCACAGAGGGTGCTGATCTCCCTTTTCTCTCCATATGCGGTCAGCCCCACCTGATTTTCCCACTTCCCCTTGTGTTACAGCTTTTTGGTGTTCTTGGAACCTTACCTTAAGGGGGCGGCCTGTCTCCCCTTTATATTTCTTTCCGCAACAATATGAGCAATATTAAGAACACATGGCACAGTGGATAAAGGTGTTGGTTAGATCCAGTGACTGTGCGAGTTCAATACCTGGTTAAGGCAGTGGAGAACTTGGAGAGGTGAATTAATAGGAGATAACTGATAACCATTAGACATGGCACGTGGAACTAGAATAGTCTACCCCAGCAAGTGAAATAAAGGATTCACTTCAACATTCCAACCACCTGAAGAAGGCCGAAACGTGATAAATATGGCAATAATCTGAATAATGTAAATAGTGTGTGTGTGTGTGATTTAATTCCTATAGTATAATTTAAAAGAAATAAAGACTTAATTCTTGAATGGGTAATGACTAATTTTACCAACCTATGACTAGAATTTTTATGTGAGCTACCATGTATTAATAAGAGCAATACGTTCCTGTGTGTGGTTGTTCATGGCCGTCTTATTTTTTTGGTGGGGCAACAAGGATGAGATAAGACTAATTTCATATATTAATAATATTTGCACATTTAAGTAGGAATTGAATCATGGTTTAACAGTCATGACACAGAGTCAGTGTATTCTGTTTTAAAACAAGCACCACATTCTTTATTACCCAGAATTCCCTTGTGTTCCAATTTTGTATAAATTGTAATATAAAAAAGGAATGAAACAAAGCAATAATATATAACATGCACAAATTTAGACAAAAACTTGGTGCAAATTTTAAACAGGATCTAATTGATGTCTTCTTTGGCAAGCAAAGATAAAATAAAAATCTCCATGAAATCAAAAGTCATTTTTTCTATTTGATTAATTTGACACTGAATAAATTCATTAAATGTGGTTTGGAAACAATGATATTCCTTAGTGAAAATTTATCTCAATGCACAAAAATCAGTGATTACTTTAGAGTAAAAAAAAAAAAAAAAAAAAATATGCATTAACTGACAAAATGTTTTATTTCACACAATTTATTTATATTACAATGCTAAAATACTTTCCCCCATTTGATTGTAGCATGACTAGCTACCAACAGTCAATATCTTGCATTCTGATTTGTGTTCTAAACCATTATTTCGTCTCCATCTTTAAATCTTTTTTTCTATATACATTTGAAAGCATGTGATACCCTGCCCTCATCAGCCACCAACCAGGGGAGGTAATACAGTTTCAGTGGCTAAGGCAGTACTGTCACCTCCTGGCACATGCAGCTTTTGCCACTGGATAGAGTAGTGTTTTTTGTGTAGACATGTCAGTCTCTTATGATTTTTTTTTTTTACAACTCAAGTCTGATTTTAATGTTATGTTAAAAGCATTTGGTTTTGATTATTAACGAATACACAACGCGCTCATAGCAACCGTTATCAATGATGTAAAATGGAAGATAAACAGATGTGTCGAAGTAGCTTTGTGTTGCAAGCATGGTTTTAATTAACTTTGTTTATTTTGGATCTTGACCAGATCCAACTCCATGCTTGTTAAGCTGTGAAGCATATTTCAGGCTCTGGCTAGTGATACCCATCTTCAAAAGGAAGGAAACAATTGACCATCCAAGGAATGCATGACCTCAAGACATGTCCTCCCCTTTTCTATGCAGTTGGAGCACAGCAGTTTTTCTTTCACTCATGCATTTCCTCCCATGGAACCATTAAGTCTACTTGGAGGACACATTTTGAATCAGACTACACTACAATGTCAGGGTATGTGTATTTCTGAATGATTTGTATCAGAAATTGCAGAAACTTATACAAAACATCATGTATAATGTAATTTTCTATCATCTTCAGGTGATTAGATTAAAATGTGTAGAGTGTCCCTTAAGGAAATGGGTGTGTTCATGGCTCTGCACAACTTTCTATCCTTGTAGTTCTCAATGTTTGTGTTTTTACCGTTCCACTCTCCATTCATGTAAGTTGGTCAGGCAGGTGACCAACTGATTCCCTCTGTCCATTCTGCTTTGAAAAGTTAAATTCTCCAAGCCCTCTCTTTCGGATTTTGAATGTAAGTGTCCTTTTTGTTTCCAATTTCCTTAAGACTCTTTTGTTGCTTACATGGTATTCTCAGCATCCTCCCATAAAACCAGTCCTGTTGCTTCCAGCTTCTTCATCTCTGAAGAAATGGTTCAACATTCACTGCCATATAGGAGGATTGATAATACATAACAGGAGAAACCATTGCCAGACTGACCCAACCATGAAGTGCATCACCAAATCAGGCTCTTAAATTTGCTGGTAAGATTATATATATATATATATATATACACACACACACACACACACACACACACAAGATTAGATTTTCTAGGAAGATAGTTATAAACTTTAGTATGCATCTGTTTTGTGTTATTGTAATTCAAGAATTATATAATGATCTTTTTTAATGGATATCATCACCACCATATGTGATATTCATGCCATATTACAAAACTTTAATAAAATACATAACCATTTTTAACTTTTAATCAACCACAAAAGTTATAAAAAAATATTGGTATTTATTAAAAATTTAACATTTGAAAGTGAGCATTGTCAATAGAGAGCAGAGAGAAAAAAGGAAAAGATGAGATTTTAGTCAGTGTTAAATTTTTGATGAAAGTAGGGTCTGTTTTTTCTAGAATTCAGTAAGTTTCAAATATTTACAAAAACCAATATCTGTATTTCCTTTATACAAGAAACAGATTACAATAATTAACAATCAGGATAAATTTCCTGATATATATATAAATGAATAAAAAAAATTTAATTTTGAACACAAATATCACTTGTCTCTTGTTTAGGATTGAGTTTCTAGTTCCTTCTAAAGTCTTTAATTCTCTAACTCCCAGTAGCTCCTTGCATCTTAGTGGAATTATCACCTTGCTTGGAGTGAAATGATTAAAAAGAAAATAATAATGAACAAAATTTTTATTTTGGATATATATTTTACAAAAACGTACAAAAAAAAATCTGATACAGGAAATTGTCAGAAGAGCTATTTACAAAAGTTTTGAATATTTTTGCGTGTATAAAAGATTTTTTTCATCTTTTTAATAAAATTTTTGATCTTTAATAACCTAAACAAATATTCCTTCTTCAGAATAATAAAAACAAAGACTGAATATAAAAACATAAAAATATGAGAAGCTCATATTGTAGAACTTACCAATTTACAATTTATTTTTTTTTGGTAAATTTTTTCACAAATGAAGAGCACCTTTTTATGATCACTAGAAGTTGACAGATTTTATTTTATATATTTTTTACTCTGACTAAATACCCAAATCATAGCATTGTTTTTGGCACAAATAATTTTGTTTGTTAGAGATATGCTTATGTATATGCATGTATAAATTTTTTTTAAATTCTTAGAACTCAGAATCTGAGTTTGAAAACCCGAATTAAAATTTATGGCTTTATGTATATTGTGATTCTTGTTAATTAAAACAAGAAATAAGTGTCTATTAATTTTAAAACTGTAAATTTTTTATAAATTTAATGAAAACAAAAATAGAAAAAATAATTAGGTAGCAGCACTACTGATAATACCAATTTGTTTGTAACTGTCATTACTAGTGTTATACAAAGAAAAGTCACAAACTAACAAAATGTCAGATTTTATTATGCAATTCATTGTTTTCCAAATGAGATTGGTATTAATCAACTAATGTTGGTAAATTTTGAGGGGCATATTTATATGATAAATACACTAGGTGAATTTTAGTTTATATATGTTTTTATTACAAATATTTATAACTTATTTGAAGGGATGAAAGTATTAAACAACTTTAAGGTTGTTCATCATAATGGAAATTGATATTGTTATTGATTTTTTTAATTTCAGATCTGTAAATGTGCTATGGGTTGTAAAGAAGATATAAACTCAAAAGAAAAAAAATAAAATAAAGTTATAGAATGAGAATACAAAGTTGTTAATTACAAAAAGAACTGAGATTAATGAATGGTTAAAAACATTGGTAATATAAGAACAAGAAAAATATTTAAGTCACAACAAATTAGAAAAATTAAAAAAGTAATAATTAAAAAAATTAGATTAACCAGCAAGAAAATAGTTGAAAAAACTGCTGTTACAGATGTTAACAGAAAAATGTTGAATATTAATAACATGACAGATAACCAAACTAGCGCCACCTCAACTGTCTGAAGTATATGTAAACTAATTTCTCAAAAGTATTTTCCTGAAGAATGTTGAGCTACATTTGAGGGACAAGATAGCTGGGTTGAATTCCTTATGAAAATAGTCAATCAACCGGACTTAAAAGACAACAGTAAAATTATAGATTCATTCAAAAATGGAGGATGATACCAAGATAAATACAGAGAATTATTGTAAATTCTTGGACAAGATATTTTTTGAGTGCTGCAGGTCCCAACCAAGAAGTTTTAAGCTAAAGAATATATTCATGTAAGACAATGGGTTTTCTCATTCTGTATAGCTGATGATTAAAATCTTATTTGTCAAGATATGCAAATATAGTAATGGGATTGTTCATAACTTTTCCAGATATTAATCCAATAGAAAACCTGTGGTCAATCATTAAAAGAGAATGGAAAACAATATTCAGTCAAAGAATTGAGAAATGGTAAAGTTGAAAGAGTAGAAAAGTTAAAATTGTGTAAAACACTGAGGACTATCATGGAGATATGTCAAATAATAATTTACAGCTACATTTTTCCATGTTTCATTTGCCTACATATTTTGGAGTTATAAATAAAAATTTATGTTGCATTTTATTTGCATAATAAAATTCATTGATAACATTATAAATATTTAAAATAAGGAAATAGGTATTATAAACTGAAACTCAAGATATATTGCTTATATAAATACATTTCAAGACATTTACCAATATCAATTGATTATTTTGATGCAAAAATACTGACTTGCATAATAAAATCTGACATAATGTAATGTCAAACTCAAATCAATAAAATTCATTCATCAGCAAAAACTAAAAGAAAATATTTCAATTTATCAAAATGTAAATGCAAATTGAAATACTAAAATAAATCCTTGACTGATTATTTACAATTCTTTGTAAAGTTTTAAATTTCTTGTTAATTTGAAAAAAAAAAAAAAAAATATAGAAGGGAAATTTGAATTGTTTACATAAAAGTTAATTATATACATAGATAATATTTTATTCTGTGAACTTTTATATCAAGAACAATACTAACAACTTCAGGAAAAGCATTCTTTCCACAAAGTATTTAACATTTAATAAATCTGGTTTGAAAAGAAACAGATAAAACTGCCAATAATACATGATATCATATTTTATTATGCAAGCTAATCTTTTCACAATGAAATTCCTATTAACCAACACATATTGGCCAAAAGACTGATTTTGAAAATATAAAAAGACATTTTTATCATCAATAGATTTTAAATGTCAAAGTAGGAGTAAAAGTTCCAAATAAAAAAAAAAAAACAAAAAAACTTGTAATAATAAAACAAAGATCATCAGAATAAGCAGCAAGTAACTATGAAAAAAAACTTTTTTCTTAAAGGCTGTTAAACTTGAGTTGTAAGCAGTCTCCTTCCAATCAAATTTTGGAGGGAACAAAACAGTCAATTTTGTAAAGTTTTATCTTCTTGTAAACACTTTATTTTTATCTTAAAAAAAAAAAAAACAAAAAAAAAAAAAACAAAAACAAACAAAACAATTATTCCATCCAGCTAAATACTAGTCTGGAAATTAAGAGTTAAGAAAAGAAGAATTCAAACTTTCATCAATTTTGAATTTCTACTGAATGAATTTGTGATTTTGTAAGGTTTTGTAATATTACACACACATACATAATCTTAAATGAATTAGCAAAATAGAATTAAGAAATTTCTGATTTAAAATAAGTATACAATGAAAATTAAAAAATAAAACTGAATGATACTGAAACAAATGCAGTCTGTTGAAGACTTTGCTATATCATGAGTGCAAACATCAAAATAATGAGAGAAAAAAGTGTTTTTGTCAATAATTGAAACCTTATAAGCTGATGGACAGTGTATCATACAAGACAATACCTAACAGCAGCAATATTACATCCATCAAGTTTGCTGAACTGCTGTTGATTCTTCCAGTTGAATCTGGTGTTGGTTCTGAAACCTCTGGAAGAAAGAAAATTATCATGAACATATTTTTCAAATATTTCAGTAGAATTTCTGTTTCTTGAAAGAGACAAGGAAAGATCTAAGTCAACACTAAAACAGCAGAAAGTTCTAAAGCAATGGTAACAGAACAATTTCATAAACACAAAGTCAATGATTCTAAATGGAATGATTCAGAAGGTCAGTAAACAAGGTGCCTGCAGTGTGCACCATATTAGATAAAAGGACTATCAACAAATCTCTTCGTTATTTTGCTATATATATGCACAGTCATCATGCCCCCCCCCCCAAAAAAAAACGAGCTGGGTTTTGTAAATTATTCTTGCCATTTTCCAATAAATTTACAATATTATAGCAGGCAGTGAAGTTATCAAATGTGGTATGTCAAATCATTAAATATCTATCACAATTTGAAAAAAAGAGTTTGAATATTGAAACTTGTAGCTCAATACAAAAAAAAAAAAAAATGTATGTTAAGTTTTAAATTTTACTATATTATCTCCTTTAATGGGTTGTGCAAACCAGTAAGAAATACTGAGGTGATAAGATCAAAGAGGAAATGGTAAAAATAATTTATAAACTGCAACAGAGAAATTCTATTATAAATCACAAATTATATTTAGTAAATTCGATTTATTATAAGTGTGAGATTTGTCTAAATTTTTAATTCTATCTAGTGTTTTAAAAAATGTTTAAATATTGAAGATTGCTTGGAAAGGTCTGCCCATTATTTTTTTTTCAAAAACTGTTGGAAAAAATGCGAAGAATTTGCAAAAAAGTAATTAAGATGGTGGTTTTATAGGCAAAAGCAAAATATGATGATGTTGTACAATTTTTTTCTATAGTTAAGTGCTTATTTTTTGTCAAAATAGAAGTAAATACACTATAATTACTGAAATTTCCTGCTTTACTTACAAAAAATAACATTTTAAGGTATTTTTTTATTAAAGAAATGCAGGGCAGGCCACAAACTTTTTGCCTGCAGTGTATGATATATGGTACAATCTGTAGTGTATGATATGTAATACAATCTTGGAATGTATCCCTTGTGGATGTTGGAACACCACTGTACTTGATGAATAACACCTAGTCTTGTCTAGGATTGGGTTTCCGGTTCCTTGTAAAGTCTACTTCCAGACTGAACTCAAAATCTTATTCACTAATTAAATCTTGACCTCTTCAAATCTAGCGATAACTTATCATTCCTGCATGGTCCGAAGAACTTCACTTCTTGATCTTTCTAACGCTCAGACAATACCATATAATAACACTACCTTGAGTGGCTGTTGGGCCTTGTATTGGGTTAAATTAAAAAAAAAAAAAAAAAAAAAAAAAAAAAAAAAAAAATAGACTTAATTCTTAAATATCAGAACTTTAATACCATTTATATAGAGGAAGCATAAAAACCATTCAAGAAAAATGTTTTGAATTACATACCTTCTAAAGAGATTTTCTGCTCCCGAACTCCTTTTGCATTGTTAGCCTTGCAAATATAGACACCATAATCCTCACTCATTACTCGTTTTATTATGAATTTGCTGGTAATTCTATTGAAGGCTCCAACAATGTGTCTTATCTCATAGCTGCAAAATATACAAGCCCGTATGAACAAAGATAACTTTTTAATTACCTGCATATTTTGGGGTATTTCTTTTTAGATACTTATCAGGATTACGAAATGGACCCAGAATAAATGTACAGAGAAAATTCTTATTAATATATCATTGCCTAAAGCTTCTCAAGGGGATTTTGTTTGTTGAATTTTGAAAAGCAGATGATGCCTACAAAGTTTGAATCAGAAATAAATTATTTTTTCTTGATTGAATTTTCCATTTACTTATACCTTTATTTGCTAAATTTGAGAAAATTATCTGAATTTTGTAATCCTAAAAAAATTAAAATAATTTACCAATAACTAGTAACAATGGTGTGTGAGCATTAATATTTGCATATTCCATGTATGTATATTTACAAGTCTATTTTGATTATGTAAATCAAATTGTGCACATTTAACATTTAGACAACAGAAACTGAATAAAGGTTTGCCTAAAATGATCAACACAATTCAACTAGCACTGTCATACATGTAACAACAATATTTTTTTGTTAACTTTTATAGTGTGTGTGTGTGTGTGTATATATATATATATATATATTTTGTGACGTATGACCAATACGCCGAGTAGTAGATATTAGGTTGGTGCAAAAATAATTTCGTTTTCTAACATATGTTACTATGTGAGAAAACGAAATTATTTTTGCACCAACCTAATATTTTACAAGTATATAAAATATGCAACCAGCGAGTGGACATGCATTTTTATTTTTATATTCTCAATTTAGTTCTCAGTCCACAGGAAAAAGAAAATTGCTTTAATTTTCATCAAAGTCCACGATGTACTTTTAAACAAAATAGATTTCATTTCTTTGGTTTTGCACCTACCCACCCATCACAGCCCATATCTTGTGGCCTTCTGGTGTCTGACATTGAGTCCCTGGCATGTGACTTCCAACATTTCCTTGGCTAAATCATGGGACTGTTTGAATTTTCCTATGGAAAAGATGACTTTCTTTACAGTAGAACATTTTATGTCTACTAGAGCACATGCATTAAACTCAGTTTCCATACATGAGGGTATCGGAGAAAAGACATGGTATATTCCCATGGATGACAAGCCTGTAAGAAAATATTGCAACATAGATGTATGTAAGAAAAACCACTGGGTGTTTTCACAGAAGATGCCCATGAAAGACTTCACAAAATATATCAGAGATTTTGAAGAATATAAAAAAAAAGAAAGAAAAAAAAATGTCTGCAGAAAACTTCACAGCAAATATTAAAGATTGATTGAAGAAGATGACAAGAAGAAAAACACAAGAAAAGAGAAAAAAAAAAAGAAATCTAAGAGAATGAATTTCTTCAGGACAAGAGTTCATTACCTCTCCAGCTTCCGACAGATGAAAGATTTGCAGTTGTGACAATTGAAAGAATGAGAGACACTGGATTAGTACATTATATTCCCTTATGGAGAATATTTGTTTTGTATTTACGTTGAACTTTGAGCTGACAACTCCATGAGCCACTCCTTTGTTCTAATGTAAGTGAATATCTTTGTATTTTCTTTGTGGACTGATTGATATATTATATATATATATATGTGGCACCCTGCATTTTTAGAAAGACTAAAAAGAGATATTCATAGAAATATGATTTAATTTTTATTCGGTTTATTAACCAGTTGTTAGTTATTTAGAAACGAAGAATAATTGAGTTTTGAGAATAATTCTCTAACTGTATTTAGGCGATCCAAAGAGAAGAAGAAAAAAAAATAATAAAAAGAAAGAGAAAGAGGAATAGATGATACAAAACCCGGTCATAATGAAATAAAACAAAGGGAAGAAGAAAGACAGAAACATAATACGAGAACAGGTCGTAAGCGAAAACACACACGTACGACCAGCACCTAACAAGTGTCAAAATTATCAGGTCAAGCACTTGAACTAATTCCGTGTCCGCGTAGGATGGAAGTTTTGTTAAGGTTGGCTGAAACAATAAAGATCTTTTTGAACAATGAAAACGAAATTTTAATCGGAGGAAAGGTGTTTTTTGTGTTGAGGTGGTGACCGGTGGAACTGTATACAGATTCTGACCTGTTAAAAATTGGAACCCCACGATGATGAAGTGAAGACATTTTCAATTCAGATAATTAAGATTTTTGACTATCAGGTCTGACCAAAAACAAAGAAGGAAAGAAAACGATTGTCTCGGCTCACAGATAGCGCCAATATTCTTTCCTGAAGTCACATCTAATTAGCGGCAGGCTGTTTTGACAGAACCCAGGTGAGAAAAAGCCAAGATTATCATTTTTCGTACGTGTGAAAAAGGCCAAATTAGATTTTGTTTTTTTTAGAACAAGAACGATGTAAGCCACGCCCGATTGGAGACGGGAGGCGTCCCACCACAGTCTCATTAGCCGAAAGCGGTCACGTGATATGCGGAAAGAGGAGGGAGAATGCTCGATCAAGAACCATTGGTCGAAAACGGTCACCTGACATACGAGAGAGACCGGGAGAGATGGGTATGCGTCTTCCCCCCAGAGGCACTGTGAGGAAGTAGGGGTGAAAATAATAGCGATAATGGGAAATCAGAACTAATGCGACTTTTGGGATTATCGAGAGAGCCCTGACGCCGACAGACCCACCCCGGTTTGCTGCGGCGTCAATAAAAGCAGGACCCCAATCGACAAAAAGATGAGTTCAGCCCCGGACGGCAGCGAGAAGAGATCACCTCGGACGACGGAGGGTTGCGGCAAGAAATCCTTCCAGCCCAAGTCGAAAACAAGAAAACCTTCCAGCCCAAGTCGAAAACAAGAAAACCTTCCAGCCCAAGTCGAAAACAAGAAAACCTTCCAGCCCAAGTCGAAAACAAGAAAACCTTCCAGCCCAAGTCGAAAACAAGAAAACCTTCCAGCCCAAGTCGAAAACAAGAAAACCTTCCAGCCCAAGTCGAAAACAAGAAATCCTTCCAGCCCAAGTCGAAAACAAGAAATCCTTCCAGCCCAAGTCGAAAACAAGAAATCCTTCCGGCCCAAGTCAAAGACAAGAGAAGTTCTATCTAAGTCGACGAAGAAGAAGATTACTCGAAAGCCGCGGAGAAGTTGCAGCCAAGTCGAAGACAAGGCCAAAGAGTTACTGGACGGAAGAAGAAGAAGAAGTTAAAATCAAGCCCAGCCGAGAACAGAATTCGACCCAACCAGATCGAAGTGAAGAAATACAACTCAAGTCGAAGAGAAGAATCAACTGCGAATGATTGATAGAAATTAGCCCCAGTGTCGAACTAAACCACACTCCGACATACACAATTCTGGAGAGTAGACAATTCGAAATCGTTAAGTTGTATGATAGAAGCTTGGTGCCATAGTCCACAGAGAAATCCTTCCAGCCCAAGTCGAAAACAAGAAATCCTTCCAGCCCAAGTCGAAAACAAGAAATCCTTCCGGCCCAAGTCAAAGACAAGAGAAGTTCTATCTAAGTCGACGAAGAAGAAGATTACTCGAAAGCCGCGGAGAAGTTGCAGCCAAGTCGAAGACAAGGCCAAAGAGTTACTGGACGGAAGAAGAAGAAGAAGTTAAAATCAAGCCCAGCCGAGAACAGAATTCGACCCAACCAGATCGAAGTGAAGAAATACAACTCAAGTCGAAGAGAAGAATCAACTGCGAATGATTGATAGAAATTAGCCCCAGTGTCGAACTAAACCACACTCCGACATACACAATTCTGGAGAGTAGACAATTCGAAATCGTTAAGTTGTATGATAGAAGCTTGGTGCCATAGTCCACAGAGCGGGTCGGGAATGAGAACAATTTTTCCTTATGTAACGGACATTAGATATAAAAGGTTGTCACCCTTTTTTTTTTATCAGTAATTTTTAGTCTCGTGAGTTTTTTTTTTCTTTTACTTGTGTTTTGCCACCCCCGTCGGACTCAACTTGCATACGGCCCAATCCCTGCTGGTCCCGTCTGTCTAAGATCTAAACACAGCGTGGGTAGACAGACCGGAGATCAGTACAGTTGCTTTAGCAACCAGGTATTGGAAGCGGGTTGGGAAAGGCGAGGCTGGTGATCATCTAACCAAGAGGTTGGAGCGGCACGCTTGGAACCAGGAGGAGCGACCAGGAGGAGCGACGTCACAGTTGGCGCCGTAACCAAAGGATTCGACCCTGGGCCAGGTGTGTACCCGTCACAATTGGTGCCGTGACCAGGATCAACCCTGAGACAGCTGCGTCACGTCACATCGATCGACCGCCGTTGCTGAAAATTCAAATAGAACTCAAAACGACCGGGACCGAAAGGAACAAGAACAGAATCGTCTGCAAGGTAGGACACCTTATTTTATTTCCCAACCTCGATTGTTGCTGCATAGATTGTCTTTCTCTGTAGACATGTCGGACTATGATTCGGATAGAGCAGTGGGGGGTGAAGAGGAAGTAAGGCGGGGGTTGTCAGTGGATTTAAGGAAGCTGTTAGGTGGACCGAGGGTCCCAGTATTTGATGGCAGCGGGAAGGAGTTTAAAAACTGGCTGGCAATCCTTGAGAAGAGCCGAATCATCTACGAGCTTTCGGACCAAGAAACCCTGTATTTGGCATACGATGCCACAAAGGGAAAAGCGTCTGAGTTCGTGAGGGGGCTCTTGGAAAATCAACCCTGCTTGTCTTGGGAAGAGATAAAAAGACTGCTAACCAAAGAGTTCGCCGACGAAGGTACGGCCATAGAGGCCATGAGGGCCCTTTTAAAACTGACACAGCTACGGGGTGAAACCCCGGGAGAATTAGGGACCCGAGCGGGGAAGTTGGCATTCCCCGAAGTGGTCAGGGATAATGCAGTTATGCAGGCCCAACTGGCGGACCTGTATATAGAGGCGCTGAGCGACGAGCGTGTTCGTCACGACGTACTGAAGGAAGGACCGCTCAGACTGTCGGCAGCGGTGGAGCTGGCCAGGGAGAGCCAGGGCGTGTGGGATAAAGTGAAGAGGTGTGGGAAGAAGCAGATGCCAAGTCAGGAGGCTGGAAAGAGGGGGGTAGGCGGAAGACCCCCCGCGTGGAATCAGAGGGCTAAGGATGAGGTGGATCGGGCAGAATTATGGGAGGAGGACCCCAATAGAAAAGCATGGTCGACCAGGCATGGCTTTTATAAGCCCACGCCGGGTCGATACGGGCTGGTCTGCTGGACCTGTGGGCACGAGGACCACAGGGCGGCGGAATGTCCGACGAAGTGGGGGTTACCCCCAGACTTCGATCAGGACAGATGCACCAGGTGTGGTAAGAAAGGACACCTGGCCAAGTGGTGCGGGCTGAGGAAGGGTGCCCCACTGATATTAACAAAGAAGGCTGAGCTCAAGAGACCGGCCCAGGGAAAAGCCAGCGGGCCACCCCGGAATTAAGAGGGAGGGTGGCCCAGTTAAAAAGAAGAGAAATAAAAACTTGGACCAGTGGACGGGCGAACCGCTTGAATAGAGGACGGGTTCCCCCGGGAATAGACACAAGGCCAACCCAGTTGAAAAGGAAAAGAGCAAAATGTTGGACATGTGGTCGGGCGGGCCACTTTGCGGCAAGCTGTCCAACAAGAAGGTGCTGGTTTTGCAGGAGGCCAGGACACCTGAAGAGAAACTGTATCCTTAGAAACGAACGCGGGAGACCGGGAGAGGTCCGGCCGGGGTCGCCCAGGTGCAGGGGGCGCAGAACTCCACCTCATGAGAAAAATGAAGGTGATTTATTACTACCGGCACCCATGGCTGGGTTGACCCAAGGGTGGAGACCCAGGAAGAAGAAAGCTCAAGTGTTCTCTTCGCTGACGCAAGAGAAAGAACTATCCTGTAGAGCAGAGATAGGGGGTAGGGAGATGAGGGCTCTGGTGGACACAGGAGCATCTGTGTCATTGATGAGAGAGGAAACATACAGGCGGGTGAAACGGAAGAGAAGGTTACGGGAAGCGGACATAGAGATCACGCAAGCAGATGGAGCCCCCCTGAAGATAAAAGGGATGGTGAGGCTCCCGGTGAGGATTGGGAAAGTAAAAAGCACCCAAAATTTTTACGTAACCCCTGACCTGTGTACGGAGGCAATCTTGGGAGAAGATTGGCTCCGGAGTCAGAGGGCCCAGATTGAGTTTAATCCTACTGTGTTGGTGGTGAACGGCGAGAGAACGCCATTGGGATGCCCACCAGAGGAAGAGATAACCATAGTGGTGGAGGAAGATGTAAAGTTACCTCCTAGAACCGCAGTGTCGGGAAAGGGTAGGTTAATGTCAGGAAAAAGGGTATGGAGAGGACCCCTGCAGTTGGTCCCTGTAGAAGGAAAGGGCCTAGAAGATAACGAGGTAACCCTGTGCGAAACGGTAGTGGAGGCAGCCGAGTTGGTGCCCATAATGATGGTGAACCAGGCCCAAAAGACTATAAAGGTTAGGAGAGGGGAGAAGATAGGGAGAGCACTTCCCCTACGAACTCTGAGTCGGGTGAGATTCGAGGAGGAACGAAGGAAGCTAGTAGAGCAAACAGAGGGAATCTTAGATGAGGATATATTAGCACCGGATCAATTTAGAACCAGAGTGGGGGGTCTGTTAAGGAACAATCGAGATGTGGTGGCCCAGTCAGACAAGGAGCTAGGTCAGACCCACACAGTCGAAATGAAAATCGACACCGGAGACCACCCCCCTGTGAAATTGAAACCCTACCGGACACCTATACATAAAAGACCACTTGTAGAAGAGGCAGTAGAGGAAATGTTGGAAGCTGGGATGATCGAAAGATCGATCTCCCCTTGGAGCTTCCCAATAGTAATAGTAGGTAAGAAAGATGGCGGACATCGTTTCTGTGTAGATTTTAGGAAGCTAAATTCTATATCGAAGCCGTTGGCGGTGCCATTGCCATTGATAGACGACATTTTGGCATTATTAGGGAAGGCAAAGTACTTCTCTACGTTGGACTTGAGGTCCGGGTATTGGCAAGTAGCCCTGGATGAGGCTGACAAGGAGAAGGCCGCATTTGCGTGTCACCTGGGACTGTTTCAGTTCAGGGTGATGCCATTCGGTCTAGCTAATGCCCCGGGAGTCTTCCAACAGCTAATGTCAATAGTGTTAGGAGGATACGAGAGCTTTGCCATGGCGTATTTGGACGATATCTTGATATTTTCGGAGACAGTGGAACAACACTTTTTTCATTTAGGACAGGTGTTGGGAAGGTTGAGGAAACACGGATTAAAATTAAAATTGTCAAAGTGTCAGTTTCTGAAGGAAGAAACTAGGTATTTAGGCTTCGTCATAAACGGAGACGGTATTAAACCCGACATGGATAAGGTAAAGGTCATAAGGGAAATGCCAGAGCCTAAGACAGTGAGACAGGTAAGAGGTTTTATAGGAGCTATAGGCTACTACCGACGCTTCGTCCCGGCATTTTCAAGAATTGCCATACCACTAGTAGCCCTGACGAAGAAATACGCTAGGTTCAAGTGGACAGAGGACTGTCAACGAGCATTTGATTCGCTAAAGGGACAGTTGACAACCGTCCCACTGCTGGCGTACCCAGACCTCAGCAAGCCCATGATATTATACACGGATGCCAGTGAGCAGTGTGTAGGGGCAGTACTTACCCAGCCGTGTCCTGATAAGGAAGGACCAGTGCCTGGCATACCAGAGGAAGTACCGATATACTTCCTCTCCCATAAGCTCTCAGAGACACAACAGAGGTGGCCAGTAATAGAAAGAGAAGCATATGCCATCATGTATGCTCTCCAAAAACTGGACTACTATTTAAATGGTGCGGTCTTTACTATAAAAACAGACCACAAACCTTTGCAGTACCTATTGCAGGCAGAGTGGACAAATAATAAGAAAATTCAACAGTGGGCACTTAAGTTAAGTGGCTACCACTGTAAGATAGAGTATTTGGCAGGAAAGGAAAACACGTGCGCAGATTTACTCTCAAGAATACCGAAACAACTGGAAGAAAGATCTGTAAAGGTAGAACAGGGAGTAGATGATAAAGCCTATAGAATAGGAGTAATTAACTCTAATAAGCTAAAAGATCGCCCTATGTTAGAATCGGACGAAGAAGGGGACGCCCAGATAATAACCGATCCCTACTGGACAGAAGGAATTGAGAAGGAGCAAGCAGACAGTGAAATAGCTGCTCTGAGAGAGAAGGTGAAGGCAGGAGAGACCACCAAGTATGCCATAATAGAGGAAAGGCTGTATTATCTCTCAGGCAGGGATGAAGAAGTCAAGCCCAAGTTGTATGTGCCCAAAAGTTTAAGACCAGAGATATTGGAGCAGTGCCACGAGAGGTTGGGTCACATGGGAATTGATAGGACATGTGATCTCATAGGAAGAAAGTACTATTGGCCCAAACTGTACGGAGAGGTCACTAACTATGTTCGGAGTTGTGTAGTGTGCCAGTCGCAGAGCAGAAGGCAGGAAATGGCACCCTTGGAGGAAACAGACGTACCAAACTTTCCCTTCGAGAAGGTGAGTATGGATGTATCAGGACCATATGGAGAAACTGCACAAGGAAACAACTATATAGTGAGTTTTGTCGATTGGCTAACAAATTGGCCTGAAGCATTTGCAGTACCAGACAAGAAGGCCAGAACTGTGGCCGGGTTGATAATAAGTGAAATCTTCCCTAGGTATGGTGCCCCTGTGCAATTGGTAACAGACAATGGCACGGAGAATGTGAACAGCATCATGAGAGAAGTTTTGACAGGTTTGAATGTAGAGCACATAAAAACATCCCCATATCACCCCCAGGGAAATGCTAAAGTGGAAAGGTTTCATAAAACCTTGGGAGATGTATTGGCCAAGCTGGTCAGAGAAAACACTGGAAATTGGGACTTGTATTTGACGCAGGCTCTGGCGGCCGTGAGGTTTACGATAAACGAAACCTCCAGATTTTCTCCTTACTTTTTGTTGTTTGGCAGAGACGTGGTCCTGCCTGTGGATAACCTACTGAAGCCCCGAAGAAGGTATATGGGAGAAGATCATCATCAACTATTGCTGGAACAGCAACATAAGATATTTGTACAGGCCAGAAGAAGAATAAAGAGGGCCCAGAAGAAAAGAAATGAGAGGGTGAATGCTGAAAGAAAGGTAGTAGAATTGAAGGTTGGAGACCCTGTCTACTATAAAACCCACCAGAGAGAGGGAAAGCTGGACCAAAGATGGGAACCGTACTACCGGATAGTAGAGCAGACGGGCCCAGTATCATGTGTAATATGGGATCAAGTGGCAGGACGAGCGAGGAGGGTTCATGCCAATGATCTGAAGAAGGCTGAAATAGCTAACCTGGAAATGAGCGAGCCGAGGCCTAAGAAGACAAGGAAAAGGAAAGTAACTCTGGTTGAACCGGAAGAAATGGAAACGGAAGAAGACTCCGAGGAGGATGCGGAGATAGGTCGACTTGGCCAGATAAACGAAGCAGTCCGAGTGACAGAGTTGGAACCCTCAGCGGGGATTGGCGATGTTCAGTCGTCGACTGAATCGGTACAGAGTAGACCCCGTGAGATCGCCATCACACCCCCATGTCCGAGGAAAAGGAAGAAAAAGACGAGGAGGTCCAATCAAGCAGTCGAAGGGTCTAAAAAGAGGCACCCTGAACAGGACGAAGGATCCAGCGAGTGGGAGGAGGAGGATCGAATACCCCTTTCCCAGCTCAAGGAAAGGATAAGGAACAGAAGAAATTTAGACATAGAGTCGAAAGGTATTGAGGACATTCAAGGCGAAGACTCTAAACAGAAAGAAGAATCAGGAGATGAAGAAGAGGACAAAAAAAAAAAAAAAAAAAAAAAAAAAAACCTCCTGGACGGAAGTTAGACACAGAAAGAAGGTTAGAGGTTGAACAGGAATCACCTCAGAAGATGAGATCAGGGAGGGAGAAGAACCCCAAATCTCAGTAGAACAAAAGGGCTGTGCAGAATACAAGCATTTAGTGTCGACAGATAACGACACTGGCTCATCCAAAATCCTATTGGCTGACTATGGTAGATGTGAGTGGAGGGGATGGAGTCGCGGGCTGCACCTCACAGGGGACGGGAGAAGATCATTGGCATTGTTGATTGATCACCAGTGGTGTCATGAAGTACAACCTTTAGAGTGGGCGCCACGCACACCTGACCAGACCATTCTGTCCGCTAGAGGTTAGTTAGAGGAGGGAAGAGCTGAACTTCGTAAGAAGTTATAAAATAATTGAGTGATGAGTTGAGCGACACGAAGTAGTTGTGAAGAATAACAACAAAAGAATTTCATTACCTTTCAGGAATGATCAAGATGAAAGGGTTGGTTATGACGATGATGGTGGTAGCCACGCTGATGGTGACGATGGCGGAAGCTGGGAAGCGCAGCCGAAACACCATTTTTTAAAAAAACGAGCGAAGTAATAATAACCAGGTCTAAGTGGTTGGTCACATTCGTGATAGATTTGAACCCGTATGAGTCGCTACTAAATAAGTTAGGAAACGAGCTAACGCAACTGGATGCAGCCCGGTTGAAAGTAGGACAAGATTATCCCAAGCAAAAAGGGTATCTCAGTTTATTGCACTCCCTAGAATCAGAAGCCACTATGATAGAGGCTCAATGGAAAGACATGCAAAACTACCTGCAGGGAATAGAGTTACTGCAGACGCGGGAAAGGAGATCCGTAGTCCCGATTGTGGGAAAGGCATTGAGTGTCCTGTTTGGAACAGTGACTGAAGATGACGTTAAATTCATAAGAAGGAAACTGGGAGAAGTGGAGGTAAACCAGAGGACGCTTGCCCAGGTGGCAAGGGAGAGTGTGACAATATTAAATGTGACAAGGTTAGAGGTGTCCAAAAATAGAGCCAGAATCAATTGGTTAATAGACCACCTGGCGAGGTTGAGACAAGAGGTAATTAATAATACAGAAACTGTAATGATTGAATTACAGGAAATGAGCGGATTCATGCAAAAATATTTCCAGCTGATGACAATTACGAATAAGGTACGACAAACGAGTCAGTCGTTGACGACCTTGCTGGAACACGTGAGGGCGCAATTAGACATGCTGTCATTAGGACACCTCTCCCCAAGCATAGTAAACCCGGGTCACCTAAGGGAAGCGCTACTCGGAATACAGGCCGAGTTACCCCACCATTTAAGGCTGCCGGTGGACCCCACCAAAGAATTGTGGAAATATTATAATGCACTAGGATGTGTGACCTTGTTAGAAAATAGGCGACTATTGGTTGTGATATCTGTTCCGTTGTTAGATAGCGAGAGTGTATTCGAGATATACCAGGTTATAAATTTACCCATCCCCTACCCCAGAAGAGATCAAGGTTTAGGAATGATAGCAAGGTACAAGGTGGAAGCAGACTACATAGCTTTAAATTCGGGGAGAACGAAATTCATGTTGCTATCAGCTGAAGAAGCTGGAAGGTGTAGAGATGATGCTCTAGGGACTTGTACCTCGTTAAGCCCTATCTATAAAACTGGTAATCGCAGAATGTGCATACTAGAATTGTTTGATGGGAAAAGGGAAGGAATCAAAAGAATCTGCCAAGTGGAGGTATTAACAAACACGGCATTACCACAAGCTGTCGGTGTTTCAGACGGGGTGTGGGCAGTAGCCACACAGATACATATCAGCTTGTCTAGGGTATGTGGGGGAGAGTCCACAAGGACATTAAGAATAAGACCACCGTTATCCCTGGTGACGCTACCCATGGGATGTTCGGCGGTTGGAATATCCATTTCCTTACCCCCCTATTACCAGGAAGAAGAAAGATATGAAGAGAAAGATTCAATCATAGAGATGATTGGTAGAGGCTTAGTCAATTGTACAGAATTATCGGAGCCGATAGTGAAGAGATTCTCTAATGTTACCTTAAATAAGATGCCAGTATTAATGAAGCCAATAGAAAAGATCGATATGGATCAATTGAGAGACAAGTTAAGTGCGTTGGGAAACGAAGGTGTGGCTTGGGAAGACGATGAGCAGATCGCGATAAGATGGTCAATAGTAATGGGTACATTCCTAGTTATAGCCATCGGGGGTGTATTAATATGGAAGGTTAAGAGTAAGAGGAGATTAGCGAACGACAATCTAGTGAGCGTGCAGCAACTCGAGAGGGAGATGCCGAGCAGTGTTCCTCGCTCAGACAGGACGGGCGAAGAAATTGCTGAAAGACCAACGGAGGAGGCTGGCGTGAGACCACCACGTGCGGCGGAAAAACCTCCCACAGCGGAGAGGAAAACATTGACCAAGAAGAACAAACCATAGTAAACACATCTGCACCCACAGACACACGCACATATTACTCTTGCATGTAGAACAAAAGATGAAAAAGAACATTACATATATATATATATATATATATATATATATATATATATATATATATAGGTGTTATATGCTCGCTAGTTGCACATATAAATTATTTTAGTAATTTCCTATCCCCACCCATTAAGTACATATTTTATTTTTGCCAGTTTTGCTATTTGTATAATTTGTAAATAAATGTTTGTGAATTTAAATCTGTCATTCTTGCTATATTCTGTGATCTCACAAGGGTGTCCATTATTCTTTTTCTCTCTCATTCATCGGTGGAGTTTATTATACAATTAGTAAAGAGGGAATAAGTATCCTGTGGTGATTGTAATAATTTTTAAAACCTTAAAACAAGGAGTCCCCTTCCTGTTTATATTTTTTTTATTATTTTACTTCTTTTTTATTTTTATTTATTGTGCGTATGTTCATTCCTAATGAACGTAGAGTCACACCGTAATAATAATAATAATAATAATAATATATAAAAATAATCCATTGGTATATAATCCAAGTGAATCCTAATAATATAAAATATTAAAAGTGATCCACAAAAAGAGCTCATTATAACAGAGTATATAAATTACATCAAATGGAAATCCAAAATCACCTCATTCAGAATAGCTATTTCAACCTACAAAATTTTACTTGTAGGCCTTATCAACTAGACATATGAGGAAATGAAATAGGAGCTTAAAAGTTAAAGAATAAAAGAAGACAAGGAAGATAAAAGAAAAATTGAGAGAAGAGAATTAAGTGGGAGCAGCAGATGAAGATCTAGACATAAATTTATGCAAACATCCAATATTATAGTGAGACATTAAAGGAATAAAAGAGGAGGAAGAAGGAAAACAAAAATGAAAAGGAAAAAAACAAAAATTCACACACACGTGTAGTGAATTAATTTTTTTCTACATATGTATTCTTGTTTATGATCACTATCTCACCTCCCTTGTCAGAGGGAGTGATGTAGATTTTATTTTTTTTGTAGGTTTCTTAGTGCATTTAGGTGTCTCTATGGCAATGTATTTTCATTGTTGGTTTCTATAATCATTCCTACTATAGAAATCAACAATGAAAATATAGTAGCAGAGCAAGTTTCATACCTTGTTTGGTTTAATTAATGCCTTATAAGCTAGGGATGCTGAAAATACCTAAAATTGTTAAAACTACCAACACTACTATTACCATTATAGCCAGTAGGTTAGGCAAAAAGAGCTAAAATTTTCAGAAAAATTTATGAGGTAATCGGTTAATTTCAACATTATTGAATATATGATTAAAAAAAAAAAAAAAAAAAAAGAAGAAAACCTTCATAAAGAGAAAGTCTCTCTGGTTCAAAGCAAGTTAATAAATTTGTTTTGAAAAAGGTACACAACCTTCAATTTTTAGGTGGTTTTTTGAAATTCAAAGGTGGCCCAAGAATTTTGGTCTCCAGTGTATATTGGCCTTTTTTTTCTCTACAATGGTTTAGATACCTTTAGTATTTTTTATAAACATAAACAAACCAAAATAAGCAAATTTATGAATGTTGCAATGTCTCTGAAGTCCCTATGAAACATCTGAAGACAACAAGGTTAATTCTTCATGCATGTTTACACTGGTTATATATCTCGAAAAAAGAAATTATTGATAAAAATCAAATACAGAAATCCCTTGATTAATGTGCTAAAAATTTTATACTGAAATTTGATTAGTGCATGCATAATAGTGTGGTAAAGCATTCCTCGGTTTAACCATAGTAATCAAAAATTGATATTTTATAATTACCGAATGAGAAATGGGTAATTGTGTTGTTTGTCATGTATTATGTTATCGAAGTAATTACAGTGGTGTTAAAAAAAAATGGATGGTTATATACTGATAAATTTTATAATAGTTGATAATAAAAATACATATCTGAATATTTGTCTCTATTAAAATTTTTTGAATAAAGATTTTGACTTTTTTCATGTTTATTTTGAAGGTCTTAGAAGGAAATTTCTGATTTTTTTGTTTAAAAAGATGATTTTAATTAGATACAGAAATTTACATTTAAAAAATATTGAAATATGAAAGATGTATGCATTTATGATGGAAAGATTATAAATAAAATTTTCAGGTTAAAATACTAATGATAATATGTTTGGAAAATTTCCAATATTATACATAATATAAGGCACTTTTTAAAAAAATTAAATTAGATTTTTTTGTTTTAGATTTTAATATTTACCTACCTGCCAGCATAAGATGACAAAGGAGTTAGAATTTTTCAGGGTCATTGAAGAATTTAAAGGAAAATGTTTAGAAGCAGTCCCTGATAAAGACAGAAGCTTACAAATTTGAAGAAGGAACAATTTCTCAGTACCACCATTTAAATGAAGAACAGAAGAATACCATCCGGCAAACCACTCTAAATAAGTTTTTCAGTAAAAAAAAAATCAGATTAATAAACATTAATTCATAGAATTTTATTGTAGCTTCTTATATGTACCTATATTTTAATTAAGTATGCAAATTAGAAATTAATTGAAATAAGACTAAAATTACATCATTTCCTATAAGTTATTATATTCAATTAATGCATATCTTTTAATGTACATATTAGACATACTAATCAAGGAATCCCTATATACATCTTGATAGAAAACCCATGCACTAAATATGGTTGTACTCACCTAGCATATTGTTATCATTTTTAATCCATGACTCATTTTAGTCAATGTTTGGTTTATTTTGTTTTATGGCATATCAACCTCAATGGGTTTAAATAACCCATTGAGGTTGATATGTCAACAAGATTTGTAGGATAGATTTGTATGAATAGAATATGTATTCTTTGTAAGAAATCAATTTGCAGATCAGGTTTCACTGACTTATTTTGTAAAGATGGTTTTTGTAGAGAGTCAGATGCTAGTAATTTTTTTTTCCTTTTTCAAAAATGTATTGCTGGTATTTTCACTATATATTTTTTTATACTTTCATAGTATTATTACCCCAGTTTGGGGTTTAACTATTTGCTCATATCTGGGACCCTAACAGGTGCTACCACCCTTGGTCAGCAATTAAGAGGTGGTTCCATGCTCCTCAAAATTTCTCAATCAGAGGCCTTGCTGCCAGATGTAGTTTATCATTATACCCAAGACATCAATTCAGCCAAGAGGAATTGTATCCCTTTTCTCTTTCTAAATCCTCTCACTCTCTCTTCCTTGTATCTAATAAAAGCTTGTTCATGTTGTGTAGACTCTCCTAAATGCCCTGTTTTCCATGATAATGTAACATGATGGAGGTAAGTCACATCTTATAACTCTGCATATGAGAAAATAAGCTTGGAAGTCTGCTACTGCCAGTAAAGAAATACTGCACAAGGATAAATGTAACAGAGAGTTTGGGAAAAACACACATATTTTTTTATATTGAAATTGGAGTAGATTTGAACAGCGAAATTAGATCAGAAAAATTTTGTTTACTGATGGAAATCTGATCTAGCCCATTTAGAATTGGGTCGTTGAAAAGATAATGGAAATGATTGAAATAAGTTTTATCAGTTAAAATTTGAAATAGAGCTTACTAAGGCTATGAGAACTTTGAAATTCACATGATTTGGGGCTGAAAATGTTACTCGTGATAATCGTGTGCTGGCCAAGGGTCAATTTACGATAACCAGATTTATCTATATAAATGCGTAGTTATGCTGAAGAAGAAGCAGACGGTCAAGTGAGATGGAAGAGGTCAGACAGGAGAGGCCGTGATCGGTCGGGCATGTCATCGTTGCTGCATGCTGTTATGTGCATGGGCACCTGCAGGCGGTCATTACGGGTTGCGGTACTACAGAAATCTTTTTGAGAGAGTGGTTGGCTCGTCTGCCATCAAAAGCAGTCGAACTGGGTGGAAAGAGGTCGGAGATTGAAAGTGATGTCAGAGATTGGAACCAAACACCCGCTAACATATATTGCTGATATAAGTACGAAGAAGCGAATTACACCTCCAACAATCTAAGACTGCTACTATTATTAATACCACTGGAAACGGAAATGTCGAACAAGCTACAATAATCAAAGGTTGGTTTTTGCTCGTCTGCCTTTGAGTGCAGTCGAGCTGGGTGGAGAGATATCGGAGATTGAAAGTGAACAGAGTTGAATCGAAGGTTCGAAGAAGTATGAAAGTGATGTCAGAGATTGGAACAAAACCCCCGCCAACATGTACTGTTAATATAAGTACCAACACTTCAGCTACCATGAAGATTACTACTACTGTTACTACTGCCGAGGAGGAATGCAACTATAAACTTTAAGCCGTACACAGAAATCTTTATCTCTCCATCACAAGAGTCGCATATTGTTCCGAGATGATTTAACAAGTTAATCAAAACCCACTCTCTCTGTGTTTAGAATCCAGTGTATGAGTTTTACTTTTTACGTCAAATAATTTTCTTTTCTGTAACCTGTTTCTTTTCTATACTATTCTTTTCTGCTATATAAAAGACATTAACAATTCAACCATTGAATAGTTGTATGTTTGGCTTTCTGCAGATATATATTTTTACTTTTTATATATTACTTTCTAAATTTAAAATTCCCAGTGTCTCTCGTTCATGTGTATGTGATAACAAAGGTAAAAATGAATCTAGTCCGATGATGTCCTAACAAATGAAAACTGACACAAAAACTTTTTCCAATCCTTTTCATTCATTTATCCTATGTTCCTAAGTTTTATAAATATTAATATTTTTCTCTCAAGCACATTTAAAAGAAGAGAATGGCTTTATTTAGTATAAAACACAAATATTGATTAAAAAAATTCTTTTGCAAAGCAGAAAAAAAACAAACCTGTTATACTGGGTGAAGATTAAATTTTACTCACTTGCCAGAATTCATATCAAAAGGAACTCCCATTTTTGTCCATGTCACCTGCTTTGGTCCAACTTCAGGATAAGCTTCAATGATGCAGACTAGAGCTTTTGTGTAGCCAATAGCCTGATAGACAGTATTTTGATCTACCTCTATGATAGGAGGGACTGAAAAATCAAGAAAAATATTATTTAATTCAATTCCTTTGAAAGCACAATAATATTATTGTATTCAGTACAAACACATTCTAGAATTGCAGGGAAAATCAATTACTAATTAATATATTATTACAAAGAATTCATTGAAAAATTATATGAAGACTGAATTTACATTCTTTCTTAGTAAAGCAGTAGTGTAGATAAAGGGGGGGCATTTTGGGTTTGCTGTACTGAAATAAGTGATTTTAATTTCAGGACACTACTCACAGTTGAAGGACCTTTTTGATTTCAAGTAACTTAAACTATGGCATATGTATTTAAGTGATTGTTATTGTTATTGAACAATAAACATTATCCAGGCATGTATTCAGGGCTGTTTTATCATTGTTGACAATGTGAAACCTGTTGGTTGGTTGTTGGATTTAACGGCATGTCAACTCCTATTTGGGTCAATTTATGCCGAAGCCTTATTAATTTATGAATTTAAGTTGGTTATTTTGTATAAAAGGTTGAGAGGCTGTTGGGTTTCATAATCTGTGTTTTTTGGGATTACTTTTTCTTGTGACTATTTCTGATTGTGTATTTTAATATTTACATTCGTACATGCATATATATGTCTATAAGCACATACATATACATTATTTGAAAGGATTATATTTTATTGAGGATCTTTATTTCCCTGAGAAAACTGTATATGTTTTCTGTGTCTGTATTTTTGAATATTTCTTTTAACCCTTTTCCATTGAGATATTTTTGTCTTGTTCCGGTTATGATTTTGCATTCCAATAGAATATGTTTAATTGTGATTAAGCTTCCACATCTACATTTTGGTGGATTTGTCTTTTTTAATATATAAGAATGGGTTAAGTATGTGTGTCCTATATGTATTCTGGTTATGACGACTTGTTTTTTCCGAGTATTTCCAATATTATTTCCCCATTTTCCTATTTTAGGTTTAATTTGAAATAGTTTATTTCCGGTTTGGTTTTTCCATGAATTTTGCCACTTGTTTCTTATGTATTTATTTATTTTAGATTTTAAGTCTGTATATGGAATTTGAAGATTTTCGTCTATTGTCATTTTTAAAGATGATTTAGCAGCAATATCTGCCCTATCTCCTCCTCGGATGCCGACATGGCTAGGAATCCAGCAGAAGATGATATTTTTGCTTTTTTCCATTGAATGTAGTTTATATAGAAGACTTTGTATTAATGGATTTTCCAGTCTTTTCCCTTTTAGGGATGTTAATACAGATAATGAATCTGAGAAAATAATGTAGTTTTCTCCTTTGTTTTTTGATATGAAATTTAGTGCTAGTTTTATTGCGTAGGCTTCTGCACTGAAAATAGATGCTTCATTTGGCAACCGTTTTTTGATAATTGTTTTTTTAATTATTGCTGCGCTGCCTGTTTTTTCTTCGTCTTTTGAGCCGTCCGTGTAAATACTTTCGTAGTTTTGATATTTTTCTTTTATTTTTGAGAATTTTTCAATGTATATTGTGGGGTGTGTTTTTGATTTGATAATTTGTTTAAACTTAATATTATGTTTGGATTTTTGATTATCCATGGTGGTATGTTTGATTGGTTGGTTTTAAGTATTTGATTAGATTGTATATTATTTTCTTGGATGATTCCTTCTATTCGGAATCCTAATGTTTTGATTTTATTTGTGTTAAGATTAAATTTCTCTTTGTGATTTGGTGTAAGTACACAATCGTGTGTGGGGTTAGAAGGACAGGAAGAGAGTTTTAGATAGTATTGAGTTGCTAGTTTCTCCATTCTTAGTTGTAATGGGGGTTCGTTTGCCTCTACATGTAGACTCTCTATAGGTGAGGTGGGATAGGCTCCTAGAGCTATCCGAAGGCCTTCATGGTGTATTGTGTTTATTGTTTTCAGATAAGACTTTCTAGTTGATTGGTAGACCATGCTGCCATAGTCCAGTTTGGAGCGGATCAATGTTCTATAAAGTTTAAGAAGGGTTTCTTTGCTAGCTCCCCATTCTGTATGGGCTACTGTTCGCAGTAGTTGGAGAGCTTTAAAACATTTTATTTTTAGGTAATTGATATGTGGTCTGAAGGTCAGTTTGCTGTCAAAGATCATTCCTAGAAATTTATATTGCTGAACTACTGGTATTTCTTCATTTCCTAGTTTTAGAGTTGGGTTATTGTATAATTTTTTCATTTGGCAGAAATGTACAGATTTTGTTTTTGTTTTTGATATTTTAAAACCGTTTTCGAGTGTCCATTTGTTTATTTGATGTAAGCATTGTTGAAGTTGTCTTTCTGCTGTGTTGAGGTTTCTCGATCTGTAATATATTGTAAAATCATCAACATTAAGGCTACAGTGTATTCCTGATTTGATGTTTTTTATTATGTCATTTATTTTTACTTTGAAAAGTGTAGGGGAGAGTACACTTCCCTGTGGTACTCCCTCTTCTTGCTTTTGATAATCAGAACGTGTAGCATCTATTTGTACTTGGAAGAGTCTATCTGTTAAAAATCCTTTTACAAAGTTTGGTAGTCGACCTCTTAATCCTAGTTTATGCAGATCTTTCATTATACCATGTTTCCAGGTTTGATCAAATGCTTTTTCTATATCAAAGAATATAGCTATTAGATGTTGTTTGTTTAAATTGGCCTCTCTTATGGCTGTTTCTAGTCTTATTATGTGATCTATTGTACTTCTTCCTTTATTATATCTGCATTGATATTTTGATATGTGTTTTCCTTCTTCTAGAAACCAACTCAATCTGGCGTTGACCATTCGCTCCATTGTCTTACATAGACAGCTTGTTAATGCTATTGGTCGGTAACTTTGTGGGTTGTTTCCCTCTCTTCCTTCTTTGAGTATGGGAATAATTACTGATTCTCTCCATATTTTGGGAAATTTCCCAGTAGTCCAAATATTGTTAAAAATATTCAAAAGGTATTTCAGCGATTCTTGTGGTAGTTGTTTAATAAATTCATAGTGGATTTGGTCTGGGCCTACTGCTGTATTATGGGATTTTTTTAAGGCTTCTATTAGTTCTGCTTCGGTGAATAGATTGTTGTAGGCTTCTGTATTTTTAGATGTAAAATTTAGTTGGTTATTTATATCTTTTTGTTTACACTTTTGTAGGTTTTGATTTTTGCTCATTTTAGAGTTTTCTGCAAATGTCTCTGCTAGTAGATTTGCTATCTCTTTTTTGCTAGTTACTTTAGTGTTGTCCTTTTTAAGATGTATTATTGGGTATATTTGATTTTTCCCAGCTATTTTTCTCATCATTTCCCATATTGTCTTGGTTTTGGAATGTGTATTTAGGCTATTTACATATTTTTTCCAACATTCCCTTTTTGCTTCTTTAACAGTTTTCTGTGCTACTGCTTTGAGTTTTTTCATTTCAATCAAATTTTGGGTTGTGGGTTCCTTTTTGAATTTTCGCAATGCTGCTTCCCGGTTTCTGACTGCTTTTTGGCAGTTTTTGTCAAACCAGGGTTTAGTTTTTTTATAATTATTTTGCTTTTTTGGTATATTTTCTGAGGCAATGGTTATTAATGTTTTGGTAAAATATTCTATCGAGTTGTCTGTGTCTTTTGACTGTATCAGTAATTGTTTACATTTGTTTTTGAAACCCTCCCAGTTGGCTCTTTTCAGTTTCCATCTGACGGGCCTATCTTTTCTTCCTTGGCAGGCTTTTGGTTTTCTAGAATGATCGGGTAATGATCACTGCCACATGTGTCGCTATGTGTTTTCCATGTATAATCCATACAAATTTCTGGATCGCATATACTTAAGTCTATTGACGATTCTGTTCCATTGGAGGGATTAAGGTAGGTTGAGGATTTATGATTTAATAGACATAAGTTATGGGTGTTAATTATTTCTTCCATTATTTTACCTTTAGTATCTATTTTTTTGCTATTCCATATAGGATTATGACTGTTAAAGTCTCCTAGTAAGATTCTGGGTTTAGGGAGTTGCTCCATCAAGTTGTTTATTTCTGTTGTATTTATTGGTTCCTGTGGGGGTATATAGATGGAAAGAATTGTGATGGTTTTATCTAGTGTCACTTGTGTTGCTATTGCTTGTAATTTAGTTTTAATGTGTACTTTACTTTGCGGTATGTCATTTCTAATCAATATTGACACTCCTCCATTAGCTCTATGTCCTGTATTGTGGTTATAGTGGTATTGTTTATAATTTTTAATTTTTAAGTTGGCATTTTCTTGTAAAAAAGTTTCCTGTAAGCAGATGACAGCTGGATACAGTAGTGACATAAGTATGAGTAGGTCATTGTAATTAGATTTTATTCCACGACAGTTCCATTGCAGGATCTTATGTGCCATGATTATACTTTCATTTTTTGGGGGTAAAGTTACCTGCTAGGTTTATATCATTTGTCCTCTCTAGTTTTTTTCCATCTCTTGAGTTTTTAGAAGCTTTGTCTTCAACTGCTTGTGGTATCCTTCGGTCAGATTTTTGGTTTTGTTTTGAATTTTGTTTGTTTTCTTTCTCTTCTATTTCCATATATTCCATAGGCTCAAATTTATTTTCATTTGATATATTGATTCTTGATTTTGAATTAGATCTTGATCGGGTGCTTTCTTGCTCTGTTGTCATTTTTTTTTCTTTTTGTTTATTTTTCATTTTCTTAGTTTGGGAAGAAGAGGGTTCGCTGGAGTTTTGTTCTATGTTTTCTTTCCAAAGTTTTTTGCCTTCTTCTGGGTTTATTCCATTTGATCTGGATTGTTGAGTTTTATTTTGATCCAATTTAAGTTCAATTAAAAAGGTTTTTAATTCTTCGAGGAAAGCTTTTAATTCTTTGCATAAATTTGTTATTTCAACTGAACCTTTTATTTTATCTTCATTGTTTATTTTATTTGCTTTTTGTGCCATGGAAGCATAGGTGTTTTCTTTTATGTTATTTTTAACTTCCTTTCGTGCTTCTATGAAAGATATATTTTTTTTGTATTTTATTCTAATTATTTCTTTCTCCTGTTTATATATACTGCATTGTTTTGAAAGAGCAGAGTGGTTTCCCAAACAGTTTGAGCATAGGCTCTCATTTGGGCAGTTCTCTTCTTTATGTTCAGGTTCTTTTTCATTACATTTTCCACATATTCTTTTATTTCTACAGGAATCTCTGTGATGCCCAAATTTGTGGCATCTATAGCATTGAAGAGGGTTTGGTACGTATTGTTCTACTTTTATACTTTCATATCCAATTTTAATTGTTGGTGGAATTTGGGGGGAGTTGAAAGTTATAATGTAGGTATTAGTTTGTATCTCTACTTCATTTTTCTTTATTGTTATTCGTTTGACATTTGTAACTCCTTGAGTTTGGAGTTCTGTTTTTATCTCCTCTAGAGTGCACAGGGAGAGCTCCTTGCTTTTTACTACTCCCTTTGAGAAATTTAGGGTTTGGTGTGGGTAGGCTTTTATTTCTATTTCTTGTAGTTTTTTTTGTCTTATTAATGTGTCCGCATATATCTTTTTTTCTACTTCTACTAGTAGTGTTCCATTTTGCAATTTTTTTACATTTTTTGGTATAATGATATTTGATATTGCTTTTTGTATTTTAAATGGTGAAATTTCTGTTAATGCTTTTTTGCTTATTGCTTCAAGTACAATAAATCGTGGAAAGTTTTCGCTGTCATTTTCTGTTTCAGAGTCGTTATCGACATGTGGTCTCTTGGAAGATTTCTTTTTTTCCATTGATTGTTTTTATTTTTTTTTCATCATTCTCGCTCCCTACCCACCGCGGAGTCCAGTATTGGGACATGACAAGGGGGAAACCCATTCGCCTTGCCATGTCGGGGCTACGTGAATGGTATACTCTCTTTGGGAGGAGTCTATGAGCACGCGTGTTCCTTTGTTTCCGTTTTCCAAGTATTACGACTGTGAAGGTTTAGCAAGTGTGTCAGATCCTTTTTTTCTCCCAAATTGATTGACCCTCAGCCACCGCCTTCCATCACATATTTAGGGTTAAGTGTTAGTTTTGGTTGGGAAGAGGAGTGTCAGTTATAGGTTTGGGATGGATTATATATGATGGGGCTTGACATGACCAGCCGATTGATCGGATCGGATCGGGCCCCTCCGACCGCCCGTCTAGCCCAGGTAAGGGCCAAAGTGGTGTGTTACAGGATTGTGACCGCTTTACACCTGGGTTACAACCTGCTCAACCACCAGGATCCCGTCCCCAGACATTACGGGTCGCCACCCACGGCCAACAGGTGGCCCCATTGAGGGACTTTTACCCTCTGCAGGGGGGCAGTCGGCGTATTCTAATGCCCCACCAACTGGGCCTTGAAACCTGTGAATGGATCCAGAGTATTACTTTTAATACCACAAAACTGCTGTGTGTGGAAGACACATCTTGATTGTTATATGAATTTCAATTATTTTCCTTGACAGAAGTTCATTTGAGGGTATGTGTTGCTCTATTTTTTGTCTTTTGGGCCTATTAATAGTTAATATATAAATAGCACAATTTTTTTCTTTAATTTCAAACCAGTAGGTGAAAATAAATATACTGTTTAATATATAAATGGAGTGCCTACTTAACTATGAGTATCCACTCACAATGCTTAAAGTTTATATATATATATATATATATATATATATATATATATATATTTTGCCATATTAGTAAAAAATTCACTCTTAAATTTTCAAAAAAAATTCCACCTTAGTGTTGCGACTGCACGCTGCAAAAGTTTTTATCCGTTAACAATAAAACATTTCTAAAAGAAAAAAAAAAAAAAAAAACATATTTCGATTTGCATTTAATTTTTTTGTCTCTGATGCTACCTGGATTATACTAAAAATAAAATAATTTCCATGCCAGGGGATGACTGAATGTACAGTTGAAAGTACTTGCAGATTAAAAAAAAAAACCTTACATAGCTTGTAGTTATTAAAAACAAGGATCATAACATTCGAGTGTTTTGTAGGTTAATGCAACTTTAAAATTTTGTTTGCGAAAGGATTTCACCATTTTATATAATTACCTTTACTAATCTTTTTGTATGAATGATTCATTGTTTTATATATATATATATATATATATATATATATATATATATAAATAATGTGTGTGTGTGTATGTATGTATGTATGTATGTAAGGGTGTTACTGTGCAATGTATTTTTTGTGGGGATCATGAGTGGGTAGGGGAGAGGTGGTGAACCCATCAACTGCCCTGGATGGCACACGCTCTACCTACATTATTGTAGTCAAGTAACTCTGCATTTCCTTTTAAATGCAACTTCATATGCTATCATTACTGAATTTATTGGATCAAGTATTAATAGTATAATGCAAAATTTCATTAAAAAGCATCAGAAACATTTTTAGCTCCAAAGTCATAGTTTAATCTTAAAATATTTTCCATGGATAGTTAACATGATTTATTTGATAGTATGAATAATAAGAAATATTAAAAAAAAAAGATATAACTGACAATTCTACTTACATCTTACCAACACTGATACTATTCTTTCATCTTCTCCAGCTTCATTACTTGCTCGACAGATATATTTTCCTCGATCAGTTGGTTCAATTTGGGATATGCGAAGATTATTTGCCTGAAAAATAAAAGATGAAAATAAAATATGATAAAAAATATTTAAAATTCAATTAAAACCCAATTAATCTAATAACTCAGGGCAGTAATTTGTGTGGGTTTCATTTGTCATGATTTAAAATCCTATCAATCTATCTATAAAAGGCAGGATATGTGTGTGTGTGTAATGAATGCACGGACGCAATTTTCGACGGATTTGCACCAAAATTTACATGCACAAAGTTAGCGGGAAGGTCAAGACCAACTTTGCATTTCCCAACTCCCATCGATAGTGGAAATAATCGATTTTTTCATGCTTCTACGGCAGTTTTTATGTAGTTTGCAGCCATTTTGTACTGGCCAGAGTGAGAGACAATAGCTGGCTGCCACGAATATTCTGCAGGAAGATTCTATTGGCCAGCATGAGAGCCAACAACTGACTGACACGAATGTTAACTAGCATGCAAAAAAAAAAAAATAAAAAAAAAAAAAAAAATCGAGAGCTGCATTTGTCACAAGTGGGAAAAATTTAAATCTGCATGGCATTTTACTCCAATTGGCTCATTCGCTTGCTTAAACTTAACGTTGATTCTGATTCCACAGAACTGGGTTGGGTGTGAAAAAGTATTTGTTGTTATTCTTTTTTCATTCGGTTTTTCCAGTTATGAGTCCTTTTTTAAAGCTGATCGTTTTGTGTTCATTTTGTTTAGTTCTTTTTTCGTAACAGATTTAATGTTTAGTATAGAGCTTAGAAAAAATTCACAGTGTGAGATATGCAAGAAGTAAGGCATGTAGCAACATCAGCATGGCAAAGAGCACTCCTTTAAAGGCAAGGAAGGGCAAAAATATTTTAAGTCAAGTGATAGCGATTGCTGTATGAGTCGTATGACTTTTGAATCAAGCACAGGCAACGCCAGGCCATGCTACTAGTATCAACAGTTTAACAATGATGCAACCAGACTTGTTTTAAATGTCTATAAAGCTACCTGTGCAGCATGAGATTGTTAAAAGTAGGAATATGTATATTTATAGTTTCCTTTGATAGTACAGTTCAAGCTATGGAAATAATTTGCTCTGATATGATCATGTATAAAGAAATCTGGTGAGCTATTGTAATCATTCCCTGCATTAATTTTAGTCATCAGGTAAGATTGTTTATAAAATGTAATATTTATTGAAATACATTAAAATTTAAAAAGAAAATTAACTTTTTAATGTGATTTTTTCTTCCATTGAAACATGAATCCTTAAAAACAATCTTCATCTTTTGAATGCGGTTTTTTGCAAGTGCTGATTGAATGTGCATATTAGTAGATCTTCACTTATTTTAAATGCAATTATAAAAAACAGAATATATATATACATACAACAGGACAACTGCTTCATTTTATTTGTTATAATTTAATAAACTAAATATTTTTTCTGGTGGAGTAGTTGGAGGGTTCTTCTAGCAGAATGGATAGAAAAAAAAAAAAAAAAGGATGATACTCCTGGTAGAGTGAGGAGAAAAAAAAAAGGATGATACTCCTGGTAGAGTGAGAAAAAAGAAAAGAAAAAAAAGCATGATACTCCTGGTAGAGTGGGGAAAAAAAAAAAATAAAAAAGGATGATTCTTCTGATAGGACAGAAAAAGTGGGCAGTATAATCAGTCCACCATCTGTTTTAGTCAAGAACATGCTGAATCATGTTAGGGATCTTCAAACAGCATGGGATCAATGATCAGTAGTGAGCAAAGCTGATAAGTGATATTTGAGTAAGATCAAACTTGAAATCGAACCACGCATGTTCAAGACAGATGGTGACAAAAGTTAGAGTGAAGAATCTCCCTTGCAAAGAAGTTCCAGATAAAAACAGCCACCTCCTAATTGCTGATACCGTGATCAATAGGTCAGGGATAGTGTAGAAAGAAAATGAGACAAGAAAAGAGAATCTGGATTGGATGCATCTAGTGTAGTGAGAATGAATTATTTTCCCCTAGATCACTCCCATGGGCTTAAGTTGTGTTTACCAGCAAATGCATTATGTCCTCTTGATGGATTGGCTGTGACTGACTAATACAGATGATACTATTGATGTATTTGAATACCAGTGGTTATGCAGACTAATTTGCATGCCTTAGATGCATACTATGATTATAAGAATTGAATGGTAACGTGGGCAGTTGTTTGATATTGGTACTATCACTGGTTTTGTTGTGTGCATATATAAAGTGGAAGATTTGTGAGTGGAGTGTGACAAACTTTTGTTATTGTGGATAGTTGCAACAACAGATGTCGATCATAATGCTCTATCAATCTATCGAGCATCGAGTCGACAGATTATGAAGAACAAACACAAAACCAAACGAAGAAACAGGAAAGTTACCCATAATTCCTTGCCTCCATCTGGTAAGTCAGCTCCAGCCAGTCTGGTCCATTTAATTCGAGGTGTGGGACGACCAATGGCACCACAAGTCAGGATCAATTCTTCTCCAATGTCAACACTTGTGTCACTGCTTGTTTTCATATCTACAATCTTTGGCTTTTCTGAAAATATGAAAAGTAGGTCATGTACAATACTATTTCAGTACATCAACTATTTATAATCTAACAAACCTTAATAACTTAATTGGAAGAAGTTCTTATATGCACTCCCTTTTTCTTTCTATTAATGCATATTTTACTGACCTGGCAAAGTCTAAGAGTGTCAGTGTTTGTTCCATATTAAATATGTAGTGGCCATTTTTCATACTGTATACACTTAAATCTATAAGGAAAAGTCAAACCAAAATGTAATGCAAAAACTATGGTGATATTTATATGGTAGATACATTATACTGCAATCATTCTAAGGAACTTGAAGTGTTCGTTCAGAAAAGTTTTTTGTTTATCTAATAAATAAACAATTTTGCAAAATGCAGTTTTGATGACTACGTTATTCACAATATATGTTTGGCTGTACAACACAGTCTACTTCCATATGCCAATAATTTAAACACAGAATCATATCAACTTCAGCTAAATATTTGGATAAAGCCTGCAATGCAGAATATGACTATTGATAAATAATTTAAAATGGTTGTACTGATTTTACTTCCTTGTACTGATATGTAATAAATTGATGAATATTTTTTATTTATATAATTTCTGTAACATTAAAACTTGTTTGTAATTTCTTAAAATTTGAATAAAATGGGTATTTCAAAGTAAGAAAAAGTTTAAAACTCACTGATTCTGGTTAAAAACAGTTTAAAAATATTTTAAATTCATTAATGTTTAATTAAAATTCTATTTGTTAATTAGTCTTAAATTAAACATATTGCATATGCACAGCTATCAAATAATCAATAAGATAAATTACATTTAAGATTATGCCAGTACCATGATATCAACTGTGATTTAGTTTTAAACACAAACCTGAATGCAGGAAGAACAATGAGAAGTTGAGTGTTGTAACAGCAAGAACAAATTTTCTTGCTGGTTAACTTGAACAGTGGATATTGCCTGTCAAAGTTTTCTGACCATGAATGTTGAATACCAAACCAGACTGTTATGAAGCAAACATGAAAACACTTGATCTAAGCTTCAAGTTATTGCAGGGAACACAAAATTGAAATTTGTCTAATTGTTTTTTTTTCTGATGTTGCCTTTATATAGTAAACCTATGCTACTGAAACCCAATCAAAATTAGTAATATCAAGAAATTATGAGATACTTCTCTAATACTGATCAGTTCCAACTAATCAGTACTTGTTCTAAAATGTAGGCGATCAACATGGACACCTCCTCCTCTATTTACTGTATTGGTCTCAGCTCTTAACCAATCTGTGAAAATCGTTTTAAAATGGTCAGTTTTCAGGTGGTAATTATTCATACTGTCAGTTCCATTTTATCAACTTCATCTTTATGCAATAAAATCATAAACTATTGTTATCGCCTTCCTACATTTAAAAGGCAGGGTTATATGAACCGTACTTAAAAACGGTCTCAATCAGCACACAAGAGAAATAGGAGAGACCTATTTATTGCCCAGGGTTTTCAGAGATTGTTTTCATTGTATCATAGTATGTACTGATTATTTTCACTTTTATAATTCACTGTCTAATTTGTTACATTAAATTTGAGAGATGCTAAGAACACATTAAAATCAGTCATTTACTAAGGTTCCTAAATGTTTATTCTTCTTGTCAATATCTTAAACAAAACAGGTAAGAGACCATGAAATTCTTACCAATAACAATGACTGTTCTGTTGTCTTTCTTGTAGATTTTTGTCTGGATCTGTACACCACAAATGTATGGCCCTTCGTCATAGACCTGGATGTTTTGGATTGTTAAACGCCAGGAAGTTGGGGTCATAGTAATAATTGTATACTTTTGAGGGTTTCTGGAACTAGTGTGAGTACCAATATTTATATCAGATCCATTCTTGTTCTGGTAAAACCATGTTACCTGAGAAAATGCATAAAATACCAAGAGCTCAATATGGATGAACAAATATCAAAAGAAATCATTCTAAAAATGAATAGTTTTACTTGAATTATTAATCAGATGACATTTTTTTTTAGGGTATTTTGTCTTCCAAAATGGCAAGGTTTGTAATTATATAAATAGTTCTACTGCTGAAAATAGTGAATATGGATCAAGTTGTAGATAAAAAATAAAAAGGAAACTACTTTTCCTCCCTTGTCAGTGTCAATCAGTTTAGTAAAATAGCAAATACTATGTGGTGCAATTAACGAGAGTGGATTAGAAGGCTGTAACCCGATACATTTATTGAATTTTGATAAAAATTTTTACTGTATAATATTCACTATGAAGGTGTTATAAAATAAAATAAGACATATCTCAGCTGATTTACAGGCAAATACTCAAGAGCGAGAGCCGGACGTGAACGGGACAAAGCCCCGTCACAAAATGACCATTATCTTTGTTTACAAATGTTCCCGACACACGAGTTCCAGTCGAAAAATAAAATAATATTTAAAGTGTTCTATTTTTCGTCCAATAAAAATGCTTCCCTCCTAATTATACTCGCTTCGTTTTTCGAGCCTGTTAAGCCATAAAAAAAATGCTATAAAAGGGGTCACACGGAAGTTCAACAGGCAGTCAACAGGTAGCCAGGGAAGAGACCTGTCATGGTCAGGCGAGCTGTCAGCAGGGGAGCATCAACCACCGTCAACATGTGTGAACTACTATGAGAGATCGACCTAGATCCAAAGCCGACTTATGAACTATACCACAAGGTAGCTGTCCCAAACCCTCACGTTCCTGTTGAAATAAACCACGTAAATCTATTTCTGCTGCTGTCATATTTCTTTCTTGCAACCATACGCTTGTCTATAACAAAGGGATGCCAAAAAGGTTTTGGCCTGACCAAGATGTTGTTGTAAAAACAAAATAAATCTAATGTTTGGTTATTTGGTCAAATTATGGGCACTTGATCTAGCCAAGAACGTTTCATCACCACCTGTATGCAGTTAAGAAGCATTATATTAAGTGCATTGACGAAGGAGATTATATGAAAAATATTTGTTGTTTAAAATAAATGCTCTTTTCATTATTTGCTATATATCATATACTGAATAAATGACAAAGTCACTGGCCAGCACACATCTATAGCCTCACAAATGAAGTGAGTTAAAGTAACTACTGACTCTTTTCAATTTTATTCTAGTTCTCTTCAGCTGTTGGACTTCTGTGGATCAGAGGAGCAGATACAGCCTCTTGGATAAAAATATCAGTGTGGTTGCTGAGGTTGCAACAGAGGTGACAGACAAGGCATTTCTTAGAAAATGGCTAAGTTGAGGGTATGCCTAGCAACGGGATCATCAACTGTTAACTATAATTATCGAACGGCACCTGCAATAGATCAAAATATTCATGATATTATTTAAGACATTTTTTTGTGATGGAGATAAAAATGTTAGAATCTCCCTAGCTGATACTATAGTAACCAAATCACCTCTTCAAGGAAAAGAGACATCAGAAATGATAATTAGAATGTTTAAAAGTTATTTTGGTTCTTTTTTTGTCCCAAATACTCCATCTGCAAATTTAGAGGCTTTGTGGTAATTTTTGTTCCCAAAAAATTTTTTGGATCATTTGCATTTTTGTCAGGAAATAACAAAATCCATCTAGTATATATGATACATTTGGCAGTAGAGGGACATATTAAAAAAAAAAAAAATAAAAAAAATAAAAAAAATGAAAACTGGATTTTTTTTTTTTTTGCAAATTAATCATTACATCTTATTCAAGTATTTTACAAAAAAAAAAAAAAAAAAAAAAAGAGCTGATTTCACAATATCGCAAGCTTAATTTTAGGTTCATAGTACGTAACCATGCAATGAAAAGAGATAACAAACTGTAGATCTTTTTGTGGAATATCATTACATAATTATAGTGAAATCAGTAGGGTATTTTGTTAAAAACATTTTTTAGTCGTATATTAATTTAAAATATTCCTTTTTAGAGGCTTTATATTTTAAATGGAATAAGATCATTCTAAATTTCAGAATTTCACTATTGTCCATCAAAATGACTCGAAGAATGCAATCTAAAAACAACAATAGAAAAGAGATGTAACAAAGCATAAATGAAATAGTTCCAGTTTGTTCAACTTAGGAAACTTAGCATTGCAGCCAAAGTATTTTAAAACGTTGCCAATAACAAAGGAGAAAAGGAAAAATACCTAACAACAAATCAAATATAGCATCAAAATTTATATTATTTTTATTTATTTCTTATGTAACCAAATACATAATTGTCAATGTTTCTGTAAAACTTGATAAATTCTTAATAAATATTATTGTTATTATTTTACTTAAATGTAAGGTAATCCTACAACCATGAAATGTCAATCAAACTGCCTCAAACCTTTAAGCGTGTATTGCCGCAAAATTATCAAATGTTGAATACACCCTTCCACTTCCGAATGTGTCATATATACCTTCTTGGAATTTTACCAGCCTTTAGTACAGTTTGTCTTTATATCCATTGTTTCTCATGAGATTTTTCTTGAAGCCACAGTGATCTAGGTTTCTGGCTCAGTCAGAAGGTCATTTTAAAAAAAATTGTAATCATTATATTTATTGTAAGCTGTGGTATAGTCTTCATCCTTTTCGTGTTCCTGGGCTATCCATTCTAGATGCAATCTATGACAAAGTAGTTCTGCAGTTGGTGTTTGCTCATCTTTTCCACCTTTTTGATAGGGGAGGGTCAGTCCTTCACTGGTGTGATATTGGATGATGGCCCTGGATGGTTATTTTTGTTGTTTTCTTTATCACCACTAGAGACTCTGGTTGTTACTGCTTTTAGTTATACAATTACCATCTTTGTTGTTTCTATTTCTTCAGCCTATAGAACATACTGAAAAAATGAAAAACTTTGGACTATTTATCCAGAAAAATGCAATCAAAATGGGATTTAACTTTTTTTGTAGAGGATCTGAATTTTATTATTTAAAGAAAAAAGATCTTTCCTGTAGTTCTAATTCCAAAACATACAAGTAAGCTTGTCACATTATTGTCAAAAATAGTAACAAAGAAAGTTCACAAATCAAAAAATGGTAATACATAGGAAAGTAGCAAATATACATAGGCCAACATACTAACAGTAACATGTGTAATACAGGTGATTCCATATTTACAATTGTGTTTAAATTGGAGGTTACTCTCTAATACCTTTCTTTGTTAATTATAGAAATTCACACTGGCCTGACAATGTCCACAAAGCTGAAGATTGTAGAATATATTAGGTAAAACATATTGATAACAACACACCAAAAAAATTTTGATGCACAAGCATTTGAAAAAATTTCATTGCTGGTAAGAAAATAAAAAGTTACTCTCATCCTTCCTAACTTGCACAGAACATGGATTCAGGATGTTTATACACCGTATCTAAATTATGATTCCAACCATGATACAATATAAAACAAGGGGATCATTTACGGCTTACAACACTGACTACCCTGCACATACAATGTCAGCAGGACCACTAGGTATAAGACAAAATGCACAAAAAGTGGTCAAAGTTACTTTAGTATATATCAGAGAAAATACAATCAGTACATCAGGCTAGTATTTAAAAGTGGTTACCTGTTACATCAGAGTAAAAAAAAAAAAAAAAAAAAAAAAAAAAAAAAACCATGAAGAAGAATGATATATAATATTTAATACAACTGTGACAGAGCATAAAGATGAAATTGGGTGCCTTCTATGAATAAGACTTGAGGAAAACAAGAAAGCTATAAACACAGACTGGTATAACTAATCATGTGTAGAGAGAGTGGAAGTCATATCAACCTATATGGAATAAGGTTAGAACAAGACAGAAGCAATGGCAAATAAGATTTCAAGCATCTGCCTATATATTCTGCTCAGATGATCCAATAAGTAAATCACGTATTTGATTCTCTTCTGTAATTCTCACTCTTAAGAACTCTGGTGAACCTTCTGATTCTTCAAATTATTGGCCTATTAGTTTTCTACTTCTTTTTGGCAAAATACTTGAGGCTCTAATCAACTCTGAATTGGTTAAGAATCTCACTTTACAGTCTTCTCTCAGATGAACAATATGGCTTTTGCTTATCTAGGTCAACTGCTGATGTATTAATGTTTATTACTGAAAGTTTGTCAAGCTTTAGATAAAAATGGCGATGCTTGAGCTGTGGCTTTAGATATCTTTAAGACATTTGACAGAGTTTAGTATGCTCGTTTGGTCACAAGCTGAAGGAATATGGTGTCTCCATCTGAATTTTTGATTTGATCCAATCTTTAACAAACCATGTAATGTCATATTGAACAGCCACTCATCTAGATCTTTTCACGCTAATGTAGGAAAATCCAAGATGGCGCTTGAACAAAATATTTGGTGAAAAATTCCATTTGTCAGTAACATTTTAAACCCTTCATAGAATGTAAAATTCTCAAAGAAAACCTGTGCCAAACTGTTTTCCTGAATTCTTGATTACTTGGCTGTCTGAAAATGACAACATCAAGATTAAATAATGGAAACTGACCGTGGAAAACACAATTATGTGCAACAAGTTTTTGATCAATCAGTTAATTTCTAGATGTTTTGGGGCCAGATGACTATTGTTTGCACCTGGAATCATTTTTTGATTTGGCTGTGAAAAATGTTACTTGGGGGTTAGCATTAAAAAATGATGGCGATTATTCTCAGAAAAATCACTTTTTTTCTTTTTTTTTTTTTTATGAAAAAAAAAAATTTTTTTTTTCACTTCAAATCAATTTTTTTTCAAACTTGAATCCTTTCTCTTTAAGTTTGTGTATTGAATATTGTATCATTGAATAAAACGAACCGCTATATGACCCGCCGATGGGAAATACGAAAGACATGCATCAAAAAAACATTGTCGTCTAAGTGTTGTCATCACCCAGGTCACAAGGTGTTAAAAAACAAAACAAACCACATCAAGCCATTGTTTATATATGGGTTTGAAAAAAAAAAAAACAAAAACAAAAAAAAAACACATCAAGCCATTTTTACCAATATTCCCTCTTTTTTTCACTCCTTGCTCTTATCTTGTAAGTGGTGGGATTTACAAGTTGACAATGACAGCTTTTTCTAGTATAGGCTGGCTGTCTGGCCTTTGACCCAGACATGCCAAAGTCAATTTGGTTTAATTTTCTTTATAGCTGCTATTTTTTTTTAGGAGAAAAAAAAAAACAAAAAAAAAACCAAAAAAAACCTGGTTTCCGGTGGACAGAAATTGAGGATAAATCTTTCACCTTTTACGAGAGATTTCCATGGCTGGGTGTCAATTTTTTTAAACCCCTGTCGGCTATATAATTGAAAATTACCAACAGACTGTCACATTTTGACCCCCTAGGAATGTTGTTTTCCTTTAAACTCTCAATTTTATGTTTGAAATAGTCTGATTATGATTTAGGCTGATTTTCAAAAAAAAAAAAAAAAAAAAAAATGGTTAATTTCCTATTATTGGGGAAATCTTGTTTAGAACTAGAAAAAATTTTCACTTTTTTTTCACATTTTACCCCAGCCAATTTTACATTTAAATGAAAGAACACATTGTTTGCTTTCAGAAAATACTTAGTTTCATGGGGTTCAGATCAAAAATTTCCTTGGTACTTCATTCAGATGATGATAAAAGTCATTTTTCAATATTTTTCCCTTATAAAAGTATGAAAAATCCATTTTTTCAGAGAAAATAAGCTGTGACAAAATGAGTTGCCATTTTTGTGATAATTTTTACTTGGGATAGAAATTTTTTACCATAGCAAACCTGAATCGACTTTAAGTTTAGAGGGGCTATAGTAACCCTCAAACAGCTGTGATCTTATCAATGACCTTCCTGATGTCATCAGTTCCCAACTCTGTATCTATGCTGATGACAGCTTGTCTTAATGGTGTGATTGGTTTGATAAGGTCAAGTTAGAAGCTGATCTCAAAAATGACCTACAATCCATTAACTGGAACAAGAAATGACTTCTTAATTTTAACACCTCCAAAATGAAACTGCTCTATTTTAACCATCTGAGAGAACCTTTTTGCCTTCCACCATCATGGCTAATGCTAAACTCCAAGAAAGCAACTTATTTCATCTACTCAGTCTCACATTTTCCAGTGACATGAAATGGAATTATGATATTGAATCAATTGCTAGGTTTGCTGCTAGGAAAGTTGGTTCACTGTCCTTTCAGACAATTTTACTCACCAGAATACATCTTGCATGTTTAAAAATCTATCATTTGTCAATGCATTTAATATTGCTGCCACATCTGCACTTGCGTTCCTGCTATGTATCTTGAGATTCTTGACAAAATCCAAAGAATCTGCAATGTTATCAGTCCTGAAATTTCAGCTCCAGTCACTTTCCTACCACTGTAATGTGGCTTCTGTTTCTTTTCTATAAATATTTTCTTGACAGTTGTTTCAATGAGCTTTCCTCTTTGTTACTTTAACTGCATTAATTCAAGCACAGTACTAGATTGGCAGCTAGGTCTCATCATTTTACTGTTGAAACAGCAAAATGTAACCAAGTTATATTCTAATAGTTTCTTCTCTTGTACTTCTCATCTGTGGAACTCCTTCCCAGGTTCTTGTTTTCCTATCAGTTGGACAGTGATTAGTATGGAAGCTATTAACATACAAAACTAACCTATGTAGATATAGTTGCTACTAACATATGAAACTAAGCTCCTAAACATACACTGCTAGCTTTGGACATTGAGAAAAAAAAAAAAACAAAAAAAAAAAACAAAAAAAAAAACAGTTGCATTTAGACCACCAAGTCAATTGGTCATTTATTATTCAAACCTCTTTTCCTTTCTCGAAGCCCTACCAAGTATACAACAGTTTGAAATTTAAATTGTTATTGCTTATACAAATTTGATTTAGTTAAAAAATAGAAATAGACAACTTTAAATCTAGAATGCTTTCCACCTGGATATTCATAAAATCAGCTCAGCTATTGCTAAATACTAGTTTCATCCATCTAAATACATAATAGTACTTTTTTCTTAATAAAAGATTTAAAATTATAAAGTATATATACAGGTTTTAAATATCTGATGTTCTTACCTGATTGTCTGCCACTTTGTTAGTGACAACACATACCAATGCAACATCAGAGTTCTTAAGTGCAGTTACAATCTTCTTACCAGAATAGTCAACAGGTTCTGTTATAGAGACTGTAGGGTCAACAGCTAAAGCTACAAAATAAGAAAATAAGAGATAAAATAAACATTTATATTGTAATAAAATTAGCAAAATTTCTATACAAATTTCTATAATAGGATTTTGAAGAGACTAACATTCTCATTTTTTATAATTGTTTATAAAAAAAAATTACTTTCATGATAAAAATAAACCCAAGAGAATTTAAAAATCCAACTTCGAAATAAATTCTCTTTCACAAACTTACAATACAAACAATTTGGTAGGATACTCCAAATTTTTGCAATTTTTTTACCCATTTGTCCTTATCAATTTAACAATGTTTCATTAAGAGTAATTTCTTTGAATTTTCTGAATGATGGTTTTACACTGCACATAAATTATAGTGTATTGTATAAAGGGGTCTGCAAAACCATTTTGATTGCTTGAATAGAAAATAAACAAAATCATATTGCAGAAAATATCACTTAAAATGCTATCGGTTGCTAACCAATTAAAAATAATTATGTCATTGCAATTACATTCAAACACTGAGTGACCATCTTTGTTGTTTGAGTTCTTGTGAAGGTGTAACTATTAAACCAGAGATCTCTGCATATAATAATAGTCAAAATAGGTGATCTAGGATTTTAAGGCTTTAACAATAAATCGAGAAATATTTTTATAGGATATTTTTCTGTCTATATTTCCGAGATGAGGTACTATTGTTCTCATCTTTGTTGCCATATTTATCACGTTTTGGCTGATCTATGCTCCGGCCTTCTCAGGTGGTTGGAATGTCGAACTGAACCCTTTGTTTCACTTGCTGGGGTAGACTGTTCTAGTTCCACTTGCCATGTCAGTTATCTCCTCTTAATTCCCCTCCCCAAGTTCTCCACTGCCTTAACCAGGTATTGAACTCACAACTGATTGGGTCCTGTCACTGGATCTAATTAATGCCTTTATCCACTGTGCCATGTGTCCTTAAGGACATCTGTGTATAAATTTCTGGGCTTTATAAACTTAATGTCTTCAGCAATCGTTTTTACCAGTGCTCATATTGCAATTTTTGCTGTTATTATTGCTTTTCTTTGGAACTCCTTATTACTGGTTTCCATATTGTATTCATTTCTATATGTGATATTTTTTTTACTTTATGAAATAAAAACCCAAGTTTTACTTGGAGGGTAAAAAGCTTGTTATGAAACAACTAATAAAAACAGTCTTGTATTTTCAAGGAAAATCTTGAACTCATTTTATATTTTATTATAAATTTCATAATTCATTACTTTAAAATTCTTCTAAGTTCATGGCTCTCATTTGGTCAACTCTAATCACTATCCAGTAGATCTTACAACTGGTAATCATTAGAGAATTTTTGAACAAAACTTAAAATTCCCTTATGCTGCTATAATAAATGATCTGTTTTCAAAACATCACTACCTTTTGAAACACAATTAATTTACAAACTATTTCATATATTTTCTAGGAATATCACCATAATAAAGTGCTTTAACTGCATTCTTCTTTATGAGTTAGTGACTGTTGTTTTAGTGGTAGAACCACCAAAAAACATTTTTGATTGCGGAATTCTAATTTTATTTAAAATTTTGGTTAAAAAGAAAATAAAGAGGTTGAATGAAAGATGAGGTTTCTTCTTCAGCCAAATTGTCTGAACAGTTTCCATTACAAAGACTTTATATGCTCTTTGGCTGACTGACAACTATTTCTCTGCATATTGTACTTGCAAATAAACAACAGAAACAAAAGATATATCATCTTCCTATGCGAGTCAAATTTGAAGACAATGAGGGCAAGAAAAAAAAAAAATTGGAAAATACTCCCAAAATCAGAAATAAAAAACACGCAGTCATTGAGGAATATAACCATGAATGAGTTTTCATTGTCCTTGACAGAACAAAAATGGAATGTAAAACAGATCTAAACTTGAGAACTGAGCTACAAGCAAAATGACAGAATTTTCTTCATGACAGATGGAAAATCTTCCTGGGGAAAACTATAAAGATTTTATCCAGTTAGATTCTGCAAAGGCTATAGCTATCAGGAGGAACTATGAACATGTATCACTGAAAACACAATTTCAATGCTCAAGGTCTGAATACAAATTGGTATTCTTTATCCTCAATGCAAGAACTTGGTAAACTGTTCTTAGATACTGTATTGGACAACATATTTATGCAGGTTGCTAACAAGTTGACTAGAGGTAAAAACATTGTAGATTTGGCTTTGGTTGGTGATGCATCAACTGTAATTGATGTTGAACACTCATTTGGTTCAAATGACCACAAAATGGTTAATGAGACAGGTGTCAGATTTCCAAAATCAATAAAACACAACAAAGTTTATTTGTACATTTTCAAACATGAACTAGCTAATATAGTATAGGATGCCTTGCTATGTTGTAATGACAGAGATGAATTGAAACAGATTTAAAAGAATATATAAAACTTTGTTAGATAAATATATACATGTCAAGGAGACTAAACCCAATAAAAAGACACATAACTCCTTGAACCAGATACAAATCAATAGAGTGAAGAGGGTAAGATGATTTAAGATACAAACTAAGGTGAGTGCTTTAAAGGCTGACCGAATTCTTTATGAACACTTTCATTATGTGGTCAATAAAGTCATCACGGATACTAAGGCTCTCTATGAAAATGAGCTTGTGGATAGCCTTACTTATAACCCCAAAAGATTCTGCAACTATACCAGACACTTTTTATAGTCAAGTTTAACAAGTGACTACTTGATAGATGATGAATTAATTCAGCAAATGCATTTGCATTTTTTTCATGGTGGTCTTCATCATTGGGATGATCAAAAGGGGGCAAAATGATTTTGTGTAATTTCTGGGTCAGCATATAACCCAAAATCTTTACTTCCCATAGCTCATATTTTGATTAATCACCACTAAAGCAGAGTCTATTCCTGGGCCCATAACCTGATGAATTATAAGCCATTGTAAAAATGCAAGATAAATAAGAACTGTCCAAAAAAAAAAAAAAAAAAAAAAAAAAAAAAAAAAAAAATTGCAATAAAAAGAAAAAAAGGGCAAAAATGAAATGGTGTCAAGCAAGCAATCTATGCAAAGCAAATCAACAGGTAAGAAGGTAAAAGACTTCCCAAACTGTGCGTCGGTGTTTGCACACAAAAACAAGGTCGGACAAGTGAACACAGTGGGTCTGTCTAGTGGATAAGGCAGATCTGGACTAAGTCATATTAAGATGTAAGCTGTCACATGTTATTGGCTAAGAAAAATATCCCAGCATGCATTTTGTGGACTTTTGCCTATAAAAGGGGAGGGGGGAAGTTTTGCAGTCATTCCCCTTTTATGTGAAATCTCTATCTATAAAAGGCAGGATGTGTGTGTGTGTGGGGGTGTGTGTAACAAATGCACGGCCGCAATTTTTGACGGATTTGCACCAAAATTTACATGCATAAAGTTAGTGGGAAGGCCAAGACCAACTTTGCATTTCCCAACTCCCATCGATAGTGGAAATAATCGATGTTTTCATGCTTCTATGGCAGTTTTCATGTAGTTTGCGTCCATTTTGTACTGGCCAGAGTGAGAGCCTATAGCTGGCTGCCACGAATAGGCAGGAAGATCCTAATGGCCAGCATGAGAGCCAACAGCTGACTGACACGAATGTTAACTAGCATGCAAAAAAAAAAAAAAAATAAAAAAAAAAATCGATAGCTGCATTTGTCACAAGTGGGAAAAATTTAAATCTGCATGGCATTTTACTCCAACTTGCTTAAACTCAACGTTGATTCTGATTCTGCAGAACTGGGTTGAGTGTGAAAAAGTATTTGTTGTTAACATTCTTTTTTCATTCGATTTTTCCAGTTACGAGTCCTTTTTTAAAGCTGATCGTTTTGTGTTCATTTTGTTTAGTTCTTTTTCGATAGGCAAGAAGTAAGGCATGTAGCAACATCAGCATGGCACTTCTTTAAAGGCAAGGAAGGGCAAAAATATTTTAAGTGATAGCAATTGCTGTAAGAGTCAAGCATAGACAATGCCGAGCCATGCTGCTAGTCAACAATAGAAAACAATGAAATTCATTGACAATTATGCAAAGAAAAATATTAATGAATTAACTGTCTATAAATAAATCAAGATTACCTTGTCCTGGTTTGAATGTAGAAAACACTCCATGACATCCAAATTGATTCACCCACAGTTAGAACTAAACTTGTAAAATTGAAAGCTAACAAAGTATCTGGTCCTGATTCAATCAGCGTGAATGTGTTGTGGCAGTGTCCTAACTTTAATGTTCCTTTGTGCATTTTGTTCAACCAATAAATTCAAAAAGAGTAACTCCTCAAGACTGACATAATACTAACATATCTGCCTTGCACAAGAAGTGCTCTTGGGCCAACAAAGGCAACTACAGACCAGTTTCACAAGTTCTCAAACTGCTTGAATGCACAATTGAAGATAAAATTGTACACTTTATAAATGTCAATGGAATTATAAGGTTCTATCAACATGGCTTTCAGTCCAAATGTAGCTTCATTAGCGAACTGTTGGAATGTTTCAATGACCGGACTGAGAACTAGGAAAACTGTAGGGAAACTGATGTGATCTACTTAGACTTTGCCAATGTTTTTGATACAGTAATCCATCAAAGGCATCTATTCAAATTAAAGCAAGTGGGTATTTGTGGGTTGGTTGGTTGGTTATTTTGTTTTACAGCATATCAACCTAAGTGGGCTATTTAATGCCGACACTATTTTGAATGGATTTTAGCATAGTTTAGTAGAAAAAAAATATAATGTGCAGTACTATTCGTCCAATCATATTTTTGAGTACATTCCAATTGCTTTTATAAAATCTAGTATTCTACATGGTGTTATTTCCATAAAGAGTTTCTTCAAATTAATTGTTTGGTAATATTGTTTCCGCACTTGATTCAAGTTTGTACACTCAAGCATGTAGTACATATTGGGGATTCCGTGCCCTCCAGTAAATGATGGTGGGTGATGTAGGTGTGAAGGCAGATCAATACAACTTGTTCTCTTCCATTCTTGTATTTTGTGTTCCATTCTCCAATGGTAGGTATTATGTTTTGTAGTTTGTTATTAGTGCACTTCTTAAAGATAATTCTATTCACTACCGCTTTACAATTGGTATACGGTATTTTTGTTTTTGCTATTATATTTTTCATATATTTTTTTGCTTCTGAGTCTGCCCAGTCATTTCCTGGTATACCAATGTGGCTTGGAATCCAACAAAAGATTATTTCTTTATTTTTTTGATAAATGATATATTCTGTTAAGTACTCGTGTGCTTAAAGGGTTAGTAAAGTTTTTATTTTTTTAAGGCAGTAATTGCAGACAAAGAGTCTGAAAATAATCAATTTATTGTGGTGATTTGCAGTTATTATGTCAAGTGCCAAATTGACAGCAATTATTTTGGCAACATATATGGAAGCTACGTTTGTAATTCTTTTCAGTTTATTATGATCTTTTAGTATGACAGAGTATCCAACTTTATTTTTGTTTTTTGCTCCATCTGTATATACATGAAGCTAGTCTGGGTAATTATTTTTTATATTGAGTATTTCAGATTGGTATACTATTGGGTTTGTTTTGAATTTTGAATATTTTGTCAGGTCAAGAATTACTTTAGATTGATTTATAACCCGGGGTGGTGGTGGAAGATATAATTGATTTGTGAATTTGTGTTGTATCTGGTTTTCTTCTATGATCTTTTTTATTTGTAAATCAAAAGAAACGTCCATCAAACGATGGACGTTTCTTTTTGCTGAAAAAGCTCTATGAACTGTGATTGGAAAGTAGTGAAAGCTGGATTTAGAGGGCATGATGAGAGTTTTAGGTAATATTGCAGAGCGAGTTTTTCCTGTTTTAGTTTAAGAGATAGTTCATTTGCCTCTGTATATAGGCTCTCAACAGGAGAGGTGCTATATGCTCCAAGGGCTAGCCTAAGTCCTTGGTGGTATATGGTATTTAGTTCTTTCAAGTATGTTTTTCTGGCTGCTCCATATATAAAGCAGCCATAATCAAGTTTTGATCTGATTAGAGAGTAATATAATTTCAATAATGTTTCTTCTCCAATCAGTGTGTGCTATGGTTCTGAGTAATTGTATTGTTTTATTACATTTTGTTCTCAAGTATTTAATATCGGAACTGAAGGAGAATTTGCAGTCAAAAATGACTCCTAGGTATTTGTATTGATCTACAATTGTAATTTTTGATTTGGTAGAGTTTCAGTACTGGGTCAAGGAGGAGTTTATGTTAGTTGCAGAAGTGGACACATTTTTTCTTTTGAGAACCTTAGTCCATCATTGTGGTCCATTTATTGAGTTTATCAAGGCAGATCTGGAGTTGTCTTTCTATATGGTTCATGTTTTTTGCTCTATAACATATCAGGAAGTCATCCATAAACATAGCACAGTCTGTTCCAATATTTATGGTTTTTTTACAATATCATTTATCTTGATACTAAATAGCGTGACAGACAATACACTGTCTTGAGGCCCTCCCATTTCTTGTTCTTTTTCTTCAGAGAAGATAACGTTAAATCTTCTATCTTGTAGGAAGTTTTTTTTATAAATATAGACATTCTACCTTCTAGGCCAAAGTTTTTCAGATCTCTTACTATGCCGTAATTCCACGTTGTGTCATATGCCTTTTTGAGATCAAAAATAAAAAACTGCCACTAGATGTTCTTTTTTAATAGAAGCCTCTCTGATAAATGTTTCCAATCGGATCAGATGATCTATAGGGCTTCTAATACCAGACTGATATTCTGTTATCAATTTATTGCTTTCAAGGTACCAAATCAATCTGGCAGAGATCATTCTCTCTACTGTTTTGCACACACACAAATGCTAAGAGTAATGGGTCTGTAGTTTTTTGCATTTGTATTATCTTTTAAAGGTTTTGGTATCAGTATAACTGGTTTGTTTCCATATTTTAGGGATGTCACCATTTATCCATATAGTATTGTAGATTTGTAAGAGGTAAATTATTGAGGTTTCAAGTAGTTCATTTAAGAATTGATAGTGAATTTTATCTGGTCCAACTGCAGTATTGTGGGCCTTGTTGAGGGATTCCTTTAGTTCTGTTGTAGAGAAAGCTTGGTTGTAACTTTTAGTATTTTTGTTTTGAAATTTGATTTTTTCTGCTTTTGTTTTGACAATTTGAAAATTTTTGCGAGAAAGTTTCGGCTAGATGATTTGCTATATCTTTCTTGTCAGTAATCTTCTGATTATTGTGAATAAGATGTTTGATGAGAGTATTACTATTTTTGCCAGTTATTTTTTGCATTATCTTCCATACTTTTTTTGGTTTTGTGTTATTTATTTTGGCAATGTAATTTTGCCATGTATTTCATTTGCAGTCTTTGATGATTTTTTGGGCTTTGGCTCTGCTGTTTTTATAAGTGTTTAAGTTTTCTGTTGTTGGATTTATTTTAAATTTCTTTAATGCAGCTCTGCGTAGTCTCACAGCTTCTTTGGCATTCCTCATTGAACCATGGCCCGTTGTATTTTGAAGAGGTAGAGCTTTTTGGTATATGTCTTTCATCTATATTTAACAGTTTGTTAGTAAAGTATAGAATGTCTTCCTCTTTGCTTTTATTTGCTTCTGGGGTTAGTTTGGTAAGTCATGACGTTTTAAATCCATCCCGCCCGTCAGACGAAGTAAGGGCCAAAGTAGTGTGTTGCAAGCCATTGACCATTGTTGCTGAATCAATGACTGCTTAACCACCAGGATTCCTTCCAAGCACCAACAGGTGGCCTCATTGGTGGTGGGGGTCTTACCCCTCTGCAGAAGTGCAGTCAGTGTATTCTACAGCCCCAGCCAACATGGCGGGGGTATTCATGGCAAAGTTCTAAATTGGATCAAATCATTTCTCCTTTTACAAAGACAAAGAATAGTTCTGCAAGATGGTTTACCTTCTTGGAGGAAAGTTATAGTGGTGTACCACATAACTCCATTTAGGAGCCAATCCTGTTTTTTATCTATGTAAATGACACCACTGACCTGATTAAATCCTATACTAAATTATTTTCTGCTGACACTAAACTATATATAATTGCCTCAACAACAAAGAAGACTGCTCATTACTTCAAGAGGATTTAAAAATTCATTTTCAGCTTGCTATTTGATATGTCATCTAAAATTTAATGTGGGAAAGTGTGTTGTGATGAAGATTAGATACAAACTGACATACATGAAGACACTAGATGGAGTTTTTTGCCTTAAGTAAGAAAAAATAAAAAATGTAAAATAATGTTAACTCAATTCTGCTATTGTATGAAGCGTTACTGAATATTTTTTTGTGGTATAAATTCCTTTTTTTGCCAATTAGAAGTGTTTTTGTTGACTGAAGCTTTCTTTATTAACTAATAACCCCCCGTTTTTTTTTTTAATTAAATCGTAATAGAAACAATTGAAGAATTTTCTAAATGAATATCATGGTTGAACCTTTGTTTCCAAAAAATAAAACAATATTGTCCTTAATAAATCTGCTAATGAACAGAATCTCGCCCTAAAATAAAATGTTAAGCTTTAGTTTAAAAAGTTAAAATAAATGAATATTTTTTGTTTAAATTCCTTTTTTTTTCCAATTAAAAGTGTTGTTTCTTTGTGCTTTCTTTAATGATTTTTTTTTATTAAACTGGTCTAAATTTAGAAACAATTGAAAACTTTTGATATCGTAGGTGCCTTTTCCAAAAATATTCTTAAGACAATTAAAGGCTTAAGCCTTATAGCAAATGAAAAAATCCTGCCCTAAGGATTTTTTCATTTGCAAGCCTTTGTCTTAAGAATATTTTTGGAAAAGAGTTCACCCACGATATTAAAAGTTTTCAATTGTTTCTAATGTAATTTATCAATAATTCATGAAATTAAGTCACTTCCTAAAAAGAAAGAAAAAAAATAAAATAAAAACAAAGTTTGTATCCTCAAAAAAAAATGTTTCCGCTAGACTAGAGAGAAACGATTAAAGTAATTTTTTAATTATACTTTGACATTTTGTTTGTAATCCTTTTTCTGTTCTCTCTAGCAGGTGTTTTCTTTGAAATCATCAGTTTCTTATCCGTTCATTGAATCAGGCAATTTCACACTAGAACGGTACATTCTCATTAACGGGGACTTTTGGTGCTTATACTGCAAATTAACCACCATTTCTTTTAAAAAACAAAATATGTACAAACAAACTTAAAAGTTTTAAGCGGACACTTGAGACTTTTAGTTTTCTTTTACAAATACTTGTTGTAATTTAAATTTAAACAGAGAGAAAGAATATTTGTCAATATACGTCTGATTTTGTTTTCATACAGAAAAAAAACAAGCAAAACCCGAAAACATACATTAAAGAAAAATGCATTTTCTTTCATTTACTTCCGCCACCTGTGACCTTTTTCGAAGTTTGGAGATTAAACAAAAAATCAAATCACAAAAGTAAAAATTGTGAAAAAAAATGTTAAATGAACAACACTTATTACCAAAAAAAAAAAAAAAAAAAAAAAATTTCTCAAAAGAGTGTTTTAAAAAGTTTGGAAAATGACCAAAGATAGAAAAGAAAAAATATTTATCGGGTGTAACCCGCCAGCCATAAATCTCTCTCTCTCTCTCTCTCTCTATTCAACATCTCAAATGTTACAAGAATTACCTTTTCTAAACCAATATCTTTATAAAAGCTTAAAAAATAAATGTCTTGAATTTGGGAATGAAAAAGAAATGTTACCTGCATGTATCACAGTTATAAAAAGCCAAATACTGGTTAAGGTAGCCATTGTTGTAATTGTGTCAGGTTGATAAACAATTAAGAAGTTACACACTTGTATGACTTGAACAGGTAAAAAGCACGCATGCGCTATCCTAATTCCGGTTATGAGCAATTATCTTTTTAAAACGTTTTGTACGTACCGTAAAGGTTTTACCGTCATCTTTTGCATTCACAATAATTGGTTTGTAAAATGAGAGCTTAAAAATGGCCGTTGTTGTTAATGTTATTTATCCAATCTAACACCATAAAAATTCATGCATTTTTTTTTACATCTTATAACAAGAATGTTTTTAGTAGGGAATGAAAATGACCAGTATATAGTTTGTCGAGGTAAGAAATAAATTTAAGCAAAGAATTCACTAAAAAACATAGGCTAGAGAATTGTTTTAGTTTTTCATTTATTTATTTTTGTTTTCGTAAGAACAAACTCCAAATAACTTAAAAAAAATAATTTATTTTACTGATAAAGATGCAATGATGTTTTTGTTTGGAGACGAAAAAGAAAGTTCCTTTATAACATGTGGTTTACAGCCAAAAAAATAAAAAAAATTGCTAAATAAAACCCGAAAAAAACATTGGTTGGGATCCGTTTACCCAGGATTTTGTTTTGTTTTACTTGAGTGTCGGGATTCCAAACACTTTAACAACAAAAACACATCTTTTAAATGAAGCATGAAAAATGGTTATTCCCTGAAGGAAAAGTAGAAGCAGAACATCAGTTGAAATAAAATTTATATATTCTTTTCAGAAATATACAATAACAATAAAATGCTCCATTTTCCTTGCAGTGAGGTTTGTTTTATAAAGTAATTAAGTGTTCTTAGGGTGATGTAAGATGTGTAGACAGACTTACTTTTATATGTCATGACAGTGTACAGATCAAACTGGCCTCCGAAATTGTTTTTAACCCTGAGAAGCAGTATGCTTCTATTTTTATATCTGTAAGGGAGATCCAAAATCTAATTCCACATAGCGGTGTGAACTTTTTGAATACAAGATTTTTTTTAATTAATTAGGAAATTTCACACAGGCTCGCTCATTTTTTTTCTGTAGCAAATTTGAGAGTGGAGTCAAGATTTTGGCGCAACCTTAAATAAATCATCGGTAATAATTATTTAAACCAAAGTATCTCCGCAGTTTCCGTAGCGATGTTGGTTGTGGAAATTACTTTGTTGTTTAGAGTTCTATCTTTAATTAATTTTGAAACATGGACGTATTTCAGCAAATATTGCTGTTTTCGAAATAATTTCAATATAAATTTTATGTGGCAAATTTTTATGCTTAAAAATTTATACAAAAGTAAGCTCATCCAATCAGTATTAATTTAAAACTACATAACGCCTACGCATTATTTAGAATTCTAACGATTTTTCTTGGAATAGGCTCTACCCTTCTTTGGGCAACCATGTGACACAAGAAGGTATAAAAACTAAAGCGCGCGAATCATGCGCCAGTCAGACCAGGAAAACTGAAATTTCGTGAGAATCGCAGCCAAATACAGTGAAGCCAAACAAACCTTTCTGAAATACTGCATCAGAAATTTCAACGCTCACTACAAAAGAGAAGCTGCATCAACTCTTGTAAAAATTGCATGACAAGTAATGTACTAAAAACACTTTTTTTCCTCACAGACTCAATTTCAAATTTACAACCTTTTAAAAATATAACTTGACACATTTCACAAAGAAAAAATACATTAAGTGATAATTCTATCTCAATAACAAACTTATCATCTTGCAAGCTTGCGTACCAGACTCACAATATTAGTTAAATATATTCGTTCTTGAATTTATTATTTTAAATTCTATTTCTTAATATGTGATGTAATTGTAACGAATATAAAAAAAGGAAACCCCTCGGCGAACCATTCACAGTTAAAGGTAGACAACTTTGTTCGTTTTATAAAAATATTCTTGCGAGCGAAATTTACTGATTTGATTCAAAAGAACATTATTTTACAATTTAAAAACTGACTTACAAAAAGAAACAAATCAAAATATCCAGTCTTACATTGACTGAAATGTTCCAAACTAAAAGACAGTTTAAATATTCACTGTCACAGAAATTATTGTTAACCTTTTAAAAGCAAAGTAGTGAAACTTTCCTGAAAGCAAAAAAAAAAAAAATAAAAAAAAATGAAGATAAACATATAAAAAGTTCCAAAGATACAATCTCTCTGAATTTTATTTTAGCAACAACAAATGTAAATTTCTTTATATAAATTCAAATATCTCTTTCTCATATACAAGAGTTGTTTTGTCACTTATTCTGAATGTTATGTGCCAGGCGAACAACTAAATTTAAATGTTTGTAGAGTTTTCTTCACACAGACTAATCAGCTACAATTAAGCAAAAATAATTAAGCCTTCTGATAATATTTTTTTAAAAATCAATACTCTTAATTCTGCAATAGTTGTTTGTAACTTTCTCTATAACAGATACAACAATAACATCATGTTCGGCAATCGCAAGACACAAGAAGAAAGTTTAATTGAGGAACAGCGAATTTATATTTGTTCACATTTATTTTTAAACCAAAATATGACAGTCTCTCAAAAACTTGTTGTAAGTGGCCATGATGTTCTTTGATATCCTGGCTAGCGTTGAGAACATGATCGATATACGCACAGACTAAAAAAGTTAACCTTCTCAGCACCTCATCTATGAGTCTCTGAAGAAGTGATACTTATGTTGTGGCTAGTTGTAGTTGTAAAGAAAAGAAATAAAAAAAACCTGTCAACTTATAGTAGTAATAAACGTCTGCAATAGATTTTCTTGTGTCTCTCGACCGCAACACTTGTAGCCAAACCACAGTTCAAACGATAGTCCGTCGTAACAGTCCAACAAGCAGCGTATAAACGACAAAATGGGGTCACACGTCCAGTCTTCACTTTTCACCAGCAAAAACGCATGTTCGTCCACCAAGCTCAGAAAATCAACTGTCTCATCATAAGCGAAAAACATCGGCTTTTCTCACTGAGAGATTTCTCTGATTGGTCACGTCATTCAGGGGAGGGAAGAACATTAGCATAGATTCTGGTCCTTAAGGTAGACTTTTGCTATCTACTTTTTGGTAATTTTTCTTTAGCAGATCGCACACAAAACATAAACTCTTTTTCAAGGTTGCTGATTATCTCTTTCACTACATTAGCTTTGTTTTACTGTCAACGGGAGAGCTTGTCATATCAATTGATAACTGAAAATAAAAAGTACGCTCCAAGAATAGGAGTTTTTACTTGAGCTATTGTAAAAATCCACGGAAAAGGTCGCCTCAAATCCAAATTTAGAGTTAACGATACTTCCCCATAAGTTTGGATCATGGATCCATTTGCAACTTGAAATGTGTATGTAGAAAACGTAGTTTTGTTTGGGGGGGATGGAATAACGCTGATTTGTGCGCCAGTATTGAATAGAAATGTATCCGGTATTTTTGCCGCGTATATAAAATAAACGACATACATATTCTCTTTCAGCAGCTAATGTCGTCTTTCACTGCTGCTAGCTGCCGGTATATCCGTTTCCCTAATGTGCAGTTTGGCTTTTTTTTTAGTTGAAAGCGCATGGTTCTATGCACTTCTCTGCGTGTTGTCCAAATTTGTAATGATACTGTAGAGGACCGTGTGTTAGCGTGTTGTTAAATTAGGAACACGTGATGTTTATTCCCGCTAGAAGAAGGCCCAACTACAAGAACATGGCGGACTCAAGTTGAGTCCAACCGAAGATGTAAAGAAAACAAACAAGACCGATATATATATATATATATATATATATATATATATATATATATATATATATATATATATATATATGTATTAAACAACAAATTTACAAGTGACAAAGACATCAACATTTATGTTTGTGTGTGAACATAAAGAGTTTGTGTTTTGTTGAAAGTTCCTACGTACGAGTATGTGTGTTTCATGGCGTTTTCCCACAAGTTTGCGAAAATGCGGATCTCTGCGAGAGATCACATTTTTAAATGTGTCCGCTGAAATGAAAAGTGAAAAAGAGAACGAGGCAATAAATTGGCCAATATTTACAGTGTAGGGAGAGCTTCCTCTTGTGAACAATTTGGAAATTAAGGAGGAGTTAACTCCGACAATACCAACAGGTATTTGAGTCGTCCTCTGAACTTCGACTTGTCCTACGCGGAGAGTAGGAATTGTTTTAAAAGTCTGCACGAGAGCGATGGCTATTTTGATTTTGGTTTTACATTAAGCTTTGAAGTTGAATGCTTAACTCTGTTATATTTTTCTAGTTGTGACAATTTGTCCTGTTTGTCCGTTGTAGTGAATATAGCGTATACATTGTTATCTTGGGTATTATTTTTGTGTATTTTGTTAGCAATCTCCGATAATCTGTCGAATTCCAATTCGTCTGGAAGTGATACTAGGATTTGTGTTGTACGTGTGTGAAGTTTGTACACAGTTTTTTTTTAATACTGTGTCAGAAATAGTATTTTCACCTAGAATGTGTGCATTTTCCTTAGTGGTTGGAATGGCTTCATGTTATCGAGAGTTAAATTAGGTTATGCAGCCTTCTTTCGTTGGATTTGCCCGTGCGGCGTATAATAGAATTTTTCAAAATATCATAAGGTTTTTTTTTTTTTTCTCGGGCATTTTTTTTTTCAGTAAATCCACAGCCTCAGTTGCAAGATCTAAAAGGAGTTTCTCCATTAAATATGCATATCGCAAATTTTGTGATGTGATCATTTTAGCGTTAAAAATCACATGCGAGGTTTGTACTTTCGTTCGTTTGTATGTTGGAATGTGTCTTCTTTAGGATCGGTCACAGCCATTGTCGCTCAGTAGCGAAATGTTTCAGAGATGTGGTGATGTTTAAATATGTATGTTGCCATTTGGGAGACACTGCTGGGATCCGTCACCCCAGGTTTTTTATTCTGTCTGTATGAACAAAGCTTTAGTCGGCGGCTTCTGGCTACCGTCTGGTATTGTGTGCGTGTGTGTGGGTATGTGTACACACGTGTAGATCAAACTGGCCTCGGAAATTGTTTTGAATCCCGAGAAGCAGTATGCTTCTATTTTTATATCCGTAAGGTAGACCTAAAATCTAATTTCACGTAGAGGTGTGAACTTTTTGAATACAAGATTTTCATTAGTATTTTTGCGGCATATGCCCTAGTAATGATTGTTTATCCAACAAATATTTTGATGGGATTTTACTGGTTGATATATATATATATATATATATATATATATATATATATAATTCTTATGTGTGTTTATACAGGAGTTATCAGATTAGCTTTCAGTCAGTTAAGTGTCATACATGATACACGCATGGGCGATCATGTCTCTTTTCGGCAGAAAATTTTTCCGTGGAAGGTTGTGTGACACTATTTAGTTATGGTAATTGATTAACTAATTAGCCATAAAAATTAAACAAGAAAAAACTGAGAACGAAGAAGAAGATATCCCGAGATTTTATTTTTACTTTCAAAAAAAGTTACTTTTCTCAAGAAACCAGGGATTTGCGTCAACAATAAATTCACAGACGGGCAATGTGGCGATCTTTTGACAATTGATTGATGATGATTCTAAAAGTACTGATTAAGAAAGCGCGAGAAACAGAAAGCGTCTAAGCTAACATTCGAGATCGCAAAGATTTTAGGAGTCGACCAAGCGACAAAGACATATGTTAATTGTAAAAATTTTTGACATAAGAAGATGTTCCGAGAGATATGCGTTCAATATGGAGAGATTTTATTTTACTTTTCTCAAAAAACCGAGGATTAAACGGTAAATTAACAAAAAGGTCATGTGGCGAGCTTTGAGAATTGATTAATGGTGATTGTAAAAGTACTGGTTAAGAAAATGCAAATATCGTTCGAAATCGCAAAAAATTTAGGAGTTGGCCAAGCGACAGGGCCATGTGTTATTTGTCAGACGGAAAAAGGAATTTCATAAACAAAGTAGATATTTCTGAACTCAGGAATCCTGAATAAACAGGGATGTCAAAGGGTTAATTAATGAAGCAAGCTTAGCCACACCCGCACGACCGAGACATCATTTGTCGGGTGATAGCAATGGTGATAGGCGGAGGTAAATTGGTCAGGAAGACGGAGAAATGACTAACTCCCACCGATAGGGTTTGGTATGAGGTACCAATGTGAGAAGGAGGGAGTTTAGGAGGATAGCTATCATGCAACTTCTCCTCACGGACGAAGGGACTCCCCCAAATAGAAAGTAATTAATTTTCCAAAATGGGAAGTAATTAATTTTCCTCGCCGGACAACAAAGATTTTTCACCGACTTCCGCCTCCGACCTGGCCTTCCTACGAAACAGCAAGTTATACTGACGAACGAACCTAAGCCAGCACCTAAAAACTAAACTAGTTCAGAAGACCAGAACTTGCCTAGAAGCATAATAGTGTCACTCTCAGAAGAGACGGGTTGAGAAAAACACATACTCCTGTATGTTCTATACAGACCGATAAAAGTTGATTTGCTTTCTTTTAACATACCCGAACCTTTTTCTGGTTTTTATTTATTGCTTTTTACGCTTCTACTTTTACCTAAGATCAAATCACAACGTTGGTAGGTTAGAAGTAGTTACTGCCGATCGACAGGGTCACGTGATGGTGGCAGCGACTAAGAGTCAACCTCAAAGCGCTGGTAGGAGAAGTATCACAGCTTCGCGGTGCGACTAGGAGTTGACCCCCGGGCCGACAATACTGTGTCACAGTCACCATTTCTTTCTGTGGTAGACTGGTTGTCAACCAAAGCTACAGAACATGGTCTGTTCTGCTATTCAACCCATTAGTAACAGAAAAAGAGAACACATGCCTCTCTTATCGCTAAAGTTGAATAAGGCAGAAAACAAACAAGAGTGAACTACTACGGGAAATTTAAAAGAACAAACATTTATTACAATACACAAAATAAAACAAATACAAAATTTGTATACAAGAGCGTTGCACAAAAAATTCCTTTTGTGCGCCTTGTAAAAAACTAAGACTGGAAAACAATCAAATACGCAACAAGACAGAAAAGTTTACACTTTTTGAAAATGGAAAAACTTTAAGGACGCAAAAATTGGACAAGGCAGAAAATATAAAAGTTGCCCCACCTAAATTTGTATGACGGGATAGGAATGTCTCAGCACAAAGGAGGATTGTAGTTTGAACTAGATGGTGTCACGGGAACATTTTAGGTTTTTTCCTTTAATGAAAAGTTAAATTTAAGTTTTGACTTCGTTGAAATTCTTTGGAAGCAGCTAAAATGGATTAACCCATTAGGACTTGTAACTGCCTTCCGGTTGAGATTTGCTGTCAGCTCGTTTTTCTTTCCCCATAGTGATTTACTATCTGTTATGGTCCGGTTCCTTGTACCACGGTGATAGTTCAAGGTAGAACCAATAAGGAAGAACTCGAACACGTATATGGAATAACACAGATATATTACAAACAGGATTATATACAGAGAAGTAGGAAGTGTTAGTACGAACAATCAGGTTTAGTAGTAATTGTCTGAACGCGACTCTGTTTCGGACTGCCTCTGACTCGACTGACTGATTCGCTCGCTCTGACTGACTGACAGACAGACTTCTGACGGACCTCACTCCAGACTTCAGACTGAACTCTAGGCTTCAGACGGAACTCTCTGCTTCCTCTTGAGGCGCAGTATTTATTACGTATGGAATAGTCCATTATGTTATTATGGGTAAGGTCCCGTAACACTATCCCTTCTGCTTCACATTTCCCATGGCATTGAAGTGTGGGTGCTTTCTGCCTTGAAGTCTGAATGCATTCTGATCCTATAGGCCAGTTTCCTTTTATGCGAAAAGATGACGCTCCTAGTGTCCTTAATTCCAAAATTGACAAGACCACGTCTCTGATAAATCAGTAAATACAAAAAATGATTTTTTAAAATTCAAAAAGCGGCTTCGCAACAATTCGCAGAGAAATAATTGTGGCGGTTCTTTAACCGCTAATTCTAAAAATAGAGATTTTCACACACCGTAACAATGTTTTTACGAATCATCAGGCTTTCTTAAAAATACACTTTTCTCAAAAGAACGAGTAAAAGCAACCTAGACGATTAAAACATTTATTTATTACACCTTTAACAAAAGACTAACTTTATTTTACAGTACTAAAACTTATACAATTCTTATACCATTGCTGGGGTGGGAGAACAGATGGATATTTGCTCGTAAGTGAATGTAACGAAAGCGAGTGGAATTTGAACTTGGGCCTCCTATTTCTCATTCCGAGCAGTTAGCCATCACACCCCGCCGCACACCCCAGCTAGTTAACCATAAATTTTCTTTCAAGCATTTTTAAATGACTCTAACTGCTTGTGGATACTTCCGAGATTATCAATTTTCGGACATGCAGTAGTCAAGATTTGTTTGTGGAAAAGAAGACAGTAACTAAAATAATAACACATTTACTTTGTTTACATTGTAAAATGTTACTAATGTGAGAAGAGTGTCATTTGCGGAAGAACTCGCACAACACGTGCAGTGTTCGTGGACAGTTCTTGCTGAGGTTGGTCCTGGTTGTAAGTTTTTTTAAAGGTCAGGTCAACGCAGACAAGTTAGCGAAATTGTTTTAGTCAGAACAAGTTGGTAAAAGCATTTATGTTTGTGTTTAATGATACATAAACAAGCACAGGTACGGTTCTGAATTATCAACAGATTAACTACGTGGAGTTAACCCCACTTACTTTCCTAAAAAAACGTCTCTAGGAGACGCTCCTCAAGTCTCTGAATAGAAAGTGACATTCTCTGTCATCCTCTCTATTTTTTCTCTTACACGGTAAGATTTAGGTCGGAGAAAAGCGTCCCACACCGGAGAAGTATGCATGCACGCACGCATGCACGCACGTACCTTTCACTTCACTTTCATTTACTTCTTTCTGGGATTTACTTCTACACAAACACCTTTACTAGTTTAAATGTTTTCTTTTTTTTTATTTTCATTGTTATGTCACACGCAGCAATCTTATACTGTCTATGTATACCTCTGTTTTATTAATACACACAGTGTCCTTTGTTTGTATATAGTCTTGTTGTTACTTATCCATTTATTACTCGGACTCACATTCGAGTCTGCAATTATTTTTTATAGGAAAAATACATACTAGGTGACACGTGCTTTCTACCTCAACCATAACCAGCATACCCGCAAAAAAAGTATTCATTTTGGCAACCCTTTCACAAGGGTAAAGTAAATACTAAATACAGGATGGCTAACCTGTACTGGATGTTCGCTCAAGCGTATTTTTGTATTTCCTCAATAGGTACAGAACCAACATGTGTTATTTTTCTTTTTGGTCACGGCCGGCGCATACTACTCTGACTCCCCGGCCTACAGCCTGACTTTGTGACCGTCGCTATCTTATCAACATTTGCTTTTTTTTTTTTACAATTAGATACATTACAAATTAAACTAAAAAAAAAACAGATGAAAAATTCTCGTGAATTCTGACACCACTCTGGGTTCATTATTTTTCTTACTTAGGATTCCAAAACGTTTCTTGATATATGAAAAAGGTGCTCACCCGTCATTTTCTTAAATCATGTCTTAACAGATAAAGTCTTCGTAGAATAAGCGCGCAATCCCTGCTACTGTTTGTTTTAAAAATCCATTTCTGTTATTGCAAACATAAATTTACTAATATTTTTTCTAATCAGATTAATTATACTTTAAATCAGCGAATATTCCTCAAATAATGTTTTAGAAAACTATATTTTATTTTTGGAAGATTTTTAAAACCGAAAATTAACTTTTGTTTACAAATATGTCAACGCTAAAAATGAATTTTTAAAAATGAAAAATCTTTCTAGAAATTTTTATTTTAGTTTTAATTTCAAGCTAATAGATTAAATTTAATATTTCTTTAAAACAGTTAAAAAACAAACTAATAACAGAAATTTCATAAGATATTTTTTTCAAAGTTAAGAAAAATTCTAATAAAAATATTTTGTAAAAAAAGAATTAAAAATTAAAATAGAATAGAAAATGAGTAAAAATTGGTTAACAACAAAACTGGGAAATAAATTCTCTTCTTTAAAAAACCCATTTCTCCCTTTAACTTTATTTTTTACGGCAATAAAACACAATTTCTATGGATTCTGAGTTAAACTGGAAAAGGTCGATGCCGAAGTTTTCACGTCTATGTGAGAAGTCCATACTTTGGTACCAGTCGTTTGATTTTGATTTTTCGGATCTGTGTGTGCGTGTGAGAAAAAGAATGAACTGTTAGAGAAAGAAAGGATAAAAGGTGGGTGGATACAATGCCATAAAATCAAAAATCAAAGAGTAGTAAAAAAGGTTTTGGGATATTGGAATTGTCACATTTTCATTTCATAGATTTTTCCATGGAGCTCTAAAAACCTTTGACATCACTTCAGCATATCAATGTAAGTGGTATTTTTTAATTTTATTTTTTAGATGCTAGTCAGCATTTATTTTTATATCTAGAGTTTAAATTTGAATAAAATAATCTTTACGTTATATAAAAATTAGGCACCTCCACATATTCGCTAAAAATGAGCATACTATGATGATAAAATACCCAAAACTTAATAAAAATAAAGTTTTATCGTCAAAATCTTTATTCAGAGGAAAGACCAAGGGGTCGTCTGACTATTATTTTTGCCTCAGCGCGAGGGCCATAAATTAGTATAGGAAATTGTAACGTAATTTTTGTGGTGAAAAATACATTGAATTCGAAATTCTTGCAAAAATCAAATAATTGTCGGATTTTAATAAAAATTTTCAGGATATATTCGCAAATGATTGAAATTATTTTCTAAATGTTTTTTATTTTATTTTGTAGAGCTTAATGTTTATATTAGTTAAAAGAAGACCTCTTGGAGAATTTAAATCATCCAATTACCTTTGTAAAACAGGACCCCCAGTTACAGAAAATCTGCTCTGAATCGTAAAATAAAAAGAAAAGAAAAAAGAAAGAAATTATTTAATTACAAAAGCTTTTAATTGCTTTTGTAAAAAAACAAAAGCAAAAAAGATCTATTATTATTGGCACTATTGTCGTCAGTAAAAAATTTTTCGATGAATAAATTATTTCTACGGGAATTCTTTTAATTTTTTAATTTTAAAAGTTATAATTTATAAAGTTTTAAATCTTTTAAAATTCTGTCATAGTTTGTAGAGGTTAGATAATATTGTTATTAAGTAAAAACTATATTTTCTCATTGTAAATGGATAAAGCTTATTACAATTTAGGGACCCCCAAATATTTTAAAAGAATTAAAATTTTTCTGTAAACGTACCGATTTTTGTAAATACGGACGTCAATACACAATATTATCACAAAATAAGAGCGATAACCAGAGTCAATTTAAAGCCAAAGTGCCTAAATTCAACAGAACATTAGATTACAGAGAATATTTTTCTAAATTTTTAAGATTACTGGGGGGATAAAAGTTATATAAAAAGGCGCTCACGTTATATTCCTCAAGTAATTTTTACAGATATATCCACCATAAAAAATTTCGAAAAACTTCTGGCTGTCAACACCTTAAATAAGCAGGTACCCCGTGTTAGCAATAACTTCCACTGAAAATGAATGTGCCCGATCCCTCGATTGTGATGAAGTCGTGAATACATTTGCTCATGCTAAGTCTCGAAAAAGTGCTATATAAAATTCATTATTTTTTTTTATACATAATGTTGAATGCATTAAAATTATTCAACTTTTTAACAGGAAAAATCTCAAGTTGATGTTAAAAATTGCCGCAAAACATTGTTGTTATATTTAAGATGAAGTGATGTATTACATCTAATTTGTATTTAGATACATTGTATTTGTTTTCAATTTTTCTAATTGAATTTTTCACCCATGTTGCATATGATCCATTATTGTGCATAATTATGTGACACCAAGCAGTCAGCCCGTGGTCAACTCCCAGTCGCGGCGCGAAGCTGTAAGGTTTCTTCGACCGGCGTTTTGGGGTTGACTCTTTGTCGCTGCCACCAGCCTGTGTCCCGGTTGTTCGGTGGTCGTCGCTACTCAGCGAAATCCCCTGGTCAGGATACCAACATGTGACACTCAACCGTCCAGGGTCGAATCCAGTGGTCAAGGCTCCAACATGTGACACCATGGTCGAATTCTGGTCATCGGTGTTAATGGCTTCACCAGCTGTACCGGTTCAATGCCAACTCTATCGTTCCCAGCTGGAGTAACTGCCTTGATCTCAAGTCTAACCTACCCACGTTGTGACTTTGATCTTAGGTAGACAAGATTAATCAGGTGTCGGACCGTAGTGTAAGCTGAGTCCAAATTGAAGGTGGCATTGCACAAGCGCAAAGAAAAAAAATAATAAAAGAAAAACCCAAGAGGAAATAACAATTCAACTTTATCCTTTCGTTGTATACAGGGGCGTGTTTTTCTCCCAGCCCATTTCCTACGAAATGTGACACTTCTGTGTTTCAAGCAAGTTGATATCGTAAGTCAACTAATTTAGTTTTTAAGTGCTGGCTTAACTTCGTTCGTCAGTATAATTTGCTGTTGGTAGTATCGGCGAAGTTCATGGCATCTCTCGGTCAGCTTCAATTTTAAAATGAGAAACTATATATTACTAAGTTTATAAAAAATAAAAATTTACTGAATCAAAGAAATGAAATAGCTATTCTTTGCCGACATTGTAAAAATTTTCCTTAAATAATATTAAAAAAATTGGGAACTGGTAATATACATACTTATATTTGATATGTAATAATATTTTTTAAAGTAATTCTATTACATTTATTTGTTTTAGAAAGAAATATAGTCTATTAGTAATTAAGAGTAAAAATAATATTTTAAAATTGGAGTTCAATATAACGTATTCTAACCCAAACACCCCTTTTAGAAAGAATATTTATGTATACATGTAAGAATTTAACGGAAAAAATGCCGAAGAACAAAAGTTATTCGGCATTTTTTCCGTTAAATTCTCGTTGATAAAAAAAACAAAAAACAGAAGGCATGCGCTGAACGGATGTCAAAATTCGTTGAAAAATGCATCCCTACCCTACCTAAACTTAACCTCTTTTTCGAACGTAACTCCTAATTGATACAATAATAGTTAATAAAAATGAACATGCTACCGCACCTGTCTAAATGATTGGATTTCTCTGTCTCCTTGGAAACAACAAATTATGAATTGTATGTGCGTTTAAAACTCAGTAAATTTTAAAATAAGTTATTCCAAAATTCGCTTGAAGATGAAATAGAACTAATGCTTTTAATTTAAATTAAATTAAATTTGAAGATTTTAGCTTCGGTTTTTGAAACATGGTAATTCCTGTGTAGCGAAGAAACCATATTTTAAATCAGTTAATTTTATGCTCTGTAAATTTACATTGAGCACTGTTTTGTAAAAATAAAAATATCAATTAAGAACACCGGATTATATATTTTACTGTTCTTTCTTTTTATTATATATATATATATATATATATATATATATATATATATATATATATATATATATATATATATATATATTCATGAATTATTCATACATAAAACAAATACAAAGGTTAATGATTAAATGGCGTGAAATCCATCTTCGCGAACAATTCAATAATATACAAAAACTAATAATAATAATAATTGGATAATAAGTGCGACATTACTGTAATTATTGAACAATATAGTTCATGCCACTTTGACGGAAAATTTACCAGTAAAAAAGAATTCTCTATCACTACATTTGTACATAAACGCAGAACTTTAACCTTAAAATTTAAATTCAAACTCAACGTTGCGACTGCACGTTCCAAAACTATAACACACATTTCTCATAGCATTTTTCGGATTACAGACTTGTTTTCGTCTGTCCACTTATTACTGAAAGTATAAACAAGAACACAATATTTCATACCTGGGGATGTCTGTAGGAACAGACGAAAGCTTGTAAAATAAAAAGATCTAATGCGACGGAAATTTATAAAACAGGATCTTTTCATTTATAAACAGATTCGGGGTTTTTGTATGTTGTTGAATTGTTCGCGAAGATGGATTTCTCGCCATTTAATCATTAACCTTTGTATTTGTTTTATGTATGAATAATTCATGAATTTGTAAATTGATTGCACCTTTATTGAAATTAAATATATATATATATATATATATATATATATATATATATATATATCATTGAATACGACAAACAAGGTGTTTTAGTTTTTTATACAATTTCTCATGCGATCTAATATTTTTTTCTTTTCAGATGATAAATTATATAAAAACTGTCCGAATGTATATCTTTGCATAAAGATAAAAGACAATAGGAAAGCTATTATTAGCCGACGCGTTTCGTCCAATGTGGACTTTTCAAGGCAAAAACGAAATGAATTTATTAAAAACAAAGTAACTATTAACAACAAACAAAATATCATTAGCAACTAGAAGAATTTAGAAAAATGCTATTGTATTAATATTGTCAACTGAAAATTACGTCAAGTACTATCACGTTTAGAAATATTGTTTTTATTGTTGTATTGACGGATTCAAACATTTTCTTTTGATTCCTTAATACAGTTGTGTATGTTGGCTTGGGAGAGTAGTAATTCTGTTAGGAAAGGTGATACTGGAAAAAGCCTGGGCGTAGATTAATATTTGGTTAATATTCAATGGTGGCACTCTCGAGGATTTTCCTTCCGAGTGAGTTATTTTCTTTTTTTATGAGTGCACCATTTTAAAGATCAAAATTGTGGTTGAATTTATTTCTATGTATGACTAGTGCATTAGTTAAGTTGCTTTTTCTGCGGTCTCCTTTGTACTCATAGATGCGTTTTTTAAAACTTCTGCTTGTTTTTCCAATATATTGGGAGGAACAGTTTTGGCAATTTATTTTATATGTTCTTTTTCCTTGCTATCATACACTTGTTATAACAACTGGCGTGAGAAGCGAGCAACAAGGGAAATGGATTATTCAAGTCTCACTCGCAGCGAACTTCTTGACCTCATCAGAGAACAGAAATCAGCATTGCTAAAAATAAAATACGGACCAATACGCACAGATGAGATACTTATTGAAGATCTCCAAATAGAACTAAATAACATGCTAATCACTCTAAAATCTGCCACCACAACCACCACAATTGAAACCCACAAACCCATTCAATTATGAGCTAATGATGCGGCTACAAACTCCACGTAACGCAGTGTGGGGCATAAAACATTCAACCCTGGAAAAAACGTAAATCGTTTCATTACAGACTAATACAAATTACAAAGCATACCCAATCCATGTTATGCCAGAACTAGCCAGCCACTCCAACGGTTTAAGAGGAGTTCATAAAATATGCAAACAACTTCTATCAGAAGGCATATTTCATCAAATGGTGTACAACTCTCAACACGGCACGCCCTAATTTTGAACAGCTGAAAACATACCTTTTAGCAACCCACGTCAACCAGATGAATTTTCAGCATCTCAGCCGAACTTAGGATCTTGAGCAGAGAGACGGCTAGAAATTGACGGATTTCGCTGGCCGACTAAAAATCACGATCATAGAAGGACAGCACATAGAAATATCTACTGATACTGTGTTTCTCACTCATGGGCGCAATGTTAATGAGCGAGAAAGGTAAAGTCTTGGCGCCAAATCTATACCCACACCTGTTAAAGACCATGGATGACTACTATATCGCGGGTGACATAGCTAGTGATGCCCAGATACCGCGAACGTGGTATAAAGTCTGATAATACGAATAACCACGCCTTGATAACCACACTAGGAATAAATAGACAAAACATTTCACTCGCAGCAGACAAACGTCAGTACCACCCACACAGTACCAGACTCATCATGAACCGTGACGACTATCAGGCACACAAGAGCCCACAACTGCAATCCAGAACCTGCCATATGAAGGAAATTATACAATGGGTCGTGCATGTTTCCACGGATGCAACTGTCCATATTGTCACCCACCTCTCCCTCAGGCTCACGTCGCAGAGACGGAAAGTGCGACATCAACCATTAACATCTTCTCCCCCGTCGAGAGGCAGGGTTTTCTGTACAGACCAGACGAAATGTGATGACTCGTCCCTCGGTCCACCACACTCACCATCACGTATTCAACTTCCATCAACATTCCATGCAGCACTATCCGTTCGACAGTACCACTTTCGTTATTAAAAAGGCATCAGTTTCTCAGACAGCAATGTTGGGCCCTGGATGCTCTACCAGCATTGCGCCGATCTCTCGTCTACCTAAAAGGAAGCTCATGACGCATTCTGACGTCCACATAAAGGGAATAAAAGGCAGCATCACCGTCTAAGGTGACCTAAACTGTGACCTCACTATCGGCACTCACGATTTACTCGCCTTGAAGGGAATCGGCGCCATCACACCAGTCTTGATCGGCCAAAATATCCTCAGCCACGGCACCTTAGACGCGTATGTGACCAACAACCAGGATAAAACCGTCGAATTCAGGCGCACACTCACCTCTGGCTCTAAGATACACACAACAATTATACCAGCTCCTCGGCGAGAAACAATGGCCCACGACCCTGCATATGAGATACAAGCCATCGCCAACAACGATAACCAGTTCGCCATCAAACTACAGGCCAGCATCATGTAGCTAGAACAAAATACGAGACTATCACTCCAAAATTACCCAAATTGCGACAAGTTGAAGGACATGGCAAATCTATTCATCCAATACACCGACATCATAGGTACCGAAAACGGGGAAAAGGGCACTGTCATCAAGCCCTTTCGTATACCAACCAACGGCCAGTCACGCAACCAAAAGCAACACCCAATCTTTCGAAGCCGGCGTTGAAATCGCCCGCATGGCCACTGACGGGAATTATTGAACCTTGCAACGACCCAAAGGGCTTCAACAACTCAGTAGTTGCTGTGCACAAAAAGAACGGTGCAATCCGGCTCGTTGCCAACTTTAAAAGAACCCTCAACAAGGTCAAGGTTGATCTTGACCTTTACCCAATGCCAAGGATTGATCAACTATTTAATAAGATCGGATAACAAATATATTTCGACACTCGATTTTATACTGGCAAATCGACAAACTCGATCGCCACAAAACTGCTTTGACGTGGAAGGGTCAATCCTACTGATATACACGCCTGACTTTCAGCCTTACTCCCGTCGGACAGATTTCCTCCCGATGTATAGCAGAGGCCCTGGCCACTGTCAAATCTCGTGTAAACCTATCTTCCTACATCGACGACTTCCTCCATAACTGCCCTTTCGTCGTCTTCATCGACCATCGGTCCCTGACATATTTAGACCCGGTGTCAGAGTTTAACAAAGCAAAAATACAACGGGGGCAAGAGAAAATTGCAAACTATAAGATTTGTGCTGGAATTACGTCGGAGATGATTCAAATGTCTAAGCCGACATGCTCGGTTGATGACATGGCTTGAAAAAAGAACAAACCACAAGCCAACTCATCTGCTGCAGGCAAAACCATCACTCTTCAATGTTCCAGTCTATGCATTTACGTTCCGTCATGGTGCCTTGTTGAGATTAAGGGCACACAACTACTGTCTGGCACACACTCACCACACAATACTCGGTGTTACAAACAAGTTGTTGAAGCCTTGTGTGCCTTTCATACCATCATGGTCATGGTGCCTTGTTGAGATTAAGGGCACACAACTACTGTCTGGCACACACTCACCACACAATACTCGGTGTGTGCCAGACAGTAGTTGTGTGCCCTTAATCTCAACAAGTTACCATGACCATGATGGTATGAAAGACACACAAGACTTGTGTGCCTTTCATACCAATTCGACTATTACAACAGCTAAAATCATTGAGAACATTAACACCGGCGCTGAATAAGCAGCTGGTATTATGCTGTCGAAAATCATCAGCACCCTACAAGCCATCGATTCAGGAAAACTTTTCAGCGTTTCTGAAGCAATTTTACCTGGAACCCGGCACTTCCGTTCTAATGATCAAGTGGGGCTCAAATTCACCCAAATTGGTTGTGCCGTACAGTCTCAATGTCAGATACCTCCACTGGGACCATGACTGCATAAACCACTCTGGCATCACCCGCATGAATGATAACCTGTCCACTTACCAGTGGAAGTCCAAGAATCATGCTATTAAGACCGAAGTTGATTTATGCACAACTTGCGCCAAGCGTAAAGGAAACTACGCCAAGAATCTACATTGGCCTATCGGCCATTGTAAGCGAGGTAAGAGACCGTTCCAAGTCGTCTTTATAGATTTCGTTACGATGCCCGACTTCAAGGGAAAACGCTACATTCTCACTATCCTAGACAGCTTCAGCCGTACCATGTGCTAAAGACGTCGCTCGAGGACTTTACCAGTTTTTTCTCCGCCACAGAGAAATATCCCACGTCGTATTCTCCGATCGTGGCGCACACTTTATCGGTGATGTCTATAGACAATTTTGTATACAGATGTCCATTACACAAGAACTTCACTGTCCCTGCCGACCGCAAAGCTCTGGCAACATTGCGCAATGAAGAATGCCTTCTACATGCTGTGCGAAGACAGAAACTGTGAATGGACAGACGTCTTCATCTGACGTATCCCCACATTACACTATCACTGGTTGTCATCCCAATATTGGTTTGCCCAAACTACACCGACAAGAAGTTGCAAACGATAGCCCGGGAGCTTACGCTATGTAGATAAATACTTTGCTAAGGCAAGTCCACCATCATGTCATCTTACCTAACAATGAAGCCGACCACACAAACTGGAAGCCAGCTTAAACCGTCTTATCTACAAGGAACTAATACAAGTCGGTGACAAAGTTTTACTTCATCGACCACAATCAACCATAGCCCAATCATCATATCTTCCCTGGATAGGCGACTCTAAGGTGATCAAAACGAACGGTATGGTGCTTCAGGTCAAAAATGAAAAGGGTGAAGTCGACTGGATACACCATGCCCACGTTCGAATTCACTCCTGTCCTTACTTCCGTCTGGGGGTTTCAGAAACTAGAAACTCCAGATTCAGTCAGCTCAACAGACCATCACCCTAAAATCCAAACGCAATACAAAACCAACACACACTAAATCAAATAGGTGCAGAAGGCCCACAGTCGAATATGCCCACTTTGAGATACAACCCAACCAGAAAAACACGCGAACAATTCCCATTAAAATACAAGGAATTCGTCATGCACTAACCACACGAATTTAGAAAAATTCAGTAATTTTGACAAGGTAGGAAAATTCGGAAAGTATGAAATAAAAATCAACTAAAAATTGGTTTATGGGGTCTTCTGGAGAATTGGGGGTCTAAGCCCCCCTCCTCTATATTTTTAAATAACTTACAATCGTAGGGTCCAGTTAAAAACCCACTACAAAAATACTTGAAGGCCTCCTTCCCCAATATATTTTTAAAAGTATTATTAACTATGGGGTCTAGATAAAACCCTACTACAACAATAGCAGAGCCGTGCTTTCTGGATGGGAGGAGGGTTATTTTTATTTTTTAAATAAGTATTTATTTAATTACTATAGTCTATTTTTTTCATTCACGCAAATAAAATTGATTTAAGTTACTTAAAGTTGTATATTTTTTTTAAAATTATCATTTTAAAAAAATAGTAAATAAATTAAGTTTTATAGTCATTTCTTTTTAAAGAAGCAAAAATGGTTGCGTGTATAAAATTTCACTCCTTCACAAACATTTAACCTTAAATGTATGGCACAAGGCTAACACGTCAATATAAAAGATGACAACAATAATGTAAAACAACAAAAAATATTTATATATGAATAATACAAATTATCAAGAATAAACTGCTCAGAATATTTAGCTGAGCTAAACTGAATTTCAAAGTTCAGTAATGTTAATTTTTAGGAAATTTAATTTTCTTTCAGAAAATAAAACCTTCTGCAACATTATTTTCACTATTGCCCGAAATAATAACGAAAAAGAAAAAAATACAAATCAGATTCAATTACAAAGAAAAAATATTTATTTCTAACCAGTTAAATAAAGTTTCTTGCAAAAGTTCGTCCCTTTTTGCTGAGAATAAGATAACCTATTCTCTGAGTAACACAATGTAAAAATACATAGCAGAAAAGTAAAACAAACTTAAAAATTACAATGCGCAAAAAAAAAAAAGAAAAAAAAAGAAAAAGAATTGCGCCCCCCTGCTGCGTCAATGATAAACAATAAAAAAAGTGGGGAAGAGCCTTAGCTCTACAGTTACACTTTCAGTCCTTTCAAGGTTCAAAAGTTTTTATCTTGTTTTCTTTTCTCTCTTGTGTAGAGAAGGTTCTCTTCTTGGTGAACAAACTCCCTTCTTTCTTCATTTATTTTCCTCCCGTCCGCATGGAAATAACGCCTTTCTTCTACGGCCGCTAGAAGGTGAAAATTTACTTTAAACACGTGGTAAAACACTTTTTGAAAACACACGTGTTTGCTTCTTCTTCTCAAATGGCTTTAGCTCCAAACACCACTTACGGACTTCTTCTCAAACTTTCTTTTCTGGGGCTTCTTCAAGAAGACTTCTCAAAACTTTCTCTGAAGGCGAAACTTGCCCTAGGCAACTTTGTTACCCATGAATCTTTTGCTTATGGGAAAACGCTGCCTGCCTTTTCAGCAGGGAGAAAGAAAAACGAACCTCTTCTCTCTAAGCTGTCTCGTTTCCAACTGCTCTAAGGTTTTGTCCCAGTTCTCCCTTCCCTTTCAAAGGGGAGGGCAGTTCATCTTTGAAATGTCCAATCACAGTTCACTAAAAAAAAAAAAAAAAAAAATAATAAAATATCAGCAGGTTCTTAGGGCCAGTATCACAGTGAGTGTCTTTTGTTCTCCCTTGACCTAAAACTTTTTAAAAATTGAGCAAATTAAAATACTTTAATGTTCCTTCAAAACTGTCTTTGGTACAGAATTTTACAATGCAAAAATAAGAGTTGTTTACCCTTAAGTATGAATTTAATTATTTGGAAACTTTTCTTTAAAAGAAAGAATTTTTTATCTGGTCTCACAATGAAAAAGTGTTTGCCTTTAGAAGAAATGTTCTTTGTGAATTAGTTGAAAGTTGTTTTTTTATGTAATATGAATATTGTGAGAACGTGTTTGGCAAAAAAGGAATTTTATATTTTTACTTGATGTTTCAAGAAGTTTCTTTTTGGTACTAAACGAAATTTAGTTTTTGTACTTCTGAAAATAAATACAATACATCTTGCCGCTAAAAGAAAATGTTCACCAAAGAGTAAATTCCGTTGAATAGAACTGAGTGAGAAAATTTCTTGAATTGTGTCCTGAAAAGCTGAAAATATGTTCTTGTAGCTTCCGAAGACTTAAAGTAATTTCTTGCTAATGAAGAATTGGAAACAAACTGGAATATCCAAGTTATCCAAGTTAAATTTCTTTAGCGTGGCAGCGATATGTCTTGTTGACTTTTAAAAGGTCTCACTTCGCGCTTCCTATTTATTTGGTTCTGAGTCACATGGCTGTTGTTCAAAAATATTGTCTGATTGAAACTTTCAGAAACTATTCACAAATGATGGAAATTATTATAAATATGTTTTGCTTTTTTAAAGTCATGGAAAAAAATATTTTTTTATATTTATTACCCCCCACCCCGAACTAATTTATGAAAACTCTAGAAATTCAGTCGCATTTAGTTTAGGGATTATATTAGTTAAAAGGACAAGGCTTTGAGGGGAGCAAATCATGTATTGTTTTTTTAACTGGACCCACCCCACCACCTGAAAATCAGCACTGAATTTTAACATACAAAACTCAATAAAACAAAGATATTATTTAATTTCAAATGCTTTTATTTGCTTTTAGTTGTTTTTATGAATATGGACAATATTTTCTGAAAGCAAAAAATTTTTTCGATAAAAAATGAATTTTTAATACAATTATTTGTTATTTCTTTAATTATAATAGATTTTTACATTTAAGTTGTTAAAATATTATAAAATTAGTTAAAAGCCACATTCAGTTTCGTAAATGTTCTTATGAGATAGATATCTTTTTTACCACATTGTAAATTGTATCGTTTTGACTAATCAGAAGACCCGCAGTAATAAGAAATGTAATTTTGTGTTTATAATCGGTTATATACTTTTCTGAATAATTATTTGAGGATTATTAAGTTATTTAAAGTTTAATTAATCTGATTTGAAACAAATAGTATGTACTTTTAATTTAAAATATCAAATAAATGCATTTTAACACGGCAGTACCTGTTTATTTAAAGTGTTGACAGCTTGACTAACAAACGAAAGTGTATCTAACTTTTTCTACAGTGGATATATCTACAAAATTACTTGAGGAATATAACGTGAACGACTTTTATATAGTTTTAAACTAGACAGTAATCTTTAAAAATTAGGAAAATATTCTCCGTAATTTAATGTTTATTGAATTTTAGATACTTAGGTAAATTTACCCTAGTTATCGCTCTTATTTCCTGATAATGTCGTGTATGGACGTCCGTACTTACAAAAATCTGCACGTTTATAGTAAGTATATATAAACTTTATACACACAAAAAGCATTCAATGTTCTTTTTAAATTATTGGTGGTCGCTAAATTCTAATAACCTTTTCCATATATGATTAGTAAATATACTTTGTACTTAATGACAATACCATCTGACCTCTGCAAAGTAAGACAGCATTTTAAAAGATTTAAAACTTCATAAATTATTATAATAAAAAATGAAAACAATTTTTTTAAGAATTCATTATTCATCGATTTTTTTTTCTTAAGACAATAGGATCCATATTATTCATATAAGCAATTAAAAACATTTTTAATTAAATAATGTGTTAGAATTTAGATTTGTTCCATTTTTTATTTTATGATTCAGAACAGATTTTTGTAACTGGGTCCTGTTTCACAGAAAGAAATTGATGATTTAAATTCTCCAAGGAGTTCTGGTTTTAACTAATATGAACATTAAGCTCTACAAAATTTAATTAATCGAAATTTCATAAAATTAAGTGTTTGTTATTGGAGGGTGGGGGTAACATATGCGTGGCGGACTTCACCACATTTATTTAACTTAGATTAGGAAACCAAACTGACGAAAAAAGAGGATAAGCCAAAGACATCATTACACATAAAATTTGTATTTAACAAGATGTACAAACAAGGATGTGAAAGAAACGCATGCATTGAGTAAAACAAGTTTGCCTGTCTTTGGCTATCAATTGTTCCAAAGTTCACTGAAAGCAATAAGGTTGTAATAGTTTCTGGTAATAAATGTTTTCAACGGTTTTACTGTGTAAGAAAAAATGTTAAGTGAGTATAGGGAATATTCAGCATGTGAGTGGTGGTGTGAGTGAGAAGATCGGCGCATGGTTTCAACTGTCGTGGATTTCTGTGGCAGCTGAAATCTCATTGGTCTACTAAGAATTTTCTTTGCTTATATAGCTGATCATCGGCTCCGAAAGCACTGCACGGGAAAAATCACTCTTCGCATGCAGACTAATCTGATTGGTTGGCATTGATCAATCAGCGAGCGAGCTTTGGGGAGACTCACGAAAAGCTTCTGGGATCCGATTTTCCCAAAAGTGCACGAAATCGACTACATGAAAATATAGCGATTATAAAATTGTCGCATTACACAGTAGTGTTGATTTACTATCCAATGAATGCTTGCTTCTTGTTATAATTTGAATTTACATAAGTATGTATGTATGTGCGTGATTGTGATGATCGTCACATATGTATTACCAAGATTTTCTAAAAAAAAAACATTTTTAAAATAAGTTCTTTCATTTGTGAATAAGTCCAGAAGTTTCATTAAAATCCGAGAATTATTTAATTTTTATAATTCATTTTAATAAATATTAAATATGGCGGATCTGTGGCGCTACATCTAGATTGGTCCCCGGAAAATTCGGTAACAAAAAATACGTTTTTTTGTCTTTTTTTTTTTTTCACAAGGTAGGAAAATTCAGTAACTATGAAATAGAAATGAGGCTATATAGTTTTTGCTCCTTTAAAAAGAAATAAGTATCTAAAACTTAATTTATTTAGTAATTTTTTTTTATTAAAATAATAATTTAAAAAGAAGATACAAGAACTTAACGTTAACTTAGATAAACAGATTTTTATTATTTGCTTGAAAACAACAGAGTATAGTAATTAAATAAATACTTATTTAAAAAATATTTATTGAAAAATGTACGGCTCTGGTATTGTTGCAATAGATTTTTGGACTGGAACCTATGATTTTACTTAAACTTATGGTGTGGATAACCTTGGCATTGTTGTAGTGGGGTTTTATCTAGACCCCCATAGTTAATAATACTTTTTAAAAAAATATTAGGAAAGCATCCCAAAAAAAAAAAAAAAAAAAATACAGAAAAACACTTTTAAAACTCTGCTGAAGTGATATCAAATTTTATCAAGCAAAAGCTCCATGGATGTATTTTCCCTCAGCTTTGTCAGTGAAATCTGTGATAAGTTTTTTCTAATACTATAAAATGAAAACGTGAAAATTCCAATGTCCAAGAACCCCCCTTTTTTTTTTACTAGTCTTTGAACTTTTGGCATTCTATATCTCTATCCACCCTGTATATATTTATCCTTTCTTTCACTATCTGCTCATTCTTTTTCTATGCAAAAAAAAAAAAAAAAAAAAAAAAAATCAACAACAAAACAGACGTGAAATATCAAAATCAAAGGACTGATGCCAAAGTATGGACTTCTCACATATCTTTTCCAGTTGAACTCAGAATCCATAGAAAAAAATGTTTTATTGCTGTAAAAAAATAAAGTTAAAGAGATAAATGGGAGTTTCAAAGAAGAGAATTTATTTTACAGTTTTGTCGTTAACCAATTTTAATTTTTAATTGTTTTAATAAAATATTTTTATTGAAATTGTTCTTAGCTTTGATGCACCAACTGCAAAAGAAAAAAAAATCGTATGAAATCTCTGTTAAAATTTTAGTTAATTTTTAATAAGTGTTTTCAAGGAATATTTTTCTTATTGGAAATAATCAGTCAGTCAGTTATGTGCCATGCGTAATACACGCTTAGGCGATCATATATCTTTCGATACATGACTGAGGAGGCAGATTTTTTTCCGCAGTAGGTTGCCATTTCTTTCCGTGGTAGACCAGTTGCATTCCAATGCTATAGAACCCGGCCTGTCCCGCTATTTACCCATAGCTTAGAAGAGGAGGATTTATACCTTTCCCAAGGGTATTAGCACGTAAGTGAATTTAATGGATTCGACTGAAATTCGAACTCAGCTTTCCGATTTTTCAATCCGAGTCGAAATATTACATTTAATTTATTAGCTTGAAAAGTATTTTTCATTTTAAAATATTCATTTTAAACCTTAGGTATCATGTTCTGTGGAATGTAGAGGTATCTTGTTATTATATTATTTATTTAGGATTAACGGAATTAAGAAACCATATGGGCTGTAATAAAAAGAAAATATCAATATTTTTCATATTTAGGATTCCAAAACATATTATTAATGAATCCTAATTCAAAAATAAATAAAGTATCTCTGAGCAATCCTAATTCATAAATGGATTTACAAGAAGAACTTCTGCTTTCTGGCTAGGAAATTATCAAGTAGTCCTTGTAATTTTTCTTTGTATTTTTCCAGTTTGTGATTTTTTATTACAATATCAAGGAATGTATTTACTCTCCTACTGAGAATGGGGAAGTGACTGAAGTTTCTTGATGATATGTCTCTTTGAAAAACTCTTATTCTGAAAGCTGAAAATTGTTTGAGTAAGATCAGAAACAATCTTATTCTTCTCCTGGAGTACCAAGTTGATAGTTTGTAGGTGATTTATTCAATAAGTAACGTCTGATCTTTCATTCATTCATCATTTTCCAGTTGAGGATATGCTGTCAGAAATTTAATTTCTGTATCTATCTTTCTATCTCTCTTACTTTCCTTCCCCCTCTCCTTTTTCCCCCTGTGTGCAGTGTAAGAACTGCTGTTGCTGTGTCACGTGGCAAAATCGTGTCTAACGATTGGTCGTACGTGATTTTCCCGCTTGTTTTCGATTAGATTAGAGGAATCTAGTCAGTAGTAGCTGAAAGGGCACCGCAGTGTGAAGACGAGAAGTCGTCTTGTCTCGCGACGAAAAGGAAGCCAGCTTGAAGATAACCTGTTGTTGCTCTGACAAGGAAAACAGTCATAAAAAACCAGTCAAGAATATTTGTCTAAGAGAATTGAAGATAAAGAACAAGTGTGTGTTCGCCGTGTGAAAAAGCTTATTCTCTAGACAAGTGAAGTCAAGTCTGTTCGAGTAATTCAAGTGGATTATTGTTCAGCAACCTAAGAACAAGTCAGTAAAGACTTATCTAAAAAATCAGTTAAAGTAATTATTGTAAAGAGAATTTACAATAGAACATTCTCAAGGAAGTCTTCTTTCGACAATCGGTTCGAAGAGAAAAAAAAGTCAAATTTAAGCGATTGAAAAATCTACCTTCCTTCGAGGAGTTATTTTGTCCTATTGGTGGACGAAATTCTGACGTGAAAAAAAAGTATGTGAAAAAAGATCTTCTAAGTCGTCTCTAGAAGTTGAATTTGTGTCGCAGAGAAAGTTTGAAAAAACAAGTCTGCATTTATTTTTAACAGGAAGCTAGCTTATCTTCCAAGGAGAGCAACTCAAAAAAAAAAAATATATATATCTAAAACCTTTTTTTCCCAGCTACTTAAAAAAAACATTAAATCTATTTTTTTTTAACAGTAAGTCAAATTTTCCCTTCTTTCAGCTATCTCTCTACTTCTTTCACTCTCTCTGAACTGTTATTGGAGTCCCTTTTTAAGGGCTCGCCAAGTTGTACCAGTGAACTTTAACATCAGACTATTTTTCCCCCCTCATTTTATTTTATTTTTTTTTCCCCTCAATAGATTTTATAGCTATTTCAAGTGGACTTTCCTTCTTCTTTATCTCGCTTGTTATTGTTGTATATTCTTGGTTTCAGGTCTCTGTTAACTGTGTTACGCGGGATTCCCGTCATTGGACGTAATGACAAAGTTTCCCAACCTTTTTTGCGCCTGTTACTAAGCTAAATTTCGACAATGCTTTTTAAAGAAAAGTAATAATAGGCTTCAACAAATCCACAAACCTACTTACCGACCTTTTTTGGATTATACTCTTTTTGGATTAACACACTCTTTTTGGGTTACCTAAGTCTTTTTTGGACCACAAAGTTTTTCTAAGTTATACTTTTATTTTTCTTTATTCGTTTTTCTTATTTTCTTTTCAGCGGCGGACTGTTTTTTTGTTTACATTTCTTTTACTTCATCGGACTTTGTATATTTTTGCATTTGTTCATTTTCTCTGTCCGTTTATATTTTCTTTATTATCGTTTGTTTTGTTTTTTTTTTTGCTCCCTTGTTTGAATTTTGTGGCCTGTTTTAAAAAAATAATTTTATTTCTGGCGTTTAAAAAGAACATTACACGCGATGGCCGACCAGAGTTGGCCAGTCAAAAAATTATTCGGAACTGCCACTAAGGCAGATCAGCCCGATAAATCTGATGAGGCTGTCCCCACCCCAACCTAAAAGGAACAAAACATCTAAAGGTGGGCCCTATAAAGGAAAGTCCAGTATACCCACCACTGTTATAAAGAAGACCAACGAAAAAGACGATTGTTGCTGGGCCGATATGTCACCTCCGCAAGCTTTACGAAGAAAAGTGTGAACAGCTAAGACAATGAGGTGACAAAAGCAGAGGTTTAAGAAACAATAACGTCGATTCTATTCATACAAAATGTACAAGAGTGTACTCTGGAAAAATATATTTGTATCGGTGTCGGTTCCGGTATGACTGGTTTTGTTTAGCGGTAGTTGATTTCGGTCGTATCGGCGAAACAAATGTACAGTTGGTCGGCGGCGGTAGCTGGTCGACTGCCGGATGGAAGAATTGTCAGGAACAGCAGCAGGTTGATCGCTGTCGCACGAAGATTCGTTGGATCGGTTAGGACGAGTCCCTAAACAGGGCCGAGTCAGTATAGCGATACGACTTCACAGGGCGGATCAACCAACGTAGGCGGGATGGCGCCGAAGTATAGCACTTGACGAAGGCGGAGTCCCTTAACAGGGCCGAGTCAGAATAGCGATACGACTTCACAGGTCGGATCAACCGCGGAGACGGGATCGCGCCGAAGTGTAACACTTGACGAAGGTGGAGTCCCTAAATAGGGCCGATTCAGAATAGCGATACGACTTCACAGGTCGGATCAACCGCGGAGACAGGATTGCGCCGAAGTGTAACACTTGACGAAGGCGGAGTCCCTAAATAGGGCCGAGTCAGAATAGCGATACGACTTCACAGGTCGGATCAACCGCGGAGACGGGATCGCGCCGAAGTGTAACACTTGACGAAGGCGGAGTCCCTAAACAGGGCCGAGTCAGAATAGCGATACGACTTCACAGGTCGGATCAACCGCGGAGACGGAATCGCGCCGAAGTGTAAGTGTAAGGCGGAGTCCTTACACAGGGCTGAGTCAGAATAGCGATACGACTTCACAGGTCGAATCAACCGCGGAAACAGGATCGCGCCGAAGTGTAACACTTGACGAAGGCGGAGTCACTAAATAGGGCCGAGTAGGAATAGTGATACTTCACAGGGCGGATGAACCGCGGAGACGGGATCGCGCCGAAGTGTAACACTTGACGAAGGCGGAGTCCTTAAATAGGGCCGAGACGGGATCGCGCCGAAGTGTAACACTTGACGAAGGCGGAGTCACTAAATACAGCCGAGTCGGAGTAGTGTTACGCCTTCCAGGTCCGATCAACCGCGGAGACGGGATCGCGCCGAAGGGTAGCACTTGACGTAGGCGAAATCCCTAAACAGGGCCGAATCGGAGTAGTGTTACGCCTTCCTGGGCGGATCGACTGCGGAGATGGGATCGCGCCGAAGGGTAGCACTTGAAGCTGGGCCAGAAAGGCGATACGTCTTCCAGAGCGGATCGACCGCGGAAACAGGATCACGCCGAAGAGTATTCTCTCGACGAATTTTGATCCTAGAGATTTATTACGTATGAAAATACATAATTGTGGCACAAAGCCGAAAAAGGGGAGGGGTAGACGCTGGTCATCACTCCCTATCTTATACCTAGCTAATCGGATTCACGACCCTTTCATACATTACAATTTCCACATTCACCAAAAGAACTCTTCCGTCACCATAATACCGCATCCTCACAAGGGGGAACTACAAAACGCGCCTCATGCCATAAAAATTTGATGATGATAAATAATACATAAAATTCTAATAATGAAGAATGAGAGGGGGAGGGAGATGAACCCAATAATCAACTAAAATATAAACATAATTAAAATTAAACACAACTGATGATAGTAGGGCCCGTCCAACCCTCAAAACAGAGAGGCTGCTGTATTCTGTCCATTAGACAAAATCAAGAGGCACTCTCGCTAAGGGAATGGGAAAAGGATAAAATATTATACGGGCATGGGAAAATATAAAGCTGACCCAGTCGAGATGAAAAGGGGCTAAAACAAACTGGGGAGGTTTGGAATCTCGACTTGAATCATAACCAAAGAGCAGCCGGGAAACAGGCCAGGAACAACACTTACTCACATTAACGAGGTACACAAAAGCTTGTCTAACCTAACCAAGGGGAGGGCTCAAAGATCCTGATGAGAAAGACGAGTGCCCCGCAAGACTTCCTCCTTTCGTGTCGTCCAAATCACCATTCGAGCCGTGGCTAGCAGCGTCAGAAACACCATCCGTTTCACCCCAGAACACGGGGGCGACACATTGTCACACGCGTATGCGCAATCAATGGGCACAAGCTTTTCGGGAGCGAGACGAGCTGTCAACTTGCCGACATGGTTCCATAAGGAGCGGACCCAGGGGGCAATGGTAGAAGGCGTGCGAAGCTGTTTCTTCTGAACCAAGGCCACACCGTTCACAGTCTGGCAAATCCGCCAAGCCCATATGAAAGCCTTGTCGTTGAGAGGCAACCGATTCCGAGCCAATCGCCAGGTAAGCGAAAACTCAGTTACTGAGGTAATCCACCGCTGGCGCCCAAGACCAGCAGGAGCGAAACTCGTCCTCCGACACGCAGTGCGTATCACGTAGGGGATGCTTCGCGGGCCCCTCCACTAACTCTCGATAGAAGACCTTCCTAGACCGTGAAAGGTCACTGGACCGCGGAACAGCCAACAAGGCCAACCGACACTCACGAAGGAAATCCGATTGATCCCAGCCCCAACCCCATGACACGGATGTTTAGTGCAGACTCGTCTGTCGACCCGATTCGCGCGGAGGATAGCGAGCCCTCGAGCGGCTTCCTGTGGTCATCACAGAGAGGAAGTACGGACAATCGATAAAGAACAAGAGGGAAGATGTATGTAGCACACACCTCCGCCCTGCTCTTCACGGACAACCTCCGTCGACTCCAAATCTGACTTGCTCGTACTTCAGAACAATTTTTCTCCAGCTGGAGGTCGGGTCCAAACCACACTCCAACCGAAAGTTCCAGGAAGATCAAACCCCTTCCAGGCACCTAACCGCAAGCCGGACGACTTGTCGCGATTTATCTTGGCCCCTGTCACCTTCTCGTACCGATCAAGCGCCTTTTGTACCGCCTCAATGTCGCTGCGGGACGACACGAAAGCAGATACGTCATCGGCGTACGCGGAAACCCTGGCTCGAGCCCCTCCAGGAACGGCGATTCCGCGTAGGGCCAGACTGCATGTCTCGTCCCTCAGCCGGCGAAGGAGAGGCTCCAACGCCAAAGCATAAAGGAGAGGCGACAGCGGACAACCCCGACGAACCGACCGAGACAGAACAAAAGCGCCCGACAGCTTCCCGTTCACCTGTACCACAGCACTGGGGTAACGATACAGGAGGCTAATCCAGCGGCAGAAGTCGGGTGCGAATCCGGTGGCCTGCAGGACAGCAGCAAGGTAGCGATTGTCAACCCTATCAAATGCCTTGGACTGATCCAAATTGATCAGCGAGGCTTCATCGTCGTCTTTTACACCCTATATGATCGTGCGGATCAGACTCAGGTTGCTCTGAATTGTTCGGCCCCTCACAGAACAAGTCTGCTCAGGACCCAACAGAGACTCGGCAACTGACTGCAAACGCTCCTGCAGGATCTTGGCCAAAATCTTTAAATCTGTGTTTATCAGAGTTATGGGCCTGTAATCATCTAGTTTACCCCCAACACTCTTGCCCTTTTTCAACAGAGTGATCACACCCCTGGAAATCCGGATGGTGACGGACCTCGACCGAAACCAGTTGTTGAACACGACTGTCAAAATCGGGACAAAGATGTGCGACAGCCTCAAGTACAATTCATAGGGCAAACCATCCAGACCGGGCGACTTGCCTCTGCCGACATTCTTCAATGCCGCGTAGACTTCGCCCTTCGTGATCTCTCCCTCGCAGCTAGCCGCTTCAGTCGGCGCAAGCCGAGGAAAGTCAGCCACGGAACTCGTCCTCACGAAGACCAGGTTCCTTGGTAAACCGGATCTCGAAATGCTGCCGAAACGCCTCGCACATGTCGTCAGTGTCCCGAAGAGTATGTCCCTCCGGGGTTTTGACTTCATGAATGTAACGATCGCCACCTCCCCTGCGCAGATCTGACCCCATATTCACAGCTTCGGAAGACATCTTGCTTAGCCTATGTCTAATTACCTGGCCCATGTAGCGCTCACAATTCGAACGCTCCAGGCCCTCCCTAGCTAAAGCTATCTCTAGGGCATCCCCCCAGCCACCGCCCGGGAAAAACTAGCCTTAACTGTCTTCACCTTTTCAGCTCTATCTAGGGCGAGCCGTTTGCTGAAATCAGTGGTGAAAGACCTAATTCTACACTTAAGATTTTCCCACCACATATTGCCGATAACCGCCCCCACTAGCTCCCGCTGCACTAAGCTAGTTAGCTGCTCCCAGAAGTCCCGCCTGTCCAGTAAAGACAGATTGAACTTCCAGTAACCAGCCATTCTAGGCCTATGGTCTAACGCCACCCGGGCACAAACAAGTTTGTGATCCGAGTAGCCTACCCAGTGGAACGTGGGACAATCAGATCTATGTCGGCTTCTCTAACATTCTGTCAAGGTAGCTAACTACCTTGTCACAAGGCCAGCTAAGAGCCCACTTCCACATTTCCCCCCCCGGGGTGATCGACTCAGTATCTATCGACGAGACCATAATCGCCAATCAGATCAACCAGGCTACGCCCCTATCTAACTTGGGGTTCAGGATGGCATTCCAGTCACCCATTAGAACTAGGCACGTTGAATCCACTAGGAACGGCCCCAACCGCCGAAAAACGAAACCCGCTCCTCCTGGTCGTTGGGCGCATAAACCGTAACGACCCGAAACGAACCACTTTACACGGCAATATCGGCCACGATCAACCGGCCCTCGACATCGGTATGCACAAGGTCCACCTTCGCATCAAGAGTACGTCTAACCAGCAAAGAAACTCCTCTGGCAAACCGGTACCCATATGCTGAATAGACGACAAAATCCTCCTCCAGCACACACGCATTGGAACTGCAAACAAAGTGGGTCTCATCGATCGCAGCAACATCCACACCAAAGGACAAGAGATCCCGGAGCAGGCGGGCTGCCTTACCCCGATCCCTCACATTCAGCGTCGCTATCCTGATCGCCATCTTCTAAGCCTACAAAAATAAAAGGAATAGAAAAGGCAAAAACCTACTCACATACCGGGCGGAAATCTACAGCTTGTCCGGGGCTCCCCGTTCCTAATTTCATCGTCATGCGACTACCCCGAACAATCCCGCCGATGTCCGTTGGGTATGTTAATTTTAAAACCTTATACAACGAGGGGTGGAGACGTATCGGGACCCTCCCTGCACAGAAAGTATGCATTTTAATTAAATCATCGGAACCCATCTCCACCATCCTTATTTCCGGGAAAGCTTCCCTGGCTTCGAACATATGAGTCCATACCTTAAGATACTTCCCAGTGTCCCTAATGAGGGCAATAACCCCTGGGGCCCCCGGAAAATTCTTGGGGTCCTCCACTGATTTGTCATCAATGAAGGAGAGTTTGAATAGTGGACCTAGGAGAGATTTTTTACGGCTGGAGAGATTACTCTCAAGTTCCGCCCTGTCCACTCTGCATATGTCCTCAGTCTTTCTAAACAATCTATTCTTTTTCTTTTTCACACTGTCCAGACAGTGTGAAAAAGAAAAAGAAAAGATTGTGGCGGGGTGGGAGTGGATGGGAGGGTAGGTGCAGAATTGATAGATTGGGGAGGGGATGAGTCAGACGGTGTGGGGGTGGGTGAGTGTGGGGATGTGGGAGTGGTGGGAAGGAGTGGGAAACGAGAGAGTGAGTGGGGGGGAGACTCCTAGGTGTAGGAGCATCCACTAGTCTTTCTGGTGATGCAGGGATGGATTTGCACCTGGATCTTTCCAAGCTAACCCCCGTCCTATCTTGTGTAGACTGTTTCTTTGTTGGTTTTTCCTCTTCCACCTCTTCTCTGTTCCTCTTTAAAGAGGAGGACCTCGTTGGAGGTAATTCTTCCACCTCCATCTCGTCTTCCAAATTTTGCTGCTGCTGCTGCTTTTGTTGCTGCTGCTTCCCCCCCCCCTCTTTTTTCTTCTGTTTAGGCTTCTGTTGCTGTTCTATCGCCTGTTTTGGCTGAAGCCCTTCTTTGTGCTGTTCCTCTCGTTGCTCCTTGGTTGGTTGCTGCTGCTTCTTCGGTGGGGCTTCCTTCAGGGGAGACGGGGGTCCTGCTTTTGATTTCCGTCCCTTCGCCACCACCTCCTTCCATCCGTTACCAGGAGACTTGCCAGTTTCTGACTCAACTGTTTTGGTTGCAGTCGATGTTGTCGCTGTTGTTGATGTAGTTGTTGCTGTTGGCTTCGGTTGTGGCGGCACATTCTTTCCGGGGCACGCCTTCGCCATGTGCCCCAACACCCCACACGACCAACAGTAGGGCTTTCTGCCTTCCACCACGACCAGCATCTTCTTATCTCTGCAGGTAAGGACGTTTGGGATGTCTCCAAAGGCCTGGCGTCCCAGGGTAATCTCCAGCCCAACATCGCCAGTCGCGATGCCCGCCTTACTGGTTACATTGGAGACTTCTATCTTTCCATATTGCGAAAAATAGGCTCCTATCCTATCTTCAGGAATATCTATGGGCACCCCATGAACCGTTACTTTCGTTCTACGGGTGCCCATGTATTCCGTCTGCAAGTGAAGCGTTTTCGTCGTTAGTACATTGCCTGCTAGCTTCCTTGCCTCCTGCTCGGACGTCAAATGCCGGTCCCACATTGCACTTGAGCCTCTCGCCAAAATCTTTGGCTCAATTTTCAAGCTCTTCAAAGCTTCCTCCATAGTCTCCCTGTGGACACCGGTTAGATTTCGACTTTTTACGTCGGACGTCAGCAGGGAAATTGTCCTTGTGTTTACCGCGTCCAGCGCTTTCTTGATGGTAAACAGTTCGCTACCATTCGTGTATTGCACATACTTTTTTTGTAATTCAGTGTAGAATGCATTATTTTTGGTGGGGCCTGGTTTCCGTCCAGGCCGTTTTAATAGGCGAGACATTTTCGGTTATCACCGCCGGTGGTGTTGATTCCGCCATAATAGTGCTAAGCACTATTACGACGGAAAACAGTTCCTTCCCCCCCGCCTTTTTACAGTATTTTTGGTTACAAATTAAAAATAAACAAACTTAAATAATCATTAAACGAAAGAATAAAACCGGACTAGAGTACGGGGTGAAATAAGCAAACACAAATTAAAATGAACTAACTTAAATAATCTTTAAACGAAAGAATAAAAAAAATCCAGACTAGAGTCCGGGGTGAAATAAACAAAACACAAAAAAGCAAATAATAATATGCTAGACTTGCAAATTCACAAAACAAAAAGTAAAAAAAGAATTAAATTAAGGGAGGGTGGGGTAACAAAAGAAATTGCGGTCAAACTTAAAGTTGCAAACAAAGGAAAACAAACTGAAAATCAAATGCAAAAGGGGCTCAAAAATAAGGAAAATGTAAAAAAAAAAAAAGACTTAGGATTCGTTGAACGAGATCGCCCGACCAAAAACCACACAGTCCAAGGGATACGTGTATGTGCCAGCGAGCCAGCTAAAATGTACTACACTTTGTTGATCCTACTCCCCCGGTCCGAGCAGCCCCGGATTTGGACGAAAAAAAGGGGCTAGTCGCTAACAATATGTAAAACGATTTTTATTCAAGTACTCTCTGGTGAGAGGGAGTAGAAAACCGTAATCCCAATGTTGTTCGATGTTTGAAAAGCGCTGCCTAATCCGATGCTCACGAGGTACGGTTTGGACTCAACCATATTGGACTAGTCGTCCGGTTTCTCGCGTGTTGCTTGACTAAATCTGTGAGATCAGGGATTGTGAAAGATCAAGGTCGAGAACTAGAGAGGAGGAAGACGTAGCAGAAGAACCAGTTGAGAAACGTGCTGGCCGAAGTAGGGCGGAGAGGCACATGGACAAATCCAAGAGAAACCAAAGAATCAATAGCAAAAGCAAGGAGCCTTTGTGCTTCCCCTTCCCGTGCTCCCCACTCTACCTCCAATTGTTCTCTTAGCTCTATATCCACTCCCCCTCACACATCCACTCCTTCCCCTCCTCACCCAGCAAGAGAGAAGAAGAAAAAGAAACGTTTTCCAGGACCAGAAGAAATTTGCAAGGTAGACCGAGAGGAAGTAAAAAAGGGCCTATCCAAACAAAAAAGGGCCCTTTTAGGGCTCCTGTTAAAAATGGATAGAATGAACAGAACGTCAGTGGAGGATCCCCGGAATTTCCCTCACGCCACTGGAGTTATTACTCTAGTGAGGAATACCGAGGGATACCTCAAGGCTTAAAGTCACCTCTTTGAGGCCAAGGAGGCCTACCCAAAATTAAGGGTTTTTGAATTGGAAAATGCCAATTTAAGAAAGCTGAGACATTTCTGTTCTGGGAGGGTCCCCGTGTTGCTCCATCGCTCCTTATATAGGGCAGGCAAACTAAACTACCCTACGGACGTCGGCGGCATTGTCCTGGATGGTCGGATGACGGCGGAGTTGGGCACAGGGATCCTGGGACAATTCGTCGCGGTCCTTAACAGCGCAGATTTCCGGCTCGTATGTAAGTAAGTTTTTTTTTTATTCTTATTTTTTTGCAGGCCTAATCAATGTCTGTCAAGGTAGCCAGTTTGAACGCGAATGGCTTGAGGGATCGGGGTAAGGCAGCTTGCCTACTCCGTGATCTCTTGTTCAGCGTGGATGTCGATTCGTGTGTGCTAACGACTTTGTCGTCTATTCAGCATATGGGAACCGACATTCCAGAGGAGTCTCTTTGGTGGGGAAGCGTACCCTTGATGCGAAGGTAGACCTTGTGCATACCGATGCAGAGGGCCGATTGATCGTGGCCGATATTGCCGTGAAAAGTGAAGGAGCCAGTTCCGTTTTTTTCGGTGGTTGAGGCCGTTCCTAGTGGATTCAACGCGCCTAGTCTTAATGGGGGACTGGATGCCATTCTGGACCCCAAGTTAAATCGGGGCGGGGTGCTAGAGGTAGAAGAGGCAATCGTAGCTTGTTTGATCTGATCAACGAATTTGGTCTCGTTGATAGATACCGAGTCGATCACCCAGGGGGGAAAATGTGGATGTGGGCTCTTAGTTGGCCTTCTGACCGGGTGGTTAGCTACCTTGACAGAATGTTAGTTAGAGGAGCCAACGTAGACTTATTAGACTGTCCCACGTTCCACTGGGTAGGCTACTCCGACCACAAACTCGTTTGTGCCCGGATGGCGTTAGACCATATGCATAGAATGGCTGGTTACTGGAAGTTCAATCTGTCTTTACTGGACAGGCAGGACTTCCGGGAGCAGCTAACTAGCTTAGTGCAGCGGGAGCAGCTAACTACAGCGGGAATAAATGGTGGGATTCTTAAATGTATAATTAGGTCCTTCACCACGGATTTCAGCAAACGGCTCGCCTTAGATAGAGCTCAGAAGATGAAGACGCTTAAGGCTAGTCTTTCCAGGGCGGTCGCTGTGTGTGTGTGTGTGGGGGGGAAGCCCTAGAGATAGCCTTAGCTAGGGAGGCCCTGGAGCGTTCGAATAGAGAGCGTTACATGGGCCAGGTAATTAGACATATTTTAAGCAAGATGTCTTCCGAAGCGGTGAACATGGGCGAAGACTAACGCAAGGAAGAGGTCTGTCGAGGGTTCGATCGGTGCACCCGTGATGTCAAAAACCCAGAAGGGACATACTCTTCGGGACACTGACGACATATGCAAGGCATTTCGGCGGCATTTCGAGAGCCGGTTTACCAAGGAGCCTGGTCTTCGTGAGGACGAGTTTCGCAGCTATTTGGCTGACTTTCTTCGCCTTTCGCCGACTGAAGTGGCTAGCTGCGAGGGAGAGATCATGGAGGGCGAGGTCGACGCAGCATTGAAGAAGATCGGCAGAGGCAATTCGTCCGGTCTGAATGGTTTGCCCTATGAATTGTACTTGAAGCTGTCGCACATCCATGTCCCGATTTTGACAGTCGTGTTCAACAACTGGTTCCGGCAGGGGTCCCTCCCTGACCTGTTCTCCAGGGGTGTGATTACGCTGTTGAAAAAGGGCAAGGGTGAAACTAGATGATTATAGGCCCAAGATCCTGCAGGAGCGTTTGCAGTCAGTTGCCGAGTCTCTGTTGGGTCCTGAGAAGAATTGTACTGTGAGGGGTCGAACAATTCAGAGCAACCTGCTTCTGATCCGCACGATCATAGAGGGTGTAAAAGACGACGATGAGGCCGCGCTGATCAATTTAGATCAATCCAAATCATTTGATAGGCTATTCGCTACCTTGCTGCTGTCCTGCAGGCCGCCGGATTCGAACCCAAATTCTGCCGCTGGATTAGCCTCCTGTATCGCTCCCCGATTGCTGTGGTACAGGTGAACGGGAAGCTGTCGGGCGCTTTTGCGCTGTCTCGGTCGGTTCGTCAGGGTTATCCACTGTTGCCCCTATTTATGCTTTGGTGTTGGAGCGTCTCCATTACCGGCTGAGGGACAGGGCGTGCAGTCCGGCCCTACGTGGAATCGCCATTCCTGGAGGGGCTCGAGCCAGGGTTTCCGCGTACGCCGTTGACGTATCTGCTTTCGTGTCATCCCGCAGCGACACCGAGGCGGTACTGAAGGCGCTCGATCGGTACGTGAAGGTGACAGGGGCCAAGATTAACCGCTTGCAGGGGGTTGTTCTTTCGGGGCCTTTCGGTTGGACGGACGGTCCTGTCCGCATTCTTGGAGTGTGGTATGGACCCGACCTCCAGCTGGAGAAAAATTGTTCTGAAGTACGAGCAAAGGTCGACGCGGCCCATCAGACTTGGCTTCGACGGAGGTTATCTCTGAAGGGTAGGGTGGAGGCGTGAGCCACTTACGTTTTCCCGATTGTCCTTAATCGATAGTCCGTACTTCCCCTCTGTAAAGACCGTATGAAGCCGCTCGAGCGCTCGCTATCCTCCATTTTGTGAAGGGGACGCAAGCATCAGGTTCACAGACGAGTCTGTGCACAACGTCTGTGTTATGGGGGGCTGGGAATGCCACACTTGGTGAGCCACAAACGCGCCTCGAGGTTGGCTTTCCTAGGCCGTGCATTGACAGGAGATTCGATTATGGCGGACGTGTTCCCTTTCCTTACTATCAGTCCCCCCAGCTAGCGGGTTGAGCGCCATCGTAAACCCCGGGATCAATCGGATTTCCTTCGTGAGTGTCGGTTTGCCTTGTTGGCTGTCCCTTGGTCCAGTGACTTTTCTCAGCCTAGGAAGGTCTTCTATCGTTATTTAGTGGAGGAGGTCGCGAAGGATCCTCTACGTGAGTGGCTCGACATGTCGGCGGAGGAGTTTCGCTCTTACCGGTCTTGGGCGCCAGCGGCGGATTATCTCAGAAACCCTGAGTTTTCGCTTACCTAGCGATTGGCTCGGAATCGGCTGTCTCTCAATGACATCATATTCATTCATATGGAGATTGGCGGATTTGTCAGGCTGTGACCTTGGTTTAGAAGAAACGGCTTCGCACGACTTGTACTATTGTCGCCGGGTCCGCCCCGTATGGGACCATGTCGGCGAGTTGACGGCTCGTCTCGCTCCTGAACAACTCGTGCTCATTGATCGCGCCTACGTGTGTGACAATGTGTCGCCCCCTTTTTCTGGGGTGAAACGGGTGGTGTTTCTCACGCCGCTGGCCACGGCCCGAATGGTGATTTGGACGACACGAATGGAGGAAGTCTAATCCGATTCTTTGAGCACCAGCTCAAGATGAAGATTAGAACTGATAGGAAACGCTTGCATTCGACAGTCTTCAGCGAAAGGTGGGTGACTGAGACGAGCTTGGTTCGTTTGAACGGGGCTAGCCTTGATTTTCTCTTCTAGGTCAACCTACGGCACATCGGGGTGGTTTTCTGTGGAGCCCTCCCCTTGGTTAGGTTAGATAAACTTTTGTCTACCTAGTTAATGTGGGTGAGTGTTGTTCCCAGCTGCCTCTTTGGTTATGATTCAAGTCGAGATTCCCAACCTCCCCATTTTGTTTTTGGCCCTCTTTTTATCTCCACTTGGTCAGTTTTTTCGTTCCCATTCCCGTATATATTTTCTCCTTTTCCAACTCCCTTAGTGAGAGAGCTCCTTGATTTTGTCCAATGGGCAGAATACATCGGCCTCTCTGTTTTGAGCGTTGGACGGGCCCTACAAACATCAATTATATTTAGTTCACTTTGTGCTCATGTTTAGTCTGTTATTGGGTTCATCTCCCTTCCCTCTCATTTTTCATCTTTAGAATTGTATATAGTTTAGTGAAGCCCAGCCTCACCCCCCTCTTCGGCCTTGTGTCATAATTGTATTTTTATGCAATAAATATCGGCCTTTGTGAGCATCCGGTGCTTCAATCGAGAGAATACACTTCGGCTTGATCCCGTTTCCGCGGTCGATCCACCCTGGAAGACGTATCGCCTCTCTGATTCCTGCTTCGTCAAGTGCTACACTTCGGTGCGATCCCGCCTACGTGGTTGATCCGCACTGGAAGTCGCACCACTATACTGACTCGGCCCTGTTTAGGGACTCGTCCTAACCGATCCAACGAATCTTCGGATCCTCAGACTCGGCCCTGTTTAGGGACTTCGCCTTCGTCAAGTGCTAAACTTCGGCGCGACCCCGTCTACGCGGTTGATCCGCTTTGGAAGTCGTATCACTACTCGGCCCTGTTTAGGGACTCGTCCTAACCGATCCAACGAATCTTCGTGCGTCATCGATCAACCAGCTGCTGTCGCAAATAATTCTCCCATCCGGCAGTCGACCAAGCTATCACCGCCGATCAACTCTGCACTCGTTTCGCCGATACAACTGAATCAACTTCCCCTGAAGGAAACCAGTCATACCGGACCCGACACCGATACAAACATATTTCTACAGACAGTACACTCTTGTACATTTTGGATAAATAAAATCGACGTTTATTGCTTTTTAAATTTTAAACCTCTGCTTTTGCCCCCTCATAGTCTTGGCTGTTCACACCTTTCTCCTAAAAAGCTTGCGGGGGCGACATCCTTATCGGTCCCGCAACAAGGGTACTATAGTTCGGCGAGAGACGTTGAAATCAGATGACTGACCATATAGATCATCAATCCCTGTGGAATAAAATCAAAATAATAATCAGAGAACAACAATGGAAAATAAAATGACTGGATGAATCAGTACTGACAACCACCTCATCAAAGTACCAAGCATAGATGTTCTTCCTGATTAATAAAGGACACTAAAAAATTCCACTGGCTGAGTTACACATACTCTACAAATCAGGATCTGAGGATACTCATAAATTCCATAACCCGAATATAGAAATTAGGTTTTAAGGTTCCAAAATTTTACCACTGGGTTACCCAAGAAACATCGTATTGCATATCTGTAAAAATTACCGCAAAAAAAAAAAAATCTCATTAAAAATGGACTTTAATTTAAATGAAAACATATTTGTGTCGACACCGTTACATACGACGCCGCCATGGCTGGATGCCTTGTAATTTTACGATCGCGTTCAATATTTTTGCTCCAAATGTCAGTTTTCTCCCAATGTAGGATTTTATTTTACATGTTTCTAATTTGCAATACGTTATCTTGGTAAGTTATTTAGATATTTCGTAACATCTGCACTGCATGCTTACAATTGCATTATTTTTTTATTTTCTAACACGACCGGATGTTATATCAACCTAGAGATACAAGATGACTGATTCTTTTCTATTTTCTGTACTTTACAAATTAGTATTAAATACCTTACTAACGTATTAGTCTTTATTTAATATGTAATGACTGATAAACATTGATTTAAAACGGTATTTATTTATTTCATTTGTTTTTTTTAATACACCCTTTCTTTCTCTAAAAAAGAACATTCAGCGAATCTAAACAAAAAAGTAAAAAAAACTATGTATTTTTAAAATCTACATCTAAAATATGCTTCATATTCCAATATTACTTGAATATTTCTAATTGTGCAAATTACTAATAGTAGTTTGAAAACACAATGTAAAATGAACGAATTGAGACTATATATCAAACAACTGAGGATCGTTTGTGAGTATGATTTTTTTCATCATCGTAAAAAATGTCATTTTTTTAGTCAATTTTTTTTCCTCTAAAAGTAGCTTTTCTGTATTTTCTACTTTAACATCCTTCTTAGACTTGATTATTTTATTTAATTTTCTAAATAAAATGTGTCATTAAAATACAACATTAAAAACATAAAAATAATAAATAATATAAAAGTAAAACGTGAAAAACAAACATAAACTTTGAATTGCTTTCAAGTTGAAGTGACAGCAATTAGTTTTTTGTACGGATCAATAGCTCGTCCGAAGTTTTTATATAAAAATTTCAACGACTTTTTCTTTTCAGTTATCAAGTGAAATAGAATTTTAATCCATCCTTCCTTCAATGTTTGAAGGAGAATTGAAGTGACATTTTTTTTTATGAGGAAAAAAAAAAAATCCAAACAGGTTTCATTTTCGATCGATCCATATTTGCACGCGTTTTCATTTTTCACAGTGTACTTCTAAACGAGAAAATACTAACAACATCAAACTTTGTTTTTAATGGGTAGAGCAGAGAGCAAGTAGAAAAACTAAAAGTAAAAAACATCTTTTTGTTTTTGTCGAATATTTTGAGATGGGCAGAGGTAGAACTCCTCAATTTAAAACAGAAGTTGAAAATTTTACCTTTAAGATTTAAATAAAAAAAATTTCTGGAAAATGTAACAGCCCGAGCTATAAAAATTGCATTTTTATTTTAAATAAAAAAATAAAATCTGTAATTGTTCGTATTTGATGTAAGAAGCTAAGAAGCACAATATACTTTTTTTAGCCTTAAGTAATGATTTTTCAACATTTATTACAATTAAATAAATTTTTACGTGTAAGTCACTTAAGTCAGTTTTAGCGTTTCAAACGTTTTTACATACGAAACACTAAATTATCTCCCTTACGGTATTTTTCGTCTTATTTCTAGTGCAAATATTTATTTTTTTTATTTTCGTATAGGTCCCAAATGTTGAATTAAATTTAATTTTTCTTGTAGAAAAATAGTTGAAATATTCTATTTATGTCTGGTGTAAGGGAGATAAATCAGTATTAGGTAAAATTAGTTTGAAACGTTAAAACCGATTTTACAAATAATTACATTTTTTACAATAAATTGTTTTTGGTTATATGAATAATTTTGTTTAGAATATGCATAATTAATCATTTCTGCAAATTCCTATAATTTCTGAAATGAAAAATTAAATTATTCTGCATTAATAAAGAATAAAGATACTCAAAGCAAAATTAAAAGAAGAAAAAAAGAATTATTTATTTCATGAGAATGAGATGGCAAAAAAAAAATTAACTTAAAAAAGTACTGGAATAACTATAACAGATTTTCTTTAAACTAAAAAACCAAGATATGAACGTAACAAACTGGCTTTAAAAGAGTACACAAGCATATAGTTGTAGACAGTGAATAATAATATTCAACAATTCAAAGCTATTACTTTCATTCAAATTATCTTTTACGCCTTGTTTTACAGCAGTTCCAGGTGGCTGAATAATTCCCCACAAAGAATTCATTGAATCAAAGAACTGTAGTCCTTTTATGATGGAATATTGCACATTTCAGCTGAAATGCAGTACTACTCAAAAACAAAGTTATAGATGAAGATTGAAGATAGAATAATAATAATATTAAAAAAAATTGTCAATGTTGATTTTTGCATCAACATAATTATTTTTTGCACCTAGAGAAGAAATGATTTAATTGTTGCAACAATAATTCATCTTCTTTTAAAGTATAACAACAGACTATTTCTGGAACATTGTCTACGCAAACGGACTTTCTTTTTTAGGTCGACAAAAACTTGCGTGTCTAGAATAAGAATTCCAGTAGAATTGTAATCAGCACATTTTGAGTAGTTTTCATTTTTTTTTCCACAGTAAAAAAAATATTCAGAATGTGCAATTTTTATATTTTTTTTATTTATTTTTTTATTTTTTTTTTTTTTTGCGGGAGTGTATTTGTAAAAATTAGGTAGCTAATTTAGGTCATTTTTTAAAACCGGTTTTGTTTCAAATAAAATTAAAATAGTACACATAACCAAACCTTACAGCCCCCCCCCCCCGCAAAAAAAAACCCCCAACAATCTCAGCACTCCCCCAACATTAAAAAAATTACAAACACTTTTTTCTCGAAGTTTAATTAATTTATGGATTCAATTTTGCAAAACAGTGCTACTGTTTATTTTTTAATTTAGCTATATAAGGTTTTAAATCGAATAATCAGCAAATTGGAAAAAAACAAAAAAAAAGTTAACTATTAAAAAAATAATCGTGGAGTTGAATTTAAACAAAAATCAAAATAGAAAAAATAAGCAACGTCTATCCTCATTTTATTTTCAATAATGCTTGGAGCAGGTGATAGACAAGGAAGCGGAAAGTAGGAATTTTTTTGTTACATGTTGAAATTTAATTAATGCCATAAGAAGTTGCTATTTTTTTTTTCAAGCCTGAAACATGATTGGGCTCGGGAAACTAACAAAAAAGTAAAAAAAAAAATAAAATGAATATCAGTTGTTGATATCACTTTGCTTCCATCTAGAGAAGCTTCTTATGAGGAAGAAGTGTTGACGAAGAAAAGGTTATAAATACTTATCTTAAAGCAATCACTAAATTAGTCAAAAAAAAAAAAAGTTATGGTGACCCCCCCCCCATTACCGGCGTTATTTGTTTCAACCAGCAATGCTAACGTTGATACTGTTATTTTTCTGTTGACTGCAGCTACTTCTACTTTACTTGTTTGTTACACATACGCAACTTGCAATTTGATTTTTAGAGAGAGATAACAATAACATTCTTGTCTCCATCAGCACAATAAAAAATAATCGTGTCACCAACTAAATTAACTGTAGTAATAAAAAATAAACTTTTTTTTCCCCCCATAAAAGTTTTACAAGTAGCATGTTTATACCAGGTCGGCTACTATTCGTTTTTAAAACTGACCTGCTCGTAGTCTTGTCATATACTGAGAAAAGTAAAGTTAAAATGGCAAACAAAAACAAAATGGATACTAAAATTGAGGGAGATTTGTTTATCATTTGAATGGAAAATAAAAATCTATTTTCTCGTGATATTGGGAGAGAGAGACCTTGCTAAAAAATTCAAATCGTATTATCTTCTTAATCTTCTTGAAAAGTGAAAATATAGCTTTTCCAAGACCCATACCAAAAAGATGAGTGTGAGACTGTTTAACTGTTAAACACTCAAAACAGTCTCACACTCATCTTTTTTTCATCTCTTTTTAAAAAGACAATACTAAGTATCTTCTTACTCTTATCAATATTCAATCAATTGTAACAATAAGTCCTTGTTTCATCATTCTATGCTTTATTTAAAGAATACTGAAAGAATATTATTAAAGTCTCTAGTTCGTGCAAAAATATCTTTTTGGAACTTAAAAATATCGACTAAAAAGTTGAGTAAAAAAAGGCATTTATTTTTAGTTGAAATTGTGCAGTCATCTTTAAATTGATTGTTTGCTTGTTTTGTCTTGTTATTTATTTTCACAAATGACAGTTGAAAAAATAAAAACAAAATTTTCTGTCATCATTAAAAATTGTTATAAACTTTAAGTACCACTATGGTAGTGTCATTAGGTTGGTGCACCTAATACTTGCGGAAAATTAACTTTCTCTTGGTATGTTGAAACTTGAAACTCTAAACATTTATTGTTGGATTATTAGGATTGTGCTGGCATTGGGGATGTATGTAGTAAGTAAAATAATTCTATATAGTGTTAATTCTTAAGTCTTCATCATTAAAAGAAGACTATATTGATAGATACAAGGTTTGGCAGGAACTAAGAGAGGAGTCGATTTCCATCCAAATCAGATATAACCGGCAATACAACTAAAACGTTGTTTATACAGTCTGTGTAAGTTTTTTATATATTCCGTGCTAATAGGAATATATACTTGAAAAACAAGGTGGATAAAATAAGTAAAGGTTTATTGTAAAAATCCAGTACAATATAAGAATAAAGGTAACAGTTATGCACAAGGTCGTTCCAAGTCAATCCAGTAGTGAGTGCTACTATTGGAAGGTTGGTAGTTCTCGCGTAAATCAGAGTCGTACTCAACAGATCCCAGCTATTAGGTTGGTGCAAAAATAATGACGTAATAATGTCGTTTTTTGACGTTAAAAAATACGTCAAAAAACGACATTATTACGTCATTATTTTTGCACCAACCTCCCCATGGAGTAAGATGTGGCACAAGGCCGAATTTAATGTGGGGCAATCCGGGCCCATAGGCTCGGACAAAAATTCCCCATAACTAGGTTCGGGTCTGTCTACCTCCCTGGACAAGACTCTGCCCTTCGGCATAGCCTTGTCCGGGTTCCTCTCTGCCCAAACACGAAGAGTTTGACAATACAGCTGAAAAGATTTCAGCTAGAATATTTGCCAACCGCCCCATGCAGTTGGATGTGGCACAAGGCCGAATTTAATGTGGGGTATCTGAGCCCGTAGGCTCGGATAAAAATTCCCCATGTAAAAAAAAACGGGTCATGTTGGTCTACTACTCCAGACGAGACTCTGCCCTTCGGCATAGCCTCATCTGGGTTCCTCTCTGCCTGAAGGCAGAGTTCAATCGTATAGCTGAAAAGATTTCAGCTAGAATATTTAGCCCCCCACGAGGGTTACATGTGGCACAAGGCCGGGTTTAACATGGGTTCTCCGAGCCCGTAGACTCGGCCAAAAATATTCCCTTTGAAACCCGTATAAACGGGTTCAGGGTCAGTCAACCTCTCTGAATGAGACTCTGCCCTTCGGCGGAGCCTCGTCTGGGTTCCTCTCTGCCCAAAGGCAGAGAGTTCGATTGTGTAGCCGAAAAAGATTTCAGCTAGAGTCTGTAGTCTGTTGACTTACAGATACTTATAGTTAGTTACTACATATAATAGTGTAGTCACTCATGGGGATGACAGGTTATTCCATTACATCAGTTTTTAAGTGGCCTGTAGAATGTGACCTATAAAGATTTGACTGTGAATTTCAATTTTACCATTTGAATATTTTGTTGCTGTTTTATGCCAGTACAAGAAAGAAATTAATTCAGTGCAGCAAAATAAACTATTGTTTTGGTAACTTTGTATTGTTTTAAATGGTTTCAATTTAATCTTTTTTCACAACACATGCCTATGATAAACTTAGTAAATTACTTATTATTACCATTGCTCATACAAAATGCTCTCATTTGTTATATATACACGTGTGTGTGTAAAAATTTCAGATAGAGTATGTGTGTAAAGTCTTACAGAGGACAAAATGTGTTTGCTAAGATAAGTTTTCCTTTTGTATTTATTCACATATATATGTGACTAGCTGTATAACCAGTCTTCAACCAGGTCTTTCATTACTGGGAACTTTTGCCATTCATTTGGAGCATTTTAAGTTTAAAGTCAGCCCATCCGAAAATCAATATAAGTAACAACAATTGGATGCAACTGAGACACATCCCCAAATGGGGGTGGGGGATGTAACAATTTGAATGGGAGGGTGGCCCTGAAAAGGGACATTTTTTGCGTTCTCAATCTTGTTTCAGCCTCATGTGCAGAAGCAATTGAAGAAGTGTTTCTCCTCAGCCGTTGAATCCTTTGATCATCATTTTCAGCCTCATGTGCAGAAGTGTTCAGATATGCTCTTCTGGAAAATCAATGGCTGCATTGATCTTGGGACTCGGTGGCTCTGATTGAAGAGGCATTTAAAACAGATGAACTGAATGTTCTAAAGACGATTTGTTATCTCTTGTTTGCATGGCAGACCTGGTGGCAGCGGTTTTGTTACCTTGGCAAATTCTTTTCTTTGGTGGCATGTCTTAGGCAAGTATGAATTGTCAAATGGAATACATGGGCAAATACCAGAAGAGAACGCTGTAAACCTACAGGGATCACTAAGCTTGAATAACTTTAGAAAATGGTGAAAAAATAAATGTTAAGTAATAAAAAAAGCAAGCTTACTTATTACTATGGTGAATGCAATGCAAAAATTGTCAGGATAATAAAAATAATTAAATTGGGAATGGCTATAAATGACAAAGCAACACCTTAAATCTGTAGTAGTAGGCTTTATGCAATGAAAAAGGTAACCTCACTTGAGAGAGATTGAAATTGTGGCTAAGAGAAGGGAAACATGTAAGTAGGGCTGGATGTATAGAAGTGGAATTGTGGAATTAAGCAGGTAGCAATGAGCTTAGGACTGTGTGTAGACAATCAATATGACACAGCGACATTGGATGTGTAAAGGGGATTCATGCAGGCAATGGGCAGCTCGAACAGGTGTTGCGTTCTGAAGGTCATGCATATGCATGTGCATCATCACATGACAGAGTGCATGTTGCAGAGCTACATGTACAGGTGTTGCTGCATGCGCTAATTATCAAAGTCAACAGCAACTGATGTGCAATATGTGGAGGTGTGAATCATGCCCACGCACCATGAGTTAGGGTTGGAAGGTTATGTGCAAAAAAGTAAATTTAAATTTTTCCTTTGATTTTTTTGCAAAGTGTAAAATATCAGTCTTTTTGAATTTTTTTTTGTTTTGTTTTTCACCTTCATGGTGAATTTTTTCCAGCCAATTTGGACTCAAAATTTTTGGAAGTCTCTTATATATATATATATATATATATATATATATATAAACTTTAAAAAAATTTGATGCTTTTAAGTATGTTAGTTTGGTATCTGATGCTTCAATGATGACAAAGTGATCAAATTTCAAATCTAAATTGTTTGTCTATCAAAAATACTACATTTATTAGGAAATATATTCTGTTTTGAATAAATAAAGAATGAATCATAAAAATGACTATCAGGGATTGCTGCCAGGCAGAAAGGGAAATTGGCCCATACAACACAGATATGCCCGTTTCAGTTTCTTTTAAATTGTGTGTCTGTGCGTGTATGTATGTATGTATGTATATATGCATATTTTAATTTAATGACAGGCCTAAAAGTTTTGAAAATTTAAAAAAACCTTTGAAAGATCAAAATTTTTTAAAATGTCTAATAACATCCTATCTTTTTCTTTTTTCGTGCATTTTTTCTATCCAGCTTTATTATTTTATTTCTCAGTCCAGAATATATGGTGTTCACACTGAGTGGGAGCGGAATGTATTATTCAAAAGTCTTAACGTAAATTGTGTGCGTATGTGCATTCATTAAATTGCACAAGCACATATAAGTCACTCACGCATAGCACCGACATACGCATATACAATATTACATCCATACAAAGTCATAGAGAATTAATTTCAGAATTCAAAAAGTTACTTCCCTTGGATTTTTTTTCTTTTTGTGGAAAAGTAAATTTTCCATTTTTTTTTTTTTTTTTTTTTTTTTTTTTGTTCAATATATTCAAGAACTATCAGTAAATTTTTATAAAATTGTACTTGTAGATATAGATTCTTTTTTATTCCTTTTGGTAAAGTGAATTAAAATCACATATCAAAATGATTTTCAGATATGTTTATAATGATAATTCAAATTACAATAATTATATCTAGTTGAATTACTCACACCTTGCTGTGTGTCACATTTTTGTAAGAAAATGATAATTGGTTTTAAATCATTGTTATAATTTGTGGGGAAAAATGATGCATTTCAATATTACTCAATGATCTTGTGGATGTGACCTCCATCTTCTGGCTTTCTCGTTCTATATGTTGGATAGGAGTCATTCCCTTGTTCAAATTTAATTTAAATCAAATTTTCAGTGAGGCATTTCTGCAAAAACAGCTTGATCTGACCCCTTTGATGTGTATTTGATGCAGTATTTGATTGAATGAATTAATGAATAGATTTTAACATTGATATGACAGTTATATTGATCAAAATGAAATATTCTTATCCAAGTACCCTGAATAATGTCATTATAGAATATATATGGTTAGGGGGCCTGTCTAGTTCAGTAACAAACAGGCAGACAACTTATCTATATATATAAACTGTCCATAGTAATTAAAGTTAAACTTATCACTATTAAATCCATAACAAACCAAGTGTTTCTAACTACTTAACTCTGAAAGGCTAACAGCTGATGCATTTATATATTGAGCATACAATATGGTGAAATCAAATAATATCAGCAGTTTAAAAAAATAGTGTTTGGTCTTTTCAGATCATGTGATTTGTCATTTTTGAACTTGTAACTGAATTGATTTACTTTGATAATGTTAATTCAGCTGATTCTTATACTAGACTTGTTTTTATATATATTTTAATCAATTTTCTGTATTTTTATATGCTTGCATGCTGTAATTTGTAATTCATTACTGTTACCAATGCATTTGAGATTTAGATTTTTCAGCCTTCATTTTTTTTTTATTATTAAATTGCTTATTTGTATTTTTCAGATGAGTTGATTTATCTTTCCAACAAAAGATGATCACACAAACATCGTGCTGACATCAAAGATACTGAAAAATATTTCCAGCTATGTGAAGAAAAAAATAAAGCATCAAGGAAATCTTTTTTTCTTTAATATATATTCTTCAAGGAGACAATAGAACTGCATAGAAATGATTTATTTCATTGTGATTGATGATCTGTTATATTTGATATGCTTTATAAATTTTATCATCTAATACTACTTCCATGGATACTTATTTTTTTTTTTTTATGAAATCTAATAACAAGTCTTGTACACTGTGCATTGAAGATTTGCTTCAAAATCTCCATTCCCATACTCTTTACCAGGAGCACTTTCTGTATATAATAGGGGAAATTATAAATTTCTGAAGATGCTTGGTTCATTGTTGATTCCAGTTTTGAATTATTCATAAAAGTAAAATTAATTTGAATTACAGAACATGGATCAGAGTTCTTCAAATAACAATTGTGAAGAAAAAGGTTGCAATAAAAGAGATTTCACCTGTGATCTTTATGATTTTTCTCTGTCTGAGAACCATGCTCCAGAACAGTTGAAAAACCATGGACATCTAAACATCCGGTCAGGTATCTCTGCTGCAGATCAGCAATTGTCCATGAAAAACACAACCCAATGCCATAAATCTAATATGCACTGTACCTCTAATAAACCATTTAAATGCAATCTTTGTAGTGTAACGTTTTCCCGAAGTTCAAGCCTAAAGATGCACCACAGAGTACACTCAGGTGAAAAACCATACAGCTGCACCATATGTGGAGTGGCTTTCTCTCGTGCCTCAACTCTGAAAGTCCATACTCGTGTTCACACAGGTGAGCGTCCTTACTCATGTGGTATGTGTGGTGTAACATTTTCTCGGAGTTCCAGTTTGCGGGCTCATGAACGAATCCATTCTGGGGATAAACCTTACAGTTGTGGGCTTTGTGGAGTAATGTTTTCAAGGAGCTCCAGTCTAAAGGTTCATGCTCGTGTGCACACTGGAGAAAAACCTTTTATCTGTGTTGAATGTGGAATTACATTTTCACGGAGGTATAGCCTCAAAGTGCATACTCGTGTGCATTCTGGTGAGAAACCTTTTGTGTGTTCATTTTGTAATGCAGCCTTTACACGCAGTTCAAGTTTAAAGACTCATCAAAGATCTTCCCATCCAAGTGAAATGGTTGTCAGTGACCAAGAAAGTGTGATGAATAAAAAAAAACCGTATAAATGTCCTATTTGTCAAACAGCTTTCACACAACACCAGCATTTAGAAAGGCATCATCAAAAGATACATGCCCAAGAAAAGCCATTTAAATGTGACTTGTGTGATGCTGCTTTCTATAATGGTGCTCATCTTGAAAAACACTGGAGTGTCCATACAGATTCCTATCCATCATTGATGGCCGATTCTGTTAGCAGTTGTCCACCTTCTTCCTCATCATTGAGATTTCCCTGTGACTGTTGTTGTGAGGCATTCCTACTTGAATCTGACTTAAATTCTCACAAAGTAATCCACCATTTGCTCACATTGAGCATGGTTAAAAAGTACAGCAAAACCACTGTTGACATGTCAACTGCTAAGGTAGATTCTGTCAAAATCTGATGCCCAATAAACTTTAATTTTTTTTTTAAAGCTAAGAATCTAAATCTTCTTTTGAAAATGGACAAACAGGATTGATATTTACTTGCTGTTATGTTTTCTCCTTTTTTAGAGGAAACTGCCATATATATATATATATATATAAAATTGTGCACTGTATTTTCAGTCTTGGAACCAACTCTCAAGTTTACCATCCATGCACATTGTTATCTTCATTTTTATTCAATTAACCATGTTGTGCAAATTCCATTTATCTCTCTTTGACCAAAAACAATATAAAAGTGAACAAATGTTTCACCAATTTGAGTATATTGATATTTTTTCTTCAGATATTATAGATGCATAAATTATAGCATAAATTTCCACCTGGTAAATATCAGGTCATTCTTCTAGATATATCTGCCATATATGGATAGTGCTTTATGTTTACTTTCTTGAAATAATCTTAGAGTAATAGTTCTGTGTATAAAGATAAATCTATAATGGCTTCTATGGTATCAATATTTAGCTTTTTCTCAATTCCACTGGTAAATTGGTAAGTGACAGTAATTTAATAATAGTTTTAGCTAGCCATCTCTAGCCTCTTTGGATATCTATACTTCTGATGGAACCAATTATTATTTAATTCATTCTTTTAGGTAAGTAATTTATGCCTTAGATATGAAGTGAGCTGTTATTTTAGCTTTTAGAAAAGATAAGAAGAAACTGATTCACATGTATTTTGTAGATGTAAATGCATATTATCACAAGTCTTTTTAAAAATATAAAATTTTAAGGAGTGATAACTACATAGACATTGCTGGTGAATAAATACATCATTGATAATGGAAACACTTAATTTAATACTAGTATTGTTATTACAATTGATAATGTACAATATATTGTTATTGCATTAATAGAACTGTTATTGTTACCAGAAATTGTTGTTTCCTTACAAAGGAGCCAGTGAAAGTGGATTTAATGCAGTTTGCTCCTATTTAATCCTATAATTGAAAACTTTAATAATATGGGATGAATGACAACCTTCATAATTAGCTTTTTGCAAACAAGACAAGAAAATTGCTTTTTATGTATTTAAATTAAACAAGTTTAAAAGAAAATGATTTATTTTCTAAAAAGTAATCATGGCCAAACATGTGAATTAAGAAAAACATAAAATTATTTTTATTTTCCCCTTCATATCATGACATGACATGTAGGTTACAGAAATATGTTAGTGGATCAAATCTATCTGATCATAATAGTTTACCTACTTCTAACACAAAATCTTACTTTATCTGGTATTGGTTCCTTAGCAAAAAGATTCTCTAAATCCAAGGGTAGTGACATTTTTCAAGTACCAGTTAAAAATAAATCATCATTAAATCATCAGTAAAGTAAATTTAATGTTATCTTGGTCAAAGTTGAAGTGTTTTAAGATTCAAGATTCAATTATCTCCCTTAGGCTTGTTGTAACTTGTTTTCCATGACAGATTCAGGTAAAGTTAATTTTATTTGAATTGTACAAGGAAACAAGTGTAAATTTTGTTATAAAGTTTTCAGTTGTAAATTTCTGACTTTCATAAAGTTGAATTTGGATTGTAAATTATGTTAATCAGAAGGTTGTGATTGTAAAGTTTGTATTTGAATTAATGCACAATCTAAACAAAATTAATTTTATTATTATTTTTTTTTTTCATCACTTCTGAAATTTTATAATATTTAGCATTTCATTGTTCTTATAGTAATATGTTATAAAATAACTTCATATAAAGAGAAGAAATTTGCTTGGGCATTTTAGATCTGAATGAATTTAAACTTTTACCTTTATAGATTCATTGAAGCTTGAAAGCATTTAAAGAGTATATTTTCAAATATCATAAAAATGCTAAAAAATTTTCATTTGCAAATATATTGTTGGAATTAGTACTGTAAACAACTTTTTAAGCCCATGTTTTTATCTTTCATTATATTGTTATATACTTTAAGTTTTTTTATAAATGATTTTTAAAAATAGTTATGTTAAAATATTATTTTTTATGCTGAATTTCATGCAAGTGTTCTTAAAAATAAGTAGCAATACAAACACACTGATTTTTCTATAGTAGATAAAATGCCCTTAGGTTTTAAGCTCTTATGAGTTTAAATTTAGGACTGAGAAAATGTTAATTGACCAATGATTGAATAGAAAAAAAAAAATATTTTTTTTATTATTTTCAGCATTTTATGGATATTTTCTTCCATGCTCCTGATATCAGAAGTTGGACTACAACAGATTACAATGTTTTTTTTTTTTTTGTTTTAACAATAATTACATTATGTTCATTGTATTTTGAGAATGTGCAAATGATAATCCTATATGAAACTTATTTGGAATGTCATTTTATAATTTTGTGTTAGAGAAATAATATTTTAGATAATCCTACAAAAATCCTATTTTGCTTTTCATAATTATGTCATGCCAGATAAAAATAATTCTCTTTAAATGTTTCTTAAGATGTAAATTTTAATCCTTGTAACCCTGAACGATTGTTGGGTGGGGTACCTCCAGAATATGTCCTTTTGGGAGCGCAATAAAGCATCTGTATCATCAATGGTCAAAGTTCACGTCCATGTAGAGTTAGATTTTAGTTTTGTAGCAATTAACAATCAAACTCATGGCTGTGTGAATTATGAATATAAATGGCAATATCAGGGACTGAAATCAAGACAAGACAGAATTCTGTCCACTGTTAATGTTTTTTTTTTTTTTTTTTTTTTTTTTTTTTTAAATATTAATTTTGTGCATGTGCTGTAATCATGTGCGGTCATGATTTAATTTGGAGTTCATTTTAATGACCTTTTGAAATCCATAAATTGAATAAGTTACACTTCATCACAATGTAACTTTTTACTTCTTTGAAAGCTTGATTTTAAAGCTGAAACAAAGTCAGACTTTATTGCCAAAATATAATTTTGAATTTCTTATTTAGCTCTTATATTTTTTCTCTCTCTGCAGAATCAGATGTGGGGTCATGATTATTATTATTTCATGCCGCATATCATTGGTCATTTTTTTTACTTGTGATACTAGAGATAACTCTCAACTTAGTGATGGCTTCTGTCAGTCATTCATCTCTTGTTGATTGTATAACCCTTAATCTGTAATGATCTGATTGTTTTATTCAGTAATCAATAAAAAGCTTCTTCAAAGATTTTATTTTAATGTCACAATTATATCTGCACCTTGTTACAACTATTTATTTTTCTTTCATATTGGCACATTATATGACCTTTTTTATCTATTAATGTCTCTTCTGTTATTTTGAACTCTTCATAACATCTATGATGCAAGTGTGATTGGTCACATGATCCTTTTGGTACTCAGTTATAATTAGTTGTTACTCAAAAACTTAACCTATTAACAATAAGCCACAGAACACTTATGTGCATTTGTCTTATAACTTATTTGTTACTCATCTGTGACTTGAGACTTAAATCTATTGTTATTCACCTTGGAGACATTGCACGATTATACTCTTTAACAAATTATATGTCTACTATTCTCTATTACCATTTTACAACCGGTTAAAATGACCATTTTACATTTTGGCTATGATTAGTGATATGTTCTGCTGTGACAAGTTATGTGACCCCCTATATTTCATATTACTGAAGTGCTGTTCACTTGAGTCTTTTGTTTGTTCAATTTGACACACATTGCATAACCGTTTTGTTATATAATACAGCTGAACTGTATTGTGGCTGACTTGACACATTATTTTGAAGTCAATCGTCATATAATTGTTACTCTGCTACTAATTGCTCACTTGTATTGTTCTGTTATTCTACTATGCTGCATTGTTATTGCAAGTCACATGACTGCACTGTTAATCCATGATCACACTGCTATTCTGCTGCATCATGATATGCCTTTCTCTGTTGCTGATTTTACATCTTGGTATTGAAATCTTAATGTTACCTATTTCTCTTTTTTTTTCTGTTGAATTTTAACTTTTTCTTATTGAAAGCCAATCATTGAAAAACATTAATGCCAATTTAAACAAGAAAAACAGAACGAAACCACTTCTTTTGCACATGTTAAAGGATGAGATTAAACCCAACTATAACGCGTTGTTTCACTGTTTATGAACACAAGGTTCTTGATTTTTTTTTTTTTTTTTTTTATTTCAATCCTATTCAATTTACTAGGGTTTGGAATGTGAAATATTTTTGAAAAATAAAATTCATTCTGTAATACACTCAGATTTTTTTGTCTTTTTTTTTTTCTATTGCTCTCACTTTTAATATTTTATAAACAAGAAAATTTTCAGATTGTCTCTTCATGTTGACTTTACTGTGAAATGTCAAATATTTCTGTTGACCAAATGTTTTATGTAATGTGTTAGAAAATCTTTTAAAGAGTGTTATAAAAATTTTGTTTCTCCATTATAGTAAATATTTGAGTGTAAACTTTTTAAATATTTATTACAAATTGATTAAATTGTTATTTTATTGTTTTTATTTGAACATTTATCAGTTTCAGAACTGAGGTTGGATTTTTTTTTTAAATATGACTTTTAGAGAATATTCAAATATGCTTCTTTTCCTCTTAGTTTAAAATCAATTGTCCATCCAAGTGAATTTTTTATTGAAAAATTGAAATTAACAGATTTTCCAATTTCCTGCTGACATTTTTCTGTTCTTTATATATACCTTTCTTTAATTTGAATCAAAAGAGAAAAAAATATTCCAAATTAATGATCTGGAAAATTATTTTAATCTGAAGAACAAAAAATGAATGATTCTTGATCCTGTTGTTGAAAACTTTCTTGGACATAAGTTTTTAGAACTGCACCCATTGACAAGACCCAGATAGCAATCAGTTTGTTTTACATCGGTGTGTATCTCAATAGTTTTGTTTTCATATGTAGTGACTGTGCTTCGGCTTAAAGAGTCCATAGTGTCACTTTAAAAGGTTGGAAACTATTGTGACTCAGTTGAAGATATGACAAAAGTACGATGCATTCGTTAATTGATTATAATTAATATTCTTGAATCTGTTAGGTGCTTTTGAATTACAAACTTTTTTATGAAATAGCAAGATCACAAATTTTCTTTATTTATTTGTTTATAAACAAATCCATATTAATCAAGCTGGACGGCAAAGAAAATGACATCAATGGATGATTTAATTCAAATGTTAATATGTACATTGAAACCATACGCTTCTGCTACTCACACATTGGAGCACGTGTTTTGGCTTGTTCAAAGTGTTGTCAGATTGATAAAGTTGTCTGTAAGAATGTTGGCGTGGGTAAATAGGAAAATAGCCATGCGAAACATCAATAGAAAGATTATTTTCTAGAGAAAAAACAGAATGAAGGAAAAAGTATAAACAAGGAAAGAAAGAGAAAAATGAAAGATCTTACAACTGTTTAGATTCATCATTGACTTCAGTGTGTGTGTGTATGCATGCATGAATGTAAGGATGTATATTGTAATAACTCAATATTGTAACTATTACCATCCAAATAAGAGGATGTGTGCTCTTGTTTTGAATAATGCTTGCATGTACACATGCATATCTTAATACTTCTGAAGTGTTTGTTAATCAATTCTGTCGACAAAATGTGCAATGTGGCCAGTTTATAATTAGTTACTTGATTAAGATCATTATGATAAAACAAGAATATTCTCTTAACTTCTGGTATAAAAAGAATATTTAAGAACTAAACTGGTCATTGTCATTATTCTTGTAGTAGATTTCATCATATTGACTATAAACATTACAGTCTATTATTATAGTGTTAGTATTAGAATATTGATTATTCATAAAATGTCACAAACTTTTGTGCATAAGACACAGGATTTACAAATTACCATGGTCATCAAAATGATGTTTTCATTAACTTTTTACTGAAAAATAAATTATTAACATCATTTATTTATTTATTTATTTTTTTGGCCCATGAGTTTGTGAGTGTTTTGAAGCATATATCTTCTGGTGATTCTAATTCTTTTGAAAGTTTTCAAGTGTTGGTGGTTGGATTTCACCTTGCATTTAAAGCATCATAATTGACAGCTGATGACCATCCAGTTAGCTTTATTTCACCACCCTTAAACCTTATGTTTGGGGACATTATTGCCAGGTATTGTTTCATTTTCTTTCACTTCCTGAATTCTGAGAGTAACTTTAGGGATTTGAGGGCACAATTTACAATATGACACTAGGAAAGCCATAGGATTCAAGATGGTGGCTATTTATCAACTGATTATCAGAGACCCACTTTAAAATAATCACCCAAGGTTTTCAGAATCCTGTTACTTTAGTCTAATTTAATTTTCTGCTGATGTATCTTTTCATCATTAAGTCTTATTTTGTGAAATGTTTGTATAAAAGGATGTATGGCTGATATGGAAAATGTTTATAGATTTGATAAAAGTTATTACCAAAGTACTTCTAATGGACTTTGTTATATACCGTACATATGAACACTAATGGGTATGTCGCAATCTTCATAAATACTTTGGACACTATTGTAAGTGGGGGTAATATGCTGTGTAAGTAGTCCGCCACTAACAGCAGTTTACCTACTTATTCTCCTGGCAAGTATTGTATTTTGTTGATGTTAAAAAGATTACCATTTCATTTCCAACTTCCATTTTGGTTATTCCTCATTCAGTAACCCTTTCTAGGTTACAACAGACTTTTTAAAAAAAATGTTGCTAAACATGTTTTAAATAATTTAAATGTCTGAAAATTTTTCTTTTATGTGAAAGAAAGTTATTCTTTAAAAATTAAAATGTATTTCATACCTTTAAATAAAGATTGTAGACATTTTTAAAACAAAAAAGTACAAGCAAAACTCCTTTCCACTTAGATTGATTTGCAAATTCATTAATTAGATTTTCTTCAATATGATCTTCCAACACTGCTCCTGCTTTAAAAAATTCCAGCCAAAAATCAATTGAAATATTGACATCTGCAAATTTAAGAAACTTTGAAGAATAAAAGCTTATGAATATCTAAATTTTATGAAACTGAATAAACAATTTTGAATTTCTTTCACTCTGAAAAGGAATAAGAACAGAAAAAGAATAAAAAATTGAAACACATTTAAGTGATATTATTACTCAGCAAAATTATCAAAAAATAATTTTACTAACTACTGATGTCAAAATATTTCACTTCACCAAACGAGGTCTTTTTTTAAAAATAATTTTCGTCTGCATAAACACCACGAAATAATGATAGGTGTTGTTTTCTTTTGAAAGTAAACTTTGAAGTGGAAGTGCATTTAGTCATGGGACATAACTCAGAATTTTATTTGTGATTTTCATTTTTGAACATTTGGAGAATATAATTTCCAACAGTTGCGAAATTAAAAGATAAATAAAAATATTTAAAAAAATTTTCACACTCGAAAATGGCTTAAAACATTACATTTTTAGATTCTTCGAACATACCTTTATTTTATATCAACTTTAATAGCAGTGAACAAGAAAAAAAAAAAAAAAAATCGTACTGTAATAAAAAAAGTAAAAGATATCAATTTTTCACAAACATGCATCAAATTTTTTTTCCGTGGAACTGGAAATTAGATATGCAGTATATTTTATTAAAATTAGCTAACAACAACTCACCACGCACTCAAAAATAAGTTTTCTTGAATTCTAAGTTTCGCACCATATTTTCGATGTTTTCACGATCGATATTTTTTTTTTATATAATCAGCAAGGTGATAAAAGCTCTTAAGAGGTCAGGCCAGGGGTTCTTTTATGTGCCATGTTCCTTCAGGACATAGGCGATTATGGTCCTCCACTCCCTCCTGTCTCTTGTAGCTCTTAATAATTTTTGTCTTTTTGTTATTTCTCCTAAACCTGTTTCGTCATCCGTTTGCTCAAGCCCATCAACTATGTTACGCACTGCTTTCCTTTGTCCCTCTTTCCCTCTATTTTTCCCGCGAGGATCAGACTTCCAAGACCCCTCCTCATTACGTGCTCCATAAATTTAAACTGCCTCTTACTGATGTTAAGTATAAGTTTCCTTTTCGTTTCCATTCTCTCCAAAACCTCGTCGTTACTCATAAGTTCGGTTCATGGTATCCTCAGCATCTTTCTGTAGAACCACATTTATGCTGCCTCAAGTTATATCTTCTTCATCTTTATATGGGATCTTCTTCATTCTTCATATGGCAGCGAATTATGGATAATTTACTTAAGGAAACTGTCCAGCATTCGCTGCCATACAGGAAGACAGATACCATATAACAGTTCAGTACTCTTTTCTTTGTTTTTAACGAAATTTTTCTGTCTCTTAATACTCTGCTTAGTTTTTGGAGGGCATCTTTGGCCATCCCAATACGTCTTCGAATCTCATTGTTGCACTTTCCGTCCACTGTTAGAACACTTCCCAGATATTTAAATTTCAGTACTTGCTTGATTTTAGTATCCTCAAACTGTAGTTCGCATTTTGGGATCATCCTTTTGCTGATAATCATGCATGCATTCTGTCTTGTAGTTTATGCTTAGTCCTTTCTTCTTGCTTTCCTTCAATACCTTCTGTAGGAAGTTTTGTATTAGGTTGGTGGAAAAATAATGTCGTTTTCTCACATATGTTACTATGTGAGAAAACGACATTATTTTTGCACCAACCTAATAGTTTCCTTTCTGTATCTGCTATCAGCACTGTGTCATCTGCATATCTTACATTGTTAAGATTGTGGCCGCCAATAATGAATCCTGGTAGGAATGCTAGTTCACTCAGAATTGCCTCGATGTATAGGTTGATTAAATCTGGTGAGAAGACACTACATCTTTGTCTTACACACCTTTCTTTTTTTGTATATCTGCTGAACTCATTTTCTGTCCGTATGCAGGCGGTCTACTACAGAAAATGAACGAAATTTTCATTTTCTGTAGTAGACCGCGAGGACAATAAAAGAACTGGATTCAAGGAAACAGTAGACGATTATTGACGTTGTGTTTACATTTTTTAAGATTATAGTTGATAGGAAAGCAAGAAGTCAGAGGAGATTTCTACAAGCAAAAGAAACGATCAGCATAGAACTCACGGTTACATCTAGCAATTTCAACAGTGAAATTATGAGATCTAGCTGCAAATCTAGTACTGCGTTTAAATTCGTGAAGTGGAGGTACCAAAGAGGAAAACTCATCAGAACAATTGCCATGAAAATATTTATAAGAAAGGCATGGGAAAGCTACTTTGAAAAGAGAATGAAGCCGAGATGCCAGGTGAGGACCGATAATGTTGCAGATTCTTCTTTGAATTCTTTCAATAAACTAGATATATAACAGAAGTGCTAGGCCAGATGTGGCAGCAATATCCGATATTAACTTTTTTCAATGATATAAAACCTTAGGGGATTTAGGTTTATAAACCAAAAGACGCGCAATGACACTGAGAACGGTTGCAAGAATAGAAGATTGAAGACATTTCATCACTCCCAGATTCCTTTGTGAGACTGGCGACCATGTTGTAATGGGTAGTGGGCCAACCTTTTGAAGCCCACCTTCTCTATCACGTTCTCCCTCTCGCTTCCCACAATAAATGATACTATTATTACAGAGGCTCATGATTCAAATATCCTTTTTCTGATTGATTCAAAAATATTCATCACAGATGAGGGAAAATTTTTTTTACATTTCTTTTTATTTACTTTATTTATAAAGGATAAGAAGAAGGATATTTGAATCCTGAGCCAGTTTTAAAAGTAGTTAATTGAGCTGGTCGGTACAATATAAAGGAAGCTGTCAGCTATTCCACTATTCCTCACGATTCTGTTCGTGTTTGCGTAGTTAGGAGAGATGTGATCTGCAGAGTCGTGAGTTGAGAAAAAGGTCGCTCGTCTCTGAGATAACCCGTAACTTCGGGATAATACACAAAAACTTAAAACAGATAATTTTGAACGAGTTTATTGAAACAAACAGGCAATCAGACCAAATATCAATTCGCTATCTTGAATTATAATTCTACAAGGCAATAAATAATTCTGAAAGTTTTCCACAGATGACAGTTATTAAGCAATTTTGAAATTTGACCAATTATTAAGGACATATTGAGGACGTATGAAATGAAAGATCAATTTTATGTATTTCCACCCCACTAACTTATTATTCTATCATTAAAATAGATTTATTTTAATGATAAGCACTTAAAAACTGTTTTGTTATAAAATTCACCCACTAAAAAGTTACTTCAGGGCCCCTATAGAATGAAGCCTTTTGCCGCCAATTATAGTAGATGACTCAACCTAAATAGACTAGTGGTGCAAAAGGTATTAGGATCTAGAAGAGAGGACCTTGTGAAATTGGAAGATAATGATAAGGTAGCTATAGCGAAAGCTGAACTGCCCTCCCTGTTTAACGAGAAGGGCCAAGCTCAAGTAATTAGAGGTAGAATAAATAATATTTTCGGAGAATTTCATCAGTGGCGCACACAGAATAATACATGCAGGCGGATAGAAAAATTAAAGTGGGGTAGTGACAGATAATGATGAAATGTTCTGGGGTACTGTAATTTCTGTGACATAATTCTTTTAAATAAACTGAAAAGGAAGCCCTTTAACATAGAAATTATTATTGTATATGCATCGATAGCACAGAGCACGGAGAAGATATTGATAACTTTTATAGTTCACTGGAAAACCCCAAGGTTCAATGTAAATCACAGAAAATCACTATCACCTGAATGCCAAAGTCGGAAAAGAACGAGAAGGTGAAATATTTGACAAGTTTGGTTTCGGAAATCGAACCGAGCGCGGCGAAAAAATGGGTTCAGTAGTACACAGCAAATAATCGAATAATTACCACCATCTGGTTTCAGGAGCACGCAAGACGCTTGTGGACATGGAAAATCCCTGAAGGAGACACGAATAATCAAACTGATTACGAAATTAGTAACACAAGTTTCAGAAACTCAGTTCTACACCGTAAAACATACCTAAATGCTGACTGTGGGAATGATCATCTTCCAGTCGTATGGTACTTCAGAGTAAAACTACGGAGACTAAAGACCCCAGCAATGCCTAAACTACAAAACAGATAAAAATAAATACAAGTTGACTGAGACTACAACGTGGAACATGTTCAGAGAAGCCCTAATGACATTGCTGAATAAGACAATCCCAAGGAAAACAAGACAAGAAAAAGAGTGGATGATAGATTAAATTTTAGAGATGATGGAAAAGTGACAGCAAGCAATGGCAAAGGAATGAACAAAAACAACACAAAACACAACACAGAGAAACAAATGCAGGCAAAACTAATGCGGAATGGCTTAAGGAAAAAGTGCGCAAAAATTGAAAATTTATACACAACAGAATACAATACTTAACAGGATAAAAAGATGTGCTCATCAACCAGACTGTATATAATCAAAGGACGGAACGCTGAAAAATACTGCAAAGATGGAGCGAATATATCAGAATTCTTTCATGATGAGAAAAACTTATTTCTCCTATTTTTTGTTTAAAGAAAGATGAGAAATTCAAACAAATTGGTGTAATTCAATAATATGCGCATAAAAACAGCAAATTGTATTTGTTAATTTCATCTGACAAAATTTGATATTTCTAAATGTCAATCAGTACGCACATTTTTCCTAGCTAAATTTTTTAAATACTTTGTGTCTGCGAAAAATCGTAACTCTTTTTGTAAAGAGAGAAAAAAAATCCCCTTTTTCTAAAAGGGTCTCTTTTATTACTCGATGCCATCAACGTGTACAAATTTTCATGCAGCACTATTTTTTATAATTTATTTTTTCGTGTCAGCAGTGTCATTTCGTGTCATTATTTTGCTATTTAAAAATCTTTATTTTAATTGGGGTCCTGTTATATTCACAGCTATTAATACTATGATTCATATTCTAATTGAATCTCACCTAAACATAGACATCGTACACACACTTATGACACGATATTTTTGTCATAAAATGCAAATGAAGGATATAAAGAAATTTCTCATTGTTTGAATTAATGATGTAGCCAAAAGAATTGACTTAACTGCAAAGTAAGTCTATAACTTCTGACTTCACTCAAGATTTATGATCTTTCTTTTGTATCATTCGTATTCAATACAAAGTAAAAGTGGAGCAATTGTATAAGTATCTATCTTTAGCCAGCATTCAAACAGAAATATCTCTTCATTATGAATCATCATAAGCGTTATTATTAGTAATGACCTCAAAGTAGTATAAAATAAGAAACAAAAATATAAACAGAATGTCTTGAATGTAATTAGGGTTAAAATTTGTTTTGAAAAGAGTGAGTTTAAGTTTTAAAATATACACTTATTTGCAAGTCTTGTTGATTTTCTGTGCTTATATTGTAAAACTTGGCAGATGTTGACTGCGATATTTTTTTAAATTATTAAGTATTAAGTAAAGGGCTTCATTTAGTCTCCTGTTAATACATGAAATCTAAATTATATTTGAACACTCTATATAATGTTTTTTTTCCTTAGCAAGTGAAATATTTAAAATCAGTTACATAGCATTCTGAATAGTCAAGTAACTACAAGAGTTTCTGGTTAGTTTTATTTGATTAGAGGTGCAAAAAAAGTATCTAACGGAGAGGTTTTTCCAGATTTTGAAACTAGCCTGTATCGACCCCTCGAGCGCCCCCGTATCACAAAAGGGTGATGAGGTCACAAGAGGCCCGCTAACATTTTTCGAAGACGTTAAATCTGACAAGATGAAACAACATAGACGACAGAACGAGTGTATATAAGATATAAGCTAATTTATTCTAGAAAAGTAATAAAGAAATAAAGGTGGTCGGGACGGTAGAGATGCAGATGTTCCGGTGCAGGCATTGATGGTCGAGGTTGGTTGTTACAGGTGATCGCTGCTGGTCATGCAGATAATCGCTGTTGGTCGTTGCAGATAATCGCTGCTGGTCATTGTAGTTTGAGGTTGATGTTGGTCGTTGCAGGTGATCGCTGTTGGTCGTTGCAGGTGGTCGCTGCTGTTGAAGTTGATCGTTGCAGATAATCGCTGCTGGTCATTGTAGTTTGAGGTTGATGTTGGTCGTTGCCGGGATGCCAAACTTGACGTGTTGGGAAGGAAAGAGGAGCTGGCGTTGCGATGTTGTTCTGTCATATCAAAGGTCCAGTGCAGGCGTTGCGTGTCTGCCGGTCGAGTACGATATTAGTAACCTCCCGTAATAATTGCAAACTACGAATTACACTACGTACGGGAAAGGTTATGGACGACGTGCAGGCAACCAGTAGGGACGGAATGCCGAGAGTCGAACATTGGCGAGGAGCCAGAAATGGGAGCGTAACTTAATACACAGCCCAGTGGTCGACGTCCTGGCCACGGAGGCCAGGGCCTGCGTACGACCATTTTAGTCGCCGATCCTAAATTTAGCGAGAAGTCACTGTCTTGTGGTAAGGGAGACTAGCAAGAGAATTGGTAAGCTAACACAGTAAAGTCTATCTAAAAAATGAGTAGCGCTTAGCTAAAAGAAAACCAAGGCCTAAAAATGCCTAGAAGTATATTACAACTAGGTTCGTAATATAACTAAACTGAAAAGGTAACGTGCTAGTCTCTACCTCGGGTTAACAGCGTGTAGGGAGCACAACCGAAAGGTCAAGGTCGAAATGACCTGTTCTCTTCCGATTTAAGGAGCCAAGGAGGAGCTAACTCCGACAAGCCTTTCAAATTTGTTTAATTATACAATAAATAAAAATATATGTTTTAGGTAGTTCAGTAAATAATTTGTATTTTTCTATCAATACAGGCTTCCTTATTTTGCCTCTATGACCACATATCATAAACAAGGTCCATTTTTTTATATTGGCTTTTAATTCAATTTTTCAAAACAAAAACTTTTTCTTTTAATTTTCTTATCCTGTAAAACCAGAAAGAACACTCAAAACAATATATAACAAAATTAAGAACTAAATGATCTATAATAGTTTAAATGGGGTGTTTGAAAATCCTACGGTACTAATGTTGTGACAATGCCTCACAGTGCTGACCGGGGCTAATTTCTCCATAGATACAAAATTTATTTTATAAACATGGAACACCCAACAATAGTCCAAAAATAAATGATGCTGATATTTGTCAGCTATGTGTAATCAGAAAATGACGCAGTGTTGTTACATATTTATAGCTAATAAATAATAAAATAACTATAAAAAATTTAAATAATTTTATTTCATAAAATGCAAATAGTGCCGACACTCTTATGTTGACACTGCCCAGTTCTGTTATAATCTGAGCGCATTTGACAATAGTGCCAACTTCTCAAGACCTCATACACAAATAGATGAACATCGGAAACTTCTAACAATGATGAAAACCTGGACTGTTTACTGTGACTTTAGGAATGTTTCACTCCCAGGCAACGTTAATCCTATCATATTTTGCTACCTGCCACCATTGCTCACAAGTGTCATAACCTGAGGTGCGTCTGGAAAATTTCTCGGGTTGCTAATGTTCTCCTTTTCTAACTTTCATTTTTTTTTGTCATAGATTTGACATTTGTGCAGTTTTTCAAAACGTTCTTTAAGTGGGTACTAAGAGCCGCTTTTTCAGTTTTGGGTAGCCATCCGTCCAACATCGTGGTGAATATACCATTCTTGATAGAGAAGCGTAGACACTTCATTCAGTATTGGCTTGATGGTTCTGTGTGGTGAGGGAGGAAGATTGTTTACAGTTGAAGACAGGAAACAATGAACCAATTTGCATCGTTTTCTTCTTCCGTTTCTATTCCAATTTATTTACTTTTCTTTTATAAGAGCAACCAGCTGCAATCTGTCCCTTAACTTTTAGCTTTTCTAATTTAACTGATCTTTTTGACAGATGATAAAGTAGTCGGTATGACAATTTTACTTCTGCTTGTTACCTAATTCCATCCTCCTTCGGCTTTGTAGCTAGATCATTCTTCTTTGTCGTATGAGAGCTAGCTCGAAGGCTTTCTACTGCTGGGATCATAGCAACTTTAGACATGCCACTGTCAAGTAATCTGACTTCGATTCTTTCAAACATTTTGTGAAAGTATTGATTGCAAACACATGTATCATACAGAGATAAGAATAAGATGGTTGTCCCGTGGACATCTTGCAAAACATATTTGATCTTAATATTGACTTAAAGACTTTTTAGAAAAGAAATAATAGAAACACTGTTATTATACAAGAAAAGTTGGCCGTTTTAAAAGCAAACATTTCACTGTGGATGAATAATATTGAGAAAGGAAATTTGCTCCGGTTTCCATTCCTGGCGGAAGTTGTTGGAGCAGACCAGTCTCTGTTCTCAGACGTTGCTACAGCAATCTTGTTGTTGTTGTTGTCGTCGTCGTCGTCGTCGTCGTCGTCGTGGTTGTCGTCATGCAAATTTCAAACATAATTCAAATTGAGAAGAAGCAGGGACAAAAGTCTCATTAAAGATTTGTGTTAATTTCTCATGCAAGTTCATTAAACAATAGATGATAATTTGACGTGAAAATTCTTTTTTTGTTGTTATATGCACTAGGGTGCGAGATCTAATGTGGTATCAGATAAAAAATGGTTAAGAACCACGTATATATATATATATATATATATAGTGTAACCCGGATATAAGAGAAACCCGGATATAAGAGAAACTCGGATATAAGACAGAATTTCTCTGGTCAAAAATTAGAGCCATACTTACCTAAACAAAATAGACCAAACCCTGATATAAGAGAAACCCGGATATAAGAGAAACTCGGATATAAGACAGAATTTCTCTGGTCAAAAATTAGAGCCATACTTACCTAAACAAAATAGACCAAACCCTGATATAAGAGAAACCCGGATATAAGAGACTTCTCCGGTCCGGACAACTCTCTTATATCCGGGTTACACTGTATTATTAAAGAGGTGGTTCGCTGGTGTAAGCTTATGTTCTTTGGCCTCATCAGTTTCAATAAAAGAAAGACAAAACTATGTGTTAGAAGATTGTCTTGCGATCTCTGAGTATAGGTTGTTTGTCATAAATCATATTAATTACCCTAGCTTATCACTTCCTGGATTGATACTTGAAGACAGTATGTGTCTGTGCTTGTTTGTTTTATCTATATATGTGTCAAAATCGTTTATTATTCAGTGCTTAATACCTAATTAATGAATATTGCATTGCAAATTATTTCTTTTGTGATGTTGTGGCACCTGCTCTCAAATGGCTCTACATGACACGTACTCTACTTATCATATCTTGATGTCCGATGCCACTACACGTAAATTCTCCTGGGCTCTATGGCACTTAATACATTAGGAATGATAAGGAACTCATATTTGATGAAGACATTGTATTTGGAAGCTATTCTGCTGGTTTGGTTGACTTTCTGTTGACCTGTCGTGGCTAGTTTTGCAGCATCTTTGGAGGGACACCACCTGCTATTCTGCTGGTAAAAATGTCCGCTTTTCGTAATCGATTCTTTGTTGGGTGACTTATTGAAATTGTATGGCAAAAATGTGAATTCATATACAATTTTAATCCACGCGCACACACTTTATAGCTATCGTTTGGAAAAACTGTGTAATAGAGAGAGAGAGAGAGAGAGAGAGAGAGAGAGAGAGAGAGAGAGGAAAAAGTTGATTTTGATGAATATTCATAATATAATTTGAAAACAGATGAGGGAACATGAATTGTAATATTTTAATATGATTATTTTTATTAAAGTAATCGCTAAGAATCGAACGTAGTATGAAATGAATATATATAAAATAAACGAGTAAGTTTTGAAGACATCGTCAAATTAAACATAAAATGTTCCTGAGAATCACATTCATTATCTTGTATCTTTCTTTGTCTGCAAGAAAGAGGACTTTTTATTACGCAATTGAATGTACGTAGACGCACACATTCAGTTATGTCAGTTTTTAATGTAAAAATAATTTTGTACAGGTCTCATGATACTGGAAGCAGTACAAGGAAACTTTCTCAGCGCCGATGGCGTGCGAGCTTTACTGTCCGGAAACTTGTGGGAAAATGTCTTTGTATTTCAATGGAAGTTTTAAGAAAAAAAAGAAGAAAAAATGCCATTGTGTTTGAAAACTTTGACGATTATCTCATAAATATGTAGCCTTTTATCAAGAAACATCTTTTTTTGAACATTTTCTTTAACTTAGGCTGCAATAAATTATATATACTATCATTGCGGCTAAATTGTATTTTTGCCCATGAAAAGAATAAGAAAACAATATTTGTATTCCTCAAAAACATATTTAGAGATTACCTCAGTGGTTGTCATATTTTCCTAGGTCATATCTGCTCTTATTTTTAAAGTTTCATTATTGTAGAGATTAATGCCAATACTGAATTCTTAGTAAACAACGTCACCTGGGGAATCCATTGAAATAATATCCGTTATTACTTACTATGTTTCAAATTTTTATCTGTTTCAACTTTATCAATTTCTTTTTTTTTTGTATGTATCAGCATCGAATATAAACAAACATATTACAATGAAGCTAGAATTCTTAATTCGATCAATGCAGTTACTAGAGACAAACGTCATTATTGATCGTAATTAAAGTGGGTGAACAGGCTTATTTTATAATAAAATGGACCACTTGGGTAATTGTAGAGATTATTTGGATTCAACAGAGCATATGATTTGGGTTTTTTTTTATAGATGAGGTAACGCTCCCTTCCCATACACACACAAAGCGACACCTAAGGTATAAAATGCATTTTAAAAATGAAAAATCTTTCTTGAAGCTGTTATTTTAGTTGTAGTTTCAAGACTATAGATTAAATTAGGTACCTTCACAGAAACGCGAGACCTAAGTTTTAAAATGAATTAAAAGATGAAAAACTTTCTGGAAGCTTTTATTTTCGTTTTAATTTCAAGCAAATAGATTAAATGTGATATTTCCAATAAGCAACATACTTTTTCTGTATTACAAAACAAATTTAAATTGACTGGAGGGAGTTTTAGTTTTGAAATTGCTAAATCGCTGATTTTAGCCATTCGGCCTTTGTCATCACGGTTTAATTCTCTTTATTAAAAAATCTTCCAAAAATAAAATATACTTTTTGGAAATTTTATTTGAGAAATATTAGTTGATATAAGGTTTAATTAATCCGATTTGAGACAAATATTATTTACTTTAAATTTAAAATATCGCAGAAATGCATTTTTAAAACGGCTGTAGCTGTTTAAGGTGTTGACTGGCTCACAGCTGGAATTTTTTCTACGGTGGATATATCTGTAAAAATTACTTGAGGAATATAACGTGATTACGCTTTTTATATAACTTTTTGACTATCCAGTAACCTTAAAAATTTAGGAAAATATCCTTCGTAATCTAATATTTTATTGAATTTTACAAAAAAAAAAAAAAAAAAAATGAAGCTTTTCCATTTATGATTAGTAAATATAGTTTTAACTTAATAACAGTATTACCTAACGTAGACAAATTAAGACAGAATTTTAAAAGATTTAAAACTTTACAGATTATTATAATTAAAATAAAAAAAAAAACGTAAACAATCTTTGTAAAAATTCATTATTCATCAAAGAAATTTTTTTCTTAAAACAACAGTATCCATAATATATCTTATTCAGAAAAGCGATTAAAAACTTTCTAATTAAATAATGTTTTATTCATGATTTAAATTCTCCAATTAGTTCTGCTTTTAATTAATATAAACATGAAGCCCTACAAAATTTGATTTCTCGAAATTTTCATAAAATTAAATAAGTGCGCGCGCGTGTGTATGTGTGGCGGGGGATAGATATAAAAATATTTTATAAGATTTTCTAAAAAAAAAAAAACATTTCTAAAATAATTTAATTCATTTGTGAATAAGTCCTGAATTCCAGATTAATGTGTTTTGCCCGCAAAAAGTCGCTAAAATTTCCTATACTATTATTTGCCACCCTACGACACAAAGAAAACAAAATTTTAAATCAAAATTTGGAATGTCCTAAAAAGGATAAATAAAAAGGATAAATATTAATAATAAAAAAAAATCCTTTGGTCTGTCCTCTTAATAATGACGTAAAAAATTGATTAAGTTAGGTTTTTTTCATCATGTTATGCTAATTTTTTAGTGAATCGGTAGAGGTGCCTAGATAAAATTTAATATTTCCAATAAGCAAAATACTTTACTGTATTTCAAACCAAATTCAAATTAATTGGAATTATTTTTTTAAACCATTGAAATCGGTCATATTTATAAATTTGTCGACAGAACAATTTTCTTTATTAAAAAATCTTTCAAAAATGAAATATAATTTTCTGAAATTTCATTTGAGGAAAATTAACTGATTTAAAGCTTAATTAATCTGAATTAAAATAAATATCGAAGAACATTTTTAACACGGACATGGGGTTTTTATGAGGAGCTGACAGATTTATCGACAGCATAATCTTTTACATTTTAAAATAAAAGACACAAAACTCTAAAAATTACTTGACAAATACAAATGAACACTATATTATATAATTTTTTAACTATCTAGTAATCTTAAAAATTTCAGAAAATGTTCAAAGTAATCTAATATTTATTGAATTTTCGGTACTTTAGCTTCATAATCTTACTTACGAAGACGCTTGTTGAGGAAATATTAGAAAATGATCAATAAATTTTAAATTCATTATAGGTATTGCTTTTATTTTCTGATAATGTCGTGTATGGACGTCCGTATCTATAGTTCATATGTGAATAAGTTCTGAAAGTTTTAATTTATTAAAATCCGATATTATTTGATTTTTGCAAAAATTTCTACATCAATGTTTTTTCGCAGCAAAAGACGCTCAAATAGTAATTTATGGCAATTTACTAAGCGTAGCTTAGATGAGGCACAAGGCCGAAAGTATTGAGCACCCAGTGAAGATAGAAATAACTATTCAGTCGTAATTAATCTAGCGAGACAAGCTAGCTAACAATTGCGTCACATCGAAGTACTCTAAACACTAATTTATGGCCATGCGTTGATGCAAGAAAAACAAAATGTTTAACCAAAATTTCAAAAGTTCTAAAAAGGATTAAAAATATAATTTAATAATTAAAAAATCCTTTTGTCTTTCTTCTTAATACTAACAAAGATTTTGATGATAAAACTTTGTTTTTAAGATTTGATGAATTTTACTGTCACAATAGTTACCAAGCGAAAAAAATGTAGATTCTGTGACAAATATCCAATCAGGTTGCGCAGTATTGGCATCCAATGAATATAAAAAACGGTACGACAGAGTGGGCCAATATTAGCACTGGAAAATCTGCAATAAAAAAGGATACTGTAAGAAAGTAGTAAGTTGTAGTTGGAGCCCTCGGATTGATTGGAAAAGATACCAATAGACTCATTGAAGGAATCCCTGGTAGCCCATGCCTTAAAGAAATATAAAAATTGTACTCACAAGTACAGCCCACACCTTACGAAGGGCTTTATCTATGTAAACTATGTGTGATTTTTGTTTTCAAAACTGCTCAGTGAAAAATGTCACGATGCCATTTTTGACCTTAGGTCTCTGGTCGGGACCCGGAAAGAAATGCGTATACACCAGAAACCAAAGGAAACAATAATAATAATAATAATAACAACAACAACAACAACAGCAACAACAGCAACAACACAAGTCTACGAAATGTTTTCTTCTTAAATTCAGCTATAATCTTAAACGAAACGGAAAAATGTACATATATCTAACACTTTCGCCCCAGCTCCTCAACCTCCGAGGTCTTACTCTCTGGGTTGAGGCGTCTATGTCCTAACCGAACTTAAGGGAGTGGTCATAGGTCACCCTGATCATCTGTAGATTATTCGACCGCTCCACTGGTTTAATCCTGCTTCCTGCCCACGTTGTGATTTGTTTGATCCAGAAAGCAGAAGTGATGTTCATCCATTCACGGTCGACTGAAGATGTAGACACGGCTGGAGAGTCTGCGCTAAGAAATTTAGAATGCAGCAAAAAAAAAAAAAAATAATGTCTGCAGAAAGCTGGACAAACAACTATTCAATGATTGAATTGTTAATGTCTTTTATATAGTAGAAAAGAATAGTATAGAAAAGAAACGGGTTACAGAAAAGAAAAGTAACTGACGTAAAAACGCATTTACTGGATTCTGGACAGAGAGAGAGAGAGAGAGAGAGAGAGAGTTATGATTAACTTGTTAAATCGTCTCAGAACGATATACAACTCTTGCGATGGGGGAATAAGATTTCTGTGCGCAGCTTAAAGTTTATAGTGGCGTTCCTCCTTAGCAGTAGTAACAGTAGTAGTAATATTCGTGGTAGCAGAAGCAGCAGTATCAACAGTACATGTTAGCGGACGCTTCGTTCTAATCTCTGACGTCACTTTCTCTCCTTCTTGAGTCTCCAACTCGACATCCCACGATCTCTAGCCCAACTCTTGCCCGGGCTAATTCTCTTCTCTCTCTCTCTCTTCCGCCTGTCTCTTCCGTCTGCCTCTTCCGTCTGCCTCTTTTTCAGCCTTTATATAGAAATATCTGGCTGGTTAAAACTGAACCATGGCCCTACTGCTTTGCACGTGATCAATTATTTTTATAAAATTTAATATTGTCTTTTTTACCAAAAAATAGTTTCTATATTAATACCCACAGTTACGACATTTCATTTTAATTATTTTTTCTATTATATTTTTAATATTTTCATTTTTATTAAAAATAATTTTAACTGTGAAATTCAGAACCAGATGTACAGTTTTGATAGAGTGATCCGAATTGTTTTCTAAAACGCACTCAACGTGTGTCTCCATTTGACAAAATGTTCACTTTACTCTATTCTAACCAGGCTTTGGATTGGAATAAATTTATACGCATAAAAACATTTCACCATCTGTGGACTCGTCAGTTTTCCCCTTTTTTATGGACCGATGTCCTAATTTCTCTTTACTATTTTCAGAGTTGATTCCAATTCTTTTCTAATTGCTAACTAATTATTCATATCTAACATTTTTGCATTTAAAATTAACACTGAATAAGGTGCTTTTGATCCACGTGTTTGCTATACAAGAAGGAAAATTTTGACTGTAAAACAGAAAAGGGTAGGCCACACTCGGGTATGTAAAGGTTGCTGCTGAAAAAGGATTAGACTATTCGGGCGAAAGGCTGTCATCAGACAGAAAAGTCTGACAGTATCGTCTGATGCAGCTGAGAAAAGAAATAGACCACGCAGTGACTCCATTTCATAATACAAATGATTTTCATAAATCCATGAGAGTTTATCACAAACTTGAGAACGCCTGTTCACAAAAATCTGAATATTCGTCAAAAATACTAGAAAAGCTGTTTCGCTGTGATAGGTCAAACTTTTCTTATTTTCTTCGAATTTCTACTTTCTACCTCTGAAACAACGACCCTTTGAATTGTGAATATTTCGAAGTAAATTTCTTTGGTTGTTAAGAAATTTATTTGTGCGAACTGTTGTCATAAAATCTATTTGTTGTTAAGGAAAACATTTACTTTACACGAACTGTACTTTTCCCTTAGAAAACTGATTTATATTTGAAAGAACTGTTAACCTGCCTTGATAATTTGACGCGCACAAGGAAAATTTCGTACCAACCCTGTATTGTAATTTGTACAATTTGCATATTGTGAAAAATATTTTTGTCGTTATAATAAATGTTTGTTTTTCTGCAAATTTCACAGCAGTTTTTTTTTTTCGTTTGCGCCATTGTAAATAATCTGAATAAAAAATTTGACGTACTCTCTTTTCTCTCAATAAATCCTTTTAGGAATCAAATTTGATGATTTACTTTCTTGTTGTTCTTTTCTCCATATTTCACCTTATGACAATGCATACACTCAAATATGGTTCTACTTGTTCTACTAGTTGTTTATTGTATTCCTAAAATATTACATTTTGCTCAAATAAATTTTTTATATTTTATATTTCCGAGTTATAACTTATATATATATTCATAACATATATTATCAAGTGGACCAAGGTGACCAAACAAATTGTGTCAACTTACTCCGGCTTACAATTGTGGTTATATTTTGAAATGTGTAGTCGAATAATGATTGTACGTATCCACGAGGAAGAAGTGAATATTCGTACCCATTTGTGAAAAATAAAATGTTGTCCCATTTAAACGCTTAACGAGAAGCAAAGTAATTGATTGTGCTTAGGATTGAGAATATGACTGCATTGGACAAACTAATCTACGATTCAAAAGAATGCCTTTTCTTTTTTATCACATTGTAATTCCATATTTTCTGATGTTTATTACTTGACTTTTTTCATTTCTTTTCTTCTTGCACATTTTCTTTCTTTCTTTCTTTCTTTCTTTCTTTCTTTCTTTCTTTCCTGTTTATTCGTTTTTATTCTTTAATTCGTTTTCTTTTTTTAATGCCTTTTTATTTCATTCACAGCAAAGAAACATCTCTCTCTCTTTCTCTCTCTCTCTCTTTCTCTCTCTCTCTCTCTCTCTCTCTCTATCTATCTATCTATCTATCTATCTATCTATCTATCTATATATATATATATATATATATATATATATATGCCGTTATTCTTTTTTCCTTTGTTCTTCTGAGGAATCTGAAATATTTCTCTTCTTCCAAACATCAGAAAGTTGCTCATGTCCTAGGAGTCGAAAAAATCAATTCACATATTTTCATTATTAGATATTTTCTTTGGCCGTTTAACTTCGGTCAAAGATTAGAGTGAAGAAGAAGTCAAAGGTTAGAAGTCCAATTTTTTTCTAAGATAAAATTACCCGTGAGAAATTAGAAGCTGAAATCATTTTCTAAAATTATCTGAGTGAGAAACATTTCATCGGTCAGGATTCATGTTTTATTTTAAACAAAGGAAACTGCATTCGGCAAACACGTATACGCCAGTGAATTGGTGCTCTTTCAAATTGAAAAGAATTTTATTCAACTTGGTACATTCAATCCTTCTCTCTTTCTGTCTCTCCACTCACACATTTTTAAAATTTTCCCTTTATTTCTTTCCTCAAATTACATAAGCACAACACATAGTTAATCGACATTAGAATAGACACACATCTTCTGATAGATACAACATGACTCCTTTTGATACACATCATACCAGAATGCAATCTTTGGATACACACAGCACTAAGCATGATCATTTTTCTTACATGTTCAGTCGATAGTAACATTCTAAAGAGTATTACCGAGACTGAAGTAGTTACTTCTTTCGATATTTATGGAACTTGGCTTCTTTGCTATTTACTAAAGCACATTTTAGTGTGCAAAATTTACAAATTCTGAGACAAAGTTTGACTATGCTCTGTTGTTATTTTAGCTGAGCTACTAGATAAATTTCAAGCTTTACTCCCTCCCCCCATTACATTGCACGGTTATTGTGGCATCGAGGAACCTCAGCAACCTAACTTGAAAACCTGGTTGACGAGTTAATCACATTTATAAGGCAAGGTATGGTTCAAGCTGCTACTTTTCCGGAGAATCCAATGAAGGCAAACGTCACACAGGACATAAGAACAAGCGACCCCAGATATTTGCTGGGAAAATTTATTAGAGGAAAAAGTTCAAGACACATAAACAATAATGCCATTGGCTGGAAAAAAGGACTTTATGCAAGAATCAACTTTTCAATATCATTGTCATCAACTCAATGTCTTCATAGAAAAACTCTATTTCGGAAGATCAAAAAGACAGATTGACCTTTGACATTGCAACTCTTATTGACTGATTTACGTTTTTTTGTTGATAAAAGTGCATCCGTAAAAGATATTTTCCTATAAATTCTTAATTATACGATGACTGGTGGTTGTTCAAACCATCCATTTACCGTTAGCCAATGGACGGAAAATTTAATGCTATGGTGGAGCTTTGACAGTGACCTTCCAGGAATACATCGTGTATTATAAACATTATAAACTTTTGTTTGACTACAAGAATAGTAGGGTTATCAACTAAACGACAATACTGCCTACAAATTCCAAGATATTGAAGAGCCTGTCCAGAAAATTCTAATAAGTATTTTAAAATGTAAAACTTCTTTACTGCACACTCCTAAATCAGAAACACCTACCCGTTCTTAAGCGAAGGCAAGAGATCCCATTGATACAAAGGAGAGTGTCCTTATCTTTGCCAAAGTTTCGCAATTATCCATTGAGAAGTTCCAAATAGCAGAGGAATCATTGGATAGGTATTATTAGGCAATTTACCATAGTCATATTCGCTTGGACGTCAATGAGCTTATGGATTTTGCTATGAATGCCATTACTAATCTTGACAGATATATATTACCAAATATTCGTACTATTTCTTAAAAACTATTCAATAAAGACAGTTTATTTCTAGAGTAAACCTATTACAAGTGTACCATCAAATATCAATGAGAGAGTAAAACAAAGAAAAGACAACTCTGTTAACCCCATTTGAACTGTTTATATATATATATATATATATATATATATATATATATATATATATATATATATATATATATATATATATATATAACAGAAAGAGGTTGTAGTGGTTCCAACGAGAGAAAAGTATGTATATTAAAAAGAAGAGAAGAGAGGTGCCGTAAACGTTTTTGGTTGTAATGTGGATTTATTTAGAAAAAAATATTATGCTTTGTTTTACATAATTTTACTACACGTGTTTCTGGTCTCGTGACCGTCTTCAGGTAAAAGCGGAGATTTCCACATATTATTAAAAATAATTAATTTTTTCTTTTGTTTTTCAATGTTAAATATTCTCGATATGAGACATTTTCTGTGTTAGTAATCCGAATTTCTTTCTTGAATTGGTAATGAAGAGTTCTGCGCGAAGGGTCATAAAACAATTAAGGTTGGTCCAAGCAATTACTTAATGAATTACTTATCAGCATTTTATCTTTTAATGTTTTACTGACCCCTATGTGTTCTTGGATCTGTTTCCATTTTTGTGTGTTTCTGTCAGCATGCTTGTATATATGCGTGCGTATATTCTCCCTCCATATATATACTGTCTTACTATGAGGAATTAGTAAACTCATTTGTACATATACACGCATACACATACATACGCACATACACACCATCCCACCACAAGAAATCAGTACATACACACACACACACACGCACGCACACACACACACAAATATATACACATACTTCCCAAGCTACATGGAACCAGTATACACATTCACACATACACATACATACACACACATACGTACCTACATACACACGTACTTCCTAAATTGTGTGGGGTTTGGGTGCGTGCTCGTGAGTAGTTCCCTTGTTTTGTCAACATGCGTATCTATATATATATATATGTAAATGTGTGCATACATATATATACCCTCGTGTCTCCCGTATATGAGCGTGCGTTCATGTATGTGAGTGATTTGATCATTGTATTTGGTCACCTTGTGTGCATGTTGTGTGTTTTTGTGTGGGGGGTTATGATCTATTTAGTTCGGGTTTAAATTTGTTTATAAAGTTTTTTTCCTGTATTTGTAGGTACGAGTAATTGTCTGTTTGATATATCGGCATGATATTAAACTTACCCTGGTTACATTTGAAAATGTGTTGTGATACAAAAAGTTCTCTGTTGTCTGTCAATTTTATATTGCTTTTGTGTAGGGAGACCCTGTTGTTCAGTTGTTGGCTGATGCCTATATATGACTTCTTACATTTTGTGCATTTAAGTACATAAATTACATTTTTGGAGTTGCAGTTTAAGTTTTTATTTATTGTGAATGTTTTTTTTTTGGTTTTCAAAAGTGTAGGAGTTTCCTTCTATAATGATGTCACAAACCCCACATCTTTTTTTGTTGCATTTTGTGACTCCCTGTATTGTGTGTTGGTTAAATTTAGATGAGGTTAATATGTGTTTTAGGTTTCTAGATTGGCGTTTGCTCTTAATTAATTTGGTTGTTTTTAGTATATTATTCAGTTTATTGTTCTTGCTAAGTCTAGATTTTTTTTAAATTTCTGTGAATATTTCCGGGTTGTTTTTGTTGTATGTTGAGACATATGCTAGGGTTGGCTCTATGTTACGTTTCTTTTTATTTCTAAGTTGGTCTAGAGGAATTTCTTTCGCGAGTTCAAAACCTTTCTTTATTAGTGCTGTGGGGTAGCCTCATTTTTTGAGAGTTTTATGTAGTTCTTCTAAGCGGATTTTTCGGAGATGTTTATCAGTCACTATTGTACAAATTCTACGTGCTAGGGAATAGGGGATGGATTTTAGGCAGCTTTTTGGGTGATGGCTCTTGAAATGAAGGTATTGTTGGGTGTCTGTGGGTTTGTGGTAGATATCTGTAATTATGTGGTTGTTTTTATTTCTAATGAGTATATCTAAAAATGGTAATTCGTTAAAATTATATTCTTGCGTGAATTTCATTTTTGGGTGTAAGTTTTAAAGTAGAGTGTGGAATTGGTTAATATCACCCCATGATGATTTCCAAAAGATGAAGCAATCATCTAAGTATCTTTTCCAATATTTAGTGAATTGGGTTTTTATATTTTCCCCATATATTTGTTCTATCCTTTCATAGAGGATTTCCTCTAGGTAAGCTAATGTTAGGGTGGCATATGTTGGTGCCATTTTTGTTCCCATCGCAGTACCTAGGGTTTGGATATAGTTTTTGTTGTCAAATTCAAAGGTGTTATTGTTTAGAATTAGGTCTATACTATCCATAATGAACTCTTTAGTGAATCTCGGATGTAGTATTTCTGGATGTTTTTCAATCCAGAATGAGATCGCTTTTTTCCCTAGTTCATGGGGTATGTTACTGTATAGGCTACTAATGTCAAAAGTTGCCATAAGCGTTCCCGTATCTACCTTTTGTGGTATGCAGCTAAGGAAATGGACATCGTCTCTGATGTGGCTTTTAATTTGTTTAGTATATGGTTGCAATATTATGTCTATTAGGTGACTGAGTTTGCTAGTGGGACAGGCTGGTCCTGCTACTATTGGTCTGAATGTAAGGTCACTGGGGTTTGGGATGCTAATGTATTCAGATTTTTGTGTATGTATAGCTGTTTTTATTTCACTCGATTTATGAACTTTAGGTAGTCCGTAGAAATGACTTGTTTTTGGTTCAAAGTTTATTAGGAAATCCTTCTCTTTTTTGTTAATATTTTATTATGTGTTGTGCAGAGTTTTGTAATTTTTGTTATAATGTTTTTGTCTATGTTAGTGTCAATTACTTTGTAGCTGTTCCTATCCTCTAGTGTTTCTAGAATTTTTGTTTTATAGTATGTTCTGTCCATGATTACTATAGCGCTGCCTTTATCTGCTTCTTTTATAATTATGTTATTATTTTTTCGAATGTTTTCTAAGGCTAGTCTTTGTCTATATGTGAGGTTGTCGAATGGTTTGGATTTTTCCTGTAGGTCGAGGTTCCAGAGTTTTTCAAAAAATATATTTAGCTCATTGGTATTGTTATTTTTGTTTGGGAATAAATTTGATTTGTTTTTTACCAGTGACTCATCTGTAAGATTTTCGCTATTGTTAAATATTTCTCTTAATCTCAATTTGCGTTCAAATTCCTTAATGTCTTTTTTTAAATCTACTATATTGCTTTTAGGAGCAGGGCAAAATTTTAGGCCCAATTTCAGTAGGTTGATTTCGTCATTTGTAAGTGTATATGTAGATAGGTTTATTATTTTGGGTTTTGTATCATCTAAACTGGTTTTCTTGTTCGGACTGGGGCTTCTAAAAAATAATGACTGTTTCTTTTAATATATCTGGGGTTTTCTAAGAGGTACCTTCTTCCTGTACATTTTGAGTTTTCTAGCCAGTGAGAGTTTCCCTTGGTAAAATTGGGGTTGTTGTTTCTCGATGGCTTTATATAGGTGTGTTTGCTTTTGTTAGGGGGCTTGTTCCAGATGTTTCTAGGTTTGTTATTTTTGTATGGATTGTATGTGGATTGTGTGTAGAACTTTTTGTGAAATTCTGGTTGTACTCCTGGATATAGGTAATGGTTGTCAGGTTTGGTTTGTTGTGGTGGTCTGTACAGGTTTGTTTTTGCACTGTTCAGTGTATGTTCATAATTGTATTTTTTATGTGGATGTGAATGTGTGTGGTGGTGGTATGTATTGGGGTTCCTACCTTGTGGATGTGTTTGCGTGTAGTAGAATGTGTTAGGGTAATTACTTTGTGAGTTTGTTTGTGGATGTGTTTGCGTATGGTAGAATGTGTTAGAGTGCTTACCTTGTGGGTTAGTTTGTGTGTAGTAGTAGGTATTCGGGTTTTTGATTCTGTTGGGTGGTTTTCTCTGTATTTGCTGATGATTGTTTTGTGTTGGGTATTGGGCTTTTTTGTGAGTTTGGACTGGATTTTTTGTTTTTGTCTCATTTTCCAATTTTTCTTTTCTTGGTAATGCTTTTAACCAAGTTATCTTGCTTTCCAAGATATTCCGAGATTTTTCTTCCTCTTTTTTACATTTTGACTCCCATAATTCAAACAGGAATTGGTGAGTTTCTTTGGGACGTAATTCCGTGATTTTTGTTAATAATTTGTCATCAATCTCTGTATATTTCTTTGTAAAGTTTATTGTTTTGTCTTCTTGTATTTCAATTTGGGCCTGCATTTTTGTTAGGCTTAGTGTGTTTTTTATTTGTTTTTGTTTTTCCGTGTCTTGTGGGTTAATCTTTTCGCGGAATTTCCTTGGAATAAATATTTCATCCATTTCTATGAAGGTTTTGTATACTTTCGCTGTTTCTTTATTTTTGATGGCGTTGAAATATGCCAGTTTTCTTTGATTGAGCATGTTGTTCCAAAGTCGGAGATTCTGTTTTTTCATTCGGTAAGCCTCCTCTTGGATGTGTAACTTTTTAATATTTTCCAGGTATCCAAACTGCGTTTTGAAACGTTCTATTAGTGTTTCTGTATTGCAGTTGTGTTCCCTGGTTTGTTGTGATGTGATTTGTAGGAGAATAGCTTCCTTATTTTTGTTCAATTTCTGTATTTCTTTCTCCAGTAGTTCCTGTTTTTGGTTGGTAAGTTTGAATAACTCAAGGAGTTCTTCCATGATTTTCTTTTCAGTTCGCGGCATTCTTTCGTTGTAGTTATATAAAAGAAAGAGATTGTAGTGGTTCCAACGAGAGAAAAGTATGTATATTAAAAAGAAGAGAAGAGAGGTGCCGTATTTGAATTGGCAATGAAGAGTTCTGCGCGAAGGGTAAGACAGTATATGTATGGAGGGAGAATATACGTACACATATATACACGCATGCTGATAGAAACACACAAAAATGGAAACAGATCTAAGAACACATAGGGGTCAGTAAAACATTAAAAGATAAAATGCTGATAAGTAATTCATTAAGTAATTGCTTGGACCAACCTTAATTGTTTTATGACCCTTCGCGCAGAACTCTTCATTGCCAATTCAAGAAAGAAATTCGGATTACTAACACAGAAAATGTCTCATATCGAGAATATTTAACATTGAAAAACAAAAGAAAAAATTAATTATTTTTAATAATATGTGGAAATCTCCGCTTTTACCTGAAGACGGTCACGAGACCAGAAACACGTGTAGTAAAATTATGTAAAACAAAGCATAATATTTTTTTCTAAATAAATCCACATTATAACCAAAAACGTTTACGGCACCTCTCTTCTCTTCTTTTTAATATATATATATATATATATATATATATATATATATATATATATATATATATATATTCATACATGTTTCATTAAATAATATAGACAAGTGTTGTCTATTTATTTTATGTAAATTCTTTTCATAACGTTGATAAGCTTAATAACATTATCATTAAACGAAGAAAGAAAATCACAATATTGATACATATTTTTTAATCCAATCTAAGCTTTCGGCTTACATAAGCCATTATCAGATGTCCTGTTTGTTGCTGTTAAGGTTGTTCAATTTTTCCTTGGCTATTTCAATTTGCCTTTTCACAAGGCTACATTTATAATTCCATGTATTGATAGTATTGTGGGCTGCTGGATCATGTAATTTAAATTGTGTGTATTTAGGCAGCATTTTTTCATCCATATATGCTGCCTAAATACACACACACAATATATATATATATATATATATATATATATATATATATATTATGTGTGTGTAATTAGGTAGCATTTTTTCATTCATACATGTTTCATTAAATAATATAGACAAGTGTTGTTATTCTTTTCATAACGTCTGATAAGCTTAATAACATTATCATTAAACGAAGAAAAAAAGTCACAATATTGATACATATTTTTTGATAGTATTAAAAAATGTCATAGTTTTCTCAGAAACAGAACAGCACTCCAATGATCTCTGAAAGGTACTGGAAATTCTGCAAAAGAACAATATCAAATATCAATTCTTGTCAAGTCTTTAATTTCTTTAACCAATATTAACTCCCACGCAAAGGAAAAACAAGAATTAAATGAATTTTCTGAGCCTACAGACTCAAAACCACTTCGTTTTCAGGGAATAGTAAATTTCTACAGAAAGTCTGTTTCACAGGTACCGAATGTTACTCAAAGAGATGATAAAATTAGTCCCAATACTGATATTAGAGTTTCCGTCTGTTGAAAAAGACCTTAAATTCAAGGAAATCCTCGCCAATTTGATTGCACGTCCTGATTCTGACTCAAAAGTTACTCACGATCATTTAGTAACATATAAATTCAGCTATGCTGTACGAACAGCGTTGCATCAGATAGTGAGTGAAAAACTGGTTTCTTTTTTAAACAAACTTGTAGAAAAATCAAAGAAAATGCTCCAGGTTTCACTGCAAACTATTAGCTGCATATTTAACTGTTTTTGTCTTTTCAAACAATAAAATGACGGTAGACATGTGACCTTGATCACGGATCATAAACCAAAAGTTTTGGCTTTCAAGAAGATGGTGTCGAGTAACTTGGATAAACTAACATCAGACACACTTATTGATATTGCAAGTATTCTCTACATATACAGAAGGAAACTTTGTAGCTTTTCAAAGCGAGCTTATTTGATAAGTATAAACCATTGAAATTTGTAAACAATTGTGAAACAACAAACGGGGTATATAGAAATGCGCACTTATCTGCATACCAAGACGAAATTTCACTTTATTTTGACTATCAAGTAAAAGAACTAAAACAACTGTAAAATATCCTGGAAAAGTATCGTTCACTCACTCACTCTCTCTCTCTCTCTCTCTCTCTCTATATATATATATATATATATATATATATATATATATATATATATATATATATATATATATATATATACTAAGGACTGTATTTTCAAGTTGAACTTTGTCCCTGTAGTGATACTAGCAAATTAGTATGCATAATTTGCATAAGCAGAACTGAACATTCAATATAAGTGGTCTCTGAGACTAACCAAGGAGAATTACGGGATGGGTTAGGGAACTTTCGCCCTTTAACGATGTTAAATACGGACTTAAAGATTTTGGCGAAGATCTTAGCCAACCGTTTGCAGCTTGTCCTGTCTCGTCTGATTGGCCCTGAACAGACTTGTGCTCTGAAGGGTAGGACTATTCAGGATAACCTTCATATGGTACGCTTGATCTTAGAACAAGTCGACAGTGAAGCCGCGCTGATCAATTTAGATCAGTCCAAGGCCTTCGATAGGGTTGACCATCGATTTTTGGAGGCTGTCCTTTCGGCGGCCGGTTTCAGAGCCGACTTTCGCTCCTGGATCCGACTTTTGTATGCGACCCCCGGTGCGCTGGTGGAAGTGAATGGGGTAAGATCGAAGCCTTTCGTATTGTCTCGCTCCATTCGTCAAGGTTGTCCGCTCTCGCCTCTGCTGTACGTTCTTGCGTTGGAACCTTTCCTTCGCAAGTTAAAGGCGAATCCGGTCCTGCGCGGAATTTCCCTGCCTGGGGCTTCCACCTCAGCCAGGTATTCTGCCTATGCTGACGACGTTTCGGTTCTTGTGTCGAGCAGAGCCGAGATTGACGTCGTCAGCAAAGAGATCAGTGGGTATGAGATGGTGACAGGGGCCAAGATCAACCGCGATAAGTCTGTGGGCTTGCGGTTGGGTACGTGGAAGGGAGTTTCTCTTCCCGGACCTTTCCTCTGGACGGATGGGCCGATCAAGATACTCGGCGTCTGGTTCGGTCCTGATCTCCAGTTGGAAATGAATTGGTCGGAGGTGCAAGGGAAGGCCGAGATCGCGGGTAAACTGTGGTCTCGGAGGAGACTTTCCCTGAAGGGAAGGGCGGAGGTATGTGTTTCACACATATATCCGATCCTCCTTTACCGACTGTCTGTGCTTCCACTCCCGTATGCCAGACTAATGTCATTAGTCCGGACCTTGTTCTCTTTATTGTGGAGAGACAAGGCCCCTATGGTGTGTCGCGAGATCTGTTGCCTTCATCCCTCTGAGGGCGGTCTGGGTATGCCTAGCATTGAGATTCGTCAATATATGCTTCGCATTATCTTTCTAGACCGAATGTGTCGCGGATTGGATGAGGTGGGCACCTTTTGGAAAGAAGATGTCCGAAAACATTTCCCATCCCTGAGAAGTGTGCACTCGTGCGAGGAGGAGGCCGGCCGTACACCTCGTGCCGAGTGCTCCTTCTACCGCGAATGTCGTAGTGCTTTGAAGCTCCTCTTACGGACGACGGATGGCCTATCCGACGCCCGGGCGTTATCTCGTAAGGCATTGTATCAGTTGTTAGTTAGGGGGTCCGTTCAAGATGGTCTGATCGACGAGCTCGGTCTTACGAAGCAGGAGGCTCGCTCGATATGGCCTTGGGCGCCTGGGTTGAAATGTCTCAATAATGATGAGGCATCACTCACCTGGCTGATGATTCGTGGGGCCCTCTGGGTCGGCAAGAGACTTTGTTCAGCAGGTTTGGAGAAATATCCAAACTGTCGTCGCTGTACTGGCGAAGTCGAGACCATTGGTCACGCCTTTTTTCAGTGCAGGACGGTAGTGCCGTTGTGCAAGTTTGTTGAAGGCCTCATGGTTCGCATGCTGCAGGGAAAGTTCTTTGTCCTGGAAGCCAGTTCTGTTTGTAGCAATGTGGTGCCGCAATTGACGAAGGCTGAACACTATGTGTTCTGTTGCTTACTAGGGATTATGAGAGTCGTGATTTGGACGACGCGTCAGAAGGGATTCCATGAGGGCGAGAAGTTCACCTCTTCCCAACTGATCTTGTTCTTTAAGCATCAGCTTAAAGTCAAGATTAGGACGGAAAGGCGGCGGCTCCCTTCATCGGAATTCGGCAAAAGGTGGGTGAATCTTGCGCCAATGTGTAGAGTGAAAGGGGCTGACCTAGAGTGGCATTTGGATGTCGGTTAGGTACAGAATTTTGTCCTAACAGGGTTGAACATAGGCAACCCACCCTGATTTTAGGTTAGACTAGGTTTTGTATTTTGAACTTTTAGTTTTTTCCCTTTTTTCTAGTAAACTTAGCTAGGGTATGCATGCGCATTGGTCCCTTTTTATTTCTGTCACTATTTTTTTTCTTTTGTTTAATTCCCCATCCCCTCCCTCGTTAGGTGGTCAGTGATGTCAGTTCTCTGGTGGATGCGGGACGACTTTCGTTTCGTGTGTGTGATTTTTCGTATTTGTTGTTGTGTATGAATGTGTGTGTCTGTGTGAATGCTTGGAGAAATGAATGGTTTTAATTATTTTCTTAGTCCCGCTTTGATTTCGTCCAGTTAACTGATGTTTCTGCCACATGGTTTGTGGGGGGTTTTATTACTAACACAGTTTTATTACTAACACAGTTTTATTTACTTATAGCATATTGTATATACTCATTTGGGGATCATTTTTAAAAGTTGTTAATTTTTGACCCTCCCCCCCACGAACAATAATTGTACATAAGGGGTCTAGTTAGGACATCATCGAGAATTTGAGGTATTATGGTGGACGTAGTAAGAAAGGTAGGAGTGAATGTGTTGTTTTGGTGATTGGAATATTGTTGGCTTGATTGGCTCAGTGTCTGCGACTAGCTAAGTTTAGAATTAAGACAGATGAAGACCGTCCTTCCCCATCCCCCTTTTAGGCCTTGTGCCACATTTTGTATATATCATACAAATAAATATTGAATTACGACTTAGACGAATGCTTCCTTAGCGGAGAGTGCTTTAGACCTTGTTTTTTGAAATATTTGGAATTTTTGGACTAACGACCAACCTTTTTTTTTTTTTCTTCTAACGATTTTTCTTTTCAGTGCTTAAAGAACTTTTTTTTGACGATCTTCTGAGGATTTTTCTGATAAGTTATTCTTCTATTTTATTCTCCTATTTCTTTTTGTTTGTTTTATTTTTGGGGCTTCGGCCCTCATAATTTTTTTTATTTTAGTCCGGTTTGACAAAGTCTTACCGGACGATTTCTTTCTTTTTTATTGTTTATTTCTATCTAGTTGTTTTTTAAAAAAAGACCAAAACAGTATTTGAAAAAAAAAAGAAAAAGAAAACTTTATTTTTTCCTATTTTATTAGCGACTTCGGTCGCCTTCTCTCGTCTTTTTTGCTTTAACTAGTTTGTTTTTTGCTTTTTTATTTTCTTTAGCGGCTTCGGCCGCAAACCTTTATTTTTTTTTCTGGTTGTAAACCAGACTTTTTCTTTTTTATCTTGAATTTTTTAAAAAAAAAGGAGTTTCTGTTTTTGTTTTTTTTTTCGGCTGCCTTTGGGCGCCATTTTTATTTTTTTTTCCTGTTTAATTTTTGTTTGTCTTTTTTCCCAAGTTTATTTATCTTTCAAAAAGTTTGTCTTTTTTTTATTTTACTGGTACATCCAGGCTTGTTTTCATTTGTATAATTTCTTCCCCCCTCCACAACAAACTCCTTTTCTGGCGATATTTTTAAAAAGACCCGCAGGTGGTAGTCTCCACGCTTTTCAATATGGCCGACGGTGCCAGTCGGGCCAATATTAAAAAGGACCTTTTTGGTTCGGCGGCTAAAGCCAACCCCCCTGATAATGATGCAAAGAAGCGGGCTGATGGTAGCCCCAAAACTGACCGAATTAGTACCTCCAAGAAAGGAGAAGCTAATAGTAAAAATACCGAGGTGCCAAAGGAGGCACAAAGTAAGACAGCCGAGGAATTGCCCTCTTGCTGGAAGTCCCCACCAAGTTGTATTGTGAACATGGCGGATTTCCTGGATAAGGCGAAAGGTTACGCCCATCTTGTAAATAAAGATGGGTTCGTCGATGTTGTCCAGGAGCTCGATGTGTTCAAAAAGAGAATGGTGACCGTTTTTGTGGTGGACAAAAAAACCAAAAAGATTTGTCGCTCCACTAAAGACACAGTGATTAAATCACTTTTGTCCCTGGGGATAAAACCCCAAAGAGTAATTAAAGGTACAGGGTTCTTCATGTGGGACATACTGCTGCCCACACCAGAAGATTGTCTGGCCATGGCAAAGAAGGAGTTGATCACGAAAGATCTAATATTAAGAACGGAGTACGAAGGCCGAAGACGGACCCGGGTGGCCGTGTTCGAGGTTCCTCCTCAAATTTCCGGAGAGCTCTTGGCTGCATTTTTTATGCAGTACGGCCAAATTTTAGGGGCTCTCTCGGACAATTTGAACGGGGGATGGACTTTTGATATCATGTTGGATCAGGAGGCCTTCAAGTCCGTCCCCAACTGTTTGGTGTTTGGTGACCGGAAAATGCCGGTCATAGTGACCGGTAGGAGACCAACTTGCTGGAGGTGTGGAGAGACTGGTCACCTTTCCTCCTCCTGCCCAGGGAAGAAGGCCCCTGGAGTTCCGGTCACAGGCGACCAAAATACCCCCTTGGCCGACAAAGTAAAATCCGCGCCGCCTGTAGTGGGCCTAGCTGCGGGGCGGACCGTTGGGGAAAATCCCTCGGTTGGGTCCAGACCCACATTACCCCCGAAACCGACGCCTGCCACAAGTGTGGTTAAGGAGAAGGATGAGGGGGAATGGCGCCTCGTGGTTAGGGGCAAGGGGAAGACCCAAACAGCGGTTCCTCAGTCCCAACATGACCCCGGGGACATTGTCACCTACAGTCCCATTCCCTCTACCAGCTCTGAGGGCGACGCCTCGGCGTCTTATGCTGAAACGGCAACCGAGACCCAAAAACTTAACGAGCCCGGCTGGCAGAAAATTCTGGACCTGAAAAAATTGCGAGAAAAATTGGAGGCTAAGCGGGCTAAAAATAAAAAATCGCTGGGGGCACCGGGCCCCCTATCCTCTGCCCCGTCTTCCCCTCCATCAAATTTCATAAAACCACCTCCGCCTAAATCTCTGACAAACTCTCCTGCAAAATCTCTTCGTTCCTCCAAACCTTCACCCGTAAAAACTCCTTCCGGTATGACACCCTCTACAACACCGAAAGACACACCTATGCAAACACCCACACACTCTCCTCAAAAAAAAAAGAAACCGAAGTCCTGACACACAATCAGTTACGGACAAGAAAAAAAAGAAAATTAAACCTCCTTATCTCCCAGGGGAAGACGTCTGCCGCGTATCCCGGGAGCAGGCTGACAGGGTCTTCGGGCAGACAAAAAACCCGATGCACTTAAAAGTTCTATGGAACTTCCGGCACATCAAGGGCGTAGATGTGGAGGTGCCGGAAAATTTTAAGGCCCGAAATCAGCTAACCGTTATAAGAACTGGCCCGGGTACGCGGGAGATATGGGGCATGATAGAGGAGGCTAAGGCCTCCTTGAAAGTGGTGCCCCCAGCAGTAGTTCTCCTAGAAGAGAATTTAGATGAAACAAAAAAATGTAAAGGGAGGGTCCCTATTTTCTTTCACCCATCCCTTTATAGAGCTCTTAAATTAACATATCCCGCGGACATCGGTGGCTTGTCTCAGAGTGATATTCTCGATACTGAGATGATGTCAGGTTCGATGGGACAAGCTGTCGGTGTCCTCACCCCAGCCATGTTCTATCCTGAAGGACAACCCTAATCGGCTTCACGATGGCTCTCTGGTTAGCCAGTTTAAATGTCCGGGGCCTGAGGTCCGAGTCTCGCAGGGCGAGGCTCACTCGTGACCTTCAGCGCCTCGGGGTGAATGTATGTTGTATACAAGAGACCCGGTTTTCTTCTCATGATCGTGAGGACATACTGTCTAAGGGGTTCGCCCTTTATTCAGCCTGTTTTGATGGTCGTTCGAGGGGTGTCTCTTGGCTAGTGAGCAGGTCTTTGAAGGCTGCTTGTACCCTTGTCTTCGCGGATCCGGCGGGCAGACTTTGCGTGCTGGATGTTACCATAAAGGATAAGGTTCTACGTCTCATTGGGGTTTATGCGCCCAATACCCATTCCGAGCGGCCTGCTTTGTTTCGGCAGATCGCGCCGTTCTTGACGACGTCTCGTCGGGTAGTTTTAGCGGGGGATTGGAATGCCGTCCTTGACCCCGATATAGATCGTATAGGGCAAAAACAAGGTACTAACAACCCGGATGTGAAACCGTTTCGGGACTTTATCGATCGGTTTGATCTGGTCGATAAGTTCCGGAATGAACACCCTCGGGAGGTAGCATGGACTTGGACAGCTAGTGGCAACTCGGCTCCTGGGACGCTTGCGAGCTACCTGGACCGAGTCTTAGTTAGGAGAGTCGATGTAGGGCTCTTAGGGTGTCCAAGTTTCCATTACATAGTTTATACGGATCATAGGCTTGTCCGGGTCCGTGTAAACTTAGATAAGCCTAAGGTTAAGTTGGCTGGTTACTGGAAATTGAACTGTTCACTTTTTGGTGATCAGGGTTTCCGGGACCAGCTGTTACTAACCATCCAAAGGGAATTGACGGGAGCGGTTGTGGGAAACGCCTGGTGGGCAAATCTTAAATCTAAAATTCGAACGTTTGCTGCCGATTTTAGTCGTCGACTCAATCTAGATAGATTTGCGGCGCAAACTGCTTTAGAAGATAAAGTCGATCGGGCTGTGAAATCCCGTGTTAGTGGGGACATAGCTTTAGCTAAGGCAGAGTTGTCCTCCTTGCTTATCAAGAAGGATCAAGCTCTGGTAGTTAGGGCTAGGTTAAAAAGAATGTCTTCTGAGGCAACGAATATGGCCGCTGAACTGCGTGCAGAGGAAAATCGAAGCGCGTCTAGGCGACATATTGCATGCGTCACGTTGCCGGATAAGCGGACCGTGACTACAAACGCGGGCATATGTGAGGTGTTTCGGGACTACTTTCAGGATCTTTTCACCAGGGAGCCCGGTCTGAGCTCTGCTCAGTTCGACGCCTATTTAGCTGACTTTCCCTGCCTCTCGGCAGCTGAAGCGGCTAGGTGCGAGGGTCCCATAACAGAGTCGGAGATCTGGGAAGCGCTGAAGCAGGTTGGCCTGGATAAGTCTCCGGGACTAGATGGTCTTCCCTACGAAGTTTACTTGAGGTTGTCGCACGTTTTTGTGCCTTTGCTGCAGCTGATTTACAACCACTGGATGAGGCAGGGGTCTTTACCCCAACGCTTCACCAGGGGTGTGATCAAGTTGCTGCGTAAGGACAAGAACGGTGGGGATGGGTTAGGGAACTTTCGCCCTTTAACGATGTTAAATACGGACTTAAAGATTTTGGCGAAGATCTTAGCCAACCGTTTGCAGCTTGTCCTGTCTCGTCTGATTGGCCCTGAACAGACTTGTGCTGTGAAGGGTAGGACTATTCAGGATAACCTTCATATGGTACGCTTGATCTTAGAACAAGTCGACAGTGAAGCCGCGCTGATCAATTTAGATCAGTCCAAGGCCTTCGATAGGGTTGACCATCGATTTTTGGAGGCTGTCCTTTCGGCGGCCGGTTTCAGAGCCGACTTTCGCTCCTGGATCCGACTTTTGTATGCGACCCCCGGTGCGCTGGTGGAAGTGAATGGGGTAAGATCGAAGCCTTTCGTATTGTCTCGCTCCATTCGTCAAGGTTGTCCGCTCTCGCCTCTGCTGTACGTTCTTGCGTTGGAACCTTTCCTTCGCAAGTTAAAGGCGAATCCGGTCCTGCGCGGAATTTCCCTGCCTGGGGCTTCCACCTCAGCCAGGTATTCTGCCTATGCTGACGACGTTTCGGTTCTTGTGTCGAGCAGAGCCGAGATTGACGTCGTCAGCAAAGAGATCAGTGGGTATGAGATGGTGACAGGGGCCAAGATCAACCGCGATAAGTCTGTGGGCTTGCGGTTGGGTACGTGGAAGGGAGTTTCTCTTCCCGGACCTTTCCTCTGGACGGATGGGCCGATCAAGATACTCGGCGTCTGGTTCGGTCCTGATCTCCAGTTGGAAATGAATTGGTCGGAGGTGCAAGGGAAGGCCGAGATCGCGGGTAAACTGTGGTCTCGGAGGAGACTTTCCCTGAAGGGAAGGGCGGAGGTATGTGTTTCACACATATATCCGATCCTCCTTTACCGACTGTCTGTGCTTCCACTCCCGTATGCCAGACTAATGTCATTAGTCCGGACCTTGTTCTCTTTATTGTGGAGAGACAAGGCCCCTATGGTGTGTCGCGAGATCTGTTGCCTTCATCCCTCTGAGGGCGGTCTGGGTATGCCTAGCATTGAGATTCGTCAATATATGCTTCGCATTATCTTTCTAGACCGAATGTGTCGCGGATTGGATGAGGTGGGCACCTTTTGGAAAGAAGATGTCCGAAAACATTTCCCATCCCTGAGAAGTGTGCACTCGTGCGAGGAGGAGGCCGGCCGTACACCTCGTGCCGAGTGCTCCTTCTACCGCGAATGTCGTAGTGCTTTGAAGCTCCTCTTACGGACGACGGATGGCCTATCCGACGCCCGGGCGTTATCTCGTAAGGCATTGTATCAGTTGTTAGTTAGGGGGTCCGTTCAAGATGGTCTGATCGACGAGCTCGGTCTTACGAAGCAGGAGGCTCGCTCGATATGGCCTTGGGCGCCTGGGTTGAAATGTCTCAATAATGATGAGGCATCACTCACCTGGCTGATGATTCGTGGGGCCCTCTGGGTCGGCAAGAGACTTTGTTCAGCAGGTTTGGAGAAATATCCAAACTGTCGTCGCTGTACTGGCGAAGTCGAGACCATTGGTCACGCCTTTTTTCAGTGCAGGACGGTAGTGCCGTTGTGCAAGTTTGTTGAAGGCCTCATGGTTCGCATGCTGCAGGGAAAGTTCTTTGTCCTGGAAGCCAGTTCTGTTTGTAGCAATGTGGTGCCGCAATTGACGAAGGCTGAACACTGTGTTCTGTTGCTTACTAGGGATTATGAGAGTCGTGATTTGGACGACGCGTCAGAAGGGATTCCATGAGGGCGAGAAGTTCACCTCTTCCCAACTGATCTTGTTCTTTAAGCATCAGCTTAAAGTCAAGATTAGGACGGAAAGGCGGGGGCTGACCTAGAGTGGCATTTGGATGTCGGTTAGGTACAGAATTTTGTCCTAACAGGGTTGAACATAGGCAACCCACCCTGATTTTAGGTTAGACTAGGTTTTTGTATTTTGAATTTTTAGTTTTCCCTTTTTGCTAGTAAACTTAGCTAGGGTATGCATGCGCATTGGTCCCTTTTATTTCTGTCCCTATTTTTCTTTTGTTTAATTTCCCATCCCCTCCCTCGTTAGGTGGTCAGTGATATTAGTTCTCTGCTGTATGCGGGACGCCTTTCGTTTTCGTGTGTGTGGTTTTTCGTATTTGTTGTTGTGTATGAATGTGTGTGTGTCTGTGTGAATGCTTGGAGAAATGAATGTTCTTACTTATTTTCTTAGTCCCGCATTGATTTCGTCTAGTTAACTAATGTTTTAATTTATGGTTTGTGGGGGGTTTTATTACTAACACAGTTTTGTTTACTTATAGCATATTGTATATACTCATTTGGGGATCATTTTTAAAAGTTGTTAATTTTTGACCCTCCCCCCCACGAACAATAATTGTACATAAGGGGTCTAGTTAGGACATCATCGAGAATTTGAGGTATTATGGTGGACGTAGTAAGAAAGGTAGGAGTGAATGTGTTGTTTTGGTGATTGGAATATTGTTCCCTTGATTGGGTCAGTGTCTGCGACTAGCTAAGTTTAGATTTAAGACAGATGAAGACCGTCCTTCCCCCTCCCCCTTTTAGGCCTTGTGCCGCATTTTGTATATATCATACAAATAAATATTGAATTACGACTTAGCAGCTGATTAGTGCTAATATCAACTTCACAACAGTGCCCCTAATGTTTTGGTAAGTACATATCCTCTACCTTGTATTTGAATAACTATTCATTATCATGAATACTAATTTGGTCATATTATTGTCATTTGACCCATAATAAATTTACTCTCAACCACTACAGCTAAAAGTCTGATACTCTAATCGCATAAGCGTCCACTCTAAAGTATTGAAGACACAATACTAAAAGGGGAGAGAAATGTCTAATGAAGACCATTTCTTCTTATTTCCGTTATATTACTGGCCTCGAAGGGCGAAACGAGTTGTTATAATATAGATTAAATAATTTATATTGCGTTTCGGGCGCTATTTTTCGCTTTACTCCTGATGCAAGAATTTTCATATCCCACCAGAGCAAGTCCAACAGTTTTATTTTAATCATGAATTTTTCTTTTTGTTTTTACAAATTCTAAATCTCATTGGCAGGGCCGGATTATCCAATAGGCTGCAGATTATTGCCCCTCAAGCTTGGTTGTAGTGCTGGTTATAAAAATAATTTATTTTTACTTCGGTTGTGCTGAAGTATGTGCTAATTTGGTTTGCAATAAATAGTAAAATATTGGTATTTCTTAAAGAATATTTTTATTGACAAAGAAAAGATAGTTATTGTGGACTATTAAATAATTTGCAATAAGTTTACTTCATGCTATGTAGATGTCACTAAAGTATATCACGAGTAAAAAATATTCATGACGGGTGAGGACGAGTTAGAAGGTAGCTCCGTCTGAGGGAGGGGCATAATTTTATTATCGTAAAAGGTCATAATCCGGCTCTGCTTATTTCTGATTAATGTTAAAATATATTTCATTTTTCGCGGCAAAATGTTTGCTCAGAATACCTGGCGAGGTAAAAAAAAAATCTATGGGAAGTAATTTGGAATGCGGAAATTGGTTCGGACATTAAAACCGATTATATTCTATTTTTACATTATTCCATCTGGGCGAAGTTACTACATTCTCTTAGGTTCAGTCAAAAAGTAATGTTTGTTCTTTTTCAATTACAAAATATCTAATATCACAACCCCCCCCCACAAAAAATAGCCAAAAAGTTTGCTTCCTTCTGAATTAATTCTTCTAGTGAAAGCATTTATACACCTCGAAGAAGATTCTTAGATGTTTAGCCATTTGCGAGTTGTTTCTTTCATCTGATCATCTTTGTCCTTTAAATGCCCCCTCCCCTCAAGAGTAAAAAAATGACGATGGTTAATGGTTAATAATGGTTTACTTATTGATTTAATTTCTTTTATTTTTTATGCTGGTTGGTTAATTATAGCTTTTCTCGCTGCAGTGCATTTAAATTGATGTATTGCAGCCAAAAAGTAGAGCGAAGTTTTTTACGCCTCTTATTTTTTTATGTTATTTAGTGTAGAGAAGACTCATTCACATAAATAAGAAGTAGAAAGTTGCAATAAAACTGCTAGAACCTTTTTAGCTAATGTAGGATATTCCTTTTGTATTGAAAATCGTGTGTATTACAGAAATCTAACAAAAAAAAAAAAAAAAAAAATGAAAAGCTTTGGCTTTCCTTCTCAAGAGGAATGGTAGAATATTATTGATGAAACCATTTTTAAGTTGTATTCCTCTATTCCAGGTCGAGTCATCAGTTGTAAGCCAGTTGCATTCAGGCTTTCATTTGAAAGTTTGAAACACTGAAGAAGAACACTGGAGAGTTAGATATCTGAAAGAATCAGCGCATATGCTAGGGTATGAGGACCTCCTTAGTAGGCCTAGCATAGACATAAATACAATATAGGAGCCACTAATAAAAAAGAAAGACAAATTATAGCAAATCTTTAACCACAGCAGCATCAATCAAAAAATGGATAAACACCTGAAGAAGGCCGGAACGTACAACTGCTAAAACGTCGTGAATGTGACAATAAAGACGAGAACGTAACATGCTCTCTTTTCACATTCTATTCCCTATAAAATAAATTTTTATATAATTTCCAGTTCATTCAGTAAAGGAAAAAAGTGAAACTTTCAATTAAATCTGATAAATCACATAGAACCACTTTCCTTGCAGTAGATGAAGCTATTGCTTTAATATATTTGTTCCATCACAGGTCAGTGGACAGTGTGAGACCAAGCAATCGCAGAGAGGTGCTCTCGTTGAGTTGAGCATCAGACATTCTAATGGGAGGCAGGGAGTGTTCTCTGTGGTGGGTAAAAGAGAACAGTTTTGTTTTTGAAGCATTAAAGTTAACCAATCAACAACAGATTGGAGGTCCTTTTGACCAACGTCCAGGTTAGTTTTGTCAGCGATACCGGATTTGCTATTGAGGCAGGAGTAAATAGTAGTGTCGTCTGCACAGATGCCTACTTGGAAATGGATGACATCGGGAAGATCATTAACGAAGATCAGTGTAGGGCCCAGGATATAGCATTGGGGAACACCTGCGTTCGTGAGAATAGAGCTGGAGGAGAATCCGTTATGGATGACCTACATTACATGGTTTGACAGGAATGATTATATTAAGTCAAATAATCGTCCTGCAATTCCGTATCCCTGAATCTTACGAAGAAGGCCGCTTTAGAGATATCTAGAGCCACGCCACGAGCTTCTCCATTATTGCGAAGTGCTTAGTAAACACATTCAGATATGGCCGTTAGCACATGATCGGTAGATCGGATAAAGCGGAAAACATATTGCTTGTGAGAGAAGATGTAAGGTATTTAACCACTTCGGCGTTGATTAAAGTGTCAAAGACTTTGCCGAAGAGTGGCAGGTAACTGATAGGACGGTAGTTAGATGTGTCAGAAGGGTCATCAGAGTTCTTAAAGACAGGTACAATAGATGAGAACTTCCAACAGGCTAAAAAGCAAGAGTCGTAGAGGCAGTAGTTATAGTTTGGAGAGGGCAGAAACCAGTTCAGGAGCACATTTCTTCAGGATAACGGCTGGTATCCCGTCCACACCGCTAGCCTTATGGGAGTCTAATTTAGAGACGATGTCCAATACCATCGATGGGGTTATGTTCATTTCACTCAATAGGGCTCCAGTTCTAGTGGGGAAATCGATTGTGGTACACCGGATGAGTCGAGCGTTGAATTGGATGAGAATTTCCGAGCAAAGCACTCAGCCATATCAGCTGAGGAAATCAGGACCTCAAATTGGTTGAATAAAGGAGATACTGTGGGTTTGCTGTTGTTTAGTACGCTCTTGCAGAGACGCCAATAATCTTTGGAACCGAATTTGCGAGATGCGATACGTTGTTTCATTCTTTCAGCAAATAGTGACTTGGCTTCATTGAGGACACGCTTGGACTCATTACGGGCTGAGACAAAGAGACGTCTGTTTAAATCTGACATGTCGCTACGGTACAGGCGGAAGAAGTGATGGGCAATGGCAGCTGAGCAAGCAGCTGAGAACCAAGAGGATGAGCGCGATTTAACAATATATTTCCTTGCGGGGATGAAAGCCTCGATTGCAGATTTACTCAGGAGACCTCGGAATCGCATTTTTGAACGGGGTGATTAAAGACCACATTCCAGAGGACATCACGAAGGAAATCACGGAACGAGTCCCAGTCTGCTCGTTGATAACAGAAAGATGTTCTGTTGGTAGGAGGTTCTTTGCTGGGTGTGGAGTAGAAGGAGATGTTGACAGACACTACAGCGTGATCAGAATTGTCAAGAGGGTAGAGTTGCGTGGCATGACAAGACTCGGGGATGGAAGTGAAAGAGATCAAGAAGGGAAGCCTTATCGTCCTTGGTTATTGGGGTAACGTGTGGGAAAGTCAGCCATTTGTGTGAGGAATTGAGTAATTGAAAAGTTAAGGGTTTTGAGCCCCTTGGTATGGTGGGCGTTAAAATCACCGAACACGAATATATGCGCAAACGGATGAAGAGAGATAGCCTTGTCTATATTGTCGGAAATGCTATCGAGTACACCACAGTCTTGGAAGGATGGAGGACGATAGAGAAGGAATAGTTAGTTTACGGCATTGGTGAGAGATAGACAGAGACACATGTATGAATGGTCTCGAGATTCGAGAAAGAGCTCCCTAGCCAGTGGGAGATAGTTCTTGATGTAAACTCCCGGGCCATGCATATGGGTTTGAGAGTCTTTTCTAAAAAGAGGAACGTAACCGGGGATTGAGAAGTCAGAGGAGGGGATAAACGAGTTGAGGTTGATCTCGCAGAGAGCCAGTATATCAGGAGACTTCTCATCGATGAACGACTCCATGCTGCAGCAGTTGATTCGAATGCCACGGATGTTAGAAAAGGAAATGTTAAACGGTTTAGGTGATATTTTAGAGCTGGTTTAAGTTTACTTTTTTGATCATTTGTTGTCATGTTGAGTAATGTTGGTAGTGAAAATGAGAAGACCTGAAGTAAAGGTAGCAGACGGTCATCGTATGTGACATGGGCAGAAAGGAGCTGGCGCAGCCTGCAACATAATGTGGCCTTACGGTTGCCCACTAGAAATTCGTGCAGGGAAACCATTCCATGCGCGACATGGCACTACACACACCCCGATATTATATACATGCTGATCAGAGCGGCCGCTCAAGACACTACGCAACAGTTATGGCTTCTAACTACCAGTCGGGAAGAGCAACCATAAAACTGTCAACCCAGTACTTTCAGAATGAAGAGGCGTTACCTCAGACTGCACACATCACAAGAGAATCACGAGAGTACTACTACGGAGTTCAGAGAAAAGCAAAGGAAAAGTCCCGGGAACCCCTTCCTAAACAAGGAACAAAGGGTGAGCCTCTACTCTCGTTCAAGAGAAGTGGGGGAGTATTGACCGGGCGATAGGGAAGCCTATCTACTCCTATTACATACCCTCCACACAAACAAAAACAAACAAACAAACAAAACAAAAACAAAAACAAAAAAAAAGCAAGACAAACAAGCAGCTTACAAGCAGTCCAAGAACAACGTCTTATAAACCGGACAAATCCAGGTTACCTTGTTAGTTGAAAAACGGGTTGTTACGTAGCAGTGAGACATCCATGGATACTGTTAATTTTTATTGGTAAGACTTGTTGGCGCGCTTGACCTAATGACAAACACATCCTAAAATGACCGGCGACGCTACGACTGTTTCACAATTACCAGAGACAAGTGACGCCGAAAAAAAATCAAAAGAATTTTTCAGATTTACTGTTGAGAAGATTGTAGGATAAGTTGGATAAAGGAGGGAAAAGCTTTCTTTATGAGTTTTTTTTTTTTTCCTTGTCTATTTAGTCAAGGAAAGAATCTTGCAAAAAGCAAGCAAACTACAAACAATAGAGAAAAATGACTTCTATGCAAATGAATATTCAATAGTGAAAGAAGAGAAACTCATAAATAAATGTATTGTAAAGCAGATAACTAACGAAAAGGCGCGCGCTTCGCCGTGAAATAATAGTTGGCGAGTTCGTCTGCTTGACTATTGCTATTGACTCAGTGTGATCGATACTTCTGTGCCAAACTAAGATTAATTAATATTTTGGTGGCTCGTAGTTTTGGTTTAACTGTTACCAAGCATGTCTTGCAGATCATTATTAGTAAGTTCAATGCTCACTGGGTTCTCCATGCTTGCGGCCTTGTACCAGTTTTAGCAAATCATAAAAAAAGTAGAAATTTAAAGACAGCAGCTGAGTAAATAGATTATCGGGATTAAAAGCAAAATTTTGATTACACGTGACAGATTAAAATTTAAAGAAGTCTGTGTTGTTGTTATAAGTAACTAATTTAGGTTTAAATAAAAATTTAGTGAAATTAAAGCAGAATCAAAAGTCAAACAAAATTTAATTAGAGTAGTTTTGCACACATCTGATCTCGTGTGTAGAAAATTCGATTCATTAAATCTGTGTGCTAAGTCCCCACTAACAAATCTCAAGCGTCTGGGAACACACCAAATAAAAAAAATCACCGGAAGTGAGACTATTTTCGACTTGGCTGAAATCAAATCCCAACCTAAGTTGGTACTAATCACATCTCATTTTTTTTCTAGAGAAACATTAAAAGAAAAGGATTAAAGTTCCAGAAGCCTCTTTGAAATTTTATGAAATTGTATTATGCCGAAATAGGCTTTGCAGTCAATTTCACACCAGGCCAAGGAAGCTAGGCGCAGGGTTAACCTGAGGTAGCCTCAACCGCAGTGGAGATCTGTGAGTCACTCACCGTCAGTGATGACGTTGAGAAATGAGCATCTGTGGACCTGCTTGTGTGAGCTTGAGAAAACACCGTTGAACGGATGGCGATATAAACACAACCTTTCCAGAGAGAAGTTTTGGGTCATCTCTCAAACATCGCAGATCGTGAGTGTGTGGTTCATGTTAGGGTCAGCGGTTGCTCACATACACACCGTCTGACAGTAACTGACGAAGTTGGAGTAAAATAAAATGTAAAGTAAGGAAAGATTCAAGTCTCGTGTTATCATTGACCGGCACATTTACTTAATTACAAACAAATTCTATTTTTTCACTGATAATAGTCATTTATTTAGTTAATAGCGAACTCCATCATGAATTTATTAACCAAAGTGGTTGGTACAGTAAGAAATGTAGTTCACAGCTGAACTTTTGAAAAATCCCCACTCTTCAATAATACCACCTGACACCAGGTTAATTGACTTAAATTAACATTAATATTAGGTTGGTGCAAAAATAATGACGTAATAATGTCGTTTTTTGACGTTAAAAAATACGTCAAAAAACGACATTATTACGTCATTATTTTTGCACCAACCTAATAGAAACATCACTTTTCATTTTCAAAAAAAAACTATATCAAAATACCTTTACATTATTTTACTCATTCCTTTTAAAAATATTTTTTATTTTTACCTACAGGCATTATCGTTCTGTCCATTCCTGAAAGACATTTTCCACACAAAAGACATGATTATTCTAAAAGCAAACGAAAAGACATTACTTAAAGAACTTTATCCCTTTTCTTATAAAGCAATTGATCCCAAAAATTTTCAAAAAGTAATATTTTAATACATTTTTGTACCTTATCTTTATTTATTTTTTTTTTGTTTCATAATAATAAAAATATTATTTGTTTTGTATTAAACAAACATTGTTCTTTCTCTGTTTGATGTTAAATATCCTGAAATCAAAATAAGATTAATTTTAGCTTCTAACACAGATTACTACACGCGGAAGGTTGGTCACGCCTTAATATAGATCATTATGAGAACAATAAAAACCCAGTAATAATTTAGATCACTTTTGTTGCGGGAATGGAAATTATTATAATTTTATGCCTTCTGGTAGATTTGTCACGCAAGCAATATTTGGCGGACTGATGTGAGTACGGGTAAAAAAAAAGAGCATGAAACATGTAATTCGAAAAAACAATTAATAAATGTACTAACAAGACACATTAAAGAAAGAAAGAAACGAAATTAAAGTTATAAAAATTTCCATACGATCTTCAGTCTCTGTGTGTGAAGTACTTACATGTCTCGTAACCATCAGAGTGAAAAGAAAAATGTCTTGCCGCTCCGAAAATCAAAGCGAAAAGATGAAAAGCCTTTTAAATAATGCACCACCTTTGATTATCGTCAGGAGGCGATAATCCAACACTGTGAAGTTTGAATTTATTAATATAAATCAACCGAGATATAAACGAATGTTTAAGCGTAATTTGTTATTTCATTGACTTTAGCTTGATAATATTCTCATCTTTGTCGTTTAGGAATGAGAGGCGCATAAAAACACGTTATTTTCTTTGATAGAAAGCAGTAACAACTTTCCTGATGTTCTACTAGAAAAACACATTAATTATTATTTGGTAACAATGAAGCAATTGTTTGCATTATTTCGTTGATATTTATTTACTGATTAACAATTCAAGACCCATGAAATTATTATCCTGATTGTTACTGAGTTACATGTAAGATGGATATAAAATAGCGGTTACTTACTTTTTAATAATCTTAGTACTTATCGTATATTGAAAGCCGTAACAAGTCACAAATTATACGTTATTAAATAACTAAATGACTATTATAATTTTTATATGAGGACTTGTATATTCGCACTATTTATTATTGTAATCAAGCAGTTTCGTTAAACTGCCATTTGAATATTAGATTAATTTACAAATCAATCTTGTGAATGTGTGTACGTGTTTGAGAGAGAAAGAGGGAGAGGGTGAAGAGAAAAGAAGTAGTAATGTGTTTCAGTCTCGATAGGAGATATATTAGTTTCAGTCATTACCATATCAAATTCTAGATAGATGAATTTCCTTTAGATATTTTTTATTACATAGCAGCAAGAAAGGACTTGAGAAATAGTAGTGAATTAGTGAAACTACCAACCCAGGGTCAAATTCTTTATTGGAACAACGATTGACATCTAGTTTAACCTTAATTAGGATTTGGACGAAAACTAAAACAGGAAGCAAGTTCGCAAACGATTACATCTTTGGAAGAAGAGGAGCATTATCGTGTACCTACACGATAATGCTTCTTTTCTTAGAGAGAAAAAGAGAAAGTAGATTTTTCAGTGTGCCTACGAATGTCTGACGAAACGTCGAGGATTAAAGTGGGTTTACAGCAATACCATAGAAAAATTGCTCAAGCCTACTCGGCACTTACTCTTTTGATGACGCCTCAGGTGCCTGGTAATGACGCCAGTCCCCTCCCAAATGAGAGGTAGTGCCTGGGAGGATGCACCCCCCGACCTTCATGGCGAGAGAAAAAGAGAAAATTGTCGAACAGCAAGTGACACCCCTGTTGCGATTCAGTAGAGAAATCATTTTGTTCTGCTTCTCACGAGAACTTCAGCGGTTTTTACAGTAACTGACCCGGTTATAATGTGTTGCAGAAACGAAGAATGAGTAAAACCTGGAAGGCAGAACTTTTCGCAGTTGTTGTTTCTGCTGAAGCCCCAGCAAACGTAAATTTGAGGAAAAAAGGAATACGTCGTATTTTGGGTAAATAAATTTATTTACATATATGCAAAGGCAGCATACTACTCGCTGCTGTTGTAAAAGGCGACAGAGTGAGGAAGAAAGAAAGAGAAAGAATGTTGGTCAAGGCTGTCGGCTGATGTTTTGTGGCGGCGGCGGCGAAAGGATGAAAGTTGAGAAGTATCGGATTCAATCTCAGTCTGCTTGCAGTGTTCTTGACCAATTTTTGCGTGTCGACATCTCAGCTGGGTTTCTTTCCCTGTCTTATGCGGCGTTGAATCAAGGAATTTATATCCGTCGTATCGGCTCCAATCTGTGTCTTTTAGCGGGAGTTATTTCTACTGGTCAGTATATAAAGTTCATTTTATCATTTAATACCGAAAACATGCGTCGAGCCATGATGCGCAGAGACGCGTTTTCGCATTCTACCTTTGGTCGTCGAGCAGTCAACATTCGGTTTAGTGTAAGAGACACGACAAGACCCCCTTCTAGAAAACTAATAATTAGTAATAAATGTATGTCTTGAAGTTTGTAGAAAATGTGACTTTTCTACCTGATCTGGTTTGAATTGTTGGTGTATTGTCGGATTGTGATGTATTTTTAGATTTGGATGTTTTTTGTACATAAGGAGAATTTGTGTGTGATTGATTTTCTTTTTCTAAGACAGCTGGTTTCAGTCTATCCATAGTGACTGTGTCTGACTGATTACCTTTTTGTATTGTGAAGTATATTTCTGCTCTGTGTAAGACTTTGTATGAACCATGATACTTTACTAATAAAGGTTTTTTTACTGCGTCTTCTCTCACAAAAACGTATTCGCAGAAATACAGGTTTGTTGGTGTGTATGTTTGAATTTCGATCCGGTGTGAATTTCAATTGCGACATCTTATTTTTTAATTCTTGTATGAAATACGATGTCGGATCGGAGTTTATGTCATTTTCAAAAAAATTGTCCTGATAATGATAAGGGTGTACCGAAGACTATTTCAGCTAGTGTGCAGCTAAGGTCTTCTTTAATAATGTTCCTTACAGAGAGAAGTATAAGGGATAAATTATCAATCCAATTGATCGAATTTTCCTTTATAACTAATGATATCTTGAGTTGCCTGTGGAATCTTTCTACTAATTCATTAGCACATTGGTGGTATGCTGTGGTCTTAGTGTGCTTTGCTTCCAGCAAGTTGCTGAATTCCTGAAAAAGAGATGATCGGAATTGTGTGCCACTATCAGTGGTAATAACATTGGGTACTCCGAAAATAGAAATCCGATCTTTTAAAACAGCGTTTGCGATTTAAGTTGTTGATGTGTGTTTCACTGCAATCGCGGTAGGGTAACGTAAAAATTTGTCAACGATAGTTAGGATATAGGAATAACCTTGACAGCTCGATAGGGGACCCACAATGTCTAAGTGGTTGTGTTTAAATCTTACATCAGGGTTGCTGAAAGTACCTATTGGTGTTTTGGTATGACTTTGTATTGTGTTCTTTTGACATTTTAGGTATGCTGATGTCCAGTGTCTGATGTCTGATGCCAGGTTTGGCCAAACAAAACGTTCACTTATAATTTTTACAGTAGGTATGAAAGATTGTGAAGGTGTGGAAATCTTTGTTTCCTCAGTGTGCGTGGGATCTACGGTTTAAGGTTGGTTAATGTAGTGTGACAATAAAGCGTTTTATTCCCGAAAGGAACTGGAAATTCTTTCAATGTTAAAGAGGTATTCGATAACACTTTTGTTAGAGTTGAGTCAGATTTCTGTTCATCAGAAATTAAATCATGACTTAATGTATCGTTAGTAATCTCTGTTATATTTGTGCGTGACAGTGCATCAGCCATAATATTAGGTTGGTGCAAAAATAACAGTAACATATGTGAGAAAACGACATTATTTTTGCACCAACCTAATATTTTCTTGTCCCTTAATATAATGAATGTCTGTTGTGTACTGAGAAATAATATCTAAATATGTAATTTCTCTAGGGGTGTATTTGCACTACAGTTCATGGCATGAGTGATGGGCTTGTGATCTGTGTATATTGCAAAGTTTCTTCCTTCGAGTATGTGTCTAAACTGTTTAATTGCTAAATATACAGCCAACAATTCTCTTGAAAAGGTGCTATGATTTGTTTGTGTCTTGGTTAATTTTGCTGAGAAGAAGGAAATAGGTTTTCTTACTGAATTGATTTCCTGTTCAATTACAGCTCCTATTGCCGTGATGGATGCGTCCGTAGTGAGGAAGATGAGTGCATTTTCGTCGTTGCTGATATGTGAGAATTTAGTAAAGTTTCTAAGTGCTGATTTGGCTGTATTGAAGGTATGAAGTGCATCCTGTTGTAAAGTAAAGTTCTTGTTTTTTTTTTCTCTAACAGATTAGTCAAAAACAAAAGTATAGTTGATAGATTGGGGTGAAAGGGCGATAATAATTTATCAGTCCGAAGAATCTTCGTAACTATCGGATGGAAGTAGGTACAGGAAAATCTTCGATTGCTTCCACTTTTCCGGGTAAGGGCGAAATCCCATGTTGGTCTATCAGATGTCCAAGAAATTTAATTGAGTCGTGCTGAAGTTTATTTCTAAGTTTATTTTTAGGCCAAATTGGGAAAGTCTCTGAAAGTAAGTGGTCTTTGTATTCGGCAGTACTGTGGCTAGCAATGAGGATATTATCAATGTAACCGTATACGAATAGTAATCCTCTCATGACTTGGTCGATTATTCTTTGAAATGTTTGAGCAGCATTCTGGAGACCAAATGGCATTCGGACAAACTCGTATAGCCCAAACGGAGATGTCACCGCTGTTTTGGGAATATCTTCTTCCGCTACCGGGATCTGGAAATAAGCTTTCGCTAGGTCAATCTTGAAGAATATACATGATCCGCGTAACCCGAGTTCGAAATCATGTATATGCAGGACAGGGTAACGATCAGGGACTGTAGATGCATTTAATTTACGTGTAGGGGTGATGCATAAAGGCTTCAGATGAGCGAATTATCCCTTCCCGTACCATTTTGTTAAATTCGTTTTTGGCGAATTGATATTTGTGCGGATGTAGCCATCGTGGACGTGAAAATATTGGCTGTCCAGTAGTCTTTATTCTGTGTTTTGTGTCATGTTTGATGTTATCCGCATTTTTGAAGGGTGTTGTAATTTCCTTAAATTTTTCCAAGATAACAAGGAATTCTGTACCATGGCAGGTTGTTACACTGATGCCAATATAATTGTATTGTGTGCGGATTCCTGCAATACGGATTTTGGTTTCGGTGTCAAAAAGGAGTCTGTCTCATATTCACTGACAAGTTGAAATGGGCCAAAAATCCGCCCCAAAGGATGGATGTTTGCACATCATCTTGTAGAAAGTTCCACATAAAATCTCGGCGCATGCTAATATTTAGCGTTAGAGCTTTGGTGCCGTAGGTATCGATGTGCGTACCATTCGCAGCTAGTAATCTGAGGAGACTAGGATAGGGTTTGCGTACAGGTGCTACACTGACTGCTGCTCCAGTATCCACTAGGAATTTGTAGCCGTTATTTTAGTCAACTACGTAAAATAAGCGACTTTCTTTGTGTCTACCGGCCGGTTTGCTCGTTTCTCTAGTGTCTATTGATATTATGACGGCAAGGTTGGTTACATTTCCTTGCATTGTTACCAAACGTGTGGTTATACCAGCAAATTCCGCTGGGGTGAGTGTTCGTTCGTCCGCGACTAATGCTTCTTCGGCGTGGAGTAGGATCACCTCTACGTGAGGTACTTCTGTACTTCCGTTGTTGTTGGTTTAGAAGCAGTTGCATCTGTTGCATTTGCTTTTTCAAATCAGCGAGTGCCTTGTCGATATGCGTGTGTTTAGCACCTTTAGTCGTACTCTTCTTTGGAAGTCAGTGCATTAAGTCTTTGATCGAACGACACAAAAATTTTGTCGGCGATATCTGCCAATTTTTCCAGTGCTGTATCGTCTGTCACGGGCATTAGTATTTGTACCATAGTAGTTGGCAATTTGTCCAACAATAGACGACGCAGGATGGACTCCGACATATCATTCCGACTGAGGTGACTTTTTATGTGCCTGAGGAGTTGAGAGGGTGTTCTATCACCCATACTTATGTTGTTAAAGAGTTCTCTCAATGTTTTTTCACATAAGCGACCTGTCCTTTTAATGATGGCTGCTTTAAAGACGTTGTAAGGGTCGGTGTCAGGAACATCTTTTAATAGGTTAACAACTTCGTCGACAACATCAGGAGGCAAGGCTTAGACAACACTGGCAAAAATTTATTTTCTGCGACCTTAACCCCTTGGCAGCTAAAATGGCCTGGAGTTCGAGGAAGCAATTCTTGGTGTTGGTGGCATTGTATGGTGGTAGATGGAGGACTGAGGAATTAATCTCAAAAGGTGGTTCCAAAGTATCTTCGTGTGAACTCATTATGTTGCTGCAGTTTCCACGTATTTCCTGAAGAAGTTGCTATCGCTCGAAACATCGGGGTTATCAGTCTTGTTGCGGAAACGAAGAATGTGTAACCTGGAAGGCAGAACTTTTCGCAGTTGTTGTTTCTGCTGAAGCCCCAGCAAACGTAAATTTGAGGAAAAAAGGAATACGTCGTATTTTGGGTAAATAAATATATAATTTATTTACATATATACAAAGCCAGCATACTACTCGTTGTTGTTGTAAAAGGCGACAGAATGAGGAAGGAAGGAAGGAAGAAAGAAAGAGCAAGAATGTTGGTCATGGCTGATGTTTTGTGAAGGCAGCGGTGGCGAAAGGATGAAAGTTAAGAAGTGAATCACTCTTGTATGGATTAGAGATAGCAATGCAGACTCAGAGTCCCTTCAGGTAGCAGCCAGGCTGGGAGAAGGTAAAGCCAAAATTCAAAACTACCCTGGAGGATCCGTCAGACAATCTTGCTCAAAGCACACTATTGCTGTTATACCTGCAGTACATACCTTTACAATTCGAATGCTTACTGGACTCGTGACGCGACATCTAGGTTTTAATCTGTAAAGTCTATTTTAATGATTTCAAGTTGGAATTCATTTTACATTGTTATTATATACTTAATGAAAATGTTCCTTACGCGTTTATATTTTTTTTTTTTTTGTCTAAGAGCAGATATCGACGTATCTTTTAGCTGAAAAAGAAGATCCATTCGAAAGCACCAAATATATGTTTTACTGAATTCAACTTAACTTATTGTCTATCATCGTTGATTAATCAAAGTGGATTAACTGCTAAACTCTGACTTCAAGAGTAGACACTAGGACTACGAAACATGAAAACACGTAAATCACTCATTGTTTTTCTCCCATATCACATTTTCTTAATTTACAGACAAATATTACAAAATAATTACAGATAAAATTATTAAAAAAAATCTTCTATATTTTCATTACAGCTAACTGCTTTTTTTATGTTTCTCCGCTACGACCCGGTGTAGTTTGAAATTAATATTAGCTTAAGTCGCTAGACAGTACCTCTGCTATTACCAAAGCCGAAGTACTGAGACAGTGCTTAAGCAATTTTTGAGCGGTTTCTTACATTAAATCGCAATCACATTCAGCAACGACGTGGGCGTGTGGATAAATACCTACAGTTAATTGCTTTTGTTATTTTTGTGACGAGTAACTGTTGTATTCCACTGTTGGGTTATTGGAAGTGTAAAAGCCGTTACCTCTATTGAATAGTTCCTCGTCCCCAATATTTTATTGTATCATGGTCAATTTCGTGGACTCGAGGTAACAGTCGTAGGTTACTCTCAGTAACTGACTATCCAGAATCATTTTTCCCACCCTCACTGTCTCTATAGGTTTCATTGTGGATATACTACCGAGGCACTTGCGATAATTCTGACTGGACAGTTCATTGAAGAAGAGAATGATATTCAACTTGTCTTTTTTAAAGAGGACTCTTCACTTTATCGTGTTTATTAGCTATGATGATAATAGTGATTTTGGTTACGCGAATGAAGAAAGTCCACGACGATTACTGCCTTTTGTGTGTGTGCTTGTGTGTGTGCCATCGCGTTTCGTACATTCACCCTTTCCTTTCACTCCCGTGTACCAAACTAGCTGAATTAGAGAGTCATATTTAGACTACTTTGGAGGTCACAGGGATCTCACAGGAGGTCGCGGGATCTGTTGTTTCCAACTTTCTGAGTGCGGTCTGGTGAATATCAAGACCCGCTTTATATTTCCTAGGCCAAATGTATACAAAAGATGATGATAATGCAGATACAGATTTATTGAAGTTTGCATGATCCACGTTCTTCGCAGATAGCTTTTATTTGGAGGTCGGTTCTGTTTTGGCAGCGTGAGCCTATTGCTCGTCGGGAAGAGGGACTACATGTTTTTGTGCAGTTGATTATGGGGGTGGTGATAATTTGGTTGGTGTATGATACTATAGACACTCACGTAGAAAGGAAATAAGTGGTTTTATCTCGACCAAGTGTTTCCGTTTGATAGACCAGCAGACGGCTGCTTTTTTCTAAGCGACATCCACTCTGACCGAAGGGGGACGGGAAGTAAAGGAGTGAACGTGGACATTTGAAATCTAGTGGCAACAAGACCGGAAATAGGTTATATCAGGGCCTTGGTCTATATGAACAGCCATGTTTGAAATCGGGGAGAGTTCTGGTCTACTCTTGGCGGGGGACAGACTTGTCCTTCGCGTAGTTCCTATGCCGTCCATTCGTATTGCCATCCACCATGTCAGGATGAGCAGATGGGTAAGGAGTTGGTAGGGAGAAGAGCTGAGAAGTCTAACGTAAAGGGCGTTGTCGCAAGTTTCACCTACCTACGCACCCGGACGAACAGGCAAAACCCTCAATAAAAAATATACATATAATATGGGAAACAGGGTTCTCGGTCTTATTTCTCAACGTGGCGTTGGTATTTCGTGTGAACATGCATCACGCCGTTTCCCAGCTTTCGGTGCAAACCGATGAAACTGGAATGAAACATGGGGGTAATCATTCACCGATCAGTGGAGATCTTGGACGAGGCTCGCGTTGTATATTTACAAAAGGGAGGAAATCTGCGATTTCTTTTCTCTCCAACAACTGGTCGCGTGCTTTGGAAATCGTATTGGGATTGGAATGGAGGAGGTGGGGGAGGATATTTTCATCAAACATTGGATGAGTAAATGCAGCACAGTCAGTTCGTGTGAGTTGTGGGGGGGGATGTCTCTTGTCATTGTATCTTGAAGGATTTTTTTACTTGTCTACCGAGCTCAGACAGATTGGTATGAGTTTGATATTCTTTTGTTGAAATTGGGAATATGTGGTCGTTTGTCCTTTTTATTTTTATTTGTTTCGTTCCTCACATTTCTGTTTTATTTCCTTCTCTACCTTTAGGTGACAGGGTTGGGATGAAGTTACTCAGTTATGTGGGAAAGTTTCGCATTATTTTTACTTTATTTATTTATAATTTTCCCACCTCATTTTTTGGTCGGTTGACTTGCTTTTTTTGCCATTTTGGGACGTGTGGGAAGGTGACGGGCTGGCACATGCTTTATTTACTGTAAGCGTTGTTTCGTATAATTTCGGGTCACTGTTTAAAATTTATTGAATTGTAAATAGTGAATTATTAGTTATGTGTTCCTCTCTGTATGGATGTTGTAATCGTGGGTGTTGGTTGGAATTTCTGGTGAAGGAATCTGAGTGGATGTTATGTTGCGTTAGGGGAGTGGTGAGAATTATGTGGATTTAAGTGTGACTGGCTGGGGTGGTGTCGGAATGACAACATGAATCTGTCGCTTGACACTACGCAAGATGTTTTTCCGTGTTATTAGCTATGATGATAATAGTGATTTGGGTTACGCGAATGAAGAAAGTCCACGACGATTACTGTCTTAGAGAGAGAGAGAGAGAGAGAGAGAGAGAGAGAGAGAGAGAGTGTGTGTGTGTGTGTGTGTGTGTGTGTGTGTGTGTGTGTGCGTGTGTTTTAACGACAATGATATGTTTACCCAAGTCCAGTTAGTATAATACTCTTTTTGTTACTTTAACTTAGGTTAGGGAGTGCATGTTTATTTTTTATTTTAGTCCCCTATATTTCTGCTTTTCACTTGCCAATTTTTTTCTGACATGACTGTTATATATCCTTACTTTTAATGTATATTATGTACGTTAGAAGCGACATCTCCATTTGTTAACATGACATTTACTATGATTTGTTTCTTCTAAAATATTATGTGGCTTAATTCTTCTAGTTTTACACTAAGTTTGTTTATGACCCTGTTCTTATTCCACATTCGTAACATATAATAATTATTGAATGGACAAAATATTTATTTTAAAAGAAAGGCTGATTCTTTGACCGTTACATGCAGTCTGCGTGTAACTTTACACATAAGTAATGTTTTAATATATTTATACGTTATTTTTATACATACAAATATTTAAGTAAATTCTCTTTTTATAATAAACAGTATTAACAACATTTACCAGATTGAATATCCGAGAAATTCATAGATAATATGTGTCCTCCGACAGGAATCGAACCTGCATCCTACATGAAACCGTCGTATAGTTTGACGTATTATAGCATTTAGCTACAGTAGAAGCGTATGGTTAGTGAGGTCAAATTACTGTTTTCAAAAATTAAGCCCTAAAAAAAAAATATCTCGAAATTTCATAAAATTAAGTGATTGGGGACTAACAGATGTAAGGAAAAAAAATACCAAAAATTTCTAAAAAAGAAACATTTAAAAATAGTTTCATTCATTTGTGAATAGTTTCTAAAATTTTCATTAAAATCCAGCAATTATCTGATTTTTGCAAGAATTTCTAAATCAGTATGTTTTGCACCGCAAGAAGACGATTTATTCAAACAGATTATCTAAACTGATTGCTAATCAAGAATAAAGAAAGAAGCTATGGGGTAAGGATTTGTGACTTCGCACGAACATAATCATCGACGGCTACCGAACAGTTTCGTCGACCCAAAGGCTAGAGTCGTATGGTTTTCAGGCACTTTTCAACGGTGTCGCACAATGGAATTCTCTCCCTAGGATGATATTATCAATCACTTGCATCTTTTAGCAACCGGATGTAAACATTTATTTCTTTGCAATTGTAACTAATTTACCTGTATGTCAAAAATACAGCAATGCTTTAGAAATTTTGCAATTGCATTGAATTTAAAAAATATGTTGATCTGAATTTTATTGCTCATATTCAATATTTTCCGAATATGAAAGTAAATAAATACCATTCACTTCACCAGTGAATAATTATGGGGTTTTATTTATCAAATTTAGGATAACATAAAAATTCTATTTTTTTCAACGTCACTATGGCACAAAAATGGATAACTGTATTATTAGAAAATTCCACTTGATCTTCAACTTGTTCATTTTTAAGAAGCTCACCATTTCCGAGATTTTGGCATCAATTGTCACGAGCACAACTTGTCTTTTCATTTCTTGTTTTAGATTGAAAGGTGTTATGTTAATACCCTCAATACGCCGGAAATAGAAACGGAAATGTTAAAATTTAGTGCATGTTGTGTGACATTACATGATTCCAACTTCCTTTTATGGCCTGCTAATGATGTATTCACCCCCCTCTCTCTCTCTCTCTCTCTCGATATATATATATATATATATGGATGATTATATTGACAAAAAATATATAAATAGCATATGTAACCCATTCCGAACCTAATTGATGTTTTAGCTCTCCTGAACGGCTTTGTGTTCCTCTTCAAAAGCATTAACTAAAAGTAAGGTTCAGATGCTTCTCATGATTCCTAGAAATGTTAACCCGTCAAAGTTTGGACAATTGAACTGGTTTAACTGTTTCTACCCAATATCATCCAGGCAAGTTTTCTAATCGAACAGACAAACAGGAGAATATATTCATTAACAGGATCCTCATAATTTCAACAGACTTGTTTGCCAATTAATAGTGAAGCTCAGTTTTGACATAATCAATATGATACAAGGACAATCTTTGAAGATTTCCAATTTCTATTTAATTTCTCTATTCCTTTCCCATTATTCTATGTTGGTTTTTCTAGACCTGTGTCCCTAAACAATCTTTTCATATTGGCACCCAATTGGAGAATCATTAATGTTGTCTACTCAGAATATCTTTAGGGCAACAGTTACTTTTTCATGTGTAAACGATCTTCTTTTCATTTGTTTGCTGTGTAAAAAATGTATTAAAGAATATATTTTTCCTGTGCCATTGTAAGCTGCTATGTTAATGCTGTCATTACGTTGGAAAGAGAAACGGGGATGTTTTAAAATTTAGTGCGCATGCTGTATAACATTACGTTCGGTCATCTTCTCTATTGAGAAAACAAATTAGAAGCTTATGTAAACTATTCTGAACAAATTTTCCCGTGTTGTTATATATATGTTTCAATAAACGTGTGCGTGTAGGTGCAGATATGCTACTGTGTTTCTCAGTGTTATGTAATTTTTTTTTACCTGTTTTGTGTAAATGGGGCAAAATGTCAACCGTAAACAATTTTCAATCATTTATAATGGAAGCCATGGAATTCACCTGGATTCTAACATCGATTTCTACAATGAATATAAAAACTGACTTTGTTTGCGTGCATATTTACATGTGTGCGTATATATATATATATAATTATGAAAGACTACCTCTTCCTTGTCTTTCCTAACACAATTTCAGTTATAATTGTCTTCTTGCAAATCACCTCCCACGTTGTCTTATAAATACTGTTTGGAAGCCTGTGAAGCTCTCAAAACAACATCACGATTTCTCTTGCTCTTTTCATTGTCTCTTACAAAACCCAAAACTCGTTTCGTTGGACTCTTCTTAGTTGATTTAAAATTCCCAGCGTTTATTTTCGTTCGTTTACAATTGTGATACAACATTGTACCAGGATCCCGTCGATATGTGGTGAGTTATGTTATTAATTGGGGTCGGGATCTTGAATTTCAGATACAGATCAAAATTATTATCTTAACAAAACAATATCCACCTTAATATTTTTGTCAATGATATTACATTGAAGTTTCTATTGGTTATTTAATTTAACAGTTTGCTGAGCGGTTGAAATAATTGTGAATTTATATTTCGGATAAAAAGGTATTCTTTTCCAATTAGAGATTTTGGTGTCGCTATAAAAATGTTCACCCCTAATTGTCAATAGTATATAAACTGCGATACCATAGTAGTAGTAGTAGTAGTAGTAGTAGTAGTAGTAGTAGAAATATTTATGTGCATATCAATCTTCTTATATCTATTTTTTCCTTTATCAATCTGTATTTTCATCTACTTAATCATTACTTGGATTTGTTATTTTCATCAAGTCTACCTGTATCTACATTTGAAATTGTTAAAAAGTTCATGAAATTATGAAAACTGATATTTTTTAAAATACTAAATGACGCAGATCGTGTGTGTGTGTGTGTGTGTATATATATATATATATATATATATATATATATATATATATATATATATATATATATATATATATATGTGTGTGTGTGTGTGTGTGTGTGTGTGTGTGTGTGTGTGCGTGTGTATACATGAAAGTAGATAAATAAGTCAGTAGTCTTACAACACTTGCTCTCACGTCTTGAATAGTCAGGCTTGCCCGGTTATTTTCATTTTGATTTTTCCCAACCTACCCTCCTATTATTCCAGACCCCTGTTTATGTCATTTTTAACTTTTTGAACCAAATCTGTTTATTCCAATTTATCCATTTATTCCACCCAACAAAATCGAATTAGTTTTGACTGAATGTTTCAAGCTATCCTTTTATTCCAACCTACTTGTTTATTTTGGCCCTAAGGATATTAGCTGAATTTGGATGTGAATTTTTTTTATATATAGTAGAGTGCTGAAAAGTTCTGAAACCCACCTACTTCTCAAAATCTCACCAAAGGATCAAATCATTTGATAATTTTGGAAAAGCTGCTTAGTGATGCTGGAAACTTTTCAGCATCCCTCATATATGTTTGATTTATTTGAGATTGGAGAAACACTGGAACGAGATGATGTTCAAAAATGAATATTTGTTGTATAAAATAAATGCCTTTTTCATCATTAGGCTACGAACGTATTAATGTACCTATCTATACATATTTGTAGAGAATAATAAGAGTCATGAAAGCAGTTTCACTTAGATGAAATACTTTTTGTCTTTTATATTTATGACTTCAGTGTTAGCTTTCATTTAGTAAATAAATGCGCATTAATATCCACTATTATACTTTAACACATAAATATAACATACCTTAAAACTTTATATATATATATATATATATATATATATATATATATATATATATATATATATATGTATATATATATATATATATATATATATATATATATGTATATATATGTATATATATATATATATATATAAAGGTTTATTACATGTTTTATCTAAATTGGTGAATAAAGTAAAACGATGATTCACTAAAAATTAATCTAATCCATCCGTTCTTTTAGGATAATTATTAGAAATATTTTATTAAGTTCTAGTATTTATAGATGAAACAATATTGTTGCTATGATTCCAGTGTTAGTATCATCGATTTCACTATGACGCAGTAAAAATTAGTTTTCTATTCCGTAAGATATAATTAAACACCAAAATTACAGCAACCGACCATAAGTGGGATTTCTGTGTTTGTTTGAAGAAGTATTGTTGTAAGTTTACTATCGTATATATATTATGAATTTAGCGCATTCGTAGAATAACTGCGTTGTTTATCTCTTATTTGTCATTTTTCAGATAGCAATATAATATATTGGTATCTAAAAATAAGTGTATAACTTAAATTTATTTTAAAACTATAACACAAAGAAGAAAATATTTCTTCTTTGATATTGCAACTGTTTCATGAACTACTCTTAGAGGATGTGAAAAATGTCCCTTAATTATTGAAAAATATATTTATATTCACAGAACCACTAACAAAGTTGTAAAAATAAATTTTGTGGATTCCAGAAACATTCGATGATCAAACCGATCAATATTTAGATTTCCTTGAACTCTTGTTATCCAGTTTTATTTCTATGACCTGCATAGCAATGAATTAAAACAAAACAAAAAAAAAAACCTCAATCAATGCGATCCCACATTCAACCGGTTTCCGTATTTTGTCTGAGAGAATGTCTGCTCATGAATATGTATTGGGCAGTAGTAATAATAAATATTTTCAAATTTTGCATGGCAATTATTAATACGTATTGTTTTTCTTACTATATCCAAATCTTTTGATAATGTTGCGGCTCGTGGCTAAAATTAGTGGGGGTGATACTTCAAAAAAATTTAGCCAGTGTTTTAATATTGTGTAAAAGGAAACAAACAGATAAAAAGAAAGTTTATACATTAATTTGATAAAATCCTAAACGAAAATTTTTTTTACTTAAATTATTGTTACAGTTCAAGTTTGATCCATTCATTTACAAATTAAATCCATTCTTCTTGTTTTACTTTGAGCGAAAAGTTTAATAATTTTCTACTTGAAAATTTTCTACTTGATGACTGTTGAGGAAATCTTTCTCCATTGAAAGCACCGCATGTGCATTTAGTCTTTTAGGATTCATAGTGCTCCTCAGAAAAATATTAATCTTTTCAGCGTTGAAAAACAGCATCCTGACTCTGATGTACTCATGGGAATGATCAAGAGGATTTTTACCAGTTTCATAATTTCACTAAGAACACTATCTAGATTATTTTTCAAGATAAATTTCAGCAGCTCAGTTAATTTGTAATATTCATGAATATCAGATCTACAATAGAATATTTTTTGTTCAGTTTCAAGCTTTTCTTTGTCAATTATGGGATATGATTTAGAAGACAGTACTATTTCTTCTGTAGGTAGTTCATTCTTTTCTTGTTGAACAATTTACCAGCTATTAAGTATGTAGTGGAAGTATATATTCCAATTATATCAACACATATGCAGTCATACACTTCACTTGCTTCTGACATGAGTGTATTTGAAAGATTCTCACAGAACTTTCAGTTAGTTATTTCTAAAATAGCAGTTTTGAAATCTGTTATATATTTATTGACTTAAAAATACTTGCATTTGGTTGTAAATTACTTTAACATGAACCATAAACGATGAAAAAACTCTGGCGAAAACATGAAATTATCATTCAGCTATTGTAAAATTTCTGTTGCTTTTGCAATGGTTTGATCTGCATTTGATGTTGACTTAATTTCAGTAAGGCAGATTTTTAAAGGTTGCAAATTTTCATGAACACTGTTCACGATCTGTATGTTAAAGTTCCGCCTTGTAGGATGGACACGCGTTGTGGTGATTTTGAGAAGAATGTTGGAATAGACAAAATATTAGAGAAAAATATTCTTGCGTTCCATGTAATACTTGCATTTCTCATTATCAAACTAAGTTGATGTGCATAACAATGAATGAAATGTGCATTACTATAAACTGCTTTTATTTTTGCTTGAACTCCTCATATATTTCTTCATTCAACACATACTGTAGAACAATGAACATTTGAGTATGCTCCGAAACATCTCTTGTGTCATCAGCCATGACGGATACAAATGAAGCTTCTCTAATTTCCGTCCTTATCTTTTCATGGTATATTTATACCAGGCAGTCAAGCATCTCATCCTGAATGGTCTTAGAAACATTTTTGGAAACTGTACTGATTTCTAAGTGATTCTTCAAATCTGGATCTAATTTAGATGCAAAATTTATTAATCTTCTAAATAACCCTGGATTTACTGAATCATCTTTTCATTATGTCCACGTAAGATACTTTTAAAGTTTCCACAAAATAAAATACAGTCTATTATTTTGGATTAAATTTCATAGTTCTTTTTAAGCTTCATTTATGTTCATTGATTGAAAGTATGTATGTGTCACAAAGTTTCTCCTTAATATTTACATTTCCTACTTTTTTGATTTTTTTATGTTTTTTTATTTTATTTATATTTCTAAAACCATCTTTTGTCTACATTACATCACCTCCAAACAGCAAACATAGGAAGCAAAACAATTCATTTTTCACTTTACAGTTACAGAGAACTTTTCTATTGGTATCATTCAGAATTAAAGCTACCAATATGACTCTTGTTGTTGTTGCTTATTCCTGGTTAAGATATTTGAATATCAGGTATTGAACAGCCTATTTTCTTAACTGTAACTTTCTCATGGAGAGAAAACTGTGAAAACTCAAGTTATTGGATTTATTTCTTGAGCATTCAAGGTCATGGTTAAATTATTAAAATTTTCTATACAATAAAACAACTTTTAATGAAATAAATAGAATAGGTGGAACATGATAGTCATTTACAGTTTATTACATATGGCACACGGTTTTTAAGCACAACATATGCTGAATCAAAAATAAAGACTACCTTACACTCGGACAACGGAATCGACAGTGTATGGGCGATAGTGTTCTCTTTAACCAGGACTTAACTGCTTTCCTCAGACATGTGTGCTTGTGCACAACAGCCAAACACCACATTACAGAAACTGCAAAGCATACAGTTACATACAAAAATGTTTGTAATTTTTCATGAACTAGCGGATGACTACTGGCATTAAGCTTAAGGATTACATAATGTACAAATATAAAGAAAGAATTAAAGAAAAAATCATTACATTGAATGTTATCAATAATATCAAGTAAAAATAGAGGATGCTGCAGTTCCGCATTGTCTATACACGAGCCGTTAAGTGAGTCAATAAATGATTGAGTTTTGTTCTAATTTTGTAATGACATTCGCAAATAAAGCCTCTTAAAATTAGCGCTTTTTGGTTACTGGCTGACTGTTACATGTTTTACTGATATAGTTTAAAGTAGCATCCTGCACTGGGGTATAAATAATAATAATAATAATAATACGCCAAAACGAGAAAGCTTATCACCTGCTACCGCATGCATCATCCCAAGGCTATTCTTGATCGTCTGTATGTGTATAGATCCGAAAGAGGCAGAGGATTAGTTCAACTAGAACTGTCTTACAAAACTACAGTAATTAGCCTGCAAAGATACCTAGAAACTATAGAAGATCGGATGATGATCTGTGTCAAAGGGCATGGAAGTAGTAAGCGACTTTATTCAGTAGTAAAGAAAGCCAAGTTCAAAATGGGCTTTCAAGTGGGTGAAGAAATGCAAGTAAAGCATAATACATCGACTGAAGCTGCAAAATACTTAAAAAAGAAAGCAAAAGCAAATGTAACCGACCAGATACAAAAACGATGGCAAGATAAACCGTTTTATTGTCAATATTCTGCCAATCTCAAACAAGCTGATGCAGACAAACTCCGTGCCAATCAGTGGCTACGTAGTGCAGGGTTAAAAGCTGAAACCGAAGGTTTTATTCTTGCTGCATAAGACCAATGCTTGCTAAAAAGAAATTACAAAGTACACATACAATGCGGATTCTGTGATAGATATCCAGAAACAATTGACCATCTTTTATCAGGCTACGCGGTATTGGTAACCCACTGAATATAAAACACGGCACGACAGAGTGGGCCAAATCTGCAACACTTACGGAAAGGAGACTGCAAGAAATTAGTATGAACACCACCCAGACCCGTTTAATGAGATAGGACTTGTAACAATTTTATGGGACTTTACAATACACACAGACAGAACAATGAAAGCTAATCGCCCTGACATCGTGATTAGGGACTGTAAAGACAAAATGTGCCTTCTTATTGACATGGCGTTCTCTGCAGACTGCAATGTATCTTTGAAGATCTTCAAAAAACTATTAAATACAAGGACCTTGAAATCGAAATCTCAAAAATGTAGTGCGTGAGGACATTAACAATTCCAGTTGTAGTTGGATTGATTGGAACGATCACAATAGACTCATTGAAGAAATTCAAAAAATTGTACTCACAAGTACAGCCCACACCTTACGAAAGGCTTTATCTATGTAAAATGTGTGATTTTTTTTCAAAAGTGCTCAGTGGAAAATGTCATAATGCCATTTTTGACCTTAGGTCTCTAATCGGGACCCGGAAAGAAATGAGTATACACCAGAAACCAAAGAATATAAAATGATAATAATATCTACACAGTACAATATACTTGTCAATAGTAATTAATAATTTTTTTGACTAGCTTCTTTGTTCATACTTATTTGTATAATCACACCATTAAAGTAAAAATATAGATCAGAAATAAAAAAAAGAACTTCCAAGGATATGTGAACTTCCATTGATCGTGTCTTATCGAGTTAAGTTAACCGACGGATTCTGCCTATATTTCAGAGATGAAGTATTATGTACATTATTCGGACTATTGCCCTCATCTTTGTCGCCATATTTATCACAACGTTTCGCCTATTGTACGCTCCGGCCTTGTTCAGGTGGTTGGAATGTCGCTCACTGGGGTAGACTGTTCTAGTTTTTGATGGATGTCAGTTATCAGTTATCTCCTGCTAATTTCCCTCTCCACTGCCTGAACAGGGTATTGAACTCACACTCTTTGAACTGTCAGTGTATCTAACCAACGCCTTTATCCACTGTGCCATGTGTCCTTGAAGACATCTGGGTATGAATTTCTGGGTATTATAAACCTAATGTCTCCAGCAACCATTTTTATCAGTGCTCATATTGCAATTTTGCTGTTATCATTACATGTTTTACCAGTTTTTGCTGTTATCATTACATGTTTTTACCAGAGCTCATATCATTGCTTTTCTCTGGCACTCCTTATTACTGGTTCCCATATTGTATTTATTTCTAGGCTTGGTCGGCTCAGGAGATTTTTGTGGCCTAGCATATGTGCTGATTCATTAAGAGGGCGGTGATCTCCCTTCTCTCTCCATACGTGGTCAGCCTGATTTTTCTACTTAACCTCGTGTTACAGCATTCTGGTTTTCTTGAAGCCTTACCTTGCGGGTGCGGCCTGTCTCTCCTTTATATTCCTTTCCGCAGCTACACGGGATAGCGTACACACAGTCTTTAGTCATGTTCTCCTCTATGCGGGGTCTTACTCGGGACAGATATCTGCGAAGTGTCGGCAAGCTTTTGAAGATTGTCCTGATGTTATATGGACCACAGATCCTTTGTATTTTCTCTGATAACCCCTTCACATAAGGCAGGCAGACTGTTTTCTGAGTGTTGTTTTCCTCCTCCTCTTGTACCAGCATATCCCAGTTTTTTTGGGGCTGCTACCATGTACCCAGGGTAGTTGTTTCGTTGTAGGGTACTACTTATACTAACCAATTCTTTATCTAACGTCTCTGGGTCGCCACTTATGACTTTTGCTCGGTGTTGTAAGCAACGGACGATCCCTTTCTTTACGCTTTATGGATGGTGGTAGTTGAAATTGAGGTACTGTCGGTGAATGTCGGTTTACGGTATACGGATGTCTTAAACCCATGCTCTGTTCGAGATATTAGAACATCCAGGAATGGGAGTGTGTTGTTAATCTTTTTCTCCATTGTGAACTGTATCGAATGGTCCAGTAGAACCTGAACATCTTCCTGGTGTGGCCAGAGTATAAAGGTGTCATCTACGTACCTTAACCATATAGTTGGCTTTAGAGATATAGATTCTAATGCCATTTCCTCAAAGTATCCCATGTATATATTCGCCATTGCTGGTGATAATGGCGAGCCCATCGCTAAGCGCTCATCCTGACGATATATGTGTGATCCCATTCCGAAGTGTGTTGTTTGTGTACAGAAAGTCAACATCTCCATCAGATTATCTACTGGAATACTGTTCCGTTCTTCTAGGGAATAGTCAGTGCCTCCTCCGTGGATGACTTGGTGAACAAACTCACCATGTCCAAGCTCACCATCTGTTATGTTATGTTAGACCTGGGCGGCTTGGCTCTCTCGAAGGACTGTTTCCCTTTCCATCTCAGTTCATCCGCCTGAGCCTGAGGGATGTTCAAGGCCACCTCCTCGACCCTGGTATGGCACTCGCCTGATGGTTGTGGCGAAGTTGAGACCCTTATTCAATACTGACTCCTCAGAGGTACTCAGCTGATATTGGCTGATGTTGACTACTACTTTCACTGGTGGGTGATGGACCTTGTGCGTCACCTTCAGATCTTTCAATCTATTTCATTTTTGCACTTGGCGAGCCTTGACTACATCAAATTCATGCCTGAAGAATTTATCGAGGTCATTTTGGATCCTTCTCTGGTCTTCTTCATTAGTAATTCTGTTGAAGAAATCCTCGAGCGTCTGGGAGATATGAGCTTGTAGTCGCTGTTTTATCCAACGATTGTACTGGATTCTCTCTCGGACAAAACTGGAGAGGCTGGCGATTGGATCCCTACAGATGAACGAAAACATCATCATAATACCGGCTGACAAAGGTAATGCGACTGTAGTGATGGACAAATCAGATTATACAAGAAAACTGGAAGACCTCATTAGCAATGATAGCTACAGCAAAGTGAAAAAGAATCTTACTATGAAAACGGAACGCAAACTGTCACAGATACTAATCAAGAACAAGGATCACTTCACACCTAAGACGTATAGGCAGTTATCCCAGCGTTACACCAATCTACCTCACATATACGGTCTCCCTAAGATTCACAAAGACGGCATTCCGCTGAGGCCGATTGTTGGTTGCCAAGGCTCTGTGTGCCACACTCTGAGTCGTTTCCTTGTAGATATAATTGACCCATTGATCGGAAAGTCTCCTTCATATGTCCGAAACTCTGCTCCCATCCTATCCAATCAGATGGTGAGTTTGGATGTGATGAGTTTGTTCCCCAAGGTACCCACGGATGAGGCACTCTCAGTAGTCAGAGACAGATTGGCTTCTGACTCTTCCCTAGAAGAACGGACCAGTATTCCAGTGGATAATCTGATGTAGATGTTGACTTTCTGTATGCAAACAACACACTTCGGAATGGGATCGCACATTTATCGACAGGATGAGCGCTTAGCAATGGGCTCGCCTTTATCACCAGGAATGGCGAATATATACATGGAATATTAATAAAGAAAACATGCACGATCACTGGGAAGATTCCAGGTTGGCTATAATTTGCTTTACGAGTTTTGATGAAAACTTTAACGGATATAGAAAGTACAACAGCACCGACAACAGCAGTGCTCACCGCTTAACTTAGGTACCTCCACGAGACCCCTAAAATAAGAGCATAGCATGAAGAAAAAGACGCCAAACGTGACGAAAACAAAATTTTATCGTCTAAATGTTTATGTTATTATTAAGAGGAAAGATCAAAATATTTTGGGGGGATTTTTTTTACATTTTTTAATCGTTCCTAACATGTTCGAAATTTTCGTTAAAAATCTTCTTTTTTTTTGAGTCAGCAAAATTGACCATTATTTTCCATTTTATAAAAAACTGAAAATCTCCCTTTGAAATTCTTTTAAATATCAATTATCATTTTTTCAAAACTTATTTTAAGAAAATCAGAAATTATAATGTTTATTTAAAATATTTTGAACCAACCTTAAATTAGCTTCTGCGCCGAAAAGATGTAATTTGAAAATAAAACAAAGCATTTCAAAAACTTTCGCGTCACTTGACAGGTGATGAATGACATATTGACGGGTTCCGTGAGGATAATTTGTTCTACGGAAGTAGAAAAGTGAAATAATTTACATTTAAGTGAACAAATTATTTACCTCATTATTTTTAAGAAAAAATTTCAGCGTTCTCATTTTTTTTGTACTTAGCTTTCATCTTTATGTTTACGATGCTTTATGGGAAATATATTATAAGGAAATTAAAATAAGTCTGTTAAGAGTGAGATTAAATTTCATATTTAATAAGAAAGGTATTTAGTTAATTTATAGGTACTTTTCTTATGAAATTTTATCAGAAGTGTACATAAAATACTATAATTTTATGTACATTTATTACATTTTACTGTGTTATTTGTATTTCCATTCATTTTATTATTAATTTTGTTATTTCATTTATGGAAAAATGTCATAACTGAGATTAATATAAAAATAAGGTCATATAAATTTCAAAAGATGATACTGATATTTGTAGTTACCCTTCTCAGTTGAAATTGAAAAATAAAATTAACTTCTCCACATGTGTTTCGCAAAAGTAAAGGCCTTAAAAGCGGAGAACAATGCTTAATACAAATAACGCAACTTAATTGTATTCTGGTTGGTCTTCTGTACTTTATAATTACAGCCCGATTATAAACACAAAATTGCATTTCTTAATTACTGCAGGTCTTCTGATTAGTTAAAATGATACAATTTACAACACGCTAAAAAAAGGTCTATCTCATACGGACACTTAGGAAATCCGATGTGGCTTTTAACTAATTTTATAATATTTTAACAAATTAAATGTAAAAAAATTTTATAATTAAAAAATAACAAATAATTTTATTAAAAATTAAAAAAAGGATAGCACCACATCCCATATATATCTTAAAAATAAGGATAGCTCCTCATTCCATATATTACTTTAAAATAAGGATAGCTCCTCATCCAATATATTACTTTAAAATAAGGATAGCTCCTCATTCCATATATTACTTTAGAATAAGGATAGCTCCTCATTCCATATATTACTTTAAAATAAGGATAACTCCTCATCCCATATATTACTTTAAAATAAGAATAGCTCCTCATCCCATATATTACTTTAAAATAAGAATAGCTCCTCATCCCATATATTACTTTAAAATAAGAATAGCTCCTCATCCCATATATTACTTTAAAATAAGAATAGCTCCTCATCCCATATATTACTTTAAAATAAGAATAGCTCCTCATCCCATATATTACTTTAAAATAAGAATAGCTCCTCATCCCATATATTACATTAAAATAAGGATAGCTCCTTATTCAATATATTATTTTAGAATAAGGATAGCTCCTCATCCCATATATTACATTAAAATAAGGATAGCTCCTTATCCCATATAATATTTTAAAATAAGGATAGCTCCTCATCCTATATATTATTTTGAAATAAGGATAGTTCCTCATCCCATATATTACTTTAAAATAAGGATATCTCCTCATCCCATATATTACTTTAAAATAAGTATAGCTCCTCATCATATATATTATTTGAAAGTAAAAGATAGCTCATGATAATAAAAATTACTTTAAAATGAGGATAGCTTCTCATCCCATATATTACTTTAGAATAAGGATAGCTCCTCATCCCTTATATTAGCTTAAAATAAGGATAGCTCCTTATCCAATATATTATTTTAGAATAAGGATATCTCCTCATCCCATATATTAATTTAAAATAAGGATAGCTACTCATCTTATATATTACTTTAGAATAAGGATAGCTCCTCATCTCATATATTACTTGAGAATAAGGATGGCCCCTCATCCCATATATTACTTTAAAATAAGGATAGCTCCTTATCCAATATATTATTTTAGAATAAGGATATCTCCTCATCCCATATATTAATTTAAAATAAGGATAGCTACTCATCTTATATATTACTTTAGAATAAGGATAGCTCCTCATCTCATATATTACTTGAGAATAAGGATGGCCCCTCATCCCATATATTACTTTAAAATAAGGATAGCTCCTCATCCAATATATTATTTTAAAATAAGGATAGCTCTTCATCCCATATATTACTTTAAAATAAGGGTAACTCCTCATCCCACGTATCAGTTTAAAATAAGGATTCCTCCTCATCCCATATATTACTTATAAATAAGTATACCTTCTCACCCCATATATTTTAAAAAAATTAGGATAGCTACTCGTCCTATATATTACTTTAAAAAAGGATAGCTTCTCATCTAATATATTACTTTAAAATAAGGATAGCTCCTCATCCCATATATGACTTTAGAATAAGGATAACTTCTCATCCCACATATTACTTTAGAATAAAAATAGCTCCTTATCCCATATATTACATTAAAATAAGGATAGCTCCTTATTCAATATATTATTTTAGAATAAGGATAGCTCCTCATCCCATATATTACATTAAAATAAGGATAGCTCCTTATCCCATATAATATTTTAAAATAAGGATAGCTCCTCATCCTATATATTATTTTGAAATAAGGATAGTTCCTCATCCCATATATTACTTTAAAATAAGGATATCTCCTCATCCCATATATTACTTTAAAATAAGTATAGCTCCTCATCATATATATTATTTGAAAGTAAAAGATAGCTCATGATAATAAAAATTACTTTAAAATGAGGATAGCTTCTCATCCCATATATTACTTTAGAATAAGGATAGCTCCTCATCCCTTATATTAGCTTAAAATAAGGATAGCTCCTTATCCAATATATTATTTTAGAATAAGGATATCTCCTCATCCCATATATTAATTTAAAATAAGGATAGCTACTCATCTTATATATTACTTTAGAATAAGGATAGCTCCTCATCTCATATATTACTTGAGAATAAGGATGTCCCCTCATCCCATATATTACTTTAAAATAAGGATAGCTCCTTATCCAATATATTATTTTAGAATAAGGATATCTCCTCATCCCATATATTAATTTAAAATAAGGATAGCTACTCATCTTATATATTACTTTAGAATAAGGATAGCTCCTCATCTCATATATTACTTGAGAATAAGGATGGCCCCTCATCCCATATATTACTTTAAAATAAGGATAGCTCCTCATCCAATATATTATTTTAAAATAAGGATAGCTCTTCATCCCATATATTACTTTAAAATAAGGGTAACTCCTCATCCCACGTATCAGTTTAAAATAAGGATTCCTCCTCATCCCATATATTACTTATAAATAAGTATACCTTCTCACCCCATATATTTTAAAAAAATTAGGATAGCTACTCGTCCTATATATTACTTTAAAAAAGGATAGCTTCTCATCTAATATATTACTTTAAAATAAGGATAGCTCCTCATCCCATATATGACTTTAGAATAAGGATAACTTCTCATCCCACATATTACTTTAGAATAAAAATAGCTCCTTATCCCATATATTATTTTAAAATAAGGATACATTCATCTGCGAGATGGCATTAACAATGATGTAGATCCCGAAAACATTGGCAAAGTCTGCATCTTACCGGCACTTTCACTGATGGTCCTAGATATATGCATGAGCAAACTCAGGATGCGATGACATATGTAAGGCCATATCTCTTACGGTAGGCCAGATCTCTTCATAACATTTACTTGCAATCCTACATGGAAGGAGATTCAGAATGAGCTATTCCTGGGTCAAAAGTATAAAGATAGGCATGATCTAATGGCACGAGTTTTCCGTTTAAATTTAGTCAAACTGATGGATTTGGTCACGAAGGGTCAGGTTTTGGGAGTTGTAAAGTGCGATATGTACACCATTGAATGGTAAAAAAAGAGGCCTTCCACATGCTCACATTCTCATTTGGCTGTCAAATAAGTTCAGATCGACAAGATTATTTCAGCCGATCTACCGGATCCAAATCCTGACAAGGGGCTATATATGAATGTTAAAGCGAATATATTACATGGCACATGCGGCCGTGGTTTTAACATGAATTCACCATGCATTAAAGACAATACATCTACCAAAAGGTTTCCACGACAGTTTCTCTGCGAAACACAGACCGGCACCGATGGTTATCCATTGTATAGACGGCGGAAACCAGAAGACGGAGGAGTCACAACCATAGTAGGAAAACACAAAATTGACAATAGATGGGTTGTGCCATACTGCCCACTTTTGATAAAAACATTCAATGCGCATATCAAAGTTAAGTTTTGTAACTCCGTGAAATCGATCAAATATATTTGTAAGTATGTGAACAAAGGGTCTGATGCTGCTACATTTAATCTTCTTAGAGAGAACAGCCGCGATGAGGTAACCCAATATCAAACTGGACGTTATCTTCGCAGTAATGAAGCCTTTTGGTGAATATTTGGCTTCCCAGTGCACCAGAGGCACCCTGCTGTTCAACAGTTGGCAGTCCATCTGGAGAACGGCCAGCGTGTTTACTTCCGCAATGAAAATGCAGTTCAGATGACCCGCGAACCAAGAGACACGACATTGACTGCCTTTTTTAAACTTTGTCAGTTTGATGATTTTGCTCGCACCCTCCTTTAACCTGAAGTTCCATCGTACTATAGATGGAATAGTAATAAATGGACACGAAGAAAGACAGGACAAGATGTTGAAGGCTTCACTGGTGTGAAACTTGAGAATTGTCTGGGTACAGTTTACACAATGCATCCTAGCCAACAAGAATGCTTCTATCTTCGTCTCTTACTTCACGAGGTGAGAGGACCAAGGTGTTTCCAGGATTTAAAGACATTCGAAGGGCAATTGTGTAGAACATTTAGAGACGCCTGCCATAAATATAGACTGCTGAAAAATGATGCACAGTGGGAGGAAAACCATAGCTGAAGCAGCCGTATCACAGTGTTCAAGAAATCTGCGAAGGCTTTTTGCTGTTTTACTGAAGACATGCGAAGTAAGTGACCTACTTGCCCTTTGGGTTAAGTTCAGAAATGATCTATCAGATGATTTCAAATATCGAGCTCAGCTACAGGTTCCAGGTATGGAGGTCAGCTTCAGCGATGCAATATTCAATCAGGCACTAATTGATAGAGAAAATAGGTTTATTTCAATGAGCGGGAGTACACTCTCCTCAAATGGACTTCCCGAAATCAACAGAACTGACTCCAGTAAACGCCCAACTGATATTATACGATAGACATCCTATGACATAAATCTTCTTACCAATTATATCAATGAAAATGAGCCGAAATTGCTGCCTGAACAGAATCGTGCCTATGAAAACATTTGTAAAAGTGTTCAAAATCAAAAGGGAGGCATCTTTTACATTGGATGCACCTGGAGGAACGGGTAAAACCTTCGTCAGAAAAGTTCTCGCTAAAATCAGACAACAAGAGAAGATTGCATTAGCAGTGGCATCCTCTGGCATCACTGCAACACTGCTGCCTGGTGGCTGCCAATGAATATGGCCCATTCTGATACGCCCACTTGCAATATCAGCAAGAACTCAGATAAAGCAGAGCTGCTAAAAAGATGCCATTTGATTGTTTGGGACGAATGTACCATGACCCATAGAGGGGCTCTTGAAGTACTTAATAGAGCCCTCCAAGATATACACAATTGTTCAGATCCAATGGGCGGTATAATTCTTCTTCTCTCTGGGGACTTTATGCAGACTCTTCCAGTCATTCCCAAAAGAACACGAGCAGATGCAGTCAAGGTCTGTCTTAAGTCATCTCCCATTTGGCCTTTAGTACAAACATTCAATCTCACCATCAATATGCGAGCTCATTTATATGGTGATCAGTTATCAGGACAGTTTTTTGCTGATATTTTGGCGATTGGTGAAGGCAAAATGCCTGTGGATCCCGATGGAGGGGTGAATATTCAACCAATTTGTAATTTAGTCAACACAATAGATTATCTCATTGCAAGTGTCTTTCCTAATTTAGAAGTAAATTATCTCAACCAAGATTGCTTATGCGAAAGAGCAATATTGGCTCCTAAGAATAATACAATTTGTAAGATTAATGACAAACTGCTCCAATATATCCCTGGAAATCTTCAGACATACAAGTCCATTGACACAATCCCAGATCCAGATCAGGTGGTGAATTATCCAACTGAATTTCTTAATTCATTAGACCCACCTGGACTACCGCCTCACAGATTGGCCCTAAAATTTGGGACCCCAGTTATGCTGTTGAGAAATTTCGAACCACCAAGACTCTGCAATGGGACACGCTTGGTGGTAAAAAAAGACAATGCAACACGTCATAGAGGCAACTATTCTTTCAGGGTGTGCAAAAGGGGGGGATGTGTTTATTCCAAGGATTCCTCTTATTCCATCAGGAACAGAACTACCGATTCCTTTCAGAAGGCTACAATTTCCTGTTCGTGTCAGTTTTGCAATGGCGATAAACAAATCCCAAGGACAAACATTGTCTGTTGCAGGCGTTTATTTGGAAGAGCCATGCTTTTCACATGGGCAATTATATGTTGGCTTCTCCAGAGTTGGAGGCAAGCAAAATCTCTTTGCAGTTGTTCCACAAGGTAAAACCAAAAATATAGTTTATCATGAAGTCTTGTAGATTTTAAATGGACCTATGAAAATCCTTTTATTCGTTTTGATTCTCATATACATGTATGTTTGTCGTTTAAAATAGACTCTATAGAGCCATACTGGGATTAATTTTAATGCAAGTTAAATTTAATTAATCTAAAATAAACTCTTTAATAAAATTCAACCCAATAGACTATTTGAAAGGTGTAATTATGCCAAACGGTTTTATTAAGTAATTAGATGTAGCCTATTATTGGATAAGTTAGTTAGATTTTCAGTGACTACAATAAATCTTCAAGGATGGTTTGTGCGATCACCGAGAACATAATGTTAAAATGCTCCTTTGTTCACCTTTTTGTCTGCACATAAGCAGGCTATCGAGATACTTTGGGGTAGGACATATGGGTTGGTCCTCTTACTAGCAAGAGGTCATATACGGATGCCTTTAAAGACCAATGATGTCTACAATGTCTAGAGATTCTCTGATGTGGTGCTGATCTTGAAGCAATATCTTCCAAACAATTGAGGCCGTGTTATGCAGCCTGCATTGTCAATGCGTAAGCTGTTTTTGCAGCTTTTCTGTTAGCTTGAAGTGTACGTTCTTATTGAGTTTCCAAGGCTCTTGCGGCTGCAGTTGTTGAAGCATTTCTAGACAGTCTTTGTGAACGTTGGTTTTCAGACTAGACACGGCTGCTAGGAGAGATCTATGTTGAATTTCTTCTACTTCCAATGCATGTTGTTCATTCGATGTAGTTTGAGCAAATGCTTTCAACAAAGCATTTCTCCTCAACAATTTTCGAAGATCGAAGATTAATGTACTCTTCATTTGCTGACAAATTTTTTTGTATCCTGTTATAAATGTTTTCACACTCCATGTCATTATAATTTTTCGCCATATAGATAAGAGGCACTAAAGAAAAATCTTCTTTATTTTAACTTTGCAGATTGGATGAGGTTCGGGATCTTTTTTTGAATAAACCCAGGCAACGCCGGGTAATGCTGCTAGTATTACATAAAAATCAGGATAGCTCCTCATCCCATATATAAATTAAAAATAAGCATAACTCCTCATCCCAGATATTACTTTAAAATAAGGATAGCTCCCCATCCCATATATTATTTTAAAATAAGGATAGCTCCTCATCCTATATGTTACTTTAAAATAAGTATAGCTCCCCATCCCATATATTATTTAAAAATAAGGATAGCTAATCATCCCATATATTACTTTAAAATAAGGATAGCTCCTCATCCTATATATTATTTTAAAATAAGGATAGCTCCTCATCCCATATATTATTTTAAAATAAGGATAGCTCCTCATCCCATATGTTACTTTAAAATAAGGATAGCTCCTCATCCCATATATTACTTTAAAATAAGGATAGCTCCCCATTCCATATATTACATTAAAATAAGGATAGGTCCCCATCCCCTATATTACTTTAAAATAAGGATAGCTCCTCGTAATATATATTATTTTAAAATAGGGATTTTTCCTCATAATATATATTACTTTAAAATAAGGTTAGCTCCCCATCCCATATATTACTTTAAAATAATGATAGCTCCCCATCCTATATATTACTTTAAAATAAGGATAGCTCCCCATCACATATATTACTTTAAAATAAGGATAGCTCACCATCCCATATAGTACCTTAAAATAAGGATAGCTCCTCATCACATATATTACTTTAAAATTATAAAAATTTCAATGATCCGGAGATTTTTAAAAAGTATTTTTTATTTTTAAAAATTACGTAGTCATGATGTAACTAAGCAGTAGAAATCAGGTAACGTTAGTATGCTTAAATTTTTGCGAGAATAGTAGCACAGTGCACAGTAGTACATGGGATAACTAATAATTAGAAGAGTACCAAACCATCTACTGACAAAGAGCAGAATAAATTCGAATTCGTAAACTTTTGTTAATATGGCGAATGAGTAAAACTTGCCAGTCCAACAATATTTGTCTTGCCACCAAAGAATCTACTTCTGTAGGAATTTTACGTCCATTCCCGTAGTTAATTCTAGATGCTATTTGTTAAATATCGCCTTTAATTAATCGAATTGAGAGCAGTAGTTATTTGAGTGAATCGTTTAATTCTTCGAAAGGTTTCATAGCAGAGAACTCTCATTCAAACGATATACACAGCATTACCTTATTTAGATGAAGACCAATTTTTGATACAATTAATGGTGGTTCATTTCCTTTCCTCCATAATTTTTGGTATTCCATATTGTTGTAAATTTATATCATAAAATCACAATTTATTTTTAAAAAATGGAATATTTCTTTTAATTATTTTTAAGCAATAGATCACCGTGCATAGTAGGTTTTCTTTGCTTATTTTATATGGAAGACACAAAATAAAATAATTTTCAGCGCTTGAATTTTTCAGTAATTCGGTTATCTCTAGCATTGTATAACATTAATTAATTTCAATGAATATTTTCATTTGATTGTTTCAGATTCAACTGATCTACCCAATATTTGAGCATCTTGCAATCCATTTTAAACACGTTTGATCATTCGCAGTTCCTTCTCCATAGACCTTAACAACCTCTTTGTGCTCGAGACCTATTTTCACAAAGATTGTTGTTTATTTTCTTCCAACTTGAGTCTTAGAATCGATACACAAAATAAATAATTTCTGACACGTTAAAAATATACGCTAATATGACAAGTGTTACAATACAATCATATTTTAAATGAAATTTGTTAAAATAAAACGTTTCTAATGCCATTTAGCGCCCAAACAGAATGGCCCTTTTGGCAAAACTGTTATATATTTTTGACACTTATATTTGGCATTACCTTGTTTTTACTTATCTTAAATGGAATTTAAAAAATATCATTCTAATATTCGCATAATGTTTTAGAATTATGAGAAATATTTGATAAGGTAAATGGCATAACGTTCCAGTATCGAAAAATCTTTATAGATGCTTTATACATAAATAGTCATATTTGATTCGTTTTTATTTTATTTGTTTTTACCAATTAAATTAAACTGATGCATATTATCTCCCCATTAGTTTTGCCGCTTGGTTAGGTCTGTTGCTTCTGCCATATTTCGTTTCCGGACTCACCGTTGATTGGAAGAGCGTCCAGGCTTTACTTCCTGAAGCCGAAAAGGACGCCGAGTACACTGCATCGGAACTGCATCGACTGGTCGACTTTGTTTCTTTTCGTAAGTAGTAGTAATAGTTGTTGTTCTTCTTCTTTGTATATACTTCTTCAACACATTCCCTATTTCGTGAATTTATAAGTAAATGTATATATAACATAATTTCCAATAAAAAATGGTATCAATTTTCAAAATTCTAATCACTTGATCATCAAGAAACTAACAATAGTTACAATTTAGGATTACAAAAATGTTTTTAAAATTTACTCAACTCTTTATTGATTGTACAATCAGTCAATTGTAGTGCACCGTTCACAAACCTTAGATCAAATCCAGGAGCGACGAAAATAGATTGTACACAAATTAATGAAAAGACATTAAATTCTTTATATGCGACTTACTCTCCAGGTTTGTCACCTTCAAACTGTCATTTCGCTCCATACAAAATTCATTACCTGGCCAGCAGTTATAAATATCGAAAAATTTTTTTATCTCGTCCTCGTGATCGTTTCTGTTCAATATCTGAAACTAAATTTGTTATATATGGTAGGATTTAAAAGCAAAATTATTTATTACGAATTGTTGAAGCCTAGACAAACTGGCACTCTGCTCAAAGATATAATTAAACAATTGGTTCGTTTTAATGACGCAATAGTCAATAAAATCGATCCATCATTTTCTTTCGTCCCTCAAGTTGCAAATTAATTGATCTTTGATGATGGTGAAAATTAAGCTAAGTCCAGAAGATTGTGAAACTGAGGAAAGCAAACTATTGGACATAAATATTACGATCTATCAAAACAAAACACCCAAAAGCCGCTTTCACTCAATTTATAAAAAAGTACTTGGGAATATTTGTGTTAAGCAGGCAAATTTGTGCTTCCATTTTTGTGGTATTGGGGGGGGTGATCAACTGTATTATATCGAAGTAGACAAGAACCTTGAAACAGAAAATTAATTTACGTTATAGGAAGATGTTCTAGAAAGTAGTCTACTTCAGAGATAAGAATAATAAAACTGCTGACCGATTTATCGATTTTGTCCCAAATTCCTTTAGTTACAAAATGAAAAAATGTATTTCAAACCGCAATAAAACCATTCTACAATTAATAATAATAATAATAATGATAGTAATAATAATAATAATAATAATATCCGATTTTAAAATACAAACTCATCATTTTGACAGAGAATCCAGTCAGAGAATTAGAGAATTTTGCCAGAGAATACACTTTTAAGTTTTAATAATGATTGGTTTTCAATTTGTCTAATAATGAACCAATCAAAAGTGACGATTAAAACAAAAATATCCTTCGGTCACATGCTTTTGTTGTTTTTCAGATTTGAGCGAAATTCGACTGAACAATCGTGATACCGTCAAATCAGCTAAAGAAGAATCGAGTGAAATTGCTAAAAACGGTATCTTATTCATTGAAACCGCTAAGGAAGTAGTCAACAGGCAAGTATTTAATTTTTATTCTATTTGAACTGACGCATTTTATTCATTCAGTATGAGTGCGACAAGAGTCAGTGAGAATGATGATTACAGATTGACCAAAGAGAAGAAAATTCCAGTTACGTATTTCTTATCAATGTCTAAAGTCAGTGGCCGAACCCATAGTTTCAGATGCTGATTTTCTAAGCAAGCATGTCCTCCCTATATAGAAAACTGGCGTAGCACAATCTTTTCCCACGATTTGACTCTGTGCTGTGATAATCTGAGTCATTATAAAGAGAAAAAAAAATTAAATCAATGTGTCAAAGATTAATTTATCCTTATTTTTTATTCAGACTAATTTCACTTATGAAACATTAATTGTATTGACCTCTTAATGATTTGTAGTCGTGGTCAATTAATTTTCATTTTTAATTAAGCGGCTGCTGTAAATGTCCTTTTTTAATCATGTTCATTTTTAAGTAATTCTTTTGGCAATTAAGCAGAAAATAACATTTATTCTGATTAAAGTTTTACTTAAACCAAAATAATATTGTCTTTTAGATTTCAGAAAAACGTTGGTAATGAAATTTTGAAATTTCTTGACACGCCTAAGAAACTGTCAGAAAAATGTCATTACAATACTGAAATCAAATGTGATCCGAATTCGATTTATCGCTCCCCAGATGGTTCCTGCAACAATTTGAATAACCCGTTGTGGGGAAAGAGCTATACGCCTCTAAAGCGTTTATTGCCGCCACTCTACGAAGATTGTAAGGATAAGTACAACACATTTCATTATTGCTTATTTTCATAAGATTATGCCATTTTCTGTGTCTCTTTCACGAATAGATCATATAATAATAATAATAATAATAATAATAATAATAATAATAATAATAATAATAATGAAGAAACCTATTTAGTGGTTGAGATAGTTACAGATTCTACATCGGTGTTTGAAACTAAGTAAAAGGCCAAGATTTCGATTGTTAATCTTTAAGTCAGGCTAACTTTCTTCAGTTGGAAGATTGACACAGATTGATTTTTATTTATTTTGCACTTTACAAATTTACACTTTAGCAAATATTTCAAAATAGCATTTCTTTATTAGCTAATTTGTTTTTCCGTTTGAATTTCTGGAATGAGGAGTTATCCTTATTTACATTATCTACATTCGGACTAATGTCATTGTCTTTATTGTTATCACAACGTTTCGGCCGTTGTACATTCCGCCTTCTTCAGGTGAATCTTGATCTGGGAATATCGAACTGAACTCTTTATTTAATAAACATGACTAGATTATACTCTTTCCGCTGTCAATATCTAAGGATATTTCCTCTTGTTCTTCGTACTACTCACTTATTGAAAACCCCGTTTCCACTAAATCTAAGTTTGTACCACCGGCTCAGGACAATATCCTAGCGAATTAAAGCGTTGGTTCGTTAATTTAGTGACATTGTAATTGTTCATCCCTGGGATGGGGAGTACAGAGTTAGACACAACGGAAACAAGACAAGCAATAAATGAGTTGTACTAAATAAGAGCAAAACTAGATATCCCAAAATATGAACAGCGGAACCCCGTAAATTAAATAAAGGGTTCAATTTTAAATTTCCTGAAGGTTACTTGGATCGACAGATACCTTTTTATTTCCATTACTATATTCATTTTAGATCATCATCATCATCACCTCCCTAGCTTTTTATAGAACGAAACATAAATAGGGTCATTCAGCCCATCCAAACAAATGTAAAGTAAAAATTTCAATTGAACTTTCTCTATAAGGATTCAAATTTTCATATTAGTAAATAATTATTTATATCAGTTCTATCATATAATATCATGTATATATCAATTAGTCCAAATAAATAGAAAGAAATATGTGTTTATATATCTAAGTGAGAAGGCCAGGGAAAATATATTTTTGACATGAGATTTTCCATTATTTTCATCATGTTATTGAAGTGGTATGTTTATCTACCGAAGTGGAATCTATACCACCAGAATGTTTTTTTAACCAAACAATACAGAAAGAAAGTAAAAGCACAACAGGATAATTTTTTTAATGAAATATTTATTTCATAAAATAGGGAAAAAATAATAAAAATATGGCTGTGATAAAGAGTAAACCTTTCTTTAACAACAGAGTCCGAATCCAAAAGTCTACGTTTCTTAACAAAGTAAAAGTGAGTAGCGCTTCCCGTTAGGTTTGTCACCATACGCATTAGACGAAGGAAATGAGAAGAGCGAGTTTGTTTTTGAAAGCATGAATTTTTTAAAGGTGCCCATCGGCTGATGCTTCTTCTACTACTACTACTACTACTAATAATAATAATAGTAATACCACATATCTCGTATACAGCCAGTCACCTGTGTCGTGTCCTAAACCCACTACATTACAATTCTTAATTTCTTATTTTTTTGAGTATTTTTCTTCTATGTTCGGACATGATTAGTTCTTTATGGAACAAAACAAAGACAAGAGTTATAAAGTCTCTATTTGTTGTAGCATACCCAAGTACGATAATGGGTATGTCCCCATTCCCATAAATACAGTAGTAAATACTGTATGTTGGTCTGAAGTTGGAGATTCGTCTCCAGCTGTGCTGGTCAAACTCTCTGCCTCCGGGCAGAGATGATCCCCAGACTATGCTATGCTGAAGGGCATAGTTTCGTCTCGGGAAAAGAGCTACCCGACCCCGTTTTATACGGAGTCTACGGAGATTTTTTAGCCGAGCCTACGTGCTGGGATACCCCATATTAAATTCCGCCTTGTGCCACATTTGATCGCGTGGGGCAGTTGGTAGATATTCTACAGTTGGTGATTCATTGTGGAATTGACTTGACTCACTTCTAGCAGTTGACAACTTTTACGCGCCGCTGGCGAATCTTATATGTGTTGTTATTGTCCAAAGTATTATCGTTCAATATCAACCTTCGTTTGATTATTCTATTCAGTAACATTCCTTAAGTTACAACTATATGAAATACATCTTTGAAATAAAACCATTGGTTGAAGTCAAAGGGACAATTTTGCATAAAATACATTGGTGATAGAGGTGCGGATGGATATTGGCACGGAAAGTGAATTCGGTGTGTCGAGTTTGAACTCCCCGCTCGATTTTGCTTCGTTCACTTCGCGCTGATGCCCTTCGAAAAGGTATGAATCTATCTCCCACTAGTTGCAGGTTAAATTGGGCTCTCTTGCCTTGAGAAAACAATCAGTCTAGGAGAAGAGAAGTAAAAATGTAAATTCAAAGAGGGTGAGCTCCGTTAATCTACATCACTTCAGCTATGGTTGCAGTGCATGTGATGCCCTTACGACTGTAATGACTTACGGCACTAGTGGAGTGATGTGGCGTCACCTGTGACATTGGTGATATAGATAACATTGGTGATAATATCGTTATAGAGAATAACGTGTTATTTAAACAAGTATAAGTGCTATTCTGATTATAAAAAAATAAACAGATTTACAATACAAAAAATAAAACAGATTTTCAAACTTTCCTTTGTACCTGTGTATTTTCAGCAATTAACTTACCTCGAAGAAGAAGTTTTTTCAGTCTTCCATTACCAAGTCCACGGAAAGTGAGCACTTTCTTTCATAGAAACAGTTCAAAAGGCAGTCTAGACAAGAAACTCACCCATCTTGCTGCTCATTTCGGAGAATTTCTCGCACGCGATCTTCATTACGTGCCAATTATGAAAGGTAAATTTTTAAGCGAATTATTGTTTCTAACCTAAATTATCATTTTCATGTATCTGTCTCTCTCTCTCTCTCTCTCCCAGTGTGTGTGTGTGTTTGTGTTTGTCTGTCTACGTGCGTGTTCATTATTTTCTTTTTTTGTTATTGTTGTTTTCAGAGAAGATATTTAATAGATCAAATATCGAAATATGAAAATGTCAGAAGAACATGTTTTCTGTGTCCTTTTATCTTATTTACAAGATCGTATCTAGATTTTCGTTAGATCCGATGTGCCCTAGTTCGACTGAGCTGCGAAGAAATTTGTTGATAGGCTAAGTTCTTCGTAGGTCAGTCGGTCTAGAGCAAGTTTATAAAAAATAAATGTATATTTTGATATTCAGTATTGTTTATAGTTATCCTCGTGCAATAAACTTTCCTTTTGTACTTTGTAGACTAAAGGCGGTCTTCATTTTCCCCAGACTGTGCTTTTATCACCAATTTATTTGGTTTTGTAGTAAGTTTGTGATGTTATGCTGGGGGAGAAGCAACAGGTGTATTTAGAGTCCCACATTCAAAACATGACCATAATCGCTAGATTAACGACGAGCACAGCCTCGAATTGAAGTATTTATATCTGATCTACTAGGTTTGCTCGAAATATTTCAGGTCAAATTATGGCTGAAGGTTAAATTACTGATGGCGTGGGAACGTGTAAGTAGCGTTTATAAACAAAACTTACCGCTCGGGTATATGAACTTTCGCACAACAGTTGATGTAACACTAGGGATCAAAGGGTTAACATACAATTCTATAGCACACACATAAATGTTTGTTAATGCGTGTACATCCAATTTATAATACTGATGTATATTCTGTTTACACGACAATCTGCTTCAACTAATTATTTTTGTTCCTTTGCTAATTAGTGAAATAAATTATTAAACTGACATGTTACACTTGTATCGATTGTTGTCTATGTAACTGGAGAGAATGTTGGAAGAAAAAATAATATTCTTCCATTTCTATTTCCCCCGTTATGGGCATTATTATATCCGTGATATAATAACACCGTAGTTCATGGACGGAACATAATAGCTGAAAGGAAAAGGAATGACAAACATGCTTCCCTCCCAGAGAGACTTTTATATCGCTAAGACATACACAAAACTATATATAGATATATACAAGTGTCCCATGCGGAAAACAATATAATCAATCATATCAAAGCAGAGTGTAAAGAGAAACAAAAAGCAAAGTTCTTTCATAGAATATGGAGATACTCCTGTTCCTGGAGAAGCCATATTTAGGATTTCAGATTCAAACAGGCTGTATTCACTTATGTCCCAGGCAAGGACATATTCCATAAACGGGAAACAGCGAGTCTTGGTTTTTCCCGAATTGATGACTGCAAGCTGGAATTTCTTTCTACATCTGGTAAAGGCATATTCCCAAAGGAAAACGGCACCATGTGCTGGTAAGCTGTTGGGGGAGGCAGATTTAGCCTCAGCCGGGGCCCCTTGACCTAGGTTGAAAGAAAGCAACTTTACGTGGTGGCTGCTGTAGGCAAACTGAATCTAACTTCCGCTTTCTTCACTGTATCTAGAGACGTCACTAAGCGGCTGTCATGTGACCTACGTGATTTATCTCTACCAAAGGGAGATAAGCGCTTTCTGTATCTCTACATCTACATAATTTTCGAGGCACTCAAATTATCGTATTTGATGAGATCTATACATTGTTTCTTCTTGCAGTCAATCAAAATTAATCGGGAGGTTTACGGATAATAGCATTTTCTTTCAAAGAATCTCTTTTCCTATTGATTGAATATTTCAGATAACTTGTTAACTGATCATTCTATAGTTTGCGATTATCTCTACCACCTTCTATTAGGTTGGTGCAAAAATAACGACGTAATAATGTCGTTTTTTGAAGTATTTTTAACGTCAAAAAACGACATTATTACGTCATTATTTTTGCACCAAACTAATAGAAAACATATTTTAAGTAATAATAATTTTAATTCAATTGAAGTCAAGTGGGATAAAGTATTATTAATTCTTATGTTAATATATAAAGGCGGATCAATAAGTTCATAAGTTGGCACAGTCATTAGGGGAATATTTTTATTTGAGTTTTTCACTTTATTAATGTTCAGAGAAGCATTGGGTGATATGCATTATCAAGGGAAGACGAAATGTTGAAAAATAATTATATTCCGTAAATTTAATACATTTTTGTAATCATCAAGCTACGGACTTATTGACTTACCTACGGAGTTCTTGACTACGGTTGCTGGATAATTATTTTTTAAACTGACTACCGAACATAAATAAAATTTGATTAAAATTTAAGTGACTTTCATTTTAATGTGAAATTAAGTGATTAATTACTTATCATTGTTTATAGACATGTTTTCATCTTAGGTTCACACAAAAATGTTCGTATGAAAGTAGCAGTCAAATGACTGGAATTGAAAGTTCGAATTGTTTAAATTTTCCACATGGTCGGAATATTTTGTCTCGGTTTTATGCAACATTGAATGATTTATGTAAACATTCTTTAAACATTGATTTTTTTTTTATCAGGAAAAGATCAAAGTCGATTTGATTGCTGCAATTTTGATGACATGTGAGTTAACCAACTTTTTATAAGATATTTACTTCATGTTTTCATTTTTTCGTAATAATTTCAATCCAAAACACATGAGCGGCACAATTTATTTTTTTTACCATGTTTGTAGGTCTCATTAAAGTATTGTTTAAGTATTTCTAATACATTCAGTAAATATTAAACTCATTTTTATTTTAATTGATGTATTAAATAAAATGTTTCTCGATAAATTATTAAATTTTTTGTACTAATTTGGTTTCAAAGTTTTTTCAAATATGGCGTCGTTCCGAGTCATGTTAGCTTTAACAAGTGAATCTTCACTCGTCAGTTCGCGTGTTGTTGTTGTTGTTGAGTCTCTCGACTTTTTATCATCAACAAAGAATTTTCGTTGTATTTAACAAAACTTGTGTAAACGAAAAATTACTGCTCAAATACACACGCAAAATATATGTATATGTGTAAGGAAGTATTAATATTTTTTATCCGATATTATTTTAAACTCTTTTGTGAGTGTCTGATTAGTCATCTGTGTTTTTTTTAAATTCTCAACAAAGAATTTTCGCTGTATTTAACCAAATTTGTATAAATGAAAAATTACTGCCCAAACACGCACAAAATATATATTTATATTAATTTCACTGTTTTAAAAAAATGGAGGTGTAGTGGATCTAGGAAGGTTGCGTGAATATTTAAGATTGTGCTGCAAATAAAATATGCAATATCCACAAACAGAAATTATAAGAAATGGCCAAATGGTAACGATATTCAATCATGACAACAAATACATGTTTGAAACAACAAATTAAATTTTATATACACAATTTACAATTTCTTTGTTTGTAATGATGTGTGCAAAAGTATATTTAAGAAAAAAGTTCTTTGCTGTTTTGGAAATGTTCAATGTCTAAAAAGTCGTCTGCCTTTGATTAAAAAAGGTTGAATTTAACTTAGACAAAAGTTTTTTCTATGAAAGATATTGAGTGAAAAAGTTTGTTGTGTAAATTTTTCTAATCTCTCATAAAGGAAGTTTGTTTCTCCGGCATTTCTCTGAAGCAATATTTTCCGTGTATATCTTTCGCGTGTGTGGATCTCAATTGCGACGAAAAATCGTTCGCCGTTTCTATTTATAGTTTTTTTTTAATAACCAAATCGGTTCGACGTAACTTGGTAGCTGTTGCGAATTTTTCTGAGAAATGCGTGGACGAATGTTGTATTTTTTATTTTTTAGCCAATAGGATTTCTTGAAACATTTAAATTAAGGATAAATTTGAGAAAGATTTTTTTACGTTGGCTGAGCCTACTTTTGCACAAAGTTTGATTGTTTTGTTATGGAAATTTCTCGAAGCTTATTTTATATTTAAGAACTATTGAAATTCAAGAAAATGTTTGAAATTGAAATTAAGGTTACTAAAGAGGTATCTTCTCAAATACGTATACTTACTAAATATAGCTTTTAAAGTAACAGGAATTATATATATATATATTTGCATGTTTCATTAAATAATATAGACAAGTTTTGTCTATTTATTTTAAGTGAGTTCCTTTCATATCGTCTGATAAACTTAATAACATTATCATTGAAAGACGAAAGGAAATCACCATGTTTAAATCCAACCTTTCGGCTTACATAAGCCATTATCAAAGATGACAATTACTTTTCAGTATATCAACCAACCACGGACGAAATAATAATGATATTCTGTTTTTGTTGCGTGAAAAATTTCAAAGCAACGACTAATTCGTGTATACGAGACGCGGAAGCAAAAATCACGTCGCAGCTCGTGACGTCACACATGACCACGCAAGCGTGAAAACGAGAAGTATTAAGTATGGGAAGTCGTTGGTATAAACCAATGGCTTCTGTTATCAATTATAGGCATTTAAGAATATTTGTGGAGATTTCGCAGTTTATTTTGTTCAGGTTAGGTTTCAACTGTTTTATGTATATAGCTTCAAGAATTTTTAGTTTTTGTCTATTGTTTATTGAAATAGTCAAAGAAAAATTGAACACCCTTAACAGCAACAAACAGGGCATCTACGATAAACTAAAAGATATAACTACCCGGGACAAACTGGAGGAAATTACGCAGAGACTCACGGAAATTACCAATAAATCTGAAGCTCAACACCGGTTTAAAATTATAAAAAAATGAATGCATTATACAAAGGTACTATCACTCTTCCTAACAAAATTGATAAATTGATTAACCTTTCCAACTATGAACTAAGCACCAAAAAGAATTGCTTAACCTTGGACCTAACTGTCATATATACCATAAATATAATTGACTTTAAAGAAAATAGAAATTGAGACGCTATACCAAAACATCGTTAAACTCCAGGATGAACAACTAATAGAAACTACACCAGAATTTAAAGACTTACTTAAGGCCGAGGCATTCAAGGATCTCATGATAAAAGCAGAAACTCCTCAAAAATACTTTCTAAACAACTGAAAATTGCCGCACAAGAACTACGCAACCACCCTGACATTATTGTAAAAAAAAAGCTGATGAGACCAACATTTTTGTCATCCTAAACAAATTGGATTACAACAAAAAACTTGACCACATACTCCATGATCACATAAAGTTTAAAAAACTTAACAAGAACCCAACCAACCAACTAAAATCAAAGCTTAATAAACTTATTAATGCTAATAATGCTGAACAGAACTCTTTAAAACTCCTTAAAATTGTTGATGATTATAAACCTGGTTACATATACGGCACTATAAAAACACATAAACCTAACTATCCTCTCCGTCCTATCATATCGCAAATTCCAACTCCTGTATATCAGCTAACAAAATACATCAACCAACTTATTACTCCCTATCTTCCTAGTAAATATAGTGTTAAGTCAACATTAGAAGAAATCCAAATCCTAAAAAGTGAAAAACCCGATAATGAAATCATAGCTTCACTTGATGTTGAAAACTTATTTACCAATGTCCTTGTTAGTGAAACTATTGACATAATTACAGGGAATATATACAGTAACTCATCTTTACCCCCCTTAAAATTAATCCGAATATATTACGGAAACTACTATTAGCTTGTACTACGGAAGTCCCTTTCTTAGATCATAGTAATAATATATATATACATCGTAATGGTGTCTCGATGGGTTCAGTACTGGGTCCGACATTTAGCAATTTCTACATGTCGAACCTCGAAAATAAGATATTTACAAATGTTTAAAAAACCTTCCATCTATCTAAGATACGTTGATGATATTCTTATGTTAGTTAAAAATACAGATGAAATACTTCAACTTCAAAAACGTTTCCAAAATATTTCTGTCCTTAAATTCACGTATGAACTCAATACTACTAATAAAATTCCCTTCCTTGACATATTGATAAACACAAATAATAACACATTTACTATTTCGCCATACAAAAAACCTACCGGCATAAATTCGTGTACACTTAACTACAAAAGCGAATGTCCGTATTACTACAAAATAGCAATTATAAAGAATCTAATACGTCGTACAGAAACTAATTCGTCTACAAAACAGATTTTTTGCAGTGAACTAAAGAATATAAAACAAACACTTATTAATAATAGCTTTCCAAATTATATAGTTGATGAACAAATAAGATGCTTTCTTAGAAGTCTTAATACTAAGCAAATAGAACATAATACTGCTTCAACTAATCTCAAATAGATTAATCTCCTATATCGTAGTCAAATGCATACTAACTATAAACAAGGTGAAAATATACTAAAAAAATTAGTAAATACTAATATATCTACAACAGATCCTAGCAAAAAAATTAGGTTAATCATATACTACACTAAATCTAGTATATCCAACTTAATTCTTTGCAATGATTATTTCCCCCTCCCCATTAGCGATTTGCAAAAGACCAACATAGTTTACGAATTCAAGTACCCTTTGGGAGATTGTATCTCCAATGGATTAAATAATATTTATGTTGGTTACACCAAAAACTCGCTTTCACGACTCTTGACTCTACATTTAAATAATAACTCTAACATTTTTAGGCATTTAAAACAACATGCCTGGCTGCACACACAATTCCGGAAAATCCTTGTTGTAAACACAACTATACCTAAACATGAAAACAATAAATAAAAACTAAAAATTCTTGAAGCTATATACCTAAAACAGTTGAAACCTAACCTGCACAAAATAAACTGCGAAATCTCCACAAATATTCTTAAATGCCTATAATTGATAACAGAAGCCATTGGTTTATATCAACGGCTTCCCATACTTAATACTTCTCGTTTTCAGCCTTACGTGGTCATGTGTGACGTCACGCGCTGCGACGCGATTTTCGCTTCCGCGTCTCATATACACGAGTTAGCCGTTGCTTTGAAATTTTTCATGCAACAACTATCATTATTGTTTCGTCCGTGTATTGGTTGATATATTGAAAAGTAATTGTCATCTTTGATAATAGGATATGTAAGCCGAAAGCTTAGATTGGATTTAAACATGTATCAATATGGTGATTTTCTTTCGTCTTTCAATAAGTTTATCAGACAATATGAAAGGAACTTACTTAAAATAAATGGACAAAACTTGTCTATATTATTTAATGAAACATGCATTAATGAAAAATTGCTGTAATAATTTTATATATATATATATATATATATATATGTGTGTGTGTGTGTGTGTGTGTGTGTGTGTGTGTGAAGAAAATGGAACAACGCGGAAAAGATTTTTAATGACGCGTTTCTTCCATTTGGCTAAGGTTCAACTTATTTAGGTTGGAATGAACGATAAAATTGGGTGTAAGAAAAATGAGTTGGAATTTTTTAGGATAAGAGGGGAAATAAATAAGATTAGCATATCAGATCCGACGACGAGAAGCCAGAAAGTGTTTTGTGTGTGTGTGTATGTGCGTGTGTTTTGTTCAGATCTTTACTGTTACTTCTAAAACCAGTTCTAATGTTTGTATTAAGACGGCTAGTCAGTACTTAAAATTAGTATTTAAATCACAGCACCTATTTATATATTAAAACCACGCCTTTTCTAGAATAGTATAGCTGTGTGCATAAAAATCTTTCTTAAACAAAACATTTTTACTGTTTTCTCCTACTTAAACATTTCATAATGCAATCACTCAAAACTATTGTAAAATATTAGATTCGTGTTATATTAAAATCGTAAAATTTTCATATTTTTAAAAATAAAATGTTTTCATTTGCTTTTCAGAACTCACCAGATTTGTATGCCAATCTCGATTCCAGACGATGATTATTTTTTTATGAAGCAGAGAAGAGACTGTATGTCCTTTACCAGGTCTTTACCCACACCACCTGTCAACTGCAAAATGGGTAGGCATTGATATATTCATGGCTAGAAAGCAAGCTTACGTGACTGTGTCCGAATTTCATTAACTTTGTTAATTAATTAATTTTTTGTATCTTTTTTTGTACATTAGTAAAACATGAAATATGGATGTGCGAATAGAGTATAACTGACATCTGTGTTCAATTTCGAACTGATGCCCTTTGGAAAAGGCATGAATCAATCTTGTCCTTCTCTAGCTATAGATTAAATTGAGGGGTAGACTTGACTCTCTAACTTTGGATGGTAACCAGTCTAAGAGAAGGAAAACTCTGAATTTCAAATCGTGGAGAAGGCAGCGGGAAACTACTTGGCTATCATTCCCCAAAAGTCATGACAATTCACATATAATAAAAAAAGAAATCTGTAGAGAACCATGATGGTTTATGTCCTGAAGGGACATTACAGTTAAAAAGGCGTGAAATAAAATATAATTCTTAGAGAGGGTAACAATGTAAAATATCCGTTCGTTTGAATTATTCGCATTATTTATATCAGTAGAAGATTTTTTTAAAATTTGATTCTAAATGTTTAATATATTCAAATAAAAAAGGAATACAGAAATTTACTAGATTCTTTTAAACGCACCCACAAGTGTCTTAAAAAGTATTTATTTTAAAATAATAATATTTTGCGATCTAATTTCGTAATGGTACTGCTTGGTTCTTTGTCTGCATAGAAGGAAGGAAAAATATTGTCAACTTAATCTGCTACGAGATGCATATTGGTCAAGATTTAACAACAGAAAATATTTTTTTCTTTATCTTTGTTCATATACTTTGCTAAATTCTATTTTAAAATAAATAAATAAATCCTAAAAAATATATTGCAATTAATCTTTTCGAGCAATTAAAATAAATTTGCTTCACTTTTTGCCAGGTCCACGTGAGCAACTTAACCAGAATACACATTACCTTGACGCTTCACAGATATACGGATCAGATATAAAAACTATGAACAATCTAAGGGAACATAACAAAGGTATAAGTAAGACATTTTGTGATTCTATTTAGTGAGTTCGTATATATATATATATATCTGTCTCCCTCCCAATTCGCTTTCGTTCGCAGAAAAGAATTGTTGGTTAAAAATAAGTTGATATTCTTCTCTTTCAGGTTTGATGAAAATGGCAGGTGAAACCCTTCCACAAGACAGAGAAAATGCTGCTGGTTGTAGACTGCCATTTTACAATATTCCATCTATATACTGTTTTCAAGGCGGTAAGTAATTAATATTTTAACCACATATTCGTAAACGTATCGAAGCAAATTGGTAATTTTGATTGTTTTCAGAATATTAACAGACACACACACGCACTCTTATAAGGAACATGACTAAATAAACAAAAACTATATATATTTTCACGTTTTGGTTACTTACATTTGCCCCGTCAGATAGGTCTTTTGTTCTTTGCACTACCAGAGGATTATGTTGCCCGTGAAACTATCATTCACAGTAAAGTCATGTGTCTGTTTAGTGTTGGAATATATATATATATATATATATATATATATATATATATATATATATATATATATATATATATATATAAAGTGAACATAGAAGTTAGCACTTAGAGGCGACAGTCTGTTTCATGCTATATGCAATCGTCAGGCCTGATATTGAGTACTTTATCCCATAAATAAAGCACACCTTAAGACTATATTTCTTCATATATATATATATATATATATATATATATATATATATATATATATATATATATATATTAGAACCCATTTAAACACACACAAATTTACCAGACTCCATTAGAAACATACTGGTAGAAAACACAAATATATTTACTGCATCCACCTGCAAAAAAAAAAAAACTAAAAATAATGGAAGCTTTAATAATAAAAAATAAAAAGCCAATTCTTAACATAACAATATTAACTACGAACAAAGCCATAATGTGCTAAACGTATTCGGAAATTAAAAACATCCCTACGACACACTAACACAGAACGCACACGCTCAATTAAGCTGAAAATCGAATCATCCTTGGTAATGGCTAAAAAGGTATTGTCGAAAGCGCTCGGAAATATAAAACCTTTAGACAGTTCTTACACACACTTTGTCCAGAAAACAAAGCTCTTGTTCGAACACAAGAAAAATTAAATAAAAAGCATTACCGTAGTACCTTGTCTGTCGTTTTTAATGAAACATGCATATATATATATATATATATATATATATATATATATATATATATATATATATATGCATTTTAGATTTAATCTGAAATTATTTGTTATTACATCAAACATTATTTCTGAAAAGCAGTTTTCCAGCAGAGTGTAAATCTGCGTCAGCCTTTGTAGGCGAAACCACTGGCTGATCAATGTACTCTCTGTAGCCGACCGCAGCAAAATACGCCTGATCAGGCGTGCATTTTTCTTATTAAGTCTCTCGAATGCGTAGAACGTTAGTCATAATTAACAGTTTAAAAATGATGCTTCTACCAAAACATGAGTATACACCAAAACAATTGGTGTGTGTGTGTGCGTGTGTGTGTGTGCGTGTGTATATGAAAAGTATGTTGTATAGTGTTGTGGGGCTCTCCCCTTTTTACATAAGATGGACTCATCCAAATATACTGACAGAGAGAATACCTGCGGTTGAGATACATGGAGATACAGTCTCTGTGTGCGACGTCTGTCGAACTCTCTGCTTTGGCAGAGAGGAACCCGGACGAAGCTTTTTCGTCCGCGGAGGTAGACAGTTCCCGAACCCGCTTACGTGCGTTCGAAGGGGATATTTGGCTGAGCCTACGGGCTCGGAGAAACCCACGTTAAACTCGGCCTTGTGCCACATACATTCCTCGTGGGTGTACTGTTAAATATCGAGATACGTGGAGATACGTTGAGATACGTGGAGATACGTTGAGATACGTTGAGATACGTTGAGACAGGTTGAGATACGCAGACAGACACAGGGTGTTCTCAGAGAGAGAGAGAGAGAGAGAGAGAGAGAGAGAGAGAGAGAGAGAGAGAGAGATAGAGATAGAGATTTCGGCTTTACTTACAGAGACTTGTACATATACTTTCTACTAACCCGCATTCCTGGACTACTAATCTTCACTTCAAGTCTGTATTATTACGTTTAATACACTTATTTTTCTATCTCAATTTCTGGCGTTGTTTATTTATTTGTGCAGGATTCCATTTTCGGAATCCACAACAACTTGGCGACAAGGATTTCGCACTGCACGGGGACTTAAAAGAAAAACAAATTTCTTTCGTCAACACAACAACTTGGCGACGAAGAGTACGGACACATACGGAAATTTTTTTTTATTTTTGCTCGCCAATACAATACTTTGCGACGGAAATTCGTGAGTCACGTCGACCACAACAACTTGGCGACAAGACACGAAGGAACTGACACAGAGAAAAACAAATTAATGACGAACATAAAAGAACGTACACAAGAGATAGAAAGAAAAATTTAGTAACTCCCTAAAAAATGGAAGATTTTCAAAATTTATGAAGAAGTGAGGAAAGACAGCTAATAAATGAAGCAAAACAATGCAACTCCAGGAATTAATATTAAAAGTAACAGTTAACGCACAACAGAAGAATATCGAAAAAGAGGCGACTTTTACTCAGACGCAGTTTGGAACACAATAGAAACATTTAAATACTCTCTAGAAGATGATAAAAATTTCGGGGACTATTACAGACATCATGAAGACATTGATTGCCAGAATTGGACGGAAGCTAAGAAGCTACGTTTATTACTCAGTAAATTGGGAACAGAGGAGTACACAAAATTTGTGGACTATATTCTACCGAAAAAGACAAACGATTTGACGTTTGACGAGGCAGTTACATACCTTACGGAGCTCTTCAGTCCAAAGACTTCACTTTTTCACAAAAGGTGGAAATGTCTCAACCTCGTAAAAAGCGAAAATGGGGACTACTCCACGTTCGCCGCAATTGTAAACAAACATTGCGATGACTTTAAATTGGCAGAATTGACTCCGGACAAGTTTAAGTGTCTTATTTTCGTTACAGGGATTAGTCTCAGCCAAGGACAGTGAAATGCGAAAAAGAATGATCATGAAGTTTCAAAACGATCCTGGATTAACGCTACAAAAATTGTCAGAAGACTACCAAAACTTGAGTATATAAACTTGCTTGAGTATAAAAAAAGACTCTAAGGATATCGAGGATCCGGGAGTAGCACACATACGTAAGTTGAACAAAAAGTTACGCACCCCCGAAAGAAAAAAAAATATGATAAAGAAAAAATTACAAGGTATAAGGCGATTAATGACAGAGATCAAAGCAAATATAAGCCCCCACCCCATCTGCATGTTACAGATGTGGCTAGGAATAAAAATAAAAACTGTCGATTTAAATACAAGAACGGTTTAGCTTGTGGAAAAATGGGACATAAGGCATCTCAATGCAGGAACAAAAAACACACTAGTAGGGTGAGAACTATTAGAATGGACTACGAAGACAAACTAAACCCAAGAAAATACGTGGAACTCGAGATCTTAAATAAGAAGGTAAAATTACAGTTAGACTCAGGATCGGATCTAACTATAATTAATTTACAGACATGGAGGAAGCTGAATAGACCGACCATGATGCATACACAGAAAATCGCCAAGTCTGTTACAGGGAGGCGTATCAATTTTGAAGAAGTAATTCTAAACGTAAAATTCCATGGTAAAACGAAAAGCTACCAAATTAAAAGAAGAACTACACAGGCAATTTCCCGAAGTATTCTCGAGCGGTTTGGGACGATGTAATAAGTTTGCAGCTAAAATTGAACTAAAGGAAAATGTTCAGCCAGTATTCAAGAAAAAGCGAAACGTGCCTTTCGCAACCATAGAAAAAATTGACAAGGAGTTAAATAGATTGGTACAAACTTGGTACAAACTGGAATCCTTTCCAAAATCGAATTCAGTGAATGGGTGGCACCAGTGGTCTACGTAAAGAAAAAATCCGGAGAAAGACGTATTTATGCAGATTTCTCGACTGGGTTAAATAAGGCTATCAAGGATTATCAGTACCCCATTGCCAAGCCCGGAGGAAATATTTACCAAGCTTAACGGTGGTAAGGTATTTTCTAAGATTGATTTAAGCGAAGCTTATCTTCAGATTCCAGTAAAAGAAGAAAGTATAAAAAATTTATATCACAAAGGACTTTACAAATTTAACAGATTGCCATTTGGGATAAAAGTAGCACCGTCAATCTTTCAACAGACGATGGATACCATGCTCATGGGACAGAACTTTGCTACTGCTTACTTAGACGATATTTTAATCAAAAGCGATAATGTAGAAGAACACGAAACGTACATTAAAGAAGTTTTTAAAAGAATTCAGGATTTTGGTTTTAAAGTGAAGGAGAAAGAATGCGATTTGTTTCTAAAAGAAATCAAGTATCTAGGCCATATAATCAATGAAAGTGGCAGAAAACCAGATCCAGATAGGGCATCTGCAATAAAAAATATGCCTGAGCCGAAAAATGTTGCAGAGTTGCAAAGCGTTCTTGGTCTAGCGAACTATTACGGTGAATTCATTGAAAACATGCACAAATTGAGGGTTCCCCTCAATGAATTATTGAAAAAAGATAACAAATGGAACTGGACGGAAGACTGTCAGAAAGCTTTTAAGGAGATCATAAAGAAATTAACGTCTGTTCTAGCACTGACACATTTTGATCCCAAACTGGAAATTATCATTGCTAGTGACGCAAACCCACACGGAGTGGGAGCTTGTATATTACACAAGATGCAGGATGGCACAAGGAAACTTATAGCTCACGCATCTAGATCGTTGCTACCAGCAGAGAGGAATTATTCGCAAATTGAGAAAGAAGCGTTAGGCATAATATTCGCTTCTACAGATACATATATGGAAGAGAGTTTACTCTTCAAACTGACCATAAATCTCTTCTCATTACATTCGGATCGAAAAAAGGACTACCAATTTACACAGCCAACAGACGAGATGGGGAACTATATTATTGAATTATAATTTCAAACTAGAGTTCCTATCGTCGAAGAAAATTGGACATGCGGATAGATTATCAAGATTGTTACCGGTGAAATGCGAACCTCTGGAAGAATCGGTAATAGCGGCTTTGCGAGCCGAAGACGAAATTAGTAAAGTTCTAAACAATACAGTAAGGGAATTACCAGTGACCTTGTTAGAAATCAGAAGAGAAGCTGAAATGGATGAATTCATACAAAGTACAAAGAGAAAAATAGAAGAAAAAGAAAGAAATCTAGCAGAGTGTTTTTCAATTTGTAATCACGTATTACTTTATAATGAAAGAGTGGTCATACCAAAATCTTTACAAAGACAAATTCTGAGGGACTTTCATCTAGGACACCCAGGGAAAAATCGTATGAAAGCGTTAATGAGAAGTTTCGTATATTGGCCTAATATGGATAACGACATTACTCAAATGGTAGAAAAATGTAGAGGCTGTGCTGCGGCAGCAAAGGCACCACCTATTATACAAAAATCATGGTCTAAGGTGGACAGCCCTTGGTGTAGAATCCATGCGGACTATGCAGGACCCATAGATGGATATTACTACTTGAACACGGTAGATAGCTTTAGCAAGTGACCAGAAGTTTTCAGATACAAAAGCCCTACGACGGAAAACACTATTAATTGTCTACACGAGTTATTTGCAAGATTCGGCGTTGTAGATTGCCTTGTAACGGATAATGGTACCCAATTCACCTCGAGCGACTTTCAATAATTCTGTGCGACTTATCAAGTTAAACATATTAAAATAGCACCATACCATCCAAGATCTAACGGGCAAGCCGAAAGGTTTGTGGATACGCTTAAGAGAGCCTTGAAAAAAGCAGAGGACGTACCAACAGAAAGAGCCATACAACAGTTCCTACAAGTCTACAGAATCACCCCGAACGGAAAAACACCATCTGGCCTTTCGCCAGATGAAGTGATATTTGCCCGCAATATACGGTCTGCTTTTGATAAACTATTACCCAGCAAAAATAAAAACCGGCATATACCGATAATGCCCAAAAGATCCTTCAAACCAGGCGAACGGGTCTATTTCAGAATGTTCAAGAATAATATCGTACCTGGTTCCCAGGTACGATAATAAACAGACTGGGGAATGTTCTATACACGATCCAAGGTGAAAATTTCACTCACAGGAGACACATAAATCAGATACAAAAAAGACGGGTAGAGAAACCAAACTCGTCACCTTCCGAAAATGAAGACGCGTTGGAGGCGATTTTCGAAGCCTTCGAAATTCAAAAACCACAAGTTGCCACGGAGATCAGAAGAACAAGCCGAAAAAGAAAATTCACGGAACGACTAATAATAGACCATTGTACATATACTTTCTACTAACCCGCATTCCTGGACTACTAATCTTCACTTCAAGTCTGTATTCTTACGTTAATACATTTGTTTTTCTATCTCAATTTCTGGCGTTGTTTATTTATTTGTGCAGGATTCCATTCCCAGAATCCACAACATATAGTGTATCTAATATTGTAAAAATCTTCGTGTTTCGTTTAAATTGCACTCATCCCAAGTGACAAGTAACCCACTGATAAATGTCATATTCTGAGAATGACTATTATATGATCAATTTATATCTTTCTTAGTAAATATTAATAATCAATGCTTTAATGCTTAAGCTTTTACACTCGACGTTATTAAAGGTGAATTATTTAGGTTACCCACCATAATAAAGTCTACCATTTTTGAAAATCTGTAATGTCCACAAAGAATTTCTGACATTTTGGTCTTGAATTTATTCAGCCGTATAGAAGCCGAGTGGTGTTTTTGCATGAACTGCTGTTTAAACAACAACAGCCAATGCAATGACAGTCTCTGAATCATAGTAATGCAATCATATTTTATCAACGGTAACATGTTCCAACAAATTATCAGTAGATCACTGGATATGTAACAAAATCAAGTTGGTGTTGATCACGTGATTATCGTTTCTGGTTAGTGTTAAAATATTTTGGCACCTATTTGCTGATACAAATCCAACTATTCAGGAATTATAAACACAATGCATTCATTGAATATCTTTAATTTTTCAGCAATTTGAGATTCTTTGATCGGCAAAACTTAAGTCATGAACATGATCAATACTTTCAGGAGTTGACATCATTGAATGTCTCCCTGATCGTGAGGTATGCTGGCTTTCGAAATATTCGCACTGCATGTTAGCACACCAGATCTTGAAAGCAGAATATGACGAGCAACTGTTCGCAACATACACACATAGATTTCCTTTTGAATATTCTTTTGCGGAAATAGAAACTTTATGACGGTCCAGAGTTCGATACGTGAAAATTCCACATTTTCATTGACATTGTTTAGTCAGAGGTCTGAAGCAAATTAAAAAATAAATACAAACATCTTGCAAATTGACACTTTATAATATAAAAGGATATTATTTCTAGTTAGAGTGTCAAAATAAGGCTAAGATTTTTAGAAGTGGGTCGGAACGAGAACATTTCGGCACCCTCCGTGGGAACACAATCAAGTGAATATTGAAAACTTTCAAGTGAATATTGATAACTTGTTAGGTTTCTGATACAATCAAATAGTATGGAGAGATTATCTTGAAATAAGTAGCTTAAATTATTACATTCAAGAAGTATGCAGAGATTCCTCAAAGTCCTGAAGTCATTAATGACAAGAAACTTTTGAAATCTTAACATTGTGCAAGATAATGATTAGTTGATATGCACAGGTTTCGGTAGTTGTAGAATATTTGAAATTTATTTTTTTTTTAGTTTTCCCCACAGCTTTTGACATTAGTGTAATTTCCCCAAATTTTTTGTCTTATTTTGTTTCATTGTGATCATGAGTGGCCCCGGAAGCAAAATCAAACGAATTTCCATAATATTAGATGAACATTAGTTTGAATGAACCTATTTTAGCATTTAGAGATTTGTTCATATCGATTTGGATTATGAAGAAACAGGCAAATAAACAAACAAGCATACATTCTCAAATATATAATAAATTATTATTATTATTATTATTATTATTATTATTATTATTATTATTGTTGTTGTTGTTGTTCAGGTGATGACAGGCTTAACGAGCAACCGTTGGTGCTTACACTTCACACGATATTCGTCCGCGAACATAACCGGATCGCCAAAGAACTAGGAAAGATTTTTCCAAAGTGGAACGATGATCGACTCTTTGAAGAGACAAGGCGAATCGTAATAGGAGAGATGCAGCACATCACTTACAACGAATATCTGCCTCTCGTCTTCGGAGATGACTATATGAAGGCATATGGTCTGAACGTCAAACAATCTGGTTACACAACTTACAATGAAAGCGTCAACCCCAACATTAATAATGTCTTCGCTTCGGCCGTAAGTCGATTCCCAGCAAGCATGATGCGCGGCCGGTTTCATATTGAGGCTCTGAATACTCTCAGCAGCCATTTCTTGCGGCCTGATATTTTTTACAAAGAAGCAGACGCAATCAGTAAAATCGCCAAGAGTTTGGTGAATGAGTCTAGTCAGTCCATTGATGAGTATGTATTTTTTTGTAAATCGTTTCTTTTCTTTCAAGGCTCACATATAACAAGTTTATAATATTGTATATTGTCAAGTTATTAACAACAGTGACAAGAATAGGTTATAAGTGTAGAAGATTAGCCCTTCCATGGGCACACCAACCATATTTAAACCAACATGATTCATCCCTTTATCACAGAAGCGTTAGTCATTTCTGAAATAACACTTTGCTTTTTCAAACAGCGAATATCAATTTTGAATAGATAATGCAGTCAGTTGCATAAAATTTCAAATGGTAATTTAACAAGTTCACTTTTTTTTGTTGACATTAACTGTAATTTTGTTGTAGAGCTTTCTTACGCTTCCAAACCGGAAATTCTTTTTCTGTGTTCTTAGGAACAGTTGTAGAGTAGTTTTCAGATATTCCTTTCTAAATTTTGAAAGCAGACAAAAAGCAGAGATTATGTATGATATAAAAGTATTATTGTACAGAAAGAAGAAGAAGAAGAAAAAAAAACATCAGTTAGATTTTCTGCACTGTAAGTGTCTACACATCTTATTTTGTTGGAAAATAATCTGAACATTTTAATTAAATTACAGGATCTTCCTTTCATTAAGCATAATTTCGAAGAGCTTTTCATTCTTTCAAAATTCATCGAAACGATTTACTGTTAGGATAATCAATTTTGAAATTAATCTTATTTTCACTGCACTAACCGTTTCAAGAATTGAACATTTTCTTTTTATGGATGAAAATTTGAATTGGTAAATCGAAATGTCTCCAGCTTTTTTCAAAAGCTCAAAGTTTCTCGCTGCAGAAAATGACCATTTTTCCGAGTGAAATAAGGAGTAAATGAAAATTTTCTATTCTGCTGCGTAGAGTGGCCCACTTTTGGTATTTATGAATCCAGTAATAATAGCGCAGTTACTACTACATGTGCTTAATTTAACGAAATATGGTAAACCGCCAGATTGCTTAATGGCATAAAATTATATAAAATATTATTTTCCTTTTAAGGCTAATTACTGACGAGCTGACGAATAAGTACCTTGAACTGGAGACGGGTAGCGGTCAAGACTTAATTGCTATGTTTATCCAGCGTGGACGGGATCACGGACTAACCACTTACCCGATGTGGCGGTTGATTTGTGGCATGCCTCTTTCCTATACGTTTACTTCACTTAAAGATCACAGTACTGAGGACCAGCAAAGGCTTTCCAAGATATACCGGCGAGTATTTATTGATGTTTGCCTTGATCTTTATTCGTATGTGTGTGTGTGTGTGCATGAGAGAGAGAGAGAGAGAGAATGAGTGGGCATATACACGCACACACACGTGGTATTATGATTATCTATGTAGATGTGAACGCGGTCATGCATTTCAGCAAATAGGAGATGATTGATTAATAGACAAAAGAATTAAACTAACATTTGAAATATATTTGTATAATTTTGAAAATAAAAACCTTAATGTTTTCTCAATATTCTATATAGTTTCTAGTAATTGAAAACTACTTTTTTCAAATTTACAGCTAGCTTATCCTTTCTGCTTATTCATTATTTTTCACCATTTACATATAAAAAGTTCTTATCATCCGATGTTAAGGGTCAGTGACCAAATTAATGTCAATGTTCAAATGCTAACTTATCCACGGCCATCTTTAATGGTTAAATGTTTATAAAATTGTAGCGTTATCGAACTTTTGGTCGTCAGCCCTTGACACGATTATAATTTATGCACACGTCAAAGTGTAAATAGTGTGTCACGTGACAGTCTAGTGAGAAATGTGAAATGTTTGCCTGAACAGACATAGTCAAATTCGTCAGAAAGTCGTTACATTCACTCAGGTCCTTCATTTTCCCTTGCCTCGTATGGTTAAGGCAAAATCACTGAGGCAAGGCAAGTCAAAATCAACTACCAAGGAAGACCTTAATTTTCATTTCCATATCTGCTAAATGTATATCTGTTTTGTTGCTTGAACAAACAATTGTTACATCCAAATTCCGTAAATATGTAGATATAACGTTTTCTCTCACAAGTACACACTATTGTTACCCACAAAAAACGTTTACTATATCGTAGATATGATAATATTTAAGCATTATTTCGATTCCAATAAAACATTGATTTGACATCGATTTATAAACATATATCACTCTATTTTACTCTCTATTTTCTTTTTAGACAAAAAGATTTGTGACTCCTGTAACTTGAGGTAAATTTATATTTCAGAAATGCTACATCAATATACAACGATTTTTCTTTCAGTTTAAGTTTTAATTTTCATAGTTCGAAAAATTTTGGTATTTTGGCCTATTGTAAAAAAAATCATTTAATATTTATTCCATTGTTTTACAAAGTAAAAAACTAATTAGCAACCGTCAAATCATATGAAAACTTGTGTATATTGGTTTTCTAAAAACGTGAAGTATTTTTTTTTAAATTGCCTAATTTAATCGACATATCTAGACTTCTGGTATGAGTACTTATCATTGTTTACATTTCCACAGAATGTAAACTAGTGGACTAAACCAATGGTTCGTGAATTTGATAGCATAGTAATTGTGAGTTCAATGCATGGACCAGGTAGTACAGAGTCAAACTCAGTGGAAATAGGGCAAAAATAGCTGAGCAATACTGAAAAAGAACAAGGAGATATCCCTAGTCTTAGACAGTGGAACAAGAACAATCTCCACCTCCAACGTAGATTTATTTACTTAAAGGGTTCCAACTTGACAGACAGAAGGTCGGAGGAAACAACGACCGAAACGTTATGATCATAAGTACAAAGATGAGGACATTAGTCCAAATGTAAATAATCGATTAATATTATTTTACTGAGTTTGCCTCAAAGTAATCAGATCGACAGCCTAACCGACCACATTATTGACTACTTGTCCTTCGTCTACGCCACTGGCATAAGTGAAGAAGGCTATCGAAATGATGTTAACTATGAAGTTAGCTATGAAGTGATGTTAACTTATTTTAATGTATATCGAAATAAATTACAAAGCTGGAATAAACAGCAAATTCATTATTCATCGCTCTCATGGCCAAATTATTGTTAATTTCAGAGCTGATGGCAATCGTAGAGATTTTTAGAATGAAGCTAATTATTTATTTTATAATAATTTCTCACTGCTGACATTTTTTCATATTTTACGGAGAGTTATCTTTCTTAGAACTATAAACAATTACATTGTTTTACATTGATTACAAATTTGTGTAACTGATATAATGAGCCATCGGAGAGACGACAGGTCGCTGGCGAAATACACAACAATATAAATGTTAGCATGTTCTTTATGGCAGGATCTGAAATGAGATACTTGGTAAAAGTAAACGTTGGTTAGTAAAAAAAAAGTGCAAATATCATTCATTTGACTTGAGCTTGGTGACACCAACAAAATTGCAGATTTCACCAAATATGATTTTGTAAAATTATTTTACTAATCTCACGAAATTAAAACTAACTACACGAAAAAATAACAATGTTAGCAATGTGAATATAAAATAAATTCATAAATTAAAATTTTTATTCATAAGTTTACCAAAAATATTAAATCTCACTGTTACTCATTTGCGTTTCTTTGACGATCACATGAAATATAATTTTCTTGTTTTAAATTTTTTAATTTTGAAAATTCATTTTGTTTAAAAATATTGACTGAGTTCATTTGAAGTAATAAAAGTTGACATTAATATATTGTTAATATTAATATACTGGAAACCATTAGTTTATGACGATCTACATCACACACATACATACACAAATAGAAATCATACAACGACAAGCATTCATTGGATAATAAATCAACACTACTTTGTAAAAGACAATTTGCAAATAGCAGCAATGCGACAATTTTGTAATCGCTCTATTTTCATGTAATCGATTTTGTGCACTTTGGGAGAAACGGATTCCAGAAGCTTTCGTGAGTCTCCCCAAAACTCGCTCGCTGATTGGTCAATGCCAACCAATCAGATTGTCTGCACGTGAAGAACAATTCTTCTGGCGCAGCGATTCGGAGTCGATGATCACCTATATAAGAAAGAAATATTCTTAGATAATTAGTGAGATTTCAGCTGCCAAACGATTCCACGACAGTTGAAACCATGTGCCAATCTTCTCACTCACACCACCACTCACATGCTGAATATTCCTTACACTCACATAATATTTTTCCAGCAAAACTATTGAAAACATTTATTATCAGAAACTATCGCAAACTTTCTTTCTTTCAGTGAACTTTGGATTACAAATAATAGTTAAAGAGAGACAACTCTTGTTTTACTCAATGCATGCCTTCTTTCACATCCTTCTTTGTACATATTTTTAAATACATATTTTATGTGTAATGATGTCTTTGGCTTATCCTTTCTTCACGTTAGTTTGGTTTCCTAATCTAAGTTAAATTAATGCAAAGTTCGCCACAAGTTAAATGTAATAAATGTTGTGTGCGCGCGCGCGTGTGTGTGTGAGAGAGAGAGAGAAAGAAAGAGAGAGAGAGAGAGAGAGGCAGACAGACAGACATATATTTATATATACATATAAAAGGTGATATAATTATTTTCATTTTTATTTTATACCATAGCTTGATTTATGTCACACATTGCTTTATACACATTCCTTGTTCCTCAATGTCCATTTATTACCATTTCAGGAGTGTTTTTGACATGGATCTTTGGGTCGGCGGAATATCCGAAAAGGCAGTGCCTAACGGAAAATTGGGACCAACATTTGCTTGTCTTTTGGGAACGCAATTCAAAGCGCTAAAGGAAGGTGATCGCTTTTGGTATGAATCAAACGGCAGCAGCAAATTTACTGAAGGTATATTGAAAAGTTGATGATCGAATTGCACTCTTTATAAGGCATTACTCAAGCGATAGATATTTTGGGTGAAAATTCATGAACATTCATGTTGATATTTTACATAGATGGGTAATAGTTGCATTTTATCTCTCGGCCCAGCCGCCATATTGACGCTACATTTTCAGAAAAGTTTGAAAGTTTATAATTAAAGAGTTCAGTGGGTACTCATTGCAAGGAATACGGTTTAATTCGTTTGAATTGAAACTGAAATGTCAATGTTATTTTTGTGAGGATTTTTACTAAATTTAAGTAAAGATTTTCATTACACTTAACTCGTTTATAATAATCGTGCAACTCTATATAACAGAATCATGCAACTCTATATACTGTTATAACGAGCGTATGGTTATAAGGAAAGGAATAATCAAGGAATAAAATTTCAATAACATGTATTGGTTAAAATTCAGAATATATACATAGCAGGGTGAAACGTGGCAAAAATTGTTCATATGTGTTTCTTTAATTTCTGTTGGTAAGGAAGGCGGTTAGGTATAAGGGCGTTGTCGGTAGAGCTGGGATTTGACCGATTTCTTGGGTTTGTTGGCCGCGGTCACAGTTTAGTCAGATGATAGGTCTGAACCGGATTAGTCGTAAGTGAGATTTGACGTACGCCTCTTTTCATGGTTGAAATCGTGTTTGATGAGCTGGTAGCCGTGTGATGCCGAGATGTTGAAGCTAAACTGCCTGATAAGGTACGTTGGCGGGGATTTACGTAGGTCACGGTGGTGATGACGAAGGAGGCCTAGAGTAAATAGCGAAGATTGAGTGGAAAGTTTCTATTGGATTCTGATCGAATGGGGGATCAATGAAATGGGGCGCTGGAGTAGATAGTGAAGGTTGATCGAGCGGAATGTCTCTATTGGATTTGTGTCGAATGGGAGATCAACGTAAACTGGGTCATAGTAGTGACAAGAAGATAGGCCTGTAACTATGGTGAAGATGTCGGAAGCCCATCGGTGTAGAAGCAGCCCTATAGGCGCATTCTGTGTGTGAATAATTGGGTGAGATTAGTAAAGCTTGGGTGAAGTCACGGTGGTGACGAGAGAGTCGATCATGACGGCGACAGCGATAGCGTGTTTGGTGTCGACAGGCCTCTCGGGCTGCTATTGTGTCGGTCGTTTACGTGGGACTCTCTTTTAAGCAAATCTGGTGGCCTCCAGGATCATCTTTTTTCGGATGGAACGTTCGTGATTGGCCCCTGTATTTTATTGCGGGGATTTGTTTTGTGAACCGGATGTGATACTCGAAGCCCCTGTATTTTGTTTTCTTAGCGTTCACATCCGGCTGACGTGCTGAGTGAATCAGAAAGAGAACTAACTACTGCGGAATATAACAATGCCATTATCTTTTTTACTTTGCTAATAATATTTGTTATCTATAAGTTGGGTCAATGTAGCAAACATTATCTTGGTGTAAACATGAATAGCAATAGTCAGTGTTCGAGTCTAGATTTTAGCAGTTGAATTTCTTCAGGAAAATTCAACCAACCGTTAACCTGTACTATATAACTAAGCAAATAGCAAATGGAAAATTTGATAAAAGAGGCGTGGAACCAAAAGAGAAAAGTGTTCAAAAGAGTAAGCAATAATTGTTCATTCCGGTTCATAGCTAACTTTCAGTTTTTATTCCCAGATTTTACTTTTATTATTTCACTGAATCTGACTTTCGAATTTCACTTTTTCAACAATAAAATAACAACATGTCGGTTGGTTATAGGGATACAAAAAGAAAACAATATTCGGGAAGAAATGTGAGTATGCCTCCGAGAAACAGTTAAAAAGCTAAACAATGGACTATATTAAATGTTTTTCCGAAGCCTTTCAACTCTACGTAATTATACCACACACACACACACAGATATTGTTTCATTTCCTAGAATTTAGCGAATTCTGTGAGGGATTTCTGAAACCTTGAAGCTCGGTTTCATATAATCCTTCAACAGGGATAGATCTCAATACTTATATCCCCTATTATAACATCTGAAACACAAGTTACTGTTAAATAAGGTTGATAAAGATGATGATGTTGATGATATAATAATAATAATAATAATAATAATAATAATAATATATTAGTTGTGTATATGGTAAATGTCTGTGGTAATAAAACGGAAATATTTTTATACACCCTAATAAAATGCAGTTAAGTGTCCTATAGTCACTATATAAGTTTTAAAAAATGATTTTTTTTTTTCACAGCTCAATTGGCCGAAATCAGAGAAACTACAATAGCCAGGATTTTGTGTGACAATACAAAGATAGGACAGATACAATCGAAGGCGTTTGAAATGCAGGGTTCCGGGTAAGTACGACAATGGCAACATATTATACGATAAACATTTTAGTCGAAGTACATATATTTGGGTTGTTCTTTGTAAGTAAGTTTTTATTTAAAACGTCGTTCAATCTTAATTAGAAGTGAGTGGGGAATCTTCTTGAAGCGTCGATTCTAGATTTTTGTTTCCATGCTATTCATCACAATACAATAAGGGTAGCACCGAAAATAATACCTCCTATATCTATGATAGTCTACGACAGAAGACGTAAATGTTGGTGGAATGATCATTAGAAGCTGAACCTTCCCGACAATATTTATTTTTTGCATTCCAATTTGGCAAAATGGTGTCTGGCCTGATATTGCCTCCAAAGAAAAGGTGCATCATTGAATTACTCTAAGCGAAAAAAAAAAAAAAAATGACACTTGATGAACATTTACGTAGATAACAGTTAGGTGCTGAGAATACATTCAAGCGGTGACGACCGCAACGTGTGTACCAGAAACCGCATTCCAGGCAACCCTGTACAGCTGTCAACTCAGGAAATGTTCAATAATAGCAAAAATGCACAGTCAGTGGTAGTAACTGCAGCAATATATTTTTTTGTACTTGAAAAATTCATCGATGTTATGTTGTCTGTATTTGTTGTGACTTGCGTTGAAATAAATAGGATGCATTGCATTCGGTGCATCGTTTCGTATTTAACAAAGTTAATGATCAAAAATTAAATTAGTCTACAATTTTTAATACAGAATTTTCTTTATAAAGATTTACTAATCATAGCCGAGTTGTGTTTTTGGAGTTTTTATAAGTAATTTTTTTTTTTTGATTCGTCTCAATATTTTTAAGTATATTTATGTTTATGTTTATGTGATGCATTTTAGTTCCATAACCGAACTTTTATAAACAAAAATGGAAAGATGTCGTTGCTGCCATTACGACCATAAATACTCCTTTTGTAATTATAATTATTATTAGTTATAATTTTGATATGATTGGCATTATCTTTTTCACTCTTATTATTGTTATTCGTGATATTATTATAGTTAATATCATTTCAATTTGCTTTTGTTATTAACTTTAGAAGGCTCAGATAAATGACTGAACAATTAATACAACACCGACTCTTTTCCTTTCTTACTATTTGTCACACTTCTGTATTTTAATATTCTACTTATTATTATTTTAACAGAAATCGTGTAGTTAACTGCAGTAACATCCCTAAACTGAATCTGTGTCGATGGGGGCCAGAGATTGGCTGGAAAGAGTGGAGTGTGTGGACAATGTGTTTTGGTGGTATGAAGATGCGACATCGGATATGTCAGTCTCCATCGGAAGCTGTTTGCCCTTGTGAAGGACTTCCTGTCGACATGCGCCCTTGTCAAATGGGCGGCTCTACTCAGCTTGGCCCTGTTGAAATGATATTGCCGGGTCCCGAAGTTTTAGAGCTGCAACAACTGGTTATCAAAAAATTGAAGAAGGAAAATCGATATGAAACACTGAGCAAAACTGAACTGAATGAAATCTTGATAGAATCTGTTAAGGAATATTATGATAATAGGCACAAATCCAAATTTTTGGCCCCTCTTCGCGATAACAACGGTCCCGTGTGGTGAGTTTGGGATATTAAAAATCATAGCAAATAGTTTTGAAAAAAAGGAAAGAAAACGAAAACAAAGGAGAGTGTATGAAATAAACTCTCCAGAAAATAGTAGCAAGTAAAAGAAATAAAAATAGAATGGTTGATGTTGGAGTCAACGATACGCACATAAAGCGTGTTATTTCAAAGTTCTTTATTTACACAAGTATGCGTTCCAATGGTTGAGCTGCATCCATAATTTGTTGGGTTGCAGTGCTAATAATGACAATTATAACGACAAGAAGTATGTAGGAAAGGAGAATCAAGCGAGAGATCTACAATGTAACGTGTTTATTCACCAACTGAATATACAACAGAAAAAATAAAAGTATAAAAATTATCCCTTTTTAGAGAGTTCCTTAGAAAGGTAGATAACTATATCCACAATGCTCTAACACCAGTTACCAAAATGTCGTAGTCTGGCAAGCATATATCAATAGCTCATGGTTTGTTCCTCTTTATTATTACAATTTTAGTTCTTTGCGATTTCATCGTATTCAATTTTTGAAGCTTGTTCCTGTAGAAAGAAGAATAAAAATCCACAGCAAGAACAGATTTACGCAATCACATAAAAACCAATAAAGAATATTTAACTTATTAGGGACATTGCTAGCCTTATTTATCCATATTTCATTTGTATTTCTTGGGATTAAACACATCATCAACTGGTTAAATTAGTTAAAAGAATTATTTTCCATTTTTAGAATGCTGCTTTTTTGTTGCCTTGAGTATGTCTTGTATTTAACATTTGGTATAGGCTAGCAAATATTGAAATGTCTTAAAGGAATAATTGCTTCGTGACTACTCCACTCGGAAGATTAAAGCAGTAAATTAAATAAAAAAGAAAAAAGATTTCCTTATCGAAGTACAATGAACTCTGACTTGCTCCTTGGATGATTGTACATTCAAATCACTTTGCTTTCCAAATAGACTTACAAATATAACGATAAGTACTCTATTATATCTCAAAATAATTGGATTAAATGGTGTTGGTTTGATAAAAGCTAAATCAACCCAAAAATGTTTTCTCTTTGAGAACAACATCTAGCAAGAATTGATATAATCATGTGTTTTCAGTAAGAAATCTACTATGAACACCGTGATATAACGAATAGAATTCAACAAAAATGAATTCCACCCAACACTAATAAAATTAAAAAGCAAGCAGTAAATGAAATCAGATTGGTTAACATTTTTAAATGTACTAGAGAAGAAGAATACTGAATTGTTGAATAATTTGTACTAAAATTTCAGTTTCTTATAAAATCTGCACAGAGCGATCACATTAACCTCCTTAGGCAAAGCAATGTAAAGCATATAAAAACTTTGTCATTTTTTGCGTCGAGAAAAAAATCTTTAGATTGACATCCTTTATCAAACCAACACTACTTAAATCCAATTATTCTGAAATATAATACAGTACTCTCCGTGATTTTTTATTATTATAAATCTATTTGGAAAGCGAATTGGATAAAGACAAGTCAAAGATCATTGTACTTCGATAAGGATATCATTTAGATAAAATTGTATCGCATTTAGTTCAGTTAATTTAAGTAAGATTATCACCAAGTTTTTATTCCTACATGGTCATATATATATATATATATATATATATATATATATATATATATATATATATATATATATATATATATATATCTTCAAGCATGTTTGATTGAATAGACTAGACATATGTCTATTTTTATTTTAATCTTCTCAAGTTATAAATGTTGTGCATACGTATCAACGCGCTCGGTTAATTCAATTTTTTTTTTATCGCTATGTAAGGGAGGTAACTTAATTTATAGTGTAAAAATATTTTATTAAAAATGTTAATTACATATTTTTAAAACATTCTGTTACAATCGTAGTTTTTTATAACAATTACAATTTAGATATTTGAAAACTTTGTTGTTATAAACATTTTAGAACTGTCAAATAATATATATATTCTTTGTTTTAGCAATTCAACCTGTAGATAATCTCTTGGATGAGATTGAAAGAAAAACTATAAGAATAATTACGGGGTCTTTCTTAATCAGTTTTGTACCAACACTTGATATCGTGAACTTGAGAGTATTAAAATAAGATTAAATAGACACAATATGTCTAGATTATTCAACTAAACATGCTTGAGTGAAGATATGCTGCCTTTGCGCGCGAACACACACAACACACACACATATATATATGTAAAGTACAATGTTGAGAACTGGCGCAGGCTAGATGCCCTTGATGAGGTGAAGAGTCTCTCTGAGCTTTGGTTAGCAATCCTTTTAGTGTTGGTTTCACGATAAAAAGACTTCAGATGGGAAGGAAGACTCATGACAGCTTAACCCGATCATTATATTGCATGTGTCTGCCGAGAGGCGTGTACTTGGCTGGTATTGACTGTGATCTGGAGAGGTTAAATTCCGCGATAATAATACATGAGGACTGTCGTTCGGAGTTTCCGTGGCAAGTCTTTTGCACCGTTACTTTTTTTATCGACAGATTCAAAAAGTATGGATGGTCCGACACAAGCCTTCACCACTTGAAACAAATCATTGTGTTGGTTTTCTGATAACTACATCTAATTAGTTCCACACATATCCGGCTACTGCCAAAAACTCAGCGAAACATCAACTTCATCTTGGCACTTGCAATGTACGAACTCTCCAGGACAACAATTCAGCACCAGAAAGAAAAACAGCTCTGGTCGCATTGGAGCTAAAGAATTACACCATTGATAGAACTGCACTGAGAAGTAAGCATCAGTCGACTACATGAAACGAGAAAGCTAAATAAGACATCTAACGTTGTTCCTGCTACACTTGGATACAATACATTCTCCTATACAGTTTGTGGTCTTTTGTGCACTTCTCGAGCCGGTCTCAAAAGTCATGACCGTCATAGGCATGCAGAGGTCGTCGGAACCTTATACGTCGAACTCAACGGGAGAATCCATCATATATATATATATATATATATATATATATATATATATATATATATATATATATATATATATATTATTTCTAAAGAGTTAATGGATTTATTTACGTTATTTTTAGTCAATACTCGTATTTAAAATAGACACACCGTTTTTTTTTGTTTTTTTTTTAACAGTATGCATTACGTCTACAAGCATGCACACTGGAGAAAACTAAAGAAATGTTGTCTCCAGCAGGATTTGAGCCTGCCCCCGCCCTTGTGTGCTGTAGCGGCTTGACCACAAATAAAAAATGTCATCAAGAGTGCACAGGACAGTAGATGTCATCCACACTGTAAAAAAAAAAAAAAAAAAAAAAAAGAAAAGAAAGAAATGAACCGGGACGTCTATTTTTTTTCAAACACTGGTATCGACTAAAATAACGTTTAAAGTAATATATATATATATTTTCGTTTCTAAATGAAAGACTCTCGTCGCATATCAGCATTCGTTTCGGGACAAACGATAAGCCTCCCTCTGATTCGAGTACACGCTTTTCAAGGCTGGAAAAGCCTTCCTGGTATTTTTCCTTCCAGAAATTGTCTTGTGTACACACTCAATTAAGGAATTGCAAAATATACAGTATGCCGACACATTTCAATGTTCGGCATGGCCGCACTCAGAAAGATGGAGGAAACGACACTCGTAACACACTATAGGAGCTCCGTGACCCCAAAAGTGACGGAACAGTACTCTCTCCAGTTAGGGGAAGGATGAGGGAATAGATGTGCGAAGCGCACACTTTTCTCTCTCTACTCAGAGAAAAAATCTTTCAATCTTCCACAATACTAATTTTCTCTCCAACTGAAAGTCTGTGCCAGACCAGAGGCCAAGTATCTTGTAAGTATCTGGCATAGAACAACCTTTTCACGAACCCAACAGTAAGTCAACAAACGTCGCATACCTGTGGATTCCTCTGCCGATTTCGTCAATCTCATCATTTCTCGATACAAGCATAGTCACGTCGTCGTTATTGACAGTGTACCTGGCCGAGGTGATAGCACCAGGTAACATAATCCCGGGTAGGACCGGATTCGCCTTGTGCAGGAATTGATCTCGAAAACCATGAAAAGGTTTGTTCTTGTCACATTCACTTCCACCATAGCTCCTGGAGTCGCATACAAAAGGCAAATCAAGGTGCGAAAGTGCGCCTTGAATCCAGCCACAGACAAGAAAGCCTCCAGAAAATGATTGTCAATCCTATCAAAATTGATCAGCATTAATTCACTGTCTACTTTCTCAATGATCGTGCGAGCCAAATAAAGATTATCTTAGGTCGTTCTACTCTTCACGACACAAATCTGTTTGGAGGGATACCAGACGATCGAGCATAACTTGTCAATTCAAGGAAAATCAGCGAATTAGGTGTCGAACTAAGACAAGCTTGGACCGGGATCTTTGTGAAAAACTTTTGGAAATTGTCCCGGAATTCCTCACATATGCCTTCATTTGAAGCCAAAGTTCGTACATCCTGTGATAGGATACTGGCGATATGACGATCATTAACGTTCTTTCATACACAATTCTGCGGCTATATTCGTTGCCTCGGCAAACATTCATTTTAACTATTAGGTTGGTGCAAAAATAATGTCGTTTTTTGACGTTCAACTTCAAATACTTGAGTTTGGTTCTTTTTGTTAAGCAAGGAGGCTAATTCAGATTTAGCGACTATAACCCTATCTCCTGATTTTACCGCGCCCTCTATACTAGATTGTATTGCCTTTTGCACCGTTAGTTGAGTCGTCTGCTCTATTTGGCAGCAAAAGACCTCATAGTACATGATGCAACCGTCTATTACCAAACACCTCCCCCCATTAGTTTTCCGTTACAAGGTTGGTCCCGGAAATCATTTACATGTAACAAAGATATGTTAAATTTCCAGTTACCAGTCATCTTAGGCTTAGACTTATCCTTATAATTGTGATTTATAATATGGACTATATATATATATATATATATATATATATATATATATATATATATATATATATATATATATATATATATGATGATATGCCCCTTTACGGTGTAGGCGATCATGGCTCTTCACAAATGCTTTTTTATTACCTGGGAATTGTCCTGACTTCTTGGAAAAGATAGTGAAGTGATTTCTCGTTGCTTTCATCACTGCTTTGAATTCAGAATAGTTCTTACCTTAGACTAGCTACCCCCCCAAACCAGAAAGCTTAGAGTCTGCCCTGTAAATGAACCTATAGCTGAGGTGGGGAAGAGAGATGGATTCACGCCTTTCCCAAAGTCATTAGTGAACACAGCAAACTAAGTCAGAATTTGAACTGAGTTTACCTATTCCTTATTTTGCGAATGTTACTCACATGCAGTCTTTTAGCCGTTGCAAAATCTCATTAGAAACTATTTCTTTAGACCTCGTTGAATGTTAAGTTAGACATATCCAAATATAGGCCGGTGAAGCAGTCTGCTGTATTCTCGTCGGTTGGCACATAGTTCAGTTGTACCATCATTAATTTTGTCCCGTATAAAATGATATTTTATATTTGTGTTTTATCCGTTGGCTTGTAATATAATTTTTTGCTATGTAAATTGCACTCTGATTATGTAATATTGCTTGTTTCAGTTCCTTTGTGCAGTTCATCTCGCAATTGCAGGAGGTATTTTGCCTCCTGTAAGGCTGATGTCATCGCTACATATTCAGCCTTACATGTAGATAAAGCTACAGTAGGCTACTTTTTACTCTTCCAAGAGATAACTGGTTCTTATTCATTTAGGAAGAAACAATATCCAGATGTACTGTTCCTGTCTTCAAAGCTTCCCCAATCAGCATCAATAATTCCTGGTAATTTCAGGCCTCTTTCACATCTTCTGAAAGATAAACAAAAATGAATAGTTCCTTTCAAATATCTCAATACATGTTTCACTGCATTCCAGTGTTCTATTGTGGGGTTCTGTTTATACTAGGATAATTTATTTCCGACCCAGGAAATATCACGCCTGGTACAAGTTGATAAGTAAAATAAGCTTCCTATATAGCCTTTCTATATTTTGTAGGGCCAAAGGCATCAGCTTTAGAAAACATTTCTGTTCGCAGGGCGTTGGTCTGGGTTTAGAGTCTAGCATGTTGAATTTTTCTAGTACTTTCTCAATATACGCCCGTTGGTTCATTTTTATTTCATCAGATTTGATTATAGAAGTATACCCCAAGGAATCGTGAGATCTGCCCTAAGTCCTCCATGTCAAACCTTTGCATGAGTAGATTTAGGCTTCCCTTAAAATGTTCAAGTTATTGGCGGCAATCAAAATATCATCAACCCATACGAGAATAATAATAATTTTATTTTCATCAACCATCACAAACATGCATGGGTCGATAATGCTTTGATTCAAATTTTCTTTACTTAGTAGATCGTTCCAATTTTTACCACTCTGTTTTAGTCCGTAGAGTGAATTATTTAATTTCCAAACAAGTCCGTCCTTGCCTCCTGGGGTAATTTTGCCTTCTGGTTGTTGGGTAAATATATCACAGTCTATTTCAGCAATTAGGTATGTTGATTTGACATCCATCTGGTGGATTATCAAATCATATTGGACAGCAAATTGCATTATGTTTCGGATAGTGATCATTTTTGTGTTGGTTGCATAGGTTTCATGGTAATCTACATCTTTTACCTGGCTGTACCCTTTTGTAACATATCTTGCGTTGTACTGTATATTGTTTTTACCGCCTTTCTTTAATATTATAAGAACCCATTTGCCACCAAAACTACATTTTTGTTCTCAAGAAGGGTTGTTAGAGTAAAAGTATTGTTTTCCTTTTAAGGAATCCATCTCTCTCTCTTTTGCCAATTTCCATTTTTCTGTGTCAGGTGAATTTATGGCTTCATAATACGTCACAGGGATAATTTTTGTTCCACAGGAATTTATACATTCTTCATCATTTACTTCATTACCTGTGATATAAACTTTCAAATAAGTGGGTGGTTTTCTTTGTCTCGGTGGGTACCTTATATTTCTGTTTTCACAAGTGTGTATTGTATTGTGCCATTATCAGTAATCTGATCCCTAAATTGATTGTTACTATTATTTCCATCTCCCTCACAAGAATCTGATAGAAACTCATCTGTCTTATTCTCATCAATATTGTGTTCTCCAAATTGATTAGAGTTTATCAAGAGAATAGAATTAGTCTCAACACATTCATTTTTGCTTTGAATTTCCTGAGTAGTCTCCCCTTCATTATCAATAAATTTATTTGTGAAAGTGACCAGTCGTACTTTCTTTAGGGATTTCTTTTCTTTGAAATATACAAAATAGGCTGTGCTGTATTTATCGTACCCTATAAAAGTTCCTTTTTCCGATCGGGGTTTAATTTTCTTCTTTTTTTTCTCTCTTGCACATAGGCATAGCATATTGTACCAAAAATGTTCATATTTTCAACATTTGGTTTCATTCCTTTGAATGTCTCATAAGGAGTTGACTTCAGTCGGTGACAATAACATCTGTTACGAATGTACCAGGTAGAGAGGAAAGCGTATGGCCACAGCTTGTGACTTAAATGAGATTCAATCAACATACATTTAGACATTTCGATAGTGTTCTCTACCCTCTTTCAGCGATTCCATTTTGGTCGGTGGGTACGTGACAGATTTTTCGTGTCGGATTTTATATTGAACAAGAAGTGATTTGAATTCTGTTGATGTGAATTCAGAATCATTGTCACTCCTTAGTCTCTTAAGACTTCCGAAAGGAGCGCTATCAGTCAAGAATTGTTTCGTGGTGTCAATTACGTTGCTTTTACTTTTGAGGAAATATGCTATCACATAGCTTGAATAGTCGTCAGTGAATGCTATACTTGAATCCATCCATACTAACGGGCTCTATTCCCTCAGCCAAATCACAATGCACTAGTTCTGAAGGAAATCTAGCTTTATTGTCTGATTTTCTTGATCATACATTTGGCACCATTCATAGTGATGTGGAACTTGTTTTTCCAGTGATGTTCATTCCCTCAACAATAGTCTCCATTTTCAAAATATCAAGAATATTGCAATGGCCGAATATTTTGTGCCACGTGTTTAGGTCGTGCCTGGTGTTGTTAACACTTTCTGTTACGCATTTGTTCAGATAATACGATTTTCCTCATTTGTTTATTTTAAATTTAACGCCATTTTTGGTAGTTAGTGTAGCATAGTTTTGTGAAAATTTCACGCTAGAACCTTTTCCTATAGCGGCATGTACAGATAGGATGTTTTGATTGAAACTAGGTACAAATAAAACATTTTTCAATGCTTTTTCCATTTGTATCTTGCAAAGTTATTGTTGAAAATTGACTAATGCATGGAATAATAATGCAACACAAAATGTACTTAGAACAAAATGTATTGAAACAAGAAAGTGTACACAATATTTACATATAGTCTTTTGTCTATTCCTGGAAAGACCGTTCCTGGAGAATGTGTTGCCTGAGTCGCAGTCGGGCAGAGTCTCTGGTTGAATCTCTTGATTCCTGTATTTATCAATCCACCCACGAGGATCGAATGTGGCACAAGACCGTTTTAATGTGGGTATCCACGAGCCCGTATGCTCGGCCAAAAATATGGCCTTTCTGAACCCGCCTAGACGGGTTCAGGCCCTGTCAACCTCCCCGGACGAAACCTTGCCCTTCGGCAAAGCTTCGTCCGGGTTCCCCTCTGCTAATGCAGAGAGTTCGACAGTCGCCGAGGAATCTCTTGATTCCTTCCTTCTCTTCCCGGTACCAACCATATTTATATGGTCGGTACTCCACTATGCAAATTAGGTGGATCCTACCACAACAGTTATTTTAGCTGTTCCTCTCTTTAACGCAATATTATTTTTCTTTGATGCATCGGCAAGCTCAATATAATGTTCCTCTGGATTATAATCTTGTTCAAATTTGGCAATTTTTTCATCATTAATAATATGGACTCACAATCGACTAATAATTCCAAGTTATTCGAAATAATGTGAGGGTTTATTCTTACCTTTTAATATGTATAAATGTATTTCTTCAACATTGTTTATCTGCTTTTTGTCTGCAGAATTTCGTATCTTGTGTCCTCACTTCGCGAAATTTACACCCCACCCCTACTTTTAGTACAGTTTATGGCGAAGTGGCCATTTTTATTGCATCTAAAACACGTGGAAGGCACTTTCTTGTACGATGTTTTCATGATGGAGTCTTCCTTTGGGGTTTGGCGTTCTCCTCATATGCACGGAGTGATGCTTGAATTCTGGAAGAGTTTGGGGTGTTTCTCTTTGGGTAACTATCGCCTTTAGAGTGTTAAAACTAGGTGGGAGTCCGCAGCATAGCTCTCACTAATGGATTTGAAATTGTTTCTCCATAATTTCGTAGAGCGGTGATGTCATCATCCTCATGTTTCTTGTAGTTTGAAAGTTTTGTGTACAAGGCAATAATATTTGGTTTGCTTTGTGACAAATAGCGCTCCCTTAAAATCTTCACCGATTTTCTGCCATCGTCTTTTGCGTCCCATATTATTAAGGCCAAGCTTCTGTCGTCCAAAACTTGGATTAGTTCTGCGAATATGTCTTCATTTTTTTCCAGGTTGACTTCATCTTCCTTCTTCAATTCGGCTGTCTGTGTAGATGTTCAGTAAATTTAATTTCAAACATCGCGTAATTGTTTTTTATCGCCGTCAAACGCGATCCTGGCCCCATAACTTAGACATATCCAGATATACGGCAGTCAAATTGAAATAACGAAGGTCCACAATTTATGGGAGGAAAATTATACAGATGTTTATTGATTGAAAATTAACATAAGAGAGTGAAGGAAAAAAAAGGAGAAAAGTAATTTTAAAAGGGAAAAGTTCCAAATGAAGCGGGCGCAAATCAGGATGTCAAATTTATCTTTAACATTGGAAAAAAAGCATCTGAGAATCAGGATAAAAACTTCTGATAAGGCTAAAATAATCTTTCATACTTTTAAAGGAAATTCCGACAATATAATCTCTTAATCTAATTTTTTGAATCCATATTCCAATAATTTCTCTCCAAAATCTTATGAGGTTGGGGCATTGGTTTAGATATGAACTTAAGGCTTTCGTCCAGTTAGTTCAAAAATAATGACGTAATAATGTCGTTTTTTTTAACGTATTTTTTAACGTCAAAAAACGACATTATTACGTCATTATTTTTGCCCCAACCTAATAGTAAAAATTATGTGCTTGACAAATGTCACATAAAAACAGTTTTTTCCCTATTCAGAAATAACTGCATTCAGTTTAGTTAAAAATCTGCATCACAATTCTCAAATTTGATTACAAAAATTCGTTTGGCGAATCATAATGGAAATTGTGTTCTTTCTTTATATGTTTTGTGTCCCAACATGCAACATTAACTGATGAAAATTATTTCTACACATCGTAAATGTCTTCATGTGATTTTAACAACAATGCTCATCTTGTACAAGGCCCGAGGGCGGCTCGAGGGCGGCCCGAGGGCGGCCCGAGGGCGGCTCGAGGTAGGGAGTTACAGAGGAAGATGCATAGCTTATGCGGATGCGTATGGGAGATAACAGTTAACCGTAGACGTGAACAGAAAAGCATCCTCTTGGGAATTGGTTCATAGAAATACACAAAAATTGAAAATTTATAATTTAAAACACTAAAAATCTACAAATACACTTAAACATTGATTCACAAAATGACAGTCAATGGGAGAAAAAATATTGAAAAAAATATTAGCTCTGAAATTAGAAGTTTACTATAGAATTTACTGATGAGGCAAAGAATGACTAATGCTTTCCTGATCAGGCGTTGGTCTTGTACGGACATCAGTCCTTAGCAGATCAGGTATGGACATTTACAGATTTCCTTTGGAATCTGGTACCAAGATGTTAATTTTTTGACATTCTGCAGAGTGGACTTTTTATCAAGCACATTCCACAAGTGTTCAAGATAAAAATTTGTGAAGTTTGGCTAGGAAAATATAGTGAAGTTTTTTTCCCTGTTTCTGTAAACACGTACAATTTGTGCAGAGAGTGCATTGTCCAGATGAAAGATGCTACAGCCACCATAGAAAACGTGCCATGTTGGGATGTACCTAGTTTTCAATGAAACAATGAGTTTATACGGTTAGGTTATAGTGCTAAAAATTAATATTTTTATTTATATACATACACATCCAAAAATATCTTATCTCTGGCAATGTCCCTCACAAATGAGTAGGTACAACGACGAATTAAAAAAAAATATTAGCACGACTATTCATAACACATTGAACCTGAGTAGATCAGGTATGGACATTTATAGACGGAAACTGAAAACAAGATTTCAAAAAATCTCTTAAAAATCCAATATTTATCCTAGAGATTAGTTTCAAAATTTAGTATTTTTTAATCAACTGGATTTTGTATAAGTAATGCTTATTGTTTACTTAAAAGAGTAACATTTACGTATGGTAGCCTAGTAGTTGTTATCGAGGTTAGAAGTCAACAACTATTGTCGGTCATCCTAACATAAGAGCACAAACTGTAAATACAGCGGAGCAAGACTACTAGTTTAAAAATATTGGTATTTATGTTCAAAAATATTTTTAACCATATATAAGCAATAGTTTAAGAATATAACAGCCGACGGTGTACATGTCACCCACAAAAATACACAAATTAATCCTTGTTCGAATCGCAAGTACATAAAGTTTTAAGTTTCAGTTCTATTTAAGGACTGAAACAAGTTAAAAGTAATATTCTTTAAACTGATAGAATTTTAATTCTAAGCAAACTTACCTTGAATGTTGGCGAATAGTGATATTAAAAGATTAAAATCACGATTATATTCGTTAACAGAAATCAGTTGGTTGATTTCAGAGAATCCAATATATAAAGGAATTAAGGAAAGGGTTTAAAAATGATAAATACAAATACTGTTTCATAGAAAAAGAAACTTCTAGTTTTGTTTAAATTCAAAAGAAATCTTTTACCTTGACTGTACACGAGTTAGTGCTGTTAAGGTTTGAAATCTACCAAACACCTAATCCTAGCTCTAACGTTTGTTTTCAAATATGCCTAATATTAGCTAACCATCAGTCTAATGCAAGCTATAACTAAACTTCAAAGACTAATTATAACATGTTTGGGTATTAGCTAACACTAGGTTTGAAATAATTGCTAGCCCTTAGTTGTAAACCCTAGGATTGAAATATGCCGAATACCTAACATTAGTTGAAAGGTAAAACTAATTTTCAAATATACCTGAAAGTTCTAAGCGTATGTTTGAAATACACATGCTAGTTCTAAGCTGAAACATAAAATAAGCCAAATATTTGACCTTAGAACTAATATATTTTTTAATATATCTAATAGCTAATCCTAGCTGGAACATTAGATTTAAAATATAACGAAATTATCCTAACTATAAACCTTAGTTTTCCGTTGACCAGAAACTTCAAATAGCAAAATTGTCTGTATATATATATATACAATACAATATATATAGAGTATAGTATACAAGACTGCCAAACAGCAGACACTTGAAATAACCAGAAAGAAATTCACACAAAGGGTACTCCCAGGCGCATGGCAATATAAGGCGAAGGAGAAGAAGGAAAAATAGAGCTCTTATTTCAATTAACGAGGATTACATCCCCTCATTGAAAGTTCAAGTCTCTAGCTAGTTGGCTGAAGGTTGTGAGTTCAATCCCTACGCTAGCCAGTACATTTTATTCTTTTTTCAACCACAATCACGGTTTGAAATATACCTAATTACTTACCCAATCTTTAACCCTAGTTTTACATATGGCTAATAGCTAACTAAAGCTATAATCTTAGTTTTGTAACATATGTTAACTGTAGATGTAACTCTAGTTTTTAAATATATCTAATAGCTAACGTTATATTCTACGTTTGAAATATATCTAATAGATAACTGTATCATCAGTAATCGCTGATGAGTTACAGCCTTTGTTTTTATTGTTTAAGTCCCCGAGAGAGGGGGTGTCATTCGGGGTAATTTGAATAAAATGAGTGAAATGACTACTACGGTTTTCGTGTTGCTCTTTATAAAAAATAACTGCAACGCTCGTGTCTGAAACATGGTTTCAGAAGTGGGATTAAAAACAGAATAATATAAACATGATATGCTGAAAGGAACTTTAATTCAAAAAAAAAAAAAAAAGAAAAAGAAAAGAAAAGAAAAAATGTTTAAATTACAGCGTCCAGAAGATTTTGACTTCACAGATCCTGGAAAATGGACAGCATGGCGCCAGAGATTCCAACGCTTTAGAACAGCTTCGAAGTTATCTGAAGAATCAGCAGAAACTGAAGTTAGTACGTTAATATATTGTATGGGACCAGAAGCCGAACAAATATACAAGATATTTTCTTTCAGAAAAAAGGCAAATGAGAAAAATTTCGACATCATATTGAGCAAATATGATACATATTTTACACCGAAAAAAAAACAAAAAAACAAAAAAACATGATCAAAGAGCGAGCAAAATTTTGCATGAGGACGCAAAAGGATGGAGAACCGATAGAGAAATTTATCAGAGCATTGTGTGGCGGACTTCACCACATTAATTTAACTTAGATTAGGAAAGCAAACTGACGTGAAGAAAAAGAGGATAAGCCAAAGACATCATTACACATAAAATTTGTATTTAACAAGATGTATAAACAAGGATGTGAAAGAAACGCATGCATTGAGTAAAACAAGAGTTGTCTCTCTTTAACTATTATCTTTAACTATTAGTTCACTGAAAGAAAGAAGGTTGTGATAGTTTCTGGTAATAAATGTTTTCAACAGTTTTGCTGTGTAAGGAAAAAGATTATGTGAGTGTAGGGAATATTCAGCATGTGAGTGGTGGTGTGAGTGAGAAGACTGGCGCATGGTTTCGTCATTGATTCCTTTGGCAGGTGAATTCTCGAGATTTATTGTAAATAATACAATTATGGCACATGGCCTAAAATAGGGATGGTCTGGTCTTCACTGACTATCTTATACTTAGCTAATAGGATTTGTCGGAGTTAGCTCCTCCTTGGCTCCTTAAACCGGAAGTGAACAGGTCATTTCGACCTTGACCTTTCGGTTGTGCTCCCTACACGCTGTTAACCCGAGGTAGAGACTAGCAAGTTACCTTTTCAGTTTAGTTATATTACGAACCTAGTTGTAATATACTTCTGGGCATTTTTAGGCCTTGGTTTTCTTTCAGCTTAGCTCTCCTCATTTTTTAGATAGACTTTACTATGTTAGCCTACCAATTCTCTTGCTAGTCTTCCTTACCACAAGACAGTGATTTATCGCTAAATTTAGGGTCGGCGACTGAAACGGTTGTTACACAGGCCCCTGGCCTCCGTGGTCAGGACGTTGACCACCGGGCTGTGTATTAAGTTAGGCTCCCATTTCTTTTTGTCTGCCAACTTGACGACAGTTGGAAACTTTGCTTTCTCCCTCTTACTTCTGGCTCCTTGCCAATTCTCGGCATTCCGTCCCTACTGGCTGCCTGCATGTCGTCCATAACCTTTCCCGTACACCACGTTTGTAATTATTACGGGTGGTTACTAATATCGGACTCAACCGGCAGACACGCAACGCCTGGCACTGGACCTTTGACAATATCGCAACGCCAGCTCCTCTTTCCTTCCCAACACGTCAAGTTGGCATCCCGGCAACGACCAACATCAACCTCAAACTACAATGACCAGCAGCGATTATCTGCAACGACCAACAGCAATCATCTGCATGACCAGCAGCGATCACCTGTAACGACACCTGTAACAACCAACCTCGACCATCAATGCCTGCACCGGAACATCTGCATCTCTACCGTTCCGACCACCTTGATTTCTTTATTACTTTTCTAGAATAAATTAGCTTATATCTTATATATCCTCGTTCTGTCGTCTATGTTGTTTTACCTTGTCAGATTTAACGTCTTCGAAAATGTGATACGGGGGCGCTCGAGGGGTCCGCTACAGGATTCACGACCTATTCACTCTTGACAATTCGCATATTCACCATAAGAACTCATCCTTCACCTCCATATACCATAATGCCGCATACTCTCAGCGGAATCTACAAAAATGCACCCCAAAATATAAAAATTTTATGATAATAAAAGTTCAATACATAAAAATCTAATGAGAGGGGAGGGGATGAACCCCAAAACAAACTAAATATCAAATCAAACTAAAATAAATATAACTGATGTTAGTAGGGCCCGCAAAACAGTGAGGTCGCTGTATTCTGCCCATTGGACAAAATCAAGAGGCTCTCTCGCTAAGGGAGTGGGAAAGGATAAGAAATATACGGACATGGGAAAATAAAAAAAATGACCCAGTCGAGATAAAAAGGGGCCAAAACAAACTGGGGTTTAGGAATCTCAACTTGGATCATAACCAAAGATGTGGCTGGGAACAGGCCAGGAACAACACCTACTCACATTAACTAGGTACACAAGGCTTGTCTAGCCTAACCAGGGGAGGGCTCCACAGGAAAGCCGCCCGGATGCGACATAGGTGGACCTAAAAGAGAAAATCAAGGCTAGCCCCGTTCACACGAACCAATCTCGCCTCAATCACCTAATTTCGCCGAAGACTGTCGAATGCAAGCGTTTTCTATCAGTTCTGATCTTCATCTTGAGCTTGATCGGTTCAGATCCTGATGAGAAAAACGGTTGCCTCGCAAGACTTCCTCCTATCGCGTCGTCCAAATCACCATTCACTAATGTTAGAAATACCATTCGTTTCACCCCAGAGTACGGGGGCGACATATTGTCAAAGGCGTATTCACGATCAATGGGCACAAGCTTTTCTGGAGCGAGACGAGCCGTCAACTCGCCGACATGGTCCCATAGGGGGCGGTCCCGTTCATTCCAAGCCAAGGTCACATCGTTCACAGTCTGGCAAATCCGCCAAGCCCTATATGAAGGCCTCGTCATTGAGAGATAGCCTATTCCGAGCCAGTCGCCAGGTACGCGAAAACTCCGGGTTACTGAGATAATCCGCCGCTGGCGCCCAGGACCAGAAAGAGCGAAGCTCCCCCTCCGACAAGCCGAGCCGCTCGCGTAGTGGACCCTTCGCGACCCCCTCCACTAGATGACGATAGAAGACCTTTTTAGGCTAAGAAAGGTCACTAGACCAAGGAATAGCCAACAAGGCAGACCGACATTCGCGAAGGAAATCCGATTGATCCCGGGGTTTACGATGGCGCTAAACCCGGGAGATGCGGGGGGGACTAGTAGTAAGGAAAGGGAAGGCGTCACTTACAATCCCCGCCATAATCGAATCTTCTGTCAATGCGCGGCGTAGGAAGGCCAACCTTGAGGCGAGTTTGTGACTCGCCAAGTATGGCTTTCTCAGCTCCCACCCCCATGACACGGATGTTGTACACAGACTCCTCTATTGACCTTATCACTGCGTTCCCCCATGAAATGGAGGATAGCAATCACTCGAGCGCCTTCTTATGGTCCTTACAGAGGGGAAGTACAGACAAACGGTAAAGGACAATTGGAAAGATGTATGTGGCACACGCCTCCGCCCTGCCCTTCACGGACAACCTCCGTCAACGCCAAGTCTGACCGGCCGCGCCGAAATTAGCCTGTAGTTCTTACCAATTTTTCTCTAGCTGGAGGTCGGGTCAAAACCACACTCTAAGAATGCAAACAGGACCGTCCGTCCAACCGAAGGGCCCCGGAAGATTGACTCCCCTAGCAGGCACCTAACCGCAAGCCGGAACACTTGTCGTGGTTAATCTTGGCCCCTGTCACCTTTTCGTACCGATCAAGCCCCTTTAGTACCACTTCAATGTCGTTGCGGGACGACACGAAAGTAGTTACGTCATCGGCGTATGCAGAAACCCTGGCTCGAGCCCCTCCAGAAACGGCGATTCCGCGTAGGGCCGGACTGCACGTCCTGTCTCTTAGCCGGCGAAACGGAGGCTCCAAAGCTAAGTGTAAAATACATCAGATGCAGGTTGATCTGAATTGTTCGGCACCTCACAGCGCAAGTCTGCTCCGGACGCAACAGAGACTCGGCAACTGACTGCAAACTCTCCTGTGGGATCTTGGCGAAAATCTTTAACTTTAGAAGAGTTATGGGCCTATAATCAACTAAACCCCGCCTAACATCCTTGCCCTTTTTCAACAGCGTGATCACACAACTGGTGAACCGGTCGGAGATGGATCCCTGCCGGAACCAGTTGTTGAATGCGACAGACAAAATTGGGACAAAGATGTGTGACAGCCTCAAGTACAATTCATTGGGAAAACCATCCAGACCGGGCGACTTGCCTCTGCCGACCTTCTTCAATGCCGCGTAGACTTCTCCCTCCGTGATTTATCCCTTGCAGCTAGCCGCTTCAGTCATCGAAAGCCAAGGAAATTCAACCAAATAGCTACAAAAGTCCTCATCACGGAGACTAGGCTCCTTGGTAAAGTGGCTCTCGAAATGCCGCCGAAACGCAACGCACATGCCCTCAGTGGCCCGAAGAGTATGCCGCGGTTTTGACTTCACGAATGTAATGACCGGAACTTCGACAGATCTCTTCCTTGCGCAGTTCTGCGTCCATGTTCACAGCTTCGGAAGACATCTTGCTTAAAATATGTCTAATTACCTGGACCATGTAGCGCTCGCTATTCGAACGCTCCAGGGCCTCCCTAGCTATCTCTAGCGGATCCCTCCAGCCACCGCCCGAGAAAAATTAGCTTTAATCGTCTTCACCTACTCAGCTCTATCTAGGGCGAGCCGTTTGCTGAAATCAGTGGTGAAGGACCTAATCCTATTCATAAGTATCTCCCACCACTTATTCCCGATAACCCCACCGACTAGCACCAGCTGCTCTAGGCTAATTAGCTGTTCCTGGAAGTCCAGTAAAGATAGATTGAACTTCCAGTAGCCAGCCATTCTAAGCCTACCATCTAATGCCATCCGGGAACAAACGAGTTTGTGGTCCGAATAGTCTACCCAGTAGAACGTGGGACAACCTAGCAAGTCTATGTCGGCTCCTCTAACTAAAATTCTATCCAGGTAGCTAACCATCCGTGTAAAAGACCAATTAAGAGCCCACATCCACATCTTCCCCCGGGGTGATCGACCCGGTATCTATCAACAAGACCAAAATCATTGATCAGATGAACCAGGCTACGATCCCCCCACTTCTCCCGCTAGCTCCCCGCTCCTATCTAACTTGGAGTTCAGGATGGCATTCCAGTCCCCAATTAACACGAGGCGCGTTGAATTCACCAGGAACAGGCTCAACGGCCGAAAAAAAGAGACATGCTCTTCTTGGTCGTGTCGCGCATAAACTACAACGACTTGGAACGAACCATTTTTCACGGAAATATCGGCCACGATCAACCGGCTCTCGGCATCGGTATGCACAAAGTCCACCTTCGCATCCAGTGTATGGCTAACCAGCAAAGAAACTCTTCTGGCCTGTCGATCCCCATATGCTGAATAGACAACAAAGTCGTTAGACAGCACACATGCATCGACGCTGCAAAGAGTGGGTTTCTTGGATCGCGGCGACATCTACTCTGAACGACAAGAGGTCCCGGAGCAGGCGGGCCGCCTTACCCCGATCTCTCAATCCATTCGCATTCAGAGTGGCTAACTTGATTGACATCTTTTAAGTTTGAAACGAAAAAAAGTAAGAAATTTTCAACCTATTCACATACAGGACGGAAATCTGCGACGGATTGTCCCAGGTTCCCTATGCCCAACTCCGTCGTCATCCGACCATCTAGGACAATACCGCCACCGTCCGTAGGGTGCATTAGTTTAACAGCCCTATATAAGGAGGGATGGAGCAAAACAGGGACCCTCCCCGCACAAAATTGCTTAAGTTTTCTCAAATTATCGTTTTCGAGTTTCATCATCCTGATGTTCGGATAGGCTTCCTTTCCCTCGAACAGATGACTCCACACCTTTAAATAACCCCCTGTGTCCCTCACGCATGTGATTATTCATGGGGCGCCTGGGAAATTTCGGGGGTTCTCAATGGACTTGCCTTCAATTTTTTCTAATATCTATGCAGGCCTTAAAAGAATCTTTTTTTGTTTTGATAGGTTCCTTTTAAACTCCTCTTTGTCAACTTTACATATAGCTTCTAGGCCCGGAAAAAATCTTTTTCTTTTTCTCCCTTGAAGGATGGGGAGGAGAAGAAGTGGATGTGTGAGGGGAGTGGACAGTGAACTGAGTGAAGAGATGGAGGGAGAGGGGGGCGGAGCACAGGAAGGGGATGTAGAGAAGCTCCTTGCTTTTGGCAGGACCATGATAACTTTTGGTAAAGCAGGGACGGAGAGTGATCTGATTCTTTCCATGACACTCTCCATCTTACTCCGGCCAGAGTGCCTTTGCTAAGGTTCATCTTCCTCTTCGTCTTTGCTCCTTTTAAGAGATACTGCCTGAGGTGGAGGCATTTTTTGTACCTCCATTGGCATGTCTGTTGTTGCTGTTGGTGTTGCTTTAGTTGTTGGTGTTGCTGTTTTTTGGCTGTTGATGTTGTTGCTGTTGCTGGTGTTGCTGCTGCTGCACCTTCTTTGGAGGCTGCACCTCCTTTTGTTGCTGCTCCTTTGGTATTTGTTGCCTCTTTGGTTGGGGTATTTCCTGCAAAGACGAAACATTGGGGTATTTCCGACCCCTTGACACCTATTTCCAGGCTCCATCCGTCGTTTTTGTGGTTGACACCTCCTCTGCTCGTGTCGTGACCAATGCTGCTGCTGTCGTTGCTGGACGAGGTGGAAGTTTTGTGCTTTTTCCAGGGCACCACTTGGTCATGTGCCCCGAAGTGCCACGCAACCAGCAATATGGCCTTCTGCCTTCCACGACTACCAACATCCTTTTGTCACAGCATACCAGAACATTCGGTATCTCTGAAATTTTTCCGGTTCGCCGTGACTTGAACTTCCATATCGCCTGTCACTATTCCTGTTTTGCTTATGAGGGCCTTTGCTTCATGGACTTCACCATATTTGGCGAAAAGGCTTCCATTTTATCTTCTGGGATATCCACGGGTACTCCATGTATGGTTACCTTTGTCCTGCGTGTGCCCATATACTCCGTCTGCAAACGTATGTCTTTTGTTGTCAAGACGCTTCCAGCTAGTTCCTTGGCTTGATGCTCAGTTGCTAATAATATGTCCCATAGGGCATTAGTTCTCCTGGCGATCATTTTTGGGCTGATTTGAAGGGTTTTTAGGACTTCTTCCATACTATCCCTGCTGAACCCAATTAATTTTCGAGTTTTAACATCGGAAGTCAGCAGCGAAATTGTCCGAGTACTTACGGCATCTAGTGCCTCCGGAATGGTGAAGAATTCATTCCCTTTGAATCAGGGGCGGACTGAGAGTATTACGGGCCCTCGGACCGAAAATGCAATGGACCCCCTTTCCCAATTTTTTAGTTAAATGCCACATATAGAGGATGGGCAGCAGGTGATCTGTGCATATTGGCTTAAATAAGAAAAAAACTTAAGTTTAAGATTAGTGTTGGGACGATTCCTAATTTTTTTCCGATTCCAATACCGATACCGATTCCAGGAAAATGTTCATTCACGATTCCGATACCAAGACGATTCCGATTCCTTGCCTACTTAGGTTTTACCTGTATGTGTAGGGAACCCCAATTCTCAGCGATCACGGGAATCGATTACGGGAATCGATTACGGGAATCGATCACGGGAATCGCGGAATTGTTTTGGAACGGAAGCCAGTTTTTTTTTTATGCAATCGTTTTCAATGTTAAATTAATCTTTTTTCTTTTCTTTTTTTTTCTTTTCTTTTTTTTTAATATAATGCTTCAAAAAACTGCCTTTTGTATTTTTGTAAATATTTTAAAGCAGGACCTTGTTATTTCTTTTAATTTTATTCTTCGTAAATAGTTCTAATTATTTTCCTTTTAACACCTAAAGAAGAATTTTAAAATTCAATGTCTGCATTCATAAAAAAATCCTGAAAAATATTCACTATCTAGATTTATTAAAAAAAAAAATAGTTAAGAAACTGTTTGTAGGAAGGAGATCAAAGTCAGTTAGTCCCCCTCCCACTCCAAATATACTGTGTCTGTTTCACTGATTAAGTTAAGTGTAAGTGGGATTTATAGATAAGTTTGACCTAAAAAAATGAAAGAAAGAAAAAAAGAGCAAATCAAATACATAATAACGTATTTCTTTGGTTTCATTTTATAACTTGTTATTTTTACGAAATGGTACATTTCTCTCTTACCGGTTAGAAATATGGGAAAAAAAAGTTTTCTTTTTTCAACATCAGACTAATTTAAGAGAAACGTGATGAAAGAATCGGAAATCTAAAGTATTTATTTAACGATGCGATTCCGATTCCCCCCAAAATACACGATTCTTACGATTAACGATTCCGATTAAACGTCCCATCACTATAAGATATGTATGCGTTTATATGCATCAAAAGATTTGAAAACTTGAAGCTCATAAAGATGTTCATGGACACATAATGATAGTAACAACAAAGCGTAATGACATGTCCAACTAAAATTTGGTGCTGTCGACTAGATCTCATGGTTGAAATTGAGAAGCTATTAGGGACAAAAATCTTCACTTCTTCTAATTTATAATTTGCACGAACAACAAAATCAGACGCAGTTTCATAAATGCCCTTAAAATCTCTTGAGATTTTTTCAATATTTTCAGTGGCTTTGTTAATCATACGACAAGCCTGCATGATATCCAGGCCTGGTGTCTGCAGATAATCTGACACAGGTGTTGTAATTTCAAAAATTCGTATGAATGTAAACGCCATTAAGATGTTTTCAAATTTGCGCAAGTTTTCACTCAATTTCTGTGCTTCATAGCGAACTGATCCTTTGAAATCAGTTGCTTCGCTTACTTCCTGAAGGATGATCAGAAGGTCCGAAAAGAATTCTGATGACTGATCTGCGTAATTGCCAAACAATTTTCGAAGTGATCTGCTTCTACTTGACCATCTAGTTTGACCAATACGCTCTAGTCTTAGGCGTTTCTTATTTCCTGTTTTGGTCTGCATATGCTCTTTCCACACCTTCATCCTTTTGTAGGAATCATTGAAAAATGAGCATAGTTCATTTAGCAAACCAAAAAGTCTAACTGATGCAACACATCCACTGCTTGCATCACTGATCACCAGATTCAGAACATGTGCATAACACCAAGTATGGATGTGACTTGGGCGAGCTGCTTTCATAAGTGCCTGAAGACCAGAGTAAACACCACTCATATTTGCTGCTCCATCAAACGAATCTCTAATACACTGCCTCAGTGTCAGACCTATCTCTGCAAGTGAATTTCGTAACAGGCTGTGCAAGCATTTTCCACTCGAATTATTCACATTTACCAGGCGAACAAGTCTTTCTTTAGCCCTGTCTCCAACTACATATCTAAGGACAATGGCACACTGATCATGGGCAGAAATGAGTCGGTAGAAAAGGTAGAGTCAATTTGGACTGAAAACATCCCTGCATTTTTCACCTCCTTCACAATTTCGTTTTTAACCATGTCTGAAATAATATTTATTATCTTATTGACAGTTGTTTTACTTAAAAAAGTAACAAATTTGCCACGCCCTTTCTTAGATGGATCTTTTTGTTTGCCTTGCAAAACCACCTTCTGTAAATGTTCCTGCAGGTGTGGATTGTACTCTGCAAGAAGCGTTATAGCCTCTAAAAAATTCCCAGCATTGTCCTGATTATTTTCATCAAATGCAGTTGCAACAGCTTCTCCATATTTGCCGCGGTAAGACAAAACTTGAAACCCAATGTAAAATATTGCATCAATTATACACTTTAAAACAGAGCGATGCTGAAGAACTTGTTGGGTTCTTAAGGTGAGTTGTTTCTTTAACAAATTGTGCTTGGCGGATCTTTCACAAGCATTCAGAAAATATGCATCAGTAGAATGCTTATGACACTGGCTCTTTTCATGTTCCAAAAGTCTCGTTGCGATGTGTCTCCAATCAGAACAGCCCTGGATCATCTGTATATTTCGACTTTTTTCGGGAGCATACATCAGACAAAATGAGCAATGTAAACTCTTATTTTCTTCACTGTATGTTACCCACTTTCTGTTAATATTCATGCCCTGAATGCCTTGTCTGTCATATACAACAGCACTATTAAATGGTATATTACATACAGGCTGGTTTGGATTAAATTTCCAGAACATCTGTGAAATTGACGCATTATGGCTGGTATCCGGTTTTAAAAAATACGCACTTTTTGCATGTGTAACCTGCGTACTGGTTGTCATGGAATCAGGCCATAAAATCTTAGATGGTGGCTCATCGAATTCGCTTTCATCAGGTGTGATTTCAAATTCAGATGGTGCTTCTGCACATGTTGATGTTTTATCTTGTAAGCCAAAGTCAGTTGTAACTTTGTCTTGTTCAGAGGATGTAGCTTTTTTTAGCAAAAAATGTATCAATTTTATTTGTTGTCTTCTTTATCATGGATATTTTCTCTTTTTTCTCTTTTCTCTTTTGAGCACCACTTTTATGCTTGTAGTCAGACATCATTAAATCGGGTTTTTAGCTACCTGCACACCAGACAAATAGTTTCTTCTCGGTAAAATCTGTTTGGGGACAATTTTATAAAGAGCAAGTAAGTACACTGTAACAAAGAAAATACAATCGATAGCAAGTATTTATGTAGAATATCAGGTTTTAAAATTATAAAATGAAAATAAAATAATGCGTAATTTCAATATTTCAGAACCTAAACGAAAACTAAAGTTTCCATTAATGTAAACATAGAATTCAACTCTATTCATTCACCCTGAAATCCATGAATAAGATTGCAAAATTAGGAATGTCAAAAATCCCTGAGATTTGCGAAATATATAAATAATTTCTGTTTCTTTATTAAAAAAAAAAAAGTATCTTTTACTTAGAATAACATCTATCGGTAAGTAAAAAAAATCCAACTTTTATTAACGTGATCACTTACCGTCACTTCTCTACATTTATCTAAAATATGAACGCGGGTTAGTTTTATATTCGTCGATGTATATTTGCATATTGATAAGGGGGATAGATTTTTTGGACGCTCCTTCATTGTGAAATTGTTGTTAGTTTGTTAAACTAGGCACATTTCAAATATTTGAATTTTTTACTAATTAAGAAGATCATACAAAGGTAATTTTTTAATTACACATTACATTTTTGTTTATTAATGGTTATTAACTAACAAAAGGATGGCATTTTAACGCATTTGTTTTTTTTTAAATAAATTTACTTGCCTTCTTTTCACGAATCAATAAATAACAATTATCGGCTAAATTCGAAAGTTGAGTTTTTCGTAAATTTCCTTTTTTGATTTATTATTTCGAGTACGTATTTACAAATAATAGTTCTATTTATTTATTTGGAAGTTTGTTCTCTATGAGTTAAGTAATAATTTTCTCTTTAATTTTTTTTCTAAGGAGTTAAAAAACAGACTTCCAAAACACAGCGACTAAATATATAAAATAAATGTCTGAAGAGCAAACAAGATAAGAGACACGACTGCAATTGCACAGTCACAGTGAGTGCACATATACGTATATAAATAATAAATATCTTATCAACTGAAATTATATCTATGATTTAGAAGAATGTGGTAAGATCTAATGCACTCACTGGCATAAACTGACTGTTAGTATTATTAACCCCTTCGTCAATTTAAAAACAATATTGATTAAAAATTTTTTTTAAATATTTTGCTTGAATTAAACCCTCTTAGTGACATTTTAAAAACTTTGACTTAAGAAATTACATAATGCGAATTTAAATTTACTTAATATTTGTAACAAATTAGCATAATTACAGATGTAAACAAAATAATTAGTCAATATTTTAAACTTACTGAAATGCTTGGCAATGGCAACAGACAGGAATTTATAAGGTGTCCTTTCTTTGGAAATTCTAAATATCATATGAAAATTTTAGTGTCTTTTGGGAGTGACGGGGATGGGAGAGAGAGTTCGCTAAGACTTGACCGGTACCACAGACTACAGGCGCCAGATTTATGGTAACCAGAATATTTTTACAATATTAAAATAATTTATTGCGTGTTTTCGGCCAGGCAAGGGGTGCGAGTGCGGCAAATCAAAAAGGATCCGATAAAGCTATGCCTTGCAGTCTAGCTGGGAACCAGGTTTGAACTTACCAGTCCCAAAAAACAGAGACATTTTTTTACTGCGTTCATTCGTAAGGTTTCTTCGTTTTCTTTTACTTTCTTTGTTTTTCTTTCTTTCTTCACAAATTTAGTTTGATTGCTAACGAAGATACTTTTTCTTCTCCAAATTTTCATTTTTGCACGGTCACGGATCTGCCCGTACTTGTGTCCGGCAGTCCGCACGGCCATGAGAAACACACACAAGGGGTCCTGAGTCAGGCGGGCCCCATTGCAGTGCCGGGCCCTCGGACCAGGTCCGATTGAACCGATGGCTCAGTCCGCCCCTGCTTTGAATAATTCTTCAAACTTGTTTCTTTGGTTGCTGTAGAAAGCGGGATCTTTTTTAAGCGGCCGACTTTCAGACCAGGCCGTTTTTTATGGTGACACCGGCTTAGAAAGCGGTGTATTACTTGCTTCATAGTTATTGTCCGCCATGATGGTTTTCCAACCCACCACGGAGAACAAATAGTTTTGCTTTTTTTCCCTTTTTTAAATTATTTTTTCCACAAACGAAAAACAGGATAGTCAAGAACAAACATAAAAATAAACAAGAACGTGGAAAACTGAAAAGCAATCAACAATTAAAACAAATACGAAAAAGATAAAATGAAAACGGGGAGAGGGTAAAAAAAATACAAAAACGAAAATAGACAACAAAAAGAAAGAAGAACTTTACAAAACTAAAACAAGAAAAGACTGAAAAAAATTCAATATTCCTTTTATCAAAACAGCGCATTCTTACTTACCGTTCTTACAGCGCATTCTTACTTACCGTTCTTACCTCAACCACCTCAGGAACTCTATGAAGTCCTAAACTAGTCCCCATATTTACAATTCATTGTCTGTGGGAGGAGGGGAAATAAAATAACAATTTAAAAGTCTAAAAACCCGAATGAGTATTTACATATGTATACAAAACTATATACAAGAAACTAAACATAAATTTTGTTAGTAGTAACCCCCCCCCCCAGCCCTAAACATCAGTTAACTGTCTGGAACTGCCATGTTGAGTCGCGTGAATATTCGCACGCGATGACGAAAAAATTTTGCGCGCCAAGTAAATATGCTGATTCCGAGATGTTTCTAACGATTCTCTTACTAGGTTCACTGGCGAATGAGGTAACAGTGAAGTTTTGGTGCAATACCATATTGCACACCAACTGCTAGACGTATACCTTTCCCAATTTTACCCAAAGTAATAAAGCAGCTTCAACGCTTGGAAGAAGAAGATATAATAGCAAAATCATTCAGCCAACAGTCTGGTGCTCACCCATTGTTCCAGTAAAAAAAATAAAATGGAGAGGTCCGAATATGTGTAGACCTTAAAAGATTAAATTAGTAGATTCCAATAAACAACAGGAAGCTTGTCAAACCTGCTCATTAAAATAAACTAAACCATTTCGCTCAATATAAACCTTATACAATTTCTATTTTTGCAGGGAATGATTCCTATAGGGGGCTCTCCCCCAACCTCGGATTCTTTTGGAGGGATTGGTGAAGAAGGAAAAGGGTTTTTAAGACAAGCTATGACCAGCTTAGACAAGCGGCCCGAGTGGAAACATTCGGCTCCCCACATTAAAAACGGACCTTGTGTCACAACCCGGCTCAGTGGTGGGTGGGCTGTTAAGGTAATCCTCGGGATTATTCATATAGGGGGCTCTTCTCCCGGAAGGAAGTGCAAAGGAGGAGAGGGTTTTTTTCCGTTGGAAACTGCAGTTGTAGTATCTGTTCCGTGCCGATGGCCTTCTTTTCACCCTTGCATCCACCCACATTGAGTAACATCTGTTCCGTAACAGTGGTATGACCGGCTATGACTAGCCTAGACAAGCTACGACTAGCTAAGACCAGCTTAGACTAGCAGCCCTAGTGGAAACCCTCAGGTTTCCACGTTAAGTAACGACCTTGAGTCACAACCTGACTCAGTGGGGAGTCAATGTGAATCCTGGGAATGATTCCTAACGGACGTGAGTCATTCAAGTGGAAGGCTCTTCGGAAATTTGTTACGTGAACTTCTTTTTGCTTGCAAGTGTTGCTTTTTTGTACAACGTTTTTATCTGTGCGTCAAGTTTGTCACCTGGCGGAGTCTTCCCAGCAGCCAGAGAACCCTGTCTCTCTTTCGGCGTCGACCTCCAACAGGCCGAAATATGACGTGCATTATTGTGCTAAGGTGCAGGAGTATTACCAGCAATATATCGCCGGTAATGAGCTCCTGACAATAACGGGATTCAGTCGCAGCCAGGACCATCTTATTACTGACAACGGACGTCAAAACCTGAAAACTAATCGGTGTTAGCAGGAAGACTGTGGAGGAGACACTTAAATGTCTTAACATTGGGGCCAAACTCCTAGCCAAGCAATCTAATGTCACGTGGGAAATCCTGCTGGACAATAGACCCAACACCTTGGTCCTCCTCTTTAAAAACGAGAGGGGTGAGAAAGAGTACACTAAAAAAAGGAAAAAGTCCGTGCAGAGCAAGCCATGGAATAAAGTCTCAATCCACCCCTGTTTCACCAGCCAGAAAGAACGGCGCTAACATAACAAATGTAAGACAAGGAGTCTGCCCATTTCTTCCGCTCGGGTTCCTCATCCCTTCCTCAAACCCATCCCAAAGAAGAACTATTCCAAAGACGTAGACATTTTGAAAGTGGACAGGCAGATTTTGTTTAAGCATATGTCCGTCGGTTGGAAGTCGACGGACGAAACCAGTAACTTCAGTGATGCTCTTAGGGTAATAACTGTAATACGGACCTCGGGCGGCAGAGTCTGGGACTCTTTCTCTGTCGCAAAAGAATCCTTACCAGAGCTCAAGATGGTTCTGCTGGGGTCTCCTGATCTTCGTAAAATGTCAAACAATTGTTCAGGGAGGTCCCTGGTGTTGCTCCACACCTCGTTATATACGACACTTAAATTAACATTACCCACAGTCGGCGGCGGGATTGTCATAGACGGATGGATTACGCCCGCCGTGTACTCTGGGATTCTAGGACAATCCATCGCAAATTTCCAGTCAGTGTGTGTCTGAGGCTGTAGTGAGAATTGCTACCAAGCTAATACGCTTGAATGCGAGGAGCTTAAATGATCGAGGTAAGGTAGCCGGCTTGCTTGGTGATTATTTGGCCTGTGTGGATGTGGCCGCGATCCAGAAGATACACTTTGTTTGTGAAGTAGATACTCGTGTGCCATCTAGCGACTTTGTTGTCTATTTAGCATACGGGGATCAGTTGGCTAAAGCTTTTTCTTTGCTAGTTAAGCGTACCCTGGGTGCAAAGGTGGATCTTGTCGATATGTTAGAGGTTAATCGTAGTAGATATTGCCGTGAAAACTAGTTCGTTTTGGACCGTTGCGGTTTATGCGACCAACTACCAGACGGAATGTCTCGTTTTCCCGTCGTGCTTAATGATAATGGGGGACTGAAATGCCATCCAGGACCTCTAGCATAGATAGAGGGCGGAGAGATAGCGGGAGGTTGAGTGATCGTATCCGGGTCGATCTGATATTTTGGTCTGGAGATGTGGACGTAGTCTCTCAAGTGGCTGTCTACCCGGGTAGCCAGGTACTTGGATATAATGTTGGAATCGGTCTAGATTTGCTAGATTGTCCCACGTTCCACTGGATAGAGTATTTATACCACAGACATTTTCGTGCCCGGGTGGCGTTAGGTTCTAGGCCTAGTATATCTGGACACTAGAAATTCAACTTGTCCTTACTAGGCAGGTGGGACTTGCAGCAACAGGCGTCTAGATTAGTGCAGCGGGAGTTGGCAGGGGCGGTTACTGAGAATGAGTAGTACAAGAACCTTAAGGATAGCCTTTCATCACCAAATATAGCCAACGATTCGCCATTGATAAGGCTAAAAAGGTGAAGGCACTTAACGATAGTCTCGCCCGGGCGGAGGCTGGCGGGGAATCCCTAGAGAGTTCTAGCCAGGCAGCCTTTGGAGCAATGACTAGCGAACGTTACCATGGTCAGGTAGCTAGACATAGGTTAAACAAGATGTCTAACGAAGCATTGAACAAGGGCGCAGTATTGCGCAAGAGAATATACGTCGAGGTTCCGAGCGTTACATTCGGCAAGTTGACACCCAAAATGAGCGTACCCTGCAATCGACCAACGACATGTGCGAGGCATTTCGACAGCATTTCCAGAACCGCTTTACCAAGGAGCCTGGTCTCTGTGGGTTATTTAGCTGACTTTCGTCGGATACCTAGCGGATGCTATCACTGGTTATTTGTTCTAGTTAACGTGACTGTGGTTCCCGGCCTCCCCTTTTGTTATGGTCCTTGCCAAGATTCCCTATCTCTCTCTCTTTTTTTTATATCCTTTCTTATTGAGATTGTACGAGACTTTTACATTTTCCCACTCATAAATTGTGTGTGTGTGTGTGTTTTGCCCTACCCTACCATTAGCGAGTGAGCTGGATTCTGTCTATAGTAGAATGCAAGTGAAATTCTCATTTCTTGTGGGTTAGACGGTACCACACTAATACAGATTTAGTTTATTTTAATTTCATTTAATAGATTTTCACAATTTCCCCTTTCATATTGTAAATATTCTACCACATCCAAAATTGTTATTTTTTTTTATAAGAAAAAACGATTTGTACATATCGCAATCATTTTTTACCAACATTGTGCTACAATGTATTCATTGTTGAATAAATATTTGTTAATTGAATGGAAGAACTTTGTCATGTGTAACAAATTTATTCCTGTTATACCTAACAGTATGGTTGCCAGCAAGTGAAGCAGGCCAAGATGCAAGCTAAGAATGGGAAACACCAAAGTCAAACCAGTATGAAAATTTAAATATCTTTGTCTTTTGATAAAGAATGAGTAATGCAACACCGAAGTTCAAAGGTGCATTGGAATAGCGAAAGAAACCAGAAAATTATTTTAGAAATAAAGTGCTAAACTGCTATGCAATATAAATCCTCCTCTATGGTAGATAATGTTTGGCCAGATCGGCAGAGACAAGGAGACTTGATGCAATAGAAATGTGGATACTGAGAATACCATGGATTGAGTAGCAAGGAAAATGGAAAGAAAACATACTTATTGTCAAAAGGAGATAGTTGAACTTTCTAGAATACTTATGAGGAAAGAGGGCTTGGAGAACTCGATACTCAGAGGACCCGTTTAAGACGCAAAGCGTAAAGCAAATAGCAACCTATCGAATGAGCTTATGTAAATGCATACCAAAACTGGGATAGCGAAATGACAACCTGAGAACTACAAAGATAGGACGTTGTGGAGAGCTATTATCGCCGATAACCTGAATGGACAGAACAGATAGAATTACCAAATTCTAATTACATATAATTTCAAATAATCCTGAATTTGCGGGAGTCAGGTGTTAAATGATTTTCTAACACTTTTGTGTTCAATTTTGGGAAAATTATAATCGGGTGTGGATCGTGATAGAAAAGGGAAAAAATGAATGATTATGCATTTTCCCAGCAGCAAGGAGAAATCTCTGATGAGCTTTTCTTAAGACAAGGGAGTTGTCTCCCCGAAACACATACAGATTAGACATTATCCAAAACTGGTGAAGGAGATAAATTAATGTTTTTTAAAGGTTATTGTACTCTACAACCGACGCATAGCTTGAGGGAGAAGACATAACTTTTGGTTGGCAGTCAAAAAGATAATTCTAAATACAAAACCCTTTCTAGTGTGGAGCAAGTAACTCCGCCCTCTTAACAAAGCTACACATTTTGGCAGTCAAGTCTCTTCAGCGTACCAAGCAGGAATCTTTTGACTAAACAATCTCGTGAATGTTTTATTTTTTATTTTTCTCCACATGTGCATCCACGAATACTTTAATTAGCCAAAAGTAAGAATGTTCCTTTTGAAATTGAAATTACAATTTGTAGAAAGAATTTGGACCTTTGTATTTTTTCTGTTAATGGCCTTGTATTCAGTTGCTTTTACCCTTTTCGATCACCGTTTAGATTGAACATGAGAATTTCAATACAAAAAAAAAAAAAAAAAGAAAAAAAGAAGCTATATATTGTGGAAGTTAAGAAAATCCTTCATCGTGATCAGTATACCACAGTGGAATTTTTGGGCTAAATAGAATAATCCAGTGAACGGTTTGATTTTAATTTATGTGAATTCATGAGTGCTTTTAGTCAAAGGTTGCAATATTAACTTTGAAAGTGAAATTATAATTTTAATATATAGGAAGGGGCTTGGAACTTGGTCCATTTTAAACTTGGTACCTTCAAAAATTAGCTAAAGATGAAAGAAATTATGAATGTTCAAAACCTAATAAAACATCTTAATGTCAAAATCTTTATTAGGAAAAATCAAATGATTTCGCTGTAAAATTTTTTTATCGTTATGAAATTTTTTAAGAAGTAAATTTCTTACATTCATCATTTGCATGTGTAAATTTCATTTGTCACTCTTTTTAATTTAATTGGGAATATAGTGTCGCAGGGGGCTAAAAAGGACGCGCTCAGCTTTGTTGTGCAAATACGAATAAAACATCTGTTTTCAAAACCTTTCCACAAAAAGCACTCCTCTCTGAACTGGCACCTTTTACTCGACACGGATGCACAAAACTTTCCCATCTTTTCTTAAATTCTGATGGCGGGAGTCGTCGTCTTTCCGTTCTAATCTTGACTTTAAACTGATGCTTAAAGAACAAGATCAGTTGGGAAGAAATAAATTTCTTGTCCCTATAGAATCTATTCTGTCGCGTCGTCCATATCACGACTCGCATAAGGCCTAGTAAGAAAAAGAACACGGTATTCTAGTCAACGACGGCATCTGGAGATCACGCCTCTGGAGATCCGGTCGGGGACGGAACCCTGGCGGAACCAGTTGTTTAACATGAAAGCCAAAATCACAACAAAGATGTACGACAGTCTCAAGTAAAATTCCTAGGGCATACAATCAAGTCTTGCAGACTTGCCAAGCTTCTGCAATGACAAGTAGACTTCACTCTCTGTGATCTTCTTCTCACAGCTAGCCGTTTCAGTGGGCGAAAGCCGAGAGAAGTCAACGAAATAGCTGCGAAACTCTTCGTCGCTTTCGATCAGACTCTCGAAATGCCGCCGAAACGCCTCACACATGCCGTTGGCCGATCACAGAGTACGCCTCTCTGGGGTCTTGACCTCCCGAATGCATCGACCGGAACCTCAACGGATCTTTTTCTTACGCAAGTCTGCGCGCATATTCACAGTTTCGGAAGACATCTTATGAAGGTCCACCCTCGCATCCAGGGTGCGCTTAATTAGCAAAGAAACACCTTTAGGCAGTCAGTCTCTCTATGCTGAATAGATGACAAAGCATCAACGTTGCAAACAAAGTGCGTTTTCTGTATCGCGGCGACATCCACACCGAATAACAAGAGGTCACGAAGCAGTCTGGCGGTAGCTGGCTATCTTGATAGAAATTTTTAAATATGCAAGAAAAAACAACAATCATACTGGGCGGATATCTGCATGTGTAAAGACCCCTACATATTGTTCCAAGCTACCAGTGCCCATCTCTTACGTCATCCGTCCATCTAGAAAAATATCGCCAAAGTCCACGGGATACGTTAATTTTAGCACCCTATATAAATCGGGGTGGAGAAACAGAGGGACACTCCCACCACAACATTTTTGAAGTTTCTTAAGTTCAGGTGTAGCCATCTGTGCCATGCGAAGTTCTAAAAAAGGCTTCTTTAGCCTCAAATAGGTGGGACCAAACTATTTCCCTGTATATCTAATACAAGAAACCACTCCCGGGACCTGAGAGAAGTTGCGGGGATCCTCCACCGGCTTCCCGTCGGAGGAGGAGATCTTAAAAAGGCGACCCAAGAAGTCTTTTTTTCTACGTGGAAAGGTTCCTCTCTGCCTCCTATCGACCTTGAAAATTTCTTCCGCTTTCGGAAAATGTTTCCTCTCCCTCTTTTTCCTGGATGTGTGGAGCAGAGTAGAAGTTTACAGCGGGGTAGAAGTGGATGTTTGGGGAGGTGTAAAAGTGGAGGGGACGGAGCCCTAACAGGGGAAGTGGGGATGCTCCTTGACATAGGAGTTGCGTCCTCAATTTCCCTGACAGGGACTGATTGGGACCTGGCTTTGACTGTTTTCCTCTGCTTCGTCCAGCCAATTTTTCTTTTTTGATGGACATCTCTTTCTTCTCCTCTTCAAACTGGAGAGGAGATTTACATCAGTCACCATATTGGAATCTACTTGTTTCTGTTGATGTTGCGGTAGTTGTTGTTGGTCTTTATGTTGTCGGTAGTGGAGTTTCTGCTTGCCTATCAGACTATCTTAAACAGACCTAACTAGCACGTGATATAATACCTTACGGAACAAAGCCTGTACGTCGTAGAGGAACTTGAGAGCAATCCGACATTCATGATAGGAGCACTCGCGTCTGATTTTGTAAACGTAGCTTAGATGTGACACAAGGGGGAAAGTATGGAGCACCGAGTGAGACTCGAACTCGTTATTCAGTCGTAATTGATCTATCGAGACAAGCTTGTTAATCATTGCATCACGTCTAACTGCCCACCAGTTTTCATTTGCTAGTATAGATTTTTTTAAATTTAGGTTGGTGCAAAAATGATATCGGTTTTTGACGTATTTTTTAACGTCAAAAAACGATATTATTTTTTCACCAACCTAATAATAAAATACAATGTCGACCTGGCACTTCACTTTATTGATTTTAAGTTCTTTTTTTAATGGAATATGACTCGATCCATACAGCAAATTATCTTGAATAGATTGGTGAAAAAGCGGTAAAAATTAAGTATTGTTTAAATTTAAATATGGTGTCTGTTAAATGTCTACATTTAAACATAATTTAAAATCTTTCAAAATATTAAGCAAACATCTAAATATTTAGTATCATTATTGTTTGAATAAGTCAAATATTGGCTTATGGAATTATCCTCACATAGCTTGGCCAATTTCACCAAAAGGTCGTTAGGTCACGCGACCCAACAATTATAAAAACTGTACAATTCGTGTTTTTTTGTTTTTTATTCTGGGATGCGGTAGGAGATTGTCTCGGGCATGGAGACATATTTCTCCTTAGTGACTGAACTTTCACACATGCGGGCATCACCCATATATATTCATAACTTTTAATGTCTATGCTAATATAGGTATAAGTATATTAACGCAGATTTCTATAGTGCTAGACGTAAAAGATTTGAACTTGGTAGAAATTTTGTATTATCAAATGAAATTGATCATTTTTTCTCTATCAAATCAATGCCATAGATTTCTCTGTCAAACAATTTGAGATTTTTTGAAAGCAAATCTGTCTTCAATCAGTTTTCATATTCTTCTGGGTTTATGTTTTTTTTTTTGTTTTTTTTTAATTAATTTTAAAGACCATTGGTTTTCATTGCAGGGTATTCAGCTGGATGAAAAAGTAAGACCGATTAAAGATTTATTCAACAAATTAGATGATGCTTCTTTCTAGTGCATCACCTCTTTACTAAAAGTGGATAAGATTAGCATCAGTCAATAATCACTTTTTAATCTGGAGAGACATATTCAGAGGTGCCATATATCAAAGCTTTCCGAGTATGAGAAAGCCTTAGCCAAAGGAATGGTGATATCTTCAGTTGATGAAATCCTAGTGTACCTAAGCAGGCCTAACTTCATATGACGCCCAGTTTATCTAGGGAAGTAACCCAGACAGATAAGTGGTAGTATTTATAAATTATTCGTGGACTCTGGACTCCATGTTTGTTTGGTAAAAAATTACATTGAGCAGGATTTCTTAAACTCTTTTTAAGTAAGAGCACACCTAGGAGCAAATGAAAATATCACGGCACACTTAGCAAAAATTTTAAAGGGTATACATTTAAATGTTATGAAATAAAATCAGCTTTTTTAAAAAAAAATACACACAAATAAGAATTTATTTTATTTCAATGTTTCTATTCAACTATTTGTGCAGCTTATTTAGTGTGAAACTTGTCCCATTTTTTTTCGCAATTTCTTCAATATTTGGTTGAATGTGCGATAAGTAGACCCTCAATTCTTCTTCAGTTGACAATATTTCGCGGCACACTAGTGTGCTGCGGCACGGCGGTTGAGAATCCCTGTCCTGCAACATACAGTAAAATTTCTCCTGATAATGTTCACTCAAGTTTCAGAAGATGAATGTTAATGGTGAGATCCATGAAAGCTGAGTGAGTGAGAGAGAGGCTGGTTAGTTGTCAAAACAAAAAAAAAAAAAGAAAAAAAAAAGCTATTTAGACATGACAGTTCACTATGTAGATGAATGCTGTTCCAGATTCAACGGCAGTCATATACATGATATTTAGGCCCAGATCATTGAAAATAAACAAAAGGAATACTGCATCTCCAAGTGTGTTGTCGTGAAGAACAGTACCAGCAACTTTGTGAAGTCTTTCAAGGATTCTTCTGCTACTGAGGTTTCTGAGGAAAACCTTGATGAAGAATAACTATTAATAGTGCAGTGAAGATGTTAGATGAGAGGGGGGGCTGATTCTGACCGTATGCCATCTTCCTCCTCACTACCGATGTGTGTCACGGACATTTAATTTACATCAAAAGTACAGAAGCAGCTTTGGGAAATGCTGTTGTACAAAAATGCTGTGGCCAAAATGCCAAGCTGAGTGGAACAAGCAGCAGAAGTCCATACAGATGGCAGATGAAGTAAGGAAAAATGCAGCGGATTGCTCGTTATGGTCCCAGTTTTAACTTTGTTGAACAACCTTTATAAGCTGTTTGGGTTTCCATAAGTTTCTGAAAGAAAGTGAAGACAACCTAAACTCTAACATATATTTGAACTTGAAAGTTATTTTCTTTATATCCGAAAACTCGGAAGTTATGAAGTCGTTTGTCTAAGCGTTTAACATCCATTTCGGGTAACAAACATGGTTAGGCTGGATTCCTTATCCCGATTATTGATCAATTAAAAAAAAAACAAACTAAAAACAAAAGTCTAAGCTGAAATATTGGAAGCCATGTTCAGTGGAATTAATTTAAGATTTGCTTCCCAGATATAAGGTTAGAACTAATTTTTAGCATTTTTAGTTCATATGTTCAAACTTAAATTGGTTAGATGTGGATGAGAAGAGAAATAAAAAAATTGTCTATCCTATAAATTAATTTTAACAGTAGCAACAAGTCAGGTAAGGACGAGTTCCTTCAAAGCTAAGCAAAGAAGTTCACAACTTAAAAACTGGAAAGCCATTAATCCACTGTCTGGTTTGAAATCATTGAAGGAATGACTTTTTAGAACTGAACATTTTCTTTAAAATGTTTAATACACTAATACTCTTAGCGGCACCTGTCGAGAGACTTTCATATGGGGTGGGGGTATTTTCAGAAAAAATTGTTTAAACGATGGAAAATTTTAAATAAGTTTTGCTAAAGTTGAACTATAACTTGATAAAATGTAATCTAACAATAGTAAATTTAATTCTTGTTGCGGGATTTTTTTCTTAGTGAGGAATGTATACCTTCTCTGCTGCTATGTCTCTCTTATAGGTTAGGGAGACATAGTAGCGATTTTAGTTTTTGCAGGACTATTCGTGCAATTAAAAATAAAAATCGATTACGCCTTATTTTAAAACAGTAAATTTTGCTTGGTTAATTTTGAATGGGACATTTAAAACCGCTTACTGAATTTAAAAAATATATATAATTCAACTAGGGTGTTTAAATTATATCAAATGTCCCATTAGTCTGAAAAGATATTGTAGCGGACCCCTCGAGCGCCCCCGTATCACAATAGGGTGATGAGGTCACAAGAGGCCTGCTAACATTGAAGACGTTAAATCTGACAAGGTGAAACAACATAGACGACAGAAGGAGGATATATAAGATATAAGCTAATTTAAAAAAAGTAATAAAGAAATAAAAATGGTCGGAACGGTAGAGATGCAGACGTTCTGGTGCAGGCATTGATGGTCGATATTGGTTGTTACAGGTGATCGATGCTGGTCATGCAGATAATTGCTGCTGGTCATTGTAGTTTGAGGTTTATGTTGGTCGTTGCAGATAATTGCTGCTGGTCATGGTAGTTTGAGGTTGATGTTGGTCGTTGCAGATAATTGCTGCTGGTCATGGTAGTTTGAGGTTGATGTTGGTCGTTGCAGATAATTGCTGCAGGTCATGGTAGTTTGAGGTTGATGTTGGTCGTTGCAGATAATTGCTGCTGGTCATTGTAGTTTGAGGTTGATGTTGGTCGTTGCAGATAATTGCTGCTGGTCATTGTAGTTTGAGGTTTATTTTGGTCGTTGCAGATAATTGCTGCTGGTCATTGTAGTTTGAGGTTTATGTTGGTCGTTGCAGATAATTGCTGCTGGTCATTGTAGTTTGAGGTTTATTTTGGTCGTTGCAGATAATTGCTGCTGGTCATTGTAGTTTGAGGTTGATGTTGGTCGTTGCAGATGATTGCTGCTGGTCATGGTAGTTTGAGGGTGATGTTGGTCGTTGCAGATAATTGCTGCTGGTCATTGTAGTTTGAGGTTTATGTTGGTCGTTGCAGATAATTGCTGCTGGTCATTGTAGTTTGAGGTTGATGTTGGTCGTTGCAGATAATTGCTGCTGGTCATTGTAGTTTGAGGTTTATGTTGGTCGTTGCAGATAATTGCTGCTGGTCATTGTAGTTTGAGGTTGATGTTGGTCGTTGCAGATAATTGCTGCTGGCCATGGTAGTTTGAGGTTTATTTTGGTCGTTGCAGATAATTGCTGCTGGTCATTGTAGTTTGAGTTTGATGTTGGTCGTTGCAGATAATTGCTGCTGGTCATTGTAGTTTGAGGTTTATGTTGGTCGTTGCAGATAATTGCTACTGGTCATTGTAGTTTGAGGTTTATGTTGGTCATTGTAGTTTGAGGTTTATGTTGGTCGTTGCAGATAATTGCTGCTGGTCATTGTAGTTTGAGGTTTATGTTGGTCGTTGCAGATAATTGCTGCTGGTCATTGTAGTTTGAGGTTGATGTTAGTCGTTGCAGATAATTGCTGCTGGTCATTGTAGTTTGAGATTTATGTTGGTCGTTGCAGATAATTGCTGCTGGTCATTGTAGTTTGAGGTTGATGTTGGTCGTTGCAGATAATTGCTGCTGGCCATTGTAGTTTGAGGTTGATGTTGGTCGTTGCAGATAATTCCTGCTGGTCATTGTAGTTTCAGGTTGATGTTGGTCGTTGCAGATAATTGCTGCTGGTCATTGTAGTTTGAGGTTTATGTTGGTCGTTGCAGATAATTGCTGCTGGTCATTGTAGTTTGAGGTTTATGTTGGTCGTTGCAGATAATTGCTGCTGGTCATTGTAGTTTGAGGTTGATGTTGGTCGTTGCCGGGATGCCAAACTTGACGTGTTGGGAAGGAAAGAGGAGCTGGCGTTGCGATGTTGTTCGGACATGTCAAAGGTCCAGTGCAGGCGTTGCGTGTCTGCAGGTCGTGTGCGATATTAGTAATCTTCCGTAATAATTACAAACGTAGTGTACGGGAAAGGTTATAGACGACGTGCAGGCAGCCAGTAGGGACGGAATGCCGAGAATTGGCAAGGAGCCAGAAGTAAGAGGGAGAAAGCAAAGTTTCCAACTATCGTCAAGTTGGCAGACAAAAAAAAAGGGACCGTCATTTATACGCAGCCCGGTGATCGACGTCCTGGCCACGGAGGCCAGGGGCCTGTGTAACAACCGTTTCAGTCGCCGACCCTTAATTTAGCGAGAAGTCATTGTCTTGTGGTAAGGGAGACTAGCAAGAGAATTGGTAAGCTAACACAGTAAAGTCTATCTAAAAAACGAGGAGAGCTTAGCTAAAAGAAAACCAAGGCCTAAAAATGCCTAGAAGTATATTACGACTAGGTTCGTAATATAACTAAACTGAAAATTTAACTTGCTAGTCTCTACCTCGGGTTAACAGCGTGTAGGGAGCACAACCGAAAGGTCAAGGTCGAAATGACCTGTTCTCTTCCGATTTAAGGAGCCAAGGAGGAGCTAACTCCGACAATACCTTCCACCAGATTAAAAGTTGTAAAGAAATGTAAACTTTTAATATAAAAGTAATAATGGAATGAAGGTTCATGAAAGTTTTGATTATTGTCCTTGTGAGCTGAAAAGAAAATGTGTCAGAAGTGTGGTTGAGATGCGTGATTCGACGAAATGTGCTTGTGTTGTCGTCAGGGTGCAATCGTTGAAAATGTTTTTCGAAACAGTGAGTCGCCCGAAAAAAAAAGTTTGAAGCATGAGAAGCAAGTAATGCCTTGAAAATCTCGCCACGTGGTGTAGGAAAAAATGTATGCGCGCGCTTTTTGACTTTCAGGATGGAACAAGATGCGAAATGCTATGACCAGAAGCATATATTGAAAGAAAGTGGAATTTTCAATATTAGTAGCGACGAATTACGTGCATGAAAATCCTCAGTGATGTCGCATCGTAATGGAACAGTGGGCCGTCCAAAGAAAATTGTACGTTTATTCCAGTGAAACTTTAGTGTTGCTTCCATGTCGGAATCACCAATGTTGTTTGAAAATAAAGGACGGTGAGTCGCCTTTAGTGATTTGGTTCACACTTTATCTATTTCAGTTCAGAAGAAGAAAGTGTTAGTTCGTAGAAAATGGTGTTACAGGTCTGCTGGTCGCTCAACATTAAATATGCCTCGTTTGTATTCTGTCGCCATATTGTCCAGCCTAGTCAAATCACGTCGGGGTATCACCAATTTGTAGCGGTTGTATTATCATTGTTGTAGTGATTGAGTTACTGATATATGTAATGTCTAAGAAAGATGTAATTAAGGACAATGCGTGAAAGCAATGCAATTTATACTTGAAAGGTAATAAAGAAATAAAGGTGGTCGGAACGGTAGAGATGCAGATGTTCCGGTGCAGGCATTGATGGTTGATGTTGGTCGTTGCAGATAATCGCTGCTGGTCATTGTAGTTTGAGGTTGATGTTGGTCGTTGCCGGGATGCCAACTTGACGTGTTGGGAAGGAAAGAGGAGCTGGCGTCGTCTATGTTGTTTCACCTTGTCAGATTTAACGTCTTCGAAAATGTTAGCGGGCCTCTTTTGACCTCATCACCCTCTTGTGATACGGGGGGCGCTCGAGAGGTCCGCTACAATATTTATACTGCAAATGTTGCCTCCAACTCGGAGGTCCGTCTGAATATTCAATCCCCGCAGCTGATCGAGGAGATGATCGCTTCGATCCAATCCTTGCCTTATCCCGCGTCGTGTTTAGTTTTGATCATAAGGCTTCGAGAATCGTCGTATTGGATTGGTCCAGGCAGAACGAAGACGCAAATGAGAAAAAATAATAACTTGAATAAAATTAAATGTTTTTATATATATTCTTTTGTACAGTATTTGGTTAGTCTTGACGTTAGAATTGATCAATTCCTCATGCAGAAAGTTATCGACCTAACCCGCTTCTCGGCTGGTCTGGTTAAATTTGGCACAAGGCTTATGTTGGAGGTTCTCTTCAAGCAGGCAGTCACATGATATCAGGCTCTCGTCTCAGCGTCTACAACAACTCGACCGCTTCGACCGTTTGCATTTATTGACATTCACCTAAAACCTAATAATAACATGAACATTTAGACGATAAAATTTTGTTTTCGTCAAGTTTGGCACCTTTTTCATCAAGCTATGTTTTTTTTTTTTTTTTAGCGATTTCGTGGAGGTACCAAATTTAACTGCTTTCTTTCCATTTACCACTGTCAAATAGTGTTACACAAATACCTTTCGGCTAAAAAAAAAAAAAAAAAAAAAATCACCCTCAATAATTTACGAAAATGTTAGAAAGCACGTTATTTACGCAAATTAATAATTAAAACAAACAAAACATTTTAACAGTTTTAAAAGCATCCTAAAAAGATAAAAAAATATCTAAGGGTGGGGGTGTCCTACTTTACAATTTAAGCTTGGATGTTTTGTGCAGGAATTAGAATAAAACAATTGAAGTTTAATTTTATAAGCAAATGAATGTTACCGGGTGACTTGATTTTTTTTCTTTTGAGGAAATCAATGTATAGAAAAATTTAGCTCACTATCAAATCTAAATTTTTGTGTCAAACACAAAAACATAATCAGTAGGAACAGAAAGTTGTATAAGGTGGAATTAAGACTCGAACCACTGCTTAAAATTTTAAAGGACATATATTTATTAGAGTATACAGGGAGAAAAAAAATTCAAAGAATTTACACATTAGACTCTTGTACAAAAATTTCTTTTTGTGCACCTTATAAAAAATTAATATTAATTGAACATTTCCAATATACGACAAAAGAGATACCTTTTAAAAAAGAAAAAAACTTGCAAAAATTACACAAGACAGAAAATACAAAAGCACACCTAATTTCTACGACTGAATTCGAATGTCTCTGGAAAAAAAAAAGGTTTGTGGTTTCAACAGGTTGTTGTCACGGGGACTTTATGTAGTCCTTTACTAAAAAAAAAGTTCAACCTGAATGTTTGGTTTTGTTTAAATTCTATTCTAGAAGGCGCTGAAATTAATATCCTGTCCTGAGATTCGAATCTGCATTCTGGTTGAGATTTAACTGTCGATTCTTCTTTCCCCGTGATGAATTATGACACCTTCGACTGAATGAATTCCCCGGCCTTGAAGTTTGGGTGCTTCAATGATTTTTCGCTGTTATCTGCTACTCGGAGTTGTTTTATCTAAAAGATAAAAATAAAATAAATAAAATAAAATAAATAAATAAATAAAATAAAAAAAAATAAAAAAGAGGCTCACAGAAAGCCCTATCCAGATTTTCACAAGGGCTTAAGATCACGTCTCTCTCATTGACCAGTAAATACGAAAAAAATACGTTTTCACAAATTCCAGATGAATTATTAACAATTTGGGCAGTTTTTAACGGCTAAGCCTTACATTTTTTACGCGTGTAACAATTTTTTTTTATAAACCATCTTTCTTAAAATTATACGTTTTTTTACATGTAAGCCTTTTTGAGAGTCCTTATAATAAAATATTCTCCAATGATACTCCCCACCCCCATTCCATGAAAATGTTAAAAATAACAAATATATAAAATCAATGTTACTGACAACAACTTGTGGTTAGAGAATTTAAATCCGGTTTGGATTAAATGACGTCATGTCGTGATCATATTTTCCCAACCCCCAAAATAGAACGCACTCGTCTCACCTTTTGTAAAAGTGAAACGCACGTCTAAAGAAGAAGAAGAAAAAAAAAGAAAGTGTGCTCCTTTTCCTCTAGTGATACGTTGCAACGTTACACTATGTACCTCCACAGATTCGCGATACCTAAAAATTAAAATGAATTTTCAAAAATTAAAAATCATTCTTGAATCTTTTATTTTAGTTTTAATTTCAAGCTAATAGATTCAATTTAATATTTCCAGTTAGCAAAAAGTTTTGCTCTATTTGAAAATTAATTTAAATTGACTGAAAGGAGTTTTTTTTTTTTCCTAAAAAGGCTGATTTCAGCGTCATTTTAACTCTCGTCCATCGCAATGTAATTCTCTTTATTAAAAATCTTCCAAAAATAAAATATATTTTTCTGAACACCTTCATACTCTGGCCAACCCAGGAAGAAGTCCATCTACTATATACAGTTCACAATGGAGAAAGAAAACAACAAACTCGCATTTCTGGATGTATCAATATCTCAAACAGAGCATGTGCATACCGCAAGCCTATATTCACCGGACAATACTTCAACTTCAAGTCCCACCACCCATACAGTGTAAAGAAAGGGATCGTCCACTGCTTACAATATCGAGTAAAAGTGGCAACCAAGAGACATATAAACAAGAAGTAGTCAGTATAAATAGTGTCCTACAACGTAACAACTACTCCGTTTACATGACAGCAGCTCCAACAAAATGGGATAGAAAGGTACAAGAGGATAACAACAATCAGAAAACAGCTTCAGTCTGCCTACCCTATGTGAAAGGATTATCGGAGAAAATACAAAACGTCTGTGGTCCGTATAACATCAGGGCAATATTCAAAGGTAGTTCAACACTTCGTAGGCACCTCTTCCGTGTAAGAACCCCCCATGAAGAACATGACTAAGGACTGTGTGTACACCATCCCGTGCAGCTGAGAAATATAAAGGAGATACAGACTGGCTCCTTAAGGTAAGACTGCGAGAATATCGTAAAGCGGTAATACGAGGGGAAATAGAAAAATCAGGCGTAGCTGACCACATATAGAGGGAAAATGGAGATCACCACCCACTATGGAATGAGGTTGAAATAATAGAGAAAACTTAAGGAATCCGCACATATGCTAGGTCACAAAAATCTCCTGAGTCGACCAAGCATAGAAATGAATACAATATCGGAATGAGTAAGAAGGAGTGATAGTGTGAAGCAATGAATAATAGCACAAAAATTGCAATATAAGCTCTGGTAAAAATATGAAATAATAATAACGGAAAAATTGCAATATGTGCATTGGTAAAAAAAGAAAAGAAATGATGATGAGACGTTAGGTTTATAAGTCCCAGGAATTCATACACAGAATTATATATTTAAATTCATTCATATAATTATCTTTATCCACTGGATACACAGAATTGAAATAGCAAATAGTAGGTTCATACACAGTGGATAAAGACGTTGGTTAGATCTAGTGACTAGACGCCAAAAGTTGTGAGTTCAATACCGGGCTACAGCAGTGGTGAACAAAATACTTAGAGAGTTGAGTTAAAGGGAATTAACTGAGATATCCGTAAGATGCATGGCAAGTGGAACTAGAACAATCTACCCCGGTGGACGAAATAAAGGGTTCGATTTTAAATTCCAATTATCTGAAGAAACCCGGATCGTACGACGGCGGAAACGTAGTGAATATAAAGAGTAAAAGTAATAAAGATGAGGATAACAGTTTGAATAATGTAAATAATCATAAAACCTCATCTCAAAAATATAGACAAATACATTAGTCATTTTTTGTAATACATCTATTCTGACCATAATTTCGACTTAAATAAGAAAATTTTAATTAAGAGAAATAATTTATTAAGTTCTATTATAATTTATTAAGTTTCTATTATATAATTTATTAAATTCTTTATAATTCTATTATATAGAAAGTGCACTAATTTCGGAGTCTTCCACGATGAACATACCTTCGGGATTACGCAGCATACCACCTTTCTTAACAAAATCACTGATATTACAATGTACGATATTTGAAAACGATAGTGATATAACCAAAAACAAAAGCGGTAACAAGGTTGGTTAGATTGTGCTTGCAAACTCATCGGGTGCTTCTTTCATCTTCAGCGTTTCTCTCGATTTATAAATATAACCGTATATATGATTCGCTCTGTTAAAACATTATTTAGTTTGAAGAAGTCCTTTCGAAAGACATAACGTCTTTCGAAAGGACTTCTTCAAACTAAATAATGATTTTTTTCCATATCTTGTAGTGATTTGGTAGGATTATCTTTACTGGAAAGGAAATGACTTAAGAGTATAAAATAAATATTTTTATTTATTTACTTTAAGAGTGAGGCCTTTGATATTCGGTGTAACAAAATGTTTGTTTATAAGGCGGATAATGTTAGCAGTCTGGAGAAATATCTGTTTCGGTTCGGTAGTGGTAGTTTCAAGACTAAATATTGCTCGTAGTAGTATTCACCTTAGAAATAGGTCAATCCTAAGAAGGGTAGAAAATATCATTAGCAAATGACATCTTAATTACTTCACGCGTCATGGTTGGTTTTTCTCGCGGTAGTGTCAGTTCCGTATCTTGCTGTCCCCTCTCTTCGTCTAGCTCAGAGATATGAGCTTATATCCTTTAGACCAGACTCAGAAACTCTTGATTTTAGCTAACATCAAAAGTCTCTTTGTGTTCATTTTTTTAATTGGTTTTAGTTTTTTTTTTCTTTTTTTTATAACGGATGTTATGCGTGGAGCCTCGCTCATTTTTGTTAGTTTTCAGTCATAAATTAGTATTGTTGTGTTTCGTATTTTCGACATAACAAAGAGAAATAAATAAGGAAGACAAACTCGTAGGTAAGTAATGAAATAGCAGGTTTACTACATGAAGGCACACTTAGCAAATGATCTAGTGCTAACTTGGTATTTACCCGAGCACCCCACAAAGTGGGAAGTGGCACAAAGCCGGTTTAACGCGGATTTTTCCGAGCCCGTAGGCTCGGGTAAAAATTCCCTGTAGACCCCGTAATAACCGGATCGGGTTTGTCTACCTCCCCAGATGAGACTCTGCCCTTCAGCATAGCCTTGTCTTGGTTCCTGTCTGTCTTAAGGCAGAGAGTTCGACAAGCAATAAGCGCTTAACACGCGGCTAAGACCTAATTCTGATTCTGCTTAACTCCGCTTATTTACACACATAAACGGACGATTCCATTCATTTATGTCCTATATAACATTCCACAAACATCCGACCTTTTTTTCGGCCGGGTTCAGTCTTTTCTACTTTCTCTTTTTATTTCAGGATTGCCTCCTCGTTTGTTGAGAAATAAGTATATATAGAAAAGTTTAGAGAGAGAAAGAAAGAGATAAGGGTTTTAAAGGAAAGTGCAAATACTTTTGAATTCTTTTTATCTTTGTTTATATATTTTATTTTTGTATTTTATTTGACTTTACATTTATCGGGACTCATCACATTCACATTCAATTACCTACCTGCTATATATAGTTTGTATATATGTGCGGTTGTGTGTGTATATATATATATATATATATATATATATATATATATATATATATATATATATATATATATAAATAGATAGGTTAGCTAATAAAACAAGGATAAACAAAAAGGTACCAATATAACCAGTACGATAAACATCTATTAAATATCAATTATTAACCATATGACAGAAATCAAGCACGGAGAGAAAGGTTTTAAGTTCGGAATTTTCGGGGCGTGTTCTTCATCAACGGACCGAGGAATAAACGGAGAAATGGGAATCACTCACCAACAGATGTTTTTGTAACAGTGTAAGCCGGATATAAGAGAGTTGTCGGGACTGGAGAAGAAGTCTCTTATATCCGAGTTTCTCTTATATCAGGGTTTAGTCTATTATATATACATTAACAGGCTCTAATTTGGGACCAGATAAATCTCTCTTATATCCGGATTTCTCTTATATCCGGGTATCTTATATCCGGGTTACACTGTACATGGTGTATTTTCCAGTGGAAATTGTATTGTTAGCAAAACCCCGATCTCTGATTCCTCGATGTGCGAAACTTTTTATGAAAATAAACTTAAATTTAAAATTTTGATCGGCGTAAAAGCGTTAGGCAGGCCTATTATTATAGTGTGTGTCGTGGGGGGAGTGAGATTGTAAACATAGATGAAGAGAGTTATAAGTTGGGCAGTGGGGGGGGGGAACGTCTCGCGTGTCGCAAATTGAAGCCAAAAATTGTCGGACCAAATTGTCAAGTGTAGAAAGAGGGGCTGTGGTTAGAATATGATGTGATGCGGAAAAAATCGAATATATAATAATAAAATAAATATTATTAAATATAATGAAAAAAGTGTGTGCGTAAACACCTGATGGAGATACCAGTTTGTCACCTACACCTGACATTTTTTTAATATTAACCAAAAATAAAATAAGACATTACGGGGATGTACAAATGTTACCAAACAGAAATATAAAAAAAATTAGGTAGCTGTGGAAAAGATATTCGAAGGAAAAATGAAGTAATCAAATAAATTGGATTTTAATTAAAGCTTATATTAATCAGAGTATATAAATTCCTATTTATCCAATAACACGCTATAAGTCAATAAACCATTATCTACTAATATTTGTCTTCCGTTAATAGTCATAGTTTGGTTATTTATAATGTGAGGATCAATATATGTATGAAGTAAGTATCATATATATGTATCAATATATGTATGAAGTTTCGATCAGTGAATAATGTTGGCCAAGCTGTACCTCAAGACACATCAAACGCCAGAAATTTTAAATTTAAATTTAAAGTTTCGCCTAATTTTGCATCATCTCACCAATATATATATATATATATATATATATATATATATATATATATATATATATATATATATGCTTGTATGTGTGTGTGTGCGTGGAGGGGCGATTTTTTTCTTTCGCCTCCTCCCTCTACATATATGTAATTCCATCAATAAGAACATTATTTTAATCATATTTAGTCATTTTGAAGGATGAAATGCGTTACATACATTTTTTCATTTTGTCATTCAATTTGCCACCATCAGTCTGATGTATAGAGTTTATAAAGCTTATTCTCCAAGAGGAAACAAAAGAACTTCATTGTTTGAAGTTGTTAAATGATTATACAAAATTCTTAACTGACGTTTCTAAATTGGTAAGGTACTTATATGAAGTGAATATATTTAACGAACTTTTGTCTAAAACAGTATAATATAGTGAGCATATAGCTAAAACAATGAGCATTGAGTAGTGGTCCCACAATGTCTGTATGTAAATAAAAGTATCTATCCAATTAGTGATTTTTTATGCTTGTCGATTTTATGTTGTTGGGACTGAATGCATTTTTGTGTGATTTTTTTTTTATTTCAGCCAGCAAGTTTTATCAATTTTGTGGTTTCCTGTTTGTCAGAATGTAATGATCTGTAAAGGTGGTTGCAGATTTTCTTCCTCAAAGATGGCTTCTAAATTTGAACGCCTCCAAAATAAAAGTACTTTCATTTGATCACCATAAAGAACCTTTTCTGCATGCCATCAGTATGGCTGATACTAAGCTTCAGGAGAGCAACACACATCGTCTTCTTGGGCTCACGTTTTCCACTGACATGAACTGAATCGATTATATTGAATGCATTGTTAAATCTACTTCTAGTAAAGTTAGCTGTGTTGTACCAGAGGTTTTTCTAGACAGAATCGATCTTGCACATTCATAAATCTATAATGTAATTTATCCTGACTTAGCATCTCGACTTCAGTCACTTTCTCAACGACGTGACGTAGTTTCCCTCAGTCTGTTCTACAAATATTTTCATGGTAACTGTTCTGATGATCTTTTTACTCTGGTGCCTTGAGTACATGAATTCAGGCGTTGCTAACTTGAATGTCTCGCCGTTTTACTGTTGAAGCAGCTAGATTCCACTGCCACTTCTGTTTTAGCAGAGTTTCTTCTTTCGCACTTTACACTTGTGGAATTCCCTTCCGATTTCTTGCTTCCCTGTCAACTACAATCTTCAAACATTTAAATGTAACGTCAATCGGCGCCATCTGTCTTCTTGAATCATGTTCCTTTATTGTCTTTTCCTCACGCCTTCTCATTAAATTCTTATTATTATCTTTCACTCGCTTTAATCCCCTACGTCATAGTGACATTGTCACCTTGCTTGGAATGAAACGATAAAAAAAAACATTGAAAAATTGAATGTCTGAAAGGAATGGGTAAACTTTCAAGTTAGTGAGGTATCTTATTTGATTTCTAAAATGGCGGAGTCTTTTATTTTTATTCGGCAATATATTCGTAGCTTAAAGTTTATGTATTTATTGATGATGTAAAAGTACGAGAAAGTGTGTGGGATACGATATTTTTTTACTTTTTATGCCTGGAGGGATTTGCTAGATGTTGTCAAGACTGTTGATGAGCGACAATTTTTCTTGTGAAGAATGGTCAACTCATCAGGAAGCAAAAAGAATGGATATTTCAGAAATTGTCTTCATCACTAAAGTAGTTTTTTTTTTTTTTTACTTTTCCTCTTAATCATTTTCTTTATCAATATTTGTATTTTATTCATGCTATTCAAAATCAAATTCACGTAAGAAAAATTGAAATAAAAATGATTTAAAAAAAAAAAAGCTCACTCTTTGCCCCGAAAATGAAAATTACCGTAGAGAAATCGATAAATGAGATGCATCTGTCACAGTTAACAGATTAAAGAGGAATATTTTTGACTTACTTTGTGTCAAATATTTCTGTGACCTATAAATATACTTGATAATTAATGCATGGTTATTTTCTTGTGTCCTAAAGTTATCTGGCAACATCTCATGAGATTGAAATAATTTTCCATGTCTCTGCATAAATTTAATAAGAAAAACAATTTCATATGTTAATTATGTTAAATTAACAATAACGACCAATTACATAATCGCAAAAGTCCATAAAATAGAGAAGGAAAAGGCAATGAGAAAATACAATGATATTTATATCAAAACAAACGTGTATAATCATTCATGTGACTTCACGCTATTTTAATCAATCGAGATTATACTGGATTTGAATTTTTTGACAACCTGTTTGTCGAGCAAAAAATATGTGTGTGAAAAAATGCGATTTAAATTTAGCAAGAATTTCTACATTATGTTCTCACTATTAACTTTTAAAACAATAGCCAGAAAATAATCGAGCAAAACAATGAGTAATTAAAACTGCATAAAAATAAACAAAGTGACAGTGACTCAACATTATTGGATGAAATAGTATGACTATCACGGATCACATCACCAAAATAGGAATTTTTACATTTTGTTGACAAAACAGAAGAAAATAAAAATAGTTGAAAGTAAAATTCGTACTACGTATTAAATGTTTTGTAGAATCATTTCTTATTTTTTTAAAGTAAAGGTTGTTATGTCATCATTTGCATGAATACCGCCGGCACTAATTGTTTCAAAGTGTGTACACTGTAGAGCAAGAGTAAGCAACCTGTTGGAGAGAGCCGGCTAGAAAGCTATGCAGTGTCTAGGACAAGTGACACAGGGGAGTACCGAGGCAAGGTACCCCTCGGGGCCCAGATTCATAATGGCGCCCCCTTTTTTGGAGGAAGACTATAAATGAAATACCCTTAATGGCGTTGATTAGTACTTGAAAAACATCAAATTAAACAATTAGCTGAACAAGCGTTATCATATTTTAACCTCTTGAGCATTTACAGAAGCAAAGTTACTAATAACTTGGTCAAAGTTTATCTTCTCCACAGTTTCATGATCAATTGAAATGAGGGACAAATTGGATAAGCGATATTGCGTTTTCCTCGATTAAAAGTCACTTGAGATCGAGTATGTCGCAATATCGCTTATTCAATGAGATTCAGTTTTGAGAAGCTTCTCTCTGCAGTAACAACAGAGACTGTGAGCGTCAAAAACTGCCGTAGAGCAATCACAATATTTGACACTGTTTCTTGAACTTGCCATCGATAAATCCATCTCAGCAATTCGATAGTCGATGATTTGGTCATCATGGTCATGTCACGTTCCACTTTGGAAGCTGCCACTAAAAAATCCAGAAGTCGGAGAACTTCCAAAGACAGCCTAGAAACATCATCGTTATGGAGAATTTTAAATTTTCACTCCAACTCGCTTTCAGTATCTTCCAGGATTGCTTGCGATGATAATCCAGCGAAGAAAATTTGCAGATGAGACATGGAGTTAAATCGTGCTTCCAGTTATTTTACAAGTCGACCATGACATTCATAAAAATTTCTCTTTACTCCCTGCACAAGTGTTTGATATACAACATCTTCTTTTTCCTTAGGTAGCTTTCTCCTTCTACTAAACCGCTTTTCCATTTTCTCGGACTTTGCTTTACTTTGATTAACCGATTCAGACACCAGCATGTCCCTGTTTCGTTTAAACAAAATTTTGGTCGCATCCATGTAGATTACACACACATCAAAACCAGTATCAGGTTCTTGAAGCTTCTTTTCGATGAGATTTATTTGTCCCAGAATTTCTTCTCAGTAAAACAAATGTGACATGAAGGAGAAGTTTTCAATTGAAAGCAAAATGATTTCTGCATCCCCTCTCGTTTGAAGATTTTCTGAAGCTGAGGTTAATGAATCGAGGGCCTGAATCACTCCTTGAAATCCGGTTTTCACTGCACGAATAGCTTCGTAACGTGCGTTCCGTCGGGTGGTTACCAAACGCTTCATCATCATCTTTACATATGAAGATAAAACTTCCCACAAGTGATTGGAAGAGGAGAAAAAATGTATAGTCTCTCTCAATCACTCTGAAAAATGTAATAGCACTTGCATTCACAGAACATCTCATAAATTCAGGCTATAATTAGAACATGGTACAAATTTAGATTTCCCATTTATATTTGTTAGAAGACGTTGAACACCACCATGAACTCCAGCCATATTAGCCACATTGCCAAATCCTATCCCTCTACATGTTTTGAAATCAAGTTTCTCTTTCTCCAGTCGATCCAAAATCATCTTCTTGATATCATAAGCTGTCTTCTCATGGTCAGTGATAAAACTAAGAAGTGATTCTCTCACCTCCACTTATTTGTCTTGACATATCAACAAATGAAACTCATTTGATCAGTATGAGAAATGTCCGGCGTGCTATCTAGTATGATCGCAAAATAATTGGCTTTTCGAATTCGATCTAATATATTTTCCTTTACGTAGTTTCCCAAGATATGAATGAATTCATTTTGGATTTTCGGTGACAAGTATTGCCAGTTATCATTTACTTCTATCAAGTAATGCTTTCCAAGAACACGATCATACTTTCTCATAAGTTCTATAAAGTTACCTTTATTGGAACTATATACATCTTCTCGATAACCTCTAAAAGACAGGTTGTTTTGTCAGAAACTTCACGACATCAAGTAACCGTGTTAAAACCTGTCTCCAAATCTGTTTTTTCTTTCATAGTTTGTTCTTGTAATTTACTTTCAAGACTTTTACATTTATTAATCGTCATTTCCGATATCTTCCATTCCTTGAAAGCTCTTTAGTGGTCAGAAGAATTTTCATGTGCAGGCATTTTTGAATTAAGCTTCCGGAACTTTTGAAATCCTGTATTTCTTGCTCGACTTGATTTGCGTTGCTCTGTCTTCAGGAAGAGGCAACTGCAGAAACAATAAAGAGATTTGTTCGTCTTTGAATACGGCAACCATAATCTCAAAACAGTCTCTCCATTTTCCATAGTTTTGTAAAACCAGTGTTGTAGCATTACCTTTGGACAATTTCCCCCGGTCTTACAGTCGCTGCAAACAGTTCATCTTTGTTTTGAAACATTTATGTCCCAATGTTACAAGATCAACAAGCAACTGCCCTGAGCAAGTACGTGGCCAAAATGCGATGTCTTCTTACATGGCAATCTGCGTGTTTGTTTGTTATATTTCCTTATTTCCAGTAACTTAATCAGTTCTTTCTTCATCTTCCTACCTGTCCTTACCGCTTGCACTGGAGCTCTCTTCCTTTGGCACATCATCATTGTCACCTTCAATTTCTTTAACAATGTTAATTCCTGCAGGAAATTCCTCTTCAACTTTTTTTCTATACAGTGTAACCCGGATATAAGAGACCCGGATATAAGATAAACCCGGATATAAGAGAGATTGTCTCTGGTCCCAAATTAGAGCCATACTTACCTAAACAAAATAGACCAAACTCGGATATAAGAGAAACCCGGATATAAGAGACTTCTCCGGTCCCGACAACTCTCTTATATCCGGGTTACACTGTACATATATATATATATATATATATATATATATATATATATATATATATGTCTCCACCATATTTGCATTTTCAACTTGTTCCTCCCCTCCTAGTTCTGATGTATTAGATTGGTGCAAAAATAATGACGATTTTTGACGTTAAAAAATACGTCAAAAACCGCCATTATTTTTGCACCAACCTAATACATTCAGCATCTCTCGTCTTTGCATTTTGCTTTAGCTACATATTTCCTCTGTAGGAAAAGATGTAAAGAGGAAGCACATTTTCTTTCCTCACCTCTCAGTTTTTGCCATTTAGTCATTCTAATAGATGAAAAAATAAAAAATGAAACAAATAGAAAAATAGGCATACTCAACGGCAATTTTCCTTCATTTTAAAACATTCTAAATTTTGATTAAAAAAACAAAAACAAACCTTGTTTCTCTTTGTATCACCGGATCTAGTAAAATAACATAGACAATTTTTAGCACGTTTTATTTTATCGTGCAAAAATATAAAAAAATAATTGTCGGATGTTAATGAAATTTTCAGAAACTATTCACAGATGATCGAAATTATTATAAATATGTTTTTTTTTTATTATTAAAGTTGTGACAGAAATATTTTTTATATTTATTACCCGCCCCATAACTAATTTTATGAAAACTCTAGAAATTCAATAGCATTTCAGTTTAGTGATTATATTAGTTAAAAGCACAAGGATTTGAGGAAAGTAAATAATGTTGTTCTTTTTTATTGAACCCCCTCTACTTGAAAATCAACCCTAAATTTAACATACAAAACTCAATAAAACAAAAATATGATTTAATTTCACATTCTTCTATTTGCATTTAGTTGTTTTTATGAATATGGACAATATTTTCTGAAAGCAAAAGTTTTTTTCGATGAAAAATGAATTTTTTAATACAATTATTTGTTATTTATTTAATTATTTTAGATTTTTACGTTTAAGTTGTTAAAATATTATAACACTAGCAGTATGGCCCGGCGATGCCCGTGCTTGATTCAAAAATCGTACGACTCATACAGCAATCGCTATCACTTGACTTAAAATATTTTTGCCCTTCCTTGCCTTTAAAGGAGAGCCCTTTGCCGTGCTTATGTTGCTACATGACTTACTTTTTGCCTATCTCACGCAAATTTTTTCTAAGCTCTATATTAAACATTAAATCTGTTACAAAAAAAGAACTAAACAAAATGAACACAAAATGATCAGCTTTAAAAAAAGGACTCGTAACTGGAAAAACCGAATGAAAAAAGAATGTTAACAACAAATACTTTTTCACACTCAACCCAGTTCTGCGGAATCAGAATCAACGTTGAGTTTAAGCAAGCGAATGAGCCAATTGGAGTAAAGTGCCATGCAGATTTAATTTTTTCCCACTTGTGACGAATGCAGCTATCGATTTTTTTTGCATGCTAGCATGCTATTTAACATTCGTGTCAGTCAGCTGTTGGCTCTCATGCTGGCCAATAGAATCTTCCTGTCTATTCGTGGCAGCCAGCTATAGGCTCTCACTCTGGCCAGTAGAAAATGGCCGCAAACTACATGAAAACTGCCGTAGAAGCATGAAAAAATCGATTATTTCCACTATCGGTGGGAGTTGGGAAATGCAAAGTCAGTCTTGGCCTTCTCGCTAATTTGGAGCATGTGCATATAAATTTTGGTGCAAATCCGCCGAAAATTACGGCCGTGCATTAGTTACACACATCCTGCCTTATATATATATATATATATATATATATATATATATATATATATATATATATATATATATATTGTATTGAGCACTTTTTTTTTATTATTTTAGCTGTTGGTAGGGAGAGCTTTACCTTTGATTGTGGTAGATGCTATTTTCAGTACCCTAATTATTTTATTAGATGCTTTTGTCAGTACCCTAATTATTTTATATTCAATGTTTTGTTTTTTTTAAGCATTTCGCCCCAAGCAAGTCAGAAGTGCAATTATCACACAGGGGGTTATGGAGAGTGAAAATGAGAGAAAAGAGTGGGTGTAGGGGGGGATTGAAGAAAGGAAAAAAGAACAGGTATCACCGCAACAAAACATGGCGACTGATGTTGCATTTAGGTTTTTGATGATTGTAGTTATCAGGGAAACAAGTGAGAGGAATGGAGTTCCAATATGGAGAAGTGCGAGGAAAGAAACTGTTAGAAGGGCGATTACATTTAACTATTTCAACAGTAAAAAGTTGGGACCTAGATGCCAATCTAGTAATACACTTAAATTCATGTAGTCAGGGCACCAGGGAAAAAATGCTCATCAGTGCAGTAGCCATGAAAATATTTGCAGAAAAGACAGAGGGAAGCCACATCATGTCTGTGAGAAAGCGGCTGAAGTCAAGAAGCTAATTCAGTACCGATTACATTACAAATCCTACTTTAGATTTTTTTGAGAATATTGCAGTAAGGGAAGGTAGGGGAAAATTTTATGGACAAAATTTTAACTGCGCAACCGGTAATAAAAATCACAAAAATGCAATCTATGTTGTTATTCATTTAAACATCATTTGATAGTCATAAAAAATATATGTATAATATAATTTAAAGTAATAATAATAGTAATAAAAGTAATAGACAGATACACACATATACAATACATACATATAAACACATAGTTACAAACCTAATGTATATTTTTCAGTGTTTGATGCAAAATAAATGTCTATTTTTAAGACTATATAAACTTATTTTTATGATGACATTTAAGTATAAATTCTGGTTCAATAACTGGCTTGTATTTTTGTACTTAATTATTTTAATTTTTTGTTCCAGGTATAGTTTGCATCTGTTATTTTATATATATATATATATATATATATATATATATATATATATATATATATATATATATATATATATATATATATGAATTAAGATCAAATGTAGATAGTAATGCAATTTTTTGTATTCTGTTTTCTTCTTTCATGTTATTGTCTCTTCCTCAGTATATTTATTTAGGAGGGTCGCCCAGGTGAAGGTGAGAGGAGGAGCACGTCGCTCTACCCCGAGCCAAATGATATTTAGCTACGGTTATTATTTTTAGTTAGGAGGACTTGTGTATGTTTAGGTTTCATTTGTGTATCGTTCTCTGAAAAAAAATGCGCTGAGTCACCGGAAGTTAACGGCATTCGGACGTTAGAGTAGCCGGAAGTAACTTCCGACCGGGTGCGATACGCTTAACTGTGCTTTCAAATTGATGTCGTGCAAAAACAATTGTTTTTTTTTTCAATTTTTGGCGCTGTCAGAACCACCGCCGGGTAATTTTACGTAGTCCTGTGAACTTTTGTTGAAATCGGTTGAAAAATGTAGGAAATACGATCCCATATATAAACGAACACACACACACACACACACACACACACACACACACACACACACACACACACACACAAACACAAAATCTGCGTTTTATAATAAGTAAGATTAATTGGAAGCCGCCTTCACTTTTGTAAATGTCCTTATGAGATAGATCATTTTTAGCGCTTTGTAAATTGTATTGTTTCGTCCAATCAGAAGGCCCGCAGTCATTAAGAAATGTAATTTTGTATTCATAAAAAATAGTTAAAATGGCTGTAATTAAAAAGTACGGAAGGTCACAAGCAATAAAACATCACGTGGCTTGAGTGTAAGCGTTCTCCGCTGAACGTCCATCTCATTATTACAAATTCTTCATCCGAAACACATGTTGAGCATTTGAATTAGCGTTTTTACTAATTAAGACAATTGAACACCATCCTAATCTATTTTCATCAGCAACATTACTGCATTTTTAAAAGTAACGTATATTTCATTTACATATTTCATTGCAATTTCAATTTTGAGAAGTTGTTTTCAGCGAGTTGTCTTATTTCAATTTTAAGAAATTTAATCTCACTCTCAATAGTCTTGTTTTAATTTCTTTATAATATATTTTCCATAAAGCATCGTAAACGTAAAGGTGAAAGCTATGCACAAAAAAAAAATTAGAGCGCTGAAAGTTCTTAAAAATAACGAGGTAAATAATTTGTTCACTTAAATCTAAATAATTTCACTTCTCTCCTTCTGTAGAATAAGTTATCCTCACGTAAGCTATCAATACGTCATGAAAATGTCTTTCGTCACCTGTCAAGTGACGCGAAATGTTATGACCTGCTTTGTTTTATTTTCAAACTACATCTTTTCGGCGCAGAAACTAAGTTAAGCTTGTTTCGAAATATTTTAAATAAACATTATAATTTCTGATTTTCTTAAAATAAGTTTTGAAGAAATTATATTTGACTTTTAAAAGAATTTGAAACTGAGATTTTCAATTTTTTTATAAAATGGAAAAATGATTGACATGATTGATTATCTGTCAATTTTTTGACTACAAAAAAAAAAACAAGATTTTTAACGAAAATTTCGAACGTGCTAGGAACCATTAAAAATGTAAAAAAAATACCCCCCCTAAAAGTTTGATCTTTCCTCTTAATAATAACATAAACATTTAGACGATAAAATTTTGTTTTCATCAAGTTTGGCGTCTTTTTCATCATGCTATGCTCTTTGTTTAGCGATCTCGTGGAGTTACCTACTTTTAATGCTTATTGTTTATTGTTTAAAAACTTTATTTTAAAACACGAGTATTTTTTATATAAACGGCTGAACTGATGGAAATAAATAAATTGTTATGAAATATTTCTGTCCTTATTAGTTTTTAGTTTCACTACTATCTTTCATAAGGTCGTGAAGTTTAAAAAATAGTATTTATAATAATTTCGATCATTTGTGAATAGTTCCTGAAAGTTTCATTAACATCCGACAATTATTTTTATTTTTGCAAGATTTTCCAAATTAATGTGTGTCATAACAAAAAAAAAAAAAAAAAGCGGGGGTGGGGATAAAAATTGTCTTAGAATTTAGAATGTTCTAAAAAGAAGGAAATTTTTTAAAAAATAATTAAAAAAAAGTTTGGTCTTTCCTCTTAATAATAACATAAGCATTTAGACGATAAAATTTTATTTTCGTCAAGTTTGGCGTTTTTCATCAAGCTATGCCCTTTTTTTTTTTAGCTATTTCGTGAAGGTACCTAATTAAATATCAATATTAAATAATTACACTTCTGACTTTGTTTTTGTTTTTTACAGAAACAACCATTATTTCAGAATTTCCCGAAAAAGGTAGATCAAAAGAGTGTACGAGGCTACTATAAAGAGAACATTCCTTTAAAAACAAGCAGAAAATTTTTGGAAGATTACGAAATAAGTAAACTGTTGTTTTATTATGAATAAATCGTTTAGACTTCTTCCATAACGTCATAGCAGTTATGTTTAAAAAAAAAATAAAAATAAAAATAAAAAATAACGAGGATGTCATTATTGGGCAAAATAGTCTCTTCCTAATTTTTAAATTTAAATGAAGGTTGGTTTGTTCTAAAATATTTCAATTATTAAAATAAAAAAAAGAATTAAATTTACGTTTTGAAGTTAACAAGCTTTTACTAAGGATAACTGGTCACTCCAGTGGCGTAGCTAGAGTAAACGTCACCCGGGGCGGTCCGCTCAAATGTCACCCCAATGACCCCGATTCACCCTATGCTGAATGGTTAGCTGTAGCTAAATTTTCATACATGCTCTACCTCTACTTTACTCTACTGACCGGTACGTTACTGTTTACATGTATGATCCAAGACAAAATCCAATACCACAAAATAATCAGTTCAAATCAAAAGATTTTTAAAATTCAACTGTTCACTTTCAGAACAACTAAATACAAAACACGGCAATACACAAAAGAATGACATTCGATACTATGGTCTTAGAATGAATGTTTTCTTGTTTTCATTGTGGCAAACTAGTCAATGACATTGTCAAAATCTGTTTGTCTTGTAAGCTCGTTTTCAATGGACAGCACAGCCAGATTCGACAGTCTCGACTGGGTCATGGTTGACGTAATTTTCTGTTGCTAATTTTCCGGTGTCCAATTTTCCGTTGCATCATTTTCTGGGTACCATTTAATTATCAATGATGTTTGAAAGTATTTTTCGTAACAAAAATGTTCTATTTAATTTTTAAGCATTTTTCGGTACATTGTAAATCAACTGCATTCTTTTAAAGGTTACCTAGAGAATTTATGCAAAGTTTATTTTTTTGTTTTTCTTTATACAAGTAAAATACATACATTTACATACATTTACATACATTTACATCGTATTTTGATTTTATTATGATTTTAGATTTAGTGATAATTTAAAAACAATAAATATTTATCATTAGTACCAATAATGGAAAATTAAGTTAAAAATTTAAAAGAATCGTTTTTGGAATCGGAAAATAGGCACAAATTTTTCCGATTCCGATACCGTTTCCGATACTCCAATAAGTTCCGATTTTTCCGATTCTCGATTCCGATTCCGATTCCAATTAATCGTCCCAACACTAGTAGATATATTCAAAAGTATATCGCTCACTCAATGGAAAATTGTATCTCAGCGAATTGATACACAGGCAAGACTGAAATTGTTGCACTTTTGGCTTCGTATTTCGCTTTGTTGTTATTAATGGTGCAGAGTTAAAACACCATATCATCCGATAAAATGTTACAACAATGTCTCTTGTTAGTAACCAAGATTGTTGCAACTGAAACACATGAAAGCTGAAACATTGCTATTTTTCCTACTCACAAATTTCCCGACAATTTATTAGAAAATTTCTGACGGGGGGAACCAAATTGGGGGGGTCATAAATTATTTCGGGGGGGGGGGGTCATATGCCCGCCTGCGAAACCCTGTGTCTCCAGCACTGTTTTTTGGCACCTTAGCCTGGTTGAAAAATTTTGTTGTGGGTGACATTGTGTCAACCCTCCTGTGCTGGCACCCGGGGCGGTCCGCCCCCACCCCCCTTAGCTACGCCACTGGGTCAGTCCAATGTTGTGTGTAGAGTTGCTCAGAGTGTATATGGTGGTCTGTTCCAGGATTGGAACTACAGACAGATAAAATGGGTAAACTTTTAAACATCATGGGGCAATAAAACAATAAAACCCAAATATTTCTTTAAAAGCCATGTGCGTTATCATTTACTATCAGAATAAACTATAATCCTTTTTTCATTCAAAGATTTGCTCTTAAATCTAATCAGTATTCCGTAGGTACCTTCACTTGGTCGCGTAAAAAACACCATGACATGATGAAAAAAGTTTTGTCATCAAAATATTTATCTTATTATTAAGAGGAAAGGCCAAAGTATTTTTTGAAATTTTTTACTCCTTTAGCACGTTGTAAATTTTGGTTAAAAATTTTGTTTTTTTTTACACCCGCAGACCAAAGAAAAAAGTTTTTTTGCGTTTTGTTGCCGGTGAAAAACATTGATTTGGGAATTCTTGCAAAATTCAAATAATTTTCGGATTTTAATGAACCTTTCAGGACATATTCAGAAATGAATGAAATTATTTTTGAAATTTTTTTTAGAAAAACTTGGTAAAAATATATTTCTTACATATATTACCACCCACTTACTTAATTTCATGAAATTTCGAGGAAATTAAATTTTGAAGGGTGGTGGGGAGAAAGGACACTATTGTCTGAAGAAATCAAATTTTTCGATGAATAATGAATTTTTACAAGAATTTTTTCATTTTTTAAAATTTTAATTATAATAATATAATAGTTCAAAAATCATTTAAAATTCTTCATTGCTTTCAAGAATGTAATTTGGTGATATCATTAAGTGAAAAGTAAATTTACGAACCAAAATTTGAAAAGCTTATAGCAGTCGTTTGTACCCAAATATTTAAAAGAAAATTAAAATAATTATTAGTGAAAAAACGTTCCTAATTTCTACCTATGGGAATCTATACATGACATAATCATTAAAAAAGTCACGCGATTTACGTGTCATCTGACGCATTGCAGTTATTTCACTTTTAATTCAGTTCTGTTTCATCATTAACGTCTTTGCAAATCATCCCTTCAAAATATCCAAAAAAAGTTTTACTTTTCTTAATTGCTATTTCACTAAATATTTATATTTTATGTATTTATTTTAGTTTAGGTCATACTTCAATTAATTAATTTTTTTGTTTAAGGTATTAAACTTAAGAACCTAGATATGAAATGCAAATTTCATAAAACTTCTTAAAAATCTAAATAACAAAAAAAGATAAGCGAAATTTTTGACTCAAATTTAGAACGTGCTAGAAAGAAGGAAAACATTTACAAAAATATTTAAAAAATACTTTGTTCTTTCCTCTTAATAATAACATAAATATTTTAACGATGAAACTTTATTTTTATTAAGTTTCGGAACTTTTATCATTATACTATGCTGACTTTTTAGCGAATTATTGGAGGTACCTACACCAGAATATTTTACTTACTGAAAATAATAAATTTAATAATTTAGCTTTCAATTAAAACTAAAATGAAATATTCAAGAATGAATTTCATGTTTAAAATTTAATTCTAAACCTTAGTTTATCGAAAATTCAGTGGAAGTACCTAGTATCTATACCGTGATGAGTAAAAAAATATCGGAAATTTCAATTAATCAAATTATTAATTAAACATAATACAAATATTTTTGATATGTCCCGGAAAGGGATATATTTGTTCGAAGTAGCAAAGTGGTTTTGGACTACTGTAACCGAGTAGGAAAATCCAGCAGGTAACCGTAATGGACTGGTCCTCGACAAAGTGGTAGGCAATAGGCGAAGACTGTAGGCGTCGTCCCCTACCTCCACATCAGTCTGTATTGATAGCTGATTCAATTTGAATATTTTATATTATTAGGATCTACTTGGATTACTTACCCATGGATTTTTACCTGTGTATATATGTATATATATATATATATATATATATATATATATATATATATATATATATATATATATATATATATGTCAAAAACAATAAATAAATAATGAAGCATAAAGACAATGATCAGCATATCGTGACCGAGGGTTTGAACGTCGTGGTAGGGTTTTGAATCACTTTCCAAAGGTGCCACCCAACATAGGTCAAAATAAATGTGATACCACTATCGTTAGAAATGATTTACTATAAACACGCATGCCTCTAAGCAGCTTTATCTTTGCTTATATCTCGTGATATATATGTGATGCCACAGAGTTTGCATGTGCAATAAAAACTTGAGGTGTAACATCTTTCAGCATGTATTTGCCAACGACATACAGGTACAACTCTTGATATCATGGTTACAACTTTCGCTTGCTTTTGGTAGAGGAATGTTGAATAGCGCCATGTACGTCCAAAATGACAAGAAGTTCAGTTATGCTGGGGTAAGAGTTGGGTATATGATATGACATATCATCATTTCCCTCTTTCTCTCTCCCCCCTCTCTCTCTTGTTCTCTCTTTAGTTAACTATTTACAATTTGCTTTATAGTCACGTGCTTTCGTTTTTGCCGTATTTTATTTACTAATTTTAACGTAAATGACAGAAAAAAACAAATTCTAGGCACCAATCATTTACCAATAACAATAGTAATGTTACTACAGATTTTATTTTCTATCGAAGCATCCGGGTAAAGTTACTTCCGAATGTTTTATTCAGAGCAATGTATAGGCTATTCAATGGCCGAGTCAGTCGCCTAACTTGAAACCAATTGAAAATTTATGATGAAGCTTGATCGAATGCGGAACAATAGAAACATTAATCATTTGAATTTTTTTTTTCAAGGAAGGGTGGGATATTTAAACGTGGCATTTAAGAACATGTTGCGAGGATATCGCAACAGATTATGAATAATGCCTTGGAGCAGTAATTTCAAACTAGGGTAATAAAATAAAGTATTAAAAAATAAAATCAATATATTCAAATACTTTATTTTCTCCCATCACGTTCGTTTTGTTTTTATTTTACATTGTATCGTTGAAAATAAGTATTTTTCATAGGAATTTTATATTATTTAAAATAATTTAAAATGATCATAGCATGTACAGACACTAAATAAATATTTTTTAGATAGTCTGCATACTATTTTCTCCTATAGGGATTAGTATATATAAATATATACTTACGTGTGCGCGGGTTCGTGTATGTGTGTGAGCGTAGCTAGTGTATAGACTATATACAGATATTCAAGCCACCCATTTTTGAAAAAAAATCAATTTACCATTTAAGCACTATTATATTAATAACAAGACAGACACACACACACATGTGAATTAATTATAAACATAACCGCCTATCATTTATACCCTAATACTTAAGATACCACCAAATCAGATAAGAAAACGAAATAATGACTAAGTGAAGACATAAATATTTACCTGATCATTTAAGCATTAAAAATTACTTATACAAAAAATTAAATACAATATGCCTAACTCAAGAGAACACTAGAACACTTAAGAGCACATACAGACACCCACGCACACACACACAACTTCACACACTATGAAATGAAGTATAAACGAGAAATATAAACAATCAATTGTAGATACCTCCTGACGAGTGAACGATTGATTTCTAGGAGAGTCTGGATGCTGAATGTAACATCAATTAGCTAATTGACAAATTTTATGTTTATATTAATTTTCTCTCTCTCTCTCACTCACTCTACACACACACATATATATACATATACTGTATTGATCCCTGTTTTAAATTAATGTCTTGAACGCTGAAATCCTGCTCTTCGATCTTTTACAATATATATATATATATATATATATATATATATATATATATATATATATATTGGATACTACAACATACCTAACAAGAACACTCATATTACATTTGTCTAGCCACGGCTCAATTCAGTCTCATTTAAACCCACATGGAGACTTACCAAAATCCATCTACAATATACTGGTTGATAATACAAATATATCAGGTCATCCCATAAGTTCTGTTCGAATTTTGAATAAAGAAAACAAGTGACCAAATGTTACATTTAATTACAGATTCAATCAACAATGTATTTTCCCTGATTATCTAACACTACCTGCCATCTATTAACAAGCTTACTAATTCCATTACTGTAAAATTCTTTTGGCTTTGATTCGAAGAACTCACAAATGTCAGTTTTAACCTCTTCCTGTGTTACAAAAGCTGTTTCTTCCAAATGATTCTGTAAGCAAGATCGGGAGAATAAGGTGGATGAGTAATTTTCTCCCGACCAAGTTCTTCGATCTTTTGTGACGTGATTCTTGCTGTGTGGAGTCGCGCATTGTCCTGATTAAACATCACCTCTTTTCGATTCACTAGAGCATGTCTTTTTTTTCCTCAAAGCTTGGTTCAAACGCTCTAATTGCTGACAGTATATTTGAGCATTAATTGTTGCATTAGGTGGTAAGAATTCAAAGTGGATTATTCCTTGGCGATCCCACCAGATTGAAAGAAGAACCTTTTGCCCATGAAGTTCCATTCTCGGCCGTGGCTGGGGTCCTTCCTCTTTACCAAACCACTGTCTACGACTTAACATTTCGATAAAAGATTCATTTTTCGTCGCAAGTCACAAGTCTATCCAAAAAAGGTGAAACAAGTTGGCGAGAATGGAGAGAAGAGCAGATGTCAACTCGGTATTTGAGGTTGTTTTCAGACAATTCATGAGGCACCTATTTTCCAAGTTTAGGAACTTTTCCAAGTTGTTGAAAATGACGATGAGCAGTTGTATGGTTTGAACTGAGAACCACTGCCAATTCCTCAACTGATAAAGCAGGATTTTCTTCAAGGACTGCTTCAAGAAGTTTTTCATCAAACTCAACTGGACGTCCAGTTCAATCTTCATCTTCAAGGGTGAAATCTCCACCTCTGAATTTTGCAAACCATCTTCTGCAAGTTCTTTCATTCACACATTCCTCTCTATAAACTGAGTGAATGTTTCTAGCCGCTTCGGCTGCTGAGTTTCCTTTCTTGAACTCATAAAGCATTATGTACCTCAAATGATTCTTGGGTACTTCCATGTTAGCAGGGTTTTAATCAAACAAAATTTAATTTTATTGTTCTCTGAAATAAAATTTGATCTGTTTAAATGCATCTAAACATAAAAATAATGTTCAGCTCCATCAGACATTATAAAATACTCTTTAAATTTCGTTCATTTTAACAAAAAGTTAAAATTCGGACAGAACTTATGCGATGACCTGATAATAGACTCATCCAAATGTAATAAAAGGATAAAAATAATGGAAACATTATTACTAAAAAAGAAAAAGCCAACACTCAATAAAATTAACTATGAGCGCGGCCACAATGTGCTGGCGGTATTTTGAAAATAAAACATTCCTGTAACTCTAGCTACATACATAAAAGATCCATATATTGACTTAAAAGTAAAAATAAAATCCTTGATAATGGCTAAAATTATAGCCGAAAGCGCTCGGACATACATAACATTCAGACAATTACTACATAATTTATGTCAAGAAAGGAAGAAAATTATAAGAACACAAGAAAAATTAAATTAAAAACTTAACTGCAGTACATTGTCAGTTGATTTAAAAGAAACTTGTATAAAAGAGGGATTGTTGGCCAAATGCACAATTATATATATATATATATATATATATATATATATATATATATGTATATTTCAATTATTCATGAACTAATTTTATTCATAGGTAAAATATGCCTGTTTACTTTTAAAAGTATCCTGTAGTTCTTAGATAACGCACATATGTATGTATATACATGTATTAGTAACTATTGCTTATATATATATATATATATATATATATATATATATATATATATATATATATATATAATTTATATATATAAACAAAAATTATATATATATCTATATAATATATAAACAAAAATTATATATATATAATTTTTGTTTTTTTGCTGTATATATATATATATATATATATATATATATATAGTTAAGCTTTAACTTAGGTTTAACTAGGTCTGCTCTACTCTATGTATTGAGCACTTTATTTAGTTGTTTTGGATACTCGCATCGGGTTTTTTTTTTCTTTGAGCCTTGAACTCGTATCCTGGACGATTATTTTCGGTTAACGTCCATGTTCTTGGTTCTTTCTTTTATTTTTATACCTTTTTTTTCCCTTTGGTGTTGGCTTGTTTATTTGCAAATCAATATACTGAAGGTTTTCCAAGCGAGTATAGTTCCTTATATTTATAAGATTTCTATTAATAATAATAATAATAATATATATATATATATATATATATATATATATATATATATATGTATGTATGTATATATATATATATATATATATATATATATATATATGTATGTATGTATATATAAACGTAAGTAGGTAGCCAACAAATATTTATTTGAATATACATATATGTGTATAGATGTTTATAATTATAATTGTATTTTTTTTGTTTTTTACAGCAATTAGAATTATGGGAAATTTCTCGTGAAGTAATTGCATAAAAGAAAACAAGTTTTTTCTCATCTGAACAAGAATACACGAAAAACACTGATTTAACTTTTAATAAAACCAGTCATTGATTTCTATTTTTAACTAAGATTTTTGTATAAAAAGCGAAACTTTAAGTCTTCTCTTCAGAATCACATTAGACTTATTTGTCTGTGTGTATTTTTTGTTGGACAGCACCTTTTTTCATCATCTTCCTTTCGGCCACGGATCAGAGATTCTTGTCTTTCGACTGTTTCAAAAAGTTAGAATGATGAGGTGAGTTTTCTATCGACTCTTTATATATTTGTGAATACTGAAACGTTAAGTTGAACGAAAAATTTATTGCTCTAAACTGAATTAAATTACCTTCTATGAACAAGATTAAGTAGTTAGGTACAGTTTATGTACAGAGGAATTCAAAAGTTTATGATGTTCAAACTATTTATCAAGGTCTGTTATAGCTATAGAGCGTTTTGAAATATTAAACACTAAGACATTTAAAGCAGAAATAGCAAACTAATTAAATGAATTATGTCCCCTGGTGATATTAGGAATGCGGTCAAAGAAAATTTGGGAAAACTAAATTAAAGGAAACTAGAATGAAGAACGATGTTTAGGAAAATAAAAATGAAATGTCATGTTCCTTAACATTCTATTTTTTTTTATTTTCCTTAATAAGGACTCACACAGACGCAAAAACATATTCATGGCAGGTCATACCTTTTGTATGACTATTCAGTGAATTCTTTCCTAATCCATATATATATATATATATATATATATATATATATATATATATATATATATATATATATATATATATATATATTTCAAAACCCATGCCAAATTCACTATAATTGAGAGAATAGAAAAGTTCAGAGCAGATAACATTAGACAGATTTTAGAGTCCCATGAAAATAAGTGGATACAACGTCTAAAAACAAAATATCCAGCCGGGCTAAACCATAAATCAATTTAACAATATATAGATAGTACCAATATATAACTCAACAAATCAAAACCTACCCACATTTCTCACCCACACAAGACAGACATGCTTACGGAGGTGTGGAGGCCTCACACTTATACACTCACCCACACGAATATACACACTTACACACATCATACTCACTCACTCCCTAATGAGCCAAATGATAACACACACCCACAGCAATACACACGCTTACACATATCATACTCACTCACTCCCTAAGAACCAAATAACACACACACAAACACTAAACAGAGACATATCCCCTCACCAGGCCCAATAAACCTGTCAAACTGACCAGAGAATTCAGAGCAACATGTATCTATCCAGCTCTTATCTCAAATAACAACTTAAAAGAGACTGTTTGACCAACACAAGGAATGTTAAAAGATTCATGTTAAAAAGATAAAAAAAAAATAAAAAAAACAAATGAAAACTACAGACAAAAGTTCATTTTCTCCAGCAAAAGACTCATTTCTGTAGTTTAGTGCTACCAGCAAGCAGAAATATTTCTCCTCCCGATGATGGCCATTTTGGTCGAAACTAGTCGAGGAATCTAAATGGAATGATAATAAAAAAAAAAAACGAAAGAATATTAATCTACAACCCAGTCTGTCTAAAGATTTTAATTTTTTTATTTTTTTATTGTTCAATATATATATATATATATATATATATATATATATATATATGTGGAATTAATTCCTACTTTATTTTATTATCTGTGGTTTCTGTATTTAAAGTGAATATATGTTTCTAATAAATGTAATATTTCCAATAGACAAACAATTTAGATTTGAAATTAGATGATCTTGTCAGCGAAGCGATAGGGACTGAATTTGTTAAATACTTAAAAAGATCAGAATGAAAAGTTATAATTTAATAAGCTGCGACATTTTTTTATGAAGTTACTCTCCTCCTCCTCCTGACTTCACTAATAAAGTAAAGCCTCTGGTAATGAATTTCTTCAGGTTCACAAACTCCCGACGAGCGATTTCAAATATCAAATGCAAATCTATTTCCAGCTGAAAGACTAATATAACACAAACATATTGGATTAATACCATCAATAATTCTGTTATAATAGGTACCTCCATGAGATCGCTAAAAGACGCCAAACTTGATGAAAACAAAATTTTATCGTCTAAATGTTCATGTTATTATTAAGAAGAAAGATCAAAGTATTTTGGGGGTATTTTTTACACTTTTATCGTTCCTAGCACGCCCGAAATTTTCGTTAAAAATGTTTTTTTTTAGTCAGCAAAATTGACAGATGTCAACTATTTTTTCCATTTTATATATAAAAAAATGAAAATCTCAGTTTCAAATTCTTTTAAAAATCAATTATAATTTTTTCAAAACTTATCTTAATATCAGAAATTATAATATTTACTTAAAATATTTTGAAACAAGCATTACTTAGTTTCTACGCCGAAAAGAAGTAGTTTAAAAATAAAACAATGCAGGTCATAACATTTCGCGTCACTTGACAAGTGATGAGTGATGATTTCATCACATATTGACAGCTTACGTGAGGAAAAGTTATCATACGGGAGAACAGAAGTGATATAATTATTTAGATTTAAGTGAACAAATGATTTACCTCGTTATTCTTAAGGAAAACTTTCGGCGCGCTATTTTTTTTTTTTTACTTAGCTTTCACCGTTATGTTTACGATGCTTTATGGAAAATATATTATAAAAAAATTAAAATAAGACTGTTGAGCGTGAGATTAAATTTCATAAGAAAGGTATCTAATTAATTTATAGGTACCTTTCTTACGAAATTTTATCAGAAGTGTACATAAAATACTATAATTTTATGTACAGTTATTAAATCTTATTGTGTTATTTGTATTTCCATTCATTTTATTATTAATTTCGATATTTCATTTATGGAAAAACTGAGATTAATATAAAAATAAGAGCATATAAATTTCACAAGATGATACCCTTCTCAGTTGAAATTGAAAAATCAAATAAACTTCTCAAACTTCGTGTTTCGCAAAAATAAAGGCCATAACAGCGGAGAACAATGCTTAACTCAAATAACGTGACTTAAGTCTTCCGTACTTTATAATTATAGCCATATTATGAACACAAAATCACATTTCTTAATTTTTGCGGGTCTCCTGATTAGTCGAAACGATACAATTTACAATGCAGAAAAAAAAATCTTATAAGGACATTTGCGAAACTGAATGCGGCTTTCAACTAATTTTATAAAAATCTAAAATAATTAAAGAAATAACAAATAATTGTATTAAAAATTCATTTTTCATCAAAAAAGTTTTTGCTTTCAGGAAATATTGTCCATATTCATAAAAACAACTAAAAGCAAATAAAAGCATTTGAAATTAAATAATATCTTTGTTTTAGTGAGTTTTGTATATTACAATTCAGAGCTGATTTTCAGGTAGGGGGAGCGTCCAATTAAAAAAAATGATTTGCTTTCCTCAAAGTCTTGTATATAATCACTAAACTGAATGCTATTGAATTTCTAGAGTTTTCATAAAATTATTTATGGTGAGGGGAGGGGGTAATAAATATAAAAAAGAAAGAAAACATATTTATAATAATTTCCATCATTTGTGAATAGTTTCTGAAAGTTTCATTAACATCCGACAATTATTTTTATTTTTGCAAGGTTTTCCAAGTTAAATTAATGTCTGTCATACAAAAAAAAGAAAAAAGAAAAAAAAAAACGTGCTAAAAATTGTCTATGTTATTTTACTAGTTCCGGTGATACAAAGAGAAACAAGGTTTTTTTAATCAAAATTTAGAATGTTCTAAAAAGAAGGAAATTTTTTTAAAAATAATTAAAAAATACTTGGGTCTTTCCTCTTAGCATAAACATTTAGACGATAAAATTTTGTTTTCGTCAAGTTTGGCGTCTTTTTCATCATACTATGCTATTTTTTAGCAATCTCATGAAGGCACCTATATTATAATCAGAATTAATATAGCCAGCAATTCTATTATAATCACAATTAGAACCACCACTAATTCTATTTGTGAATTTTAATTAACAAATAACAAACTTTTTTCCGACAGTTTGCGATTGTATTTCGTTTTCATCGCCGTCACTGTATGGACGTTTGGGGCCAACTTTCAAAAAGTAAACGGTGAGTTTATTTTTCTTTTTGATGCATCTAAGACATCGTTGTATCAAAAGATGCCATCATTAAAATATGAAAAGACGTATTTTTGTTATAAATCGTGTGATTTTAATTAACTTTTTTGGTGTATTATTCGCCCAGTTTTTTTCAAAACATTTTTTTATTAGTTTTATTACATTTTTAGATTTTAACCTAAATTCCACACGAAAATAAACTAAAAGGTAATAACAATAAAATAAATATCCAAAACTGTGTTGCCTATAAAAAAAAAAAAGAACGAAACAAAAAGAAACGAAAAGATAAATAAAATGATCAACAAGAAAAAACAAAATTGAAGTATGAAAACCTCTAAAAGTTTATATTATGAAGTGTTGATTCAATTAATATTAGCGTTTTTAATATATTGGTCAAATGTATATGCAAGCACATTTACGATCTTTATATAAAAATGCACCTAACATTATTGCAAAGAGTAATCTTAGTATTAAGATATATACAACATAGAAAAGGATGTAATAATCAGCTTGGCTGTAAAAATATGTTAAATTGTAGATGAAAAGAAATGATTCTTGTCTGTAATGGGCTCCCTAACCTTCCATCGAAGGGAAATTTCATAAGAAGTTGCTATCCGAGTTTCGTCTGAAGCTATTTCTTTGTGTTTTCTCGAATTCCTAGGATTAAATTTAACGGTGAAGAATCGATCATCTGTAAAATATTTTAAGGTTAGAAGTAATCATGAAAAACAAAACAACAAACAGGACAAAACCATAGAAGATCGGTTTATGAAAAAATATGTGTGAAACAAAAAGATATTAACAATAGCCTGAGTATTTGAAGTAAACAGATTTGAAGAATGTATGGTATTTCTAAATAGACTTTCTTAAATTTTGATTCTTTTTTATTAGCCTCTGATGCCAGCGGTGGGATGGCTGGATTTTTCGCTGATTTGTGAGTATTCAATACACTGTATGCCTATTATTATTATTATTATTATTATTATTATTATTATTATTATTATTATTATTATTTTCTTTAATTATTTTCTTGTGTCTATTGACCGTTCACTACTATTAGCTTCATGTTATCTTCAGGTGTTTGGCAACATTTTTTGTGAAACTGACATTCTATACACTCTCGGTTAGCTCAAAATGTTAGTGTGGCTAACTGATGTGTACAGAATACACATACACAACTAATCTCACCAAGTTATGTGTGTACAATATAGCAATAATTCATGGTGATAATAGATATTCGTAATATGAAGTAAATTTACTATATAACACTCCTTTTAAAAAGAAAACAATAGATGTATACTTCGACTTATCTTTAAAAATAAACAAAAATGCATAAATAAATGCATAATAATATAATAAAAATTATATAATAAACAAAAGAAAATATAAGAATAAATGGATAATTAAGAAATAACAATCACTTCCATTTTTAAAAAAATACCATATCGCTTTCATTGAAAAGAGTCATCTTAGGCACCAGGAAGCCATTACAAGTGATGCGAAGGGTGAGGATGCAACTGTCATATAAGCAAGATGTAGTAATCACCATTTATATACGGATGTATGTTCTACGAATAAAAGTAGCATGTACCAGCTACATCACTCAAATAATTCTGTGAGCTAAGAAAAGTGTTCAACGTAATATAATTGAAATTAAATTACACAACAAAACAAAATATTGTTAAGATATATGAAATTAAAAACGATTAAAATTCATGAATCTGCTTCTAAAGTTTTGTCGTAACCAACTCGTTTCTTATATCTTATATATATATATATATATATATATATATATATATATATATATAGAGAGAGAGAGAGAGAGAGAGAGGGAGAGACAGAGACAGAGAATGACAGAGAGAGAGAGAGAGAGAGAGACAGAGAAATTGACTGTCACAAAAGTAGAAAATAGAAAGAAATGATGATCATAATGATGATGGTGGCGGATGGTGGATGGTGGCGGATGGTGGTAGTGGTGATTACAAGGAACATTCTTATCAGATTAAAAAGAAAAGAAAGCAGGAAAAATGTATTTTTGGTCAGAATTAGAATGTTTTGTTGTGGAGCTTTAATTAGTAATTTAGACTCGTAAAACATTGGGTTATTCTAGTGAGATGAGTAATTATTAAGTAATCTGCATTTATAACTTTATACCATCCTAGGTTAAATTTATATATATATATATATATATATATATATATATATATATATATATATATATATATATATATATAACGTAAATGCTTACATGAATACCTGAATGTGTGCATTTAAAGCTATAATATTTTTGATTCTATATATACTGAATAGACAAACTACAGCATGTAAAATATATTGCAGAGTCCAATGATCTGAATTTTTACAAATATGACTATTTAAAAGCCAACATTTTTTTAATGCGCTCCGACATTGACCAAATTATGCATTTGTGTGTGTGCGTGTGTGTGGATATGTGTGTGTGTGTGCGTGTCTGACATAATCATTCAATTCGTCATTCTTTTTTAAACATCATTTTTAAGTTTTTTATAAATGTATCTTTCATTTTTATCAAGGGTCCATCCTCAGGATTTTCTCTCAAATACTGATAATACTCAAACTTGTCCATATAACCCAACCATTACATGCAAACCTTCAAATACTTTTCGTACTATTGATGGTTCTTGTAACAAACCAAGCTCCCCCTACAGAGGAAAGTCAGATACTCCTTATATCCGTAGGTGGAGTAATATGTATAAGGGTAAGTATAATAACAATATAACACCTTTATTTGATTATTTTTATTACTCAATAGGCTGCATTTAGCGTTTTCCTATATATCTTTGTTTATTTCGGCGTTATTGCTGTGATAATATGGACACCAAGGGAAAAGGTGGTTTTATCCCGACCTCAAGTGTTTCTGTTTGCTGCTCTGCAGATGGCTCCTTTTGAAGTTCGCATACACTTTGACCGAAGGGTAACGTGGAAGTAAAGGAGTAGGTGAAGGGTTTTTGGGATCAAATGGCAACAAAACCAGAAAACATATAAATATATTGGAATCAAGGAAGTCTCGCCTTTCAATCGGTTACGAACTTGTCCGACGTGCAAATCTTGTGCCGTCGATTTCGTATTCCCACCTATAATGTCTGAATGGGTAGATGGGGGAAGAGTCGGTAGGGGGTAAGTGCTGAGCTGTTAGACCAACATAGCAGAAATTTTCCAAGTATCTCATATCTAGCCACCAAGACAAACAGGCGAAACTATGAATAAAATCTATTTTATAATATGGAAAAATTCCTGTTCGCGTTGTTATTTTCCTACGTGGCATTTGTTTTCCATCTTATTACCTTGTGAGAAGCAGCAGACCCGTTCCCAGCTTTCGACAATTTCGAGAATTGAAATGCAACATGGAGTAATCATTAGCCCGTCAGTGGAAAACTTGAGCGGGTGTCGTGTTAAATGTTTACAATCTCTTACTGTTTCCATATTTTTAATTTTTTTTATTTGGACAGTATAAAGAATTATACTCATTTCTATCGATTTCGGACAACATAATTTAATTAATATCTCTTATACACTCTTTAATTTTTTAACAGACTTCGTTAAAGTTCCAATGACTGAGAGCTTTTTGGGTGGTGATTTACCTACTCCAAGAGAAATAAGCCTTAAATTCTTCACAGATGCACCTGGCGAAAGTATCAAAAAGGATAATTTACACACCGTTTTCGCTCGCTTTGTGGAACATGATTTATATCACACGAAGTTGTTTGATGGTAAGTCGTTTTTGCTTTTAACCAGTTTCACTTTAACTCAGTTTAAAGATAAAAACAAAAAACAACAACTTTATAGTTATATTGCGTATTACGCGATTATTACAAATCGTAAAGCGCTTCACGCAGTTTTACAACGGATTTTCTTTCAGATTTGTTTCTAGGACTGATTTTCTATTAGATCTGTTTTGGCGGCAGATTCACATTTAGCTTGTTGCCGATCTTGGTAATAACTAGCAGTCAAAAACATAATCACCTCAAAATTTATAATAAAATAAATATGGCTATAGAGAAATCGGAAGAACGTAAATGAATTTTTTGTTTTCTAGAAAAAGAAGACGCTCAGTAAAGAAATATGTTGCATGCTTTCTCTTCCACCCGGAAAAGAAAAACTAGTAGATATTGCAAAAGACTGTGTCTACCCACATTTCTCTTAGCGGCGTCTACCCCTCTCAATACAGACCGGTCTCCGCTGATTGGCTGCCAATGGTTACATGACCGACCGTTGAGGAAGAGGAAAAGAAAGTTTCCGACCTATTTGTGATTAATGATATGGACAACACCAATGAAAAACAAATCTTCTTTCCTACAATAGAAAACAGACACAATTTTTGACTAGTGTTTACTTTTTCTTTCAATTTTGGGAAATAACTTTTAATTTTGTAGAGCTTTCATAATTGTGTATTGAAATCTCTTCTATTTGCTTTTCCTTTGTTATAAAATCGTTGCCGGTTTCAGTCAATATTTCTACATATGAAAATGTATCATACTATTAAAAAGTTTATTTGGAGTTTCTTAATGAATCTGTTACTCTGTTATTGCTAAAGAGCCACAGATAAATAAATTAAAAATAAAAAGGGAGAAAATAACAGACGTAAATGTAAAGACGCTCTCCCTAGATTTAATTATTATTATTATTATTATTATTATTGAGTGGGGATTTATCTTAGGACTAATCGTTTACTTCCTTCCTTTTCAAGTACCACACCTTTGAGCATGTGGGTAAAGCCACTCGTGATGACCTGGTTGCTTTTTGTCAAAATTATCTCAAGTTTAATTTGTCAATGTAATCGATTTTTTTCAAATTCATACAGACTTTCATGAATTCCTATACACGTACAATTACACTCACATGTGAATTTCAGGGTTTTGTGGCGATTACTTATGAGATTTTTATACTTAAAATCATATGCATTTTCCTGTCTAATGTTCCTAATTCAAGAAGCATAAATTAAATTAATACTTTCTAATTCATTGTGCTAGGTTCGTATGTTTTCAAATGTTCTCTCTCTCACACACGCTTTAGCAAATTGAATATAACAACATCAGCATTTCATTGGGTTAACTTGAAAACTTGCATTTAATTTTAATGTCATATAAGCATTAAAATAATGTTTTCATTTTTGTTTCAGGAACTAAGTGTTGTGAGGGGTAAGTAGTGTTTTTTTTTTTTTTTTTTTTTTTAAGTCATTTAACAATTTATATTAAACTCTCTAACACTACACTGGATATTTCAATAAACGCAAAATTTAAGAGATCTATCTATCTAATTATCTAATTGTAATCTTACATCGAACAATGCTAATTGTTACTAAAAATGATAGTTCCTTTTTAAAGAAAAGCGATAGAGCCTTACAAACTTGCCTTACAAACTTGCCTTACAAACTTGCCTTACAAACTTGGGTCAAATAAGTATTTCTCAAGTTCCGCCGTGCACACCAATTATGGAGTATGTGGCCGCAACCTCAGTACGGTCGACGTTGCTTTTGCAATTGTCATGCAAGTAGGTTTTTCACGGGAAAGATTTGCTAAACCCACGCTAACCTGGTTTTTCATTTATAGTTGACTTTCTTCTAAACTGTTTGCCAACAACTGTTGAAGAGCAGAGCTTGTCCTATTGTTTAACCCATAGTTGGAGGGGTGAAAAGATGGACTCATAGTGTATTTACGCTAAAGTGAATATAACGAACTTAACTGGAATTCGAACTTGTCTCACCGGCTGAGTACAGTTGTTATGCACATCAAAATTGGGGTCTGTATGGATGTGCGCTTTAGTGTAATGGAGTGAGAACTTGGAGAAGCAGAGTTCGAATTCCAGTCAAGTTCGCAGAAATACCCTTAGGAAATTTATGAATCTCTTCCATAGCAGGAAAGACTGTGTTATTTAGTCTTGGTTGGCAACCAGTCTACCACAGAAAGAAATGGCAAGCTACTGCGAGAAAAAATCTACCTCGAAAGATACATGATCACTCAAGCGTGTATCACGTATGACACTTCACTGACTGACACGAAAAACTGGCCGCGAACAAATAAACTAATTTCATCTCTTACACACACTCTCTCCCTCATACACACACACACACACACACACACGCACCTATGTATATATAGGCAGCTAGAATCTATTCTCGCCAGCAGCCTATTAAGTGAATCACATGAGCCCCTTAAGACAGTAAAGATACTCACTTTCTGCATCCATTGTACCGACAAAAAATTAAAGATTTATTAATTCTATTTCTTAACTAATTTATCACCATGAAACGAAGAACTAAACACTGAAAGTTTAACTAAAATTTGATTTCGTAAAAAATAAAAAGGCTGAATACTTAAACGATAATTCATCAATTAATTTACTTGCAAGTTGATTTAAATTCACTATTAATAAGAAATATTTATAATTTGTAAAATAATATTTCTCTAATTTTACTTTCATCTTTATTTTCAGAAATAATCCGACCAGGTAAGAATTTGAACATATTAATTTTTAAAATCTTTACCCTTACACAAACTTGTTTTTTGTAAGTACACCTGATATAAATTATTCTTTCATTCTCGATCGTTAAGAACGAACAGTTGCTTTTATCAAAACACATTTCATGATGGGTAGAAACGCATACATTTTTGTTTCCAAAGAGGGGGGAGTTATTTGTGGCGATAAGAAATAGATATTTCCTGAAGAGTAAACCGTGTACTCTTTGAAGATAAAAAAATAACCGAATATTTTGAAGATTTTCTGATATCTTGTGATTGGGACAAGTCAAATTTTATGATGTAAATTAATATTTTTATAATAAGATTCATATTATCTTACCAATGTTGGTAAGGTTTTCAAGATAGGTTTATATGTGTTTCAGTTTATAATATTTATCCTTATAAAAATATTTATCCTTATAAAGAATACTGAAATCGATTTGCATTTTTATTATACAAATAAATCAAGTTCAGTATAACTTTATATTTATAACGATAAACGCCACAGAATCATATATTTGATAAATACAATATCCATTATTCGTGAATAAACTATTGTTTTATTATTGTAAATTTTAATATATGCTCCTTTACATTCTATAACCTTCATCAATCCTTAATACACTGATTTTGTTTTGATTTTAGCATTACTTACAGCAGTTTTTATTGCTTTCCATAGATCTCATTTACTTGTATATTGTTTTCCATTTTCATATCCATCTCTTTTAACGATAAACCACAAATTTTCTTTTGGTTCCAAAACTGAATGCATGACTATACTCTTTAACAATAATTATCTGTATTTATGTTGACGTCATCATCAATTTTGAAAGGACTTTTAATTTTACTATCTCCAGTACTAAACATTACTCTATTTCTGTACTGATGTCTTCGAAATCAAATTGGTTAGGAAGGGCACAACCATTAACTTAGGCATCAAGTATATCCAATATAGCCTTACATTAAAGTAAACACTAAAATTACTGGTGAGAAATCAGTTTTCATGTAATTCATCTTTCTAATATTTACTGAAAGATCATTGTTTCTTTGCTTTAATGTTTTGTTTTTTTTTGTCCTTTGTGTACAGTATCTTCTTTTTTTTTTAACATCCTTCTTCAAATATTTTCTTGCTGGTGAAACTATTTTTCTTTTATTTTTTTCTCTCAATCTCAATTTAATTCAATCACCTTTAGCAATATTCTTAAATTTTTGTCTTGTTTGCCAATGTTTTCATTTTATTATTTTCTGATCTCTGTTCAATATTTTTCACAACATCTATGCTTATCTTTCCATCACTCAATAACATTACAATTTCTTGTTTCTCTTTTAACGATATGCTTCTCATAACCAATTCTAATCGTTACAATATCTGAATTTAAAAATTAAATATCAATAATCATAATAGTATGTATATGTGTGTGTGTATGTGTTTGTGTGCGCGTGTGTGTGACTATAATATATCGCACATATAGTGCTGGTGATAATAAAATAGTGCTCGATGTAATATAACAGAGCTATTAAGTATATATTAATAAATATACATATTATCCCTCGGCGATAGCACGACTCGGAGTTTCATGACAAAAATAATCTTCAGGTGCTGATTATAGACTGACAGTTACGTAATTTAAATTTTGATAAAAATATCTGTTTAACACAATGTTGGCGCAGTCCATATATTATACAGAAATTACAGATTTTTATTTTAAAAGTATATTTTGTATGTAAAATAGACGGGATTTCTTATCATATATATATATATATATATATATATATATATATATATATATAGATAGATAGATAGATAGATAACTAGACTCGTTTCGAAAAACCCTCGAATTTTTGATTTGCAAATAATCAAATCAATCTCGAGGGAAAAAAAGGTTTTAAAAAAAAGAAAGAGCTACAAACATGAACTACTGTCGAACAAATCGCACAGATACAGATCTGAAGCCCAAAGAAAAAACCCGATACGAGTAGACAACTAACTAACAAAAGAGCTCAATACAATCGTAGAGCAGACCTAGATACACCTAGTGAGCCAGACAAACCTACCTAGGTTTCACCTAAACGAACGGATCGTCAGGGAAAGTATGGCTAAGTATATATATATATATATATATATATATATATATATATATATATATATATATATATATATAGTAAAGATAACGAATTCCTTGGTATATAATCCAAGTGGATCCTAGTAATATAAAATATTAAAACTGATCCACAAAAATATTTCATTCTTCACATAACCCGAAATTAATGGTATCTGGTTAATATTCGGGTTTAATTTGATAAAACCTTTTCCCTTTAAGACAAATACCTTTCACTCTCTCCTGACCCCTGTCCCCTTCCTTTTGTCTTACTGAAACATTGAAATGGATAGATTCTGTATTAGTTTTTCGACTGGTATTTTTTTCTTTTTTTTTCTTTTTTAGCTTTCACAGTAAAATTTCTATTTCTGACACGAACTCAGTCCACACCGGGGTTGATAAGACAGACAACCAATATCTTAGTCTTCTGAAACAGGCTATTGTGATAAACAAAACTTACATACCATAATAATAAAATCTTACATCACCAAATAACATATTCGAAATATTTCTAAAATAAATACAAATATAATAATTTGAAATCCACAATGTATAGTTATCATAAAAAAATTTGGTATCATAAAAATATTGTTTCCTGGATACAAATTTATTGTGAAAATATTGAGTTGCGCAATAAAATTTAAAAGTGTTTATGTGCGCGTCGATGTTGTTATTATAATTATACATTCCTTGTTTTAGTTAACATAAAAGTGGTGATTATAAATCTAATGGCGGCAATCGGAGTTCGCATCTAAGCAATATATTCCAGAAAGATGTTAAAACATTTCTGGATTAAAAATGAAACCAAATACGAATATACATTCATTGGCCATTTAATTCGGTACAGATGAACAAATGCTCTTTTACACAAGTTTCTAATCAGCCAATAACGTTGCATATCTAATAATGGATATAAGAATTTAAACATGGTAATGATGGTCTGCTTAATTTTATTTCCTGTATTGGCATGGGAAAAAATTGAAGTGACTTTGAACGTGGCATGGTCGTTGGTGCCAGAAGATCGTGTTTGAGTATTTCAAAAACTGCTGATCCAATTGAATTTCCACGCACGATCATCTTTAGGGTTTACAAGGATCAGGGGATAAATTCAGTGAATAGCAATTCTGTAGGTAAAAATTCCTTATTGAAAAAAGAGGTCGGAGGATACTGGCCATACTGATTGAAGTTGAAAGAAAGGCAACATTAACTCAAATAATCTCTTTTTACAACGGAGGGGGTATACAGAAGGGCATTTCTCAATGCACAACGCATTGAACCTTGGGCTACGGCAGCAGAATACTACACCGGTTGCCAATCAAAAAAGAAAGAACAAAAACTGAGACTACAGTTCGATAAAATCGCAATAGTTGGACAATAGAATATTGGAAAAAACATTGCTTGATTTAATGAATCTCGATTTCTGCGGTGACATTCAGATGGTAGGACGAGAGTTTGGCGTAAACAACATAAAAGTATTGTTCATTTCTGCCTTAACACCAGTAAAAATCATTTAAGTGTCGAAGCCTATCTATGTATTATGGCTGACCACATTCTTCAGTTTATGACTACAGTAGCATCCATTCTCTGGTGCCCACTTCCAATGTGCCACGAATTCATAAAATAATGTCGGATTTTTCATGGAATACATCAATGGATTTTCTCTGTAAATGTATCCCCCCTCCCCCAAAAATTAGATCTTAATTCCATAGAGCACCTTTAGAATTTAAAAGAAAGAAAAATTCGTTTCTTGGATGTGTCATAAACCAATTTAGAATACCTGTAGGAATAATGTCATTGTCCCAAATTTCAAAAGTTTTCTTGCAGAACATCATCAAATTTATACCAAGAATCGAGGCGGTTCTGACAGCAAATGTTAAGTCCAACCCCCGTATACTTAATAGTGACCAGTGATTGTTTTAAAAACAAAACTCCAATTAAAATAAAATTCATTATATTTTTTTTTTACTTTTGTGTTTTCAATATCCTCAAGTTACTTGTCCAAAGCTTACCAGCCATCTACTCTATTACTTCTATGACATTTCATCAATTCTTTTTTAATGTTCACACTGTGTACTTCAGTATATACATATGTTAATTTATGATTTATTTTATTAATTTATATTTTTCATGATGGCTTTATTCTTTATAAATATTCTTGTTATATAGATTTTAAAATGTGGAATACATATCAATACATAATTGTTCCATTTTCATTCATAACCTTTTTTTTTTTTTTCACATTTATTTAAGTCGATTCTTTTCTTTCTTCAGTCCTACATGTAATAGCATAACACTGAAACCCGATGATCCTTACTTCCAACCGTACAAGCGCACCTGTTTGCCTAAAGCCAATTCGCCGTCATCTCCAACAGTCGAATGCAATACAGGTAATGATTTTGTTTAGATTCTTTCATTGACATATATAAATCATTAACATTATTTTCATTATTGATTATTATAAATCCCTTTCTCTTAAACATTTATGGCATTACTTTGAAGTGGAACAAAACTTTCTTTTCGACCTCTCACTTAGCCCACTTTTCTCGCTGCATTGCAACTGGGCTTCTCTTGAGTGTCTTTCTGCTCCCATTCGATGCCTTGCTTACTCTTATTTTCCTTGGAGACAATCCTCAACGACTATTAAGTACAATATGACATGTTTTATGACGTACTTATATCGTTTAGTTTAGTCTGTACTGAAGAGTACTCAATCGACACCAAAATAGCGGCGCCATTGAAAAAACGCTCTAGCGTTTTTTCAATGGCGCTTATTTTCCAATAAATGGAAATATCCACAATAGTACGCTAGGATAAAATTCTAAGTTTATGAAGAGTTAGTGGGAACTTACTGAACAAGAATTTTAGAAATGAAAGAAAAACAACAGCCTCTGTACTATTTAAATATATTTAATGTCCAGAATAGAAAACGAAAAAATAAATAAAAAGAAGCGTGCATCTGTGGACTTAGGAGAAAATGTGTTCCCTTATCTTGTCCACAGTCCTTGTTGAAGAAATGCTCCCGTTCATGGATATCTTCTTTTTATACTAGTAATTTCTCTTGAGATTCCTGGCTCTTTTCTTCCGTAATCTGATTCCACTGACCGAGGCTTGAAGAGAAGGAAGTAGCCTGTTTCGTGTTGCCCGAATAAAATTGTGAAAAAAGAAGATGGGTCTTTGAATTTATCGTTTATATAGCCAATGTCTCTTGACCCATACAAGGGCATTGTTTGGTTCTTTTTCAGCCAATCAGCGCCCTCGTTTTATTCTGTGTTTGATTAATCTTTTTTTCTGAGTTATTATTCTAAATTTGAATATAATACAGCCAAACAACAATACTATAACAATGCAACAGTGAAAATGTTAATCAATTGTTCTGCATAGATAATTTGCAAATGTTTACCAAAAATAATAATGAACTAAAATGCATATTAGCAAATGCAAATAAATTTTACGATGGTATCACATAGGGATTTTAGCCAAGAATTTACTAAGCCAACTTTAAAAGGGAAATTGAAACATACAACTAGTATAAAACTTAAGACATCAGTGCCCACAGTCCCCAAAATAGAATGGTAGGTATATAGTAGAAACCTATTATTCATAGCGGATTTTTATTTAAAGTTTTATCATTAATATCGGCGTGCATTAATGGATTAATAAAACCGTAAAGTGTACGAATATCTTGGAAGACAAAGGGATCCAACATGCAGAAATGAAAGAAACAAATCAAAGAGGAATGTTTTAGATGAGGGACAAGCGATAAACAAAACTGAGCTAAAAGTGAGTCAGTTTGAGATCATTAACACCTTTGTTTGCACATCCTTTTAATGTGATAAATAGAATCTTGAAAAGAGTTAAAACCATGTGTTCAAGTTACTGGACAGAACTCTGCAGAAGCAATGACAAGAATAAAAATAGCATTAACAAGCATGAATGATTGGAGCCGGTAATTCCTACACTTGGTTCCCAGATCACTTTAAATATAAACGCATAATTTGCATTTTTTCTACGGAAGACATTTTCTGTCATATGACAAAAGAAAAGCATAAAAAAAATGATAGGAGAGAAAACGCTACAAGTAATAACTATTAACAAAATATATTTTATGACCACCAACAAATCGTCTCCCCTAGCATCTCGAAGAGTTATATTATTATCAAAATTTTCTTTTAATTTTATTATTATTGAAGATTTCTTTTTAATTTCAGCGGTTCGTCAGCAGATTAATAAAAATACACACTACCTTGACCTTTCCAATATATACGGATCGAAAGATTTGGCTGCAAAGAACCTAAGAACGAATACAGATGGTAATCTTTCTTAATATTCAATGTATATGAGTATCATATGTTTTAACAACAGAAAATCTAATGCTACCAAGAATTTCTTCTACTGAAGCTAAAACTTCTATAAGGAAAAACGGCGTGAAGTGGGGGAGGCAAGTTTCTCGCATAGTAAGTAGAGATATGTGCAACAGACAAAAACAGTTATAGGGATATGGATTATAAAAACATTACGTCAATGTGGACAACAAGAAAATATGTCAGGAAATGAACAGGTTAAATATTAACATTCTTGGTGTATGGTGGGCAAATAATAGGGATTTCGTAAGGAATGGACACAGGTTCATAAATCCAGGCGTAAAGAAAAATGGACTCATACTTGTCCAGTGTATGTAGAAATGTGTTTTTGGATACTGTCAATTGCCTGACAGAATTCTTCTAGTTAAATCGAAAGGGAAGCCGTTTAATATATCACTATTGTAGTATACGCATCAACAGCAGATAAAATTGATAAGTTTTACAACAGATTGTATAAAACGGAATCTCAGGGTTTTAGCATTATTATGGGGAGAGGTAAATATTAAAGTAGGAAAGGAAAGAGACGGTGAAATAATTGACAATACAGACTGGAATCCTGTAACGAACACGAAGAAAAGTTAAACCTACAAAATATAGATTTCAGTACAGTATAACGTCGACTATGATTGAAAGCGTTCAAATTACTGCATAAATTTTAAGATTTTGTAATGAGATTATTTTACATGTTTATGAGTGTTTATTTATTTTTTTATGTTTGCCACTTTGCATAATGGGAATTAATGTAATATTTTAATTTAAAGAAATACTTTATTAATCCTATTTTTAGTATTTCTTTTTACCCCCAAGAAAAGTTTATTTTAATAATGTTTTATGTTTACTTTTAGCAGATTTTTCTTCCGAAGACTTTTTTTTCTCCCGAAGACTTTTTTCTTCGATTCTGTTTCTGCGAAATATATTTTAAAATACCATTATTTGTTACATAAAGTTAATTTAATATTTTTCTCTATAATATTGTTATTCATAATATCAAATATATTGATGATCAATTTTATTTTTATGAGTAATTTGTGTTTTTTCTACAAAATTAATGAAAAATCATTTTAATAATAACGTTGCCATGTAAAGTTAATGTCATAATTAATTTTAATCCGATATTTTTGGATATTGTACAAAATGCTAACGCTAACCCTGCTGTTAAACTACGCCTTTTAAGAGACGTTTTTCTAGGTAATTCTAGAATCGTAAAAAATACATTTATGGCAAAGTAAGTCAGTGTAACAATAATGACTTTATTTCTAAACAGTCAAATCAAATGCAACTTTCATGTTTATTTTGTTTGGTGTCATATTTTGATCCGCCAAATTATATATAAATTAGTAAAATCCCAAGATTTATAACTACTTATATATACATATAACTAAAGTTATTCTAAACGTTTCTTAAGCCAATTCCCGAAAACCTAAACCTAATGTAAAAGTCTTCATTCTCACGATGACATTTGAAATAGGCCTCCAGTTCTGGCCGAGAAATGCCTTTTTAATAAAAATTGTCATAGCCTGAACCCATCTCATTCTCTATGTTTTTTTAAATGTCATTATTATGTTTATTTCGAATTTTAATGTGTTGTTTCGTGAAATAATTTCAATACTTTACTTATATCTTAAATTTATTTTCAATGATAACAACATTAAATAAACATCCATCTGCCATCAAGCTGTCAAACATATCTACAGTTTAAATAAACAGCTACCGCTGTATTAAAAAATGCATTTCTGCAATATTTTAAAGTAAATAATATTTGTTCCAAATCAGATTAATTATAGTTTAAATCAGCTAATATTACTCAAATCAAGTTTCAGAAAAGTATATTTTTATTTTTGAAGAATTTTTCAATAAAAAGGATTTAATATTGCAATAAACGCAAGTTAAGAAAATGCGCTAAAATCAATTTTTTTAGCAAAAGAAAAAACTTCAAAGGTTTTATTTTCTTATTTTACCACCAGGTTTGTTGAAAGAAAGTGACACGAATAACCTTCTGCCAAAGTTAGATATGAATACCTGTCAACTTCCTGATCCGAATCCAAAGAATATACATTGTTTCATGGCTGGTAAGTGCAGAAATCTTATATTTGCACTCAAATATATTTTGATTTCAATACTTATTTGATAACGCAGTTTTCTTTGTATGATCAAGTCAGTTTTTAGTTGTTCAACCAACATAAGAAAACAAAACTAGAGTTTTGAAAATGTCCCCTTGAAATGTCCCAAATTAACGGAAACTTACTTGAAACCTGCGTATTTTATATTAATCGAGCTCAAAATTAATTGCTGGAACTTTAGTTAAAAAAAATTCAAATTACTTTTGAAATAGAGCAAAATATTTTGCTTATTGGAAATATTAAATTTAATCTATTAAATTGAAATTAAAAACTACAGTTCCGCACATAACTGATATAAATATTAGGCAATACAAAAATTAATTTAATTTGTGTTTTTAATTAAAATTGAAACAAATGTTTTTACCAAGATTTTCTAAAAAAGAAACATTTCCTAAATAATTTCATTCATGAATAAGGAAAATTCATTAAAAAACATCCCGACATTTATTATCTGATTTTTATAAGAATTTCCAAATCAATGTTTTTTTGTTTTTGTTTTTTTACGGCAAAAAGGCGCTAAAATTTCTTAGAATAATGTTTGCCCCCACCCCATCCGCCCACCTGACAGAAGAAAAACTAAAATTTTGAACGTTCTAAAATGGAATAAAAAATAAAAATTCCTTTGGTCTTCCTCTATAATAATAATAAAGATTTGGGCGATAAAATCTTGTTTTTATTAAGTTTGGGACATTTTTTGATAATGGTATGTTCATTTTTAGCAAATCGGTGGAAGTTCCTACAATTTTTTCTCCGAATACAAATGATATGAACTAAACAATAATAAATAAAAATCAATATATTACACACCTACTCACAAATACGCATATTTGTATGTGTAAATTCTTGACATGATCTGCTCCTTCAAAAATCAATATTTTAATGTCTTTCATTAACTTAAATCTTATAAGGGTCTTTACCTTTTAGTATGAAACAGGTTTTATACTTGTTTGGAGCTATTAATATAACACACACGCATATATATATATATATATATATATATATATATATATATATATATATTGTGTATTTAGGCAGTAGTCCTTCTTTTATACATGTTTCGTTAAAGACAACTGACAAGGTACTGCTATTAAAACCTACCAGGCTCCGTCCGAAACATATTAGTAGAAAATACAAGCATAATAACATAATCCACATGTAAATAAAGATTAGAAATAATCTAATCCCTAATAATGAAAAAGAAAAAACCAACACTCAATAACATAATATGCTCAGCGTTTTTGGAAAATAAAAAAAAATCCCTATAGATACATACACACAACCCATACATTCAGTTAAAAAGTAAAAATAAAATCATCTTTGATAATGGCTAAAAGCATAGCCGAAAGTGCTCAGAAATACAGAACGTATAGACAGTTTCTACACACTCTGTATCCAGAAAATGAAACACTTGTTCGAGCACAAGAAAAATTAAATGAAAATCTTAATCACAGTACCTAGTCAGATTGTCTTTAACGAAACACACACACATACCTTCTCTCTCTCTCTCTCTCACACACACACACACACACACACACATATATATATATATATATATATATATATATATATATATGAGTGTGCAGGTATGTAGGAAAATAGAAAAGAACACGTTAGGTAAATAATCCGGAGTTTTTTAGTATTTTTGTTTTTATTAAAAAAAAAAAAAAAACAGTGCTCCATACAGAAGTTGGGCTTAAATTATAATTATTTTTTAAAAAAATATGATTCCTTCGCTACATAAGAGTTCTCATGTTTCAAAAACGAGAGCCGAAACCCTCAATATAATTATTAAAATTAAATTGAATTAAGGTATCAAGCCCTGTTTCATCCTCAAGCGAAAATTTAGGAATAAACAATCTTGAAATTTACGCGTCTTTATAAGCATGTTCGTTCGCAAAATTAATTACTATGGAAACGACTGGGGTGGCCATTGTGATAAGCGGTCTAACAGTTAATTCTAACTTAGTTTTAAGTGTATAATATTTTGAATTATATGTTTGTTGGTGAATTTGCAGGGTATATTCTCCTGAGAATTATTTTTTATTAAACAAATACCGTTTACAATATATAAAAATATAAACTAATATAAAAAATATTAAATTTAATGTGTCAGGTTATACCTGTTTTTAAATTTTAATTTTTCATCGAACCCCTTTGAAATCTGTTTAGCCTTCCTTAAGCAGTGCATAAATATATCCGCTAAAAATTTCATTAGCCTTAACCGACATTGACAAGCGATATATTTACGAAACTTGAATTCGATTCTGACATAAGTCTTTTGCACATTTCCTTTTTCTTAACCATATATTTTTTATTATTTTAATATGGTTAGCATAGCTTCCAATGTTCTTTTAATATTTTAATCATAAAAAAATCGGTGGCTATCAGTTGGTAGCCCATGAGATTCCTTTTTGTTTGATTTTTCATCAAATTTCTGTGGAACCATGTAAAAGTTTATATAAATACCTAAAAATATTTAAAAGTATATAAAATCTAGCTCGAGGTATATGAGGGAGTCTGGAGCACTATTAATATTCATAAATTATTATTTTAATTTTAAATTGGTTATATTTGTAGAACGCACAAATTAAATTATCAAATATATTCTTGACTATCCGCAGAAAATATTTTGTTTGATATATTTTATCTCACAAGAAAAATAAACACTTCTCTAAAATAAAGGTTAGTTCGAATGTAATGATTGTGAATGTAATGATTTAAATGTCTTCTTTTTTTCTTTCTTGTAGGTGATATCCGTGCTAACAATGACCCTCTGCTTATGACTTTGTATACCATATGGGTACGTCATCATAATTATCTTGCCAAGGAAATTAAAGCAATACTTAAAAATGCCGATGATGAAAGTATTTACCAGACTGCACGGAAAATTGTGATTGCCGAATACCAACACATTGTGTATAATGAATTTTTGCCAGCTTTGTATTCTGCGACTGACTTGAAGCCTCTTTCTACTGGATACACTACAAAGTCAGATAAAGTGAAGCCAGATATATTAGACAGTTTCTCCATTGCCTATACTGGACTTGTTGATACACTGATACGGAAAGACTTCACATTTTCCTCGGGCACTGAGGCACTAGAGAAATATTGGTATAATCCTACTAAGTTATGGGAGACTGACGGTATTAAAAATCTTGTAAAAGGAATGCTGACTGACGCGGCTGGAAAAATTGACAGGTATTTTATATAGTGTCTTTATTTTCTTCGTTATATAATGCCATTATTTTCTTTTTATATAGTGTCTTTATTTTCTTTTTATATAGTGCATTTATTTACTTTTTGCTTAATAAGTAGAATTTTGGGAATTTCTACTGTACATTTTTATGATTTAGGAATACAATTTAAAGTAATTGATACACATGAAAAGCAAAAGAAGAAACAAACAAAAGAAGAAACAAACAAAAAAGTTATTGTTTTAAATAGTTATTTATCTACTTAGACATTTGTATACTCTTTGATAATTACTATTAGTCTTCATTTTTGAACAATTTCAACAATGATAATATTTGCAGTGACAAATATTCCTCTAGTTTTACTTTGACTTACTTTTCTATTAAATCTTGTTACTTCAATATTTACTGAGGGTGTGTCTAAATACTGATTATTAATATATTTTAACTTAGCCTAAACTATGACCGTAGATGTTATTTATAATTGAATAGCATACAAAAAAATTGTCCTTTCAAGTAAAATTATTAATAGGAACCAATAAGGTTTGATAGAGAAAGAACTGTATGTTTTATATGAAGGAAATTTTGCTCTGGTAATAATAAAATAAGCTTGTAGAATGCGTCGTAGCGGCTAATTTTGGAGTGTGTAAGAATGCTTATACTTACCACTGTGTTGTCAGTACAAGAAAACTTATAGATTATTACAATAAGAGAAATCGCAAATGGTAATTTCATCGAAACAACCTATATTTCTATCTCGATGTGTGTTTGCAGATGTCCTTCAGTAATAGGACTCTTATTAGAGATTACTTGTTCATTAAGATTGTAATTTTTTATCAAAACCTAACAGTGTTAATTTATTCTTTATACTGTCATGTTTTTTATGAACTCTTCTATGTAGAATTTTAGAAAATATCTGTTATGTATTCTTGGGTATGATGACATCTTTATTTACTTTAACAACATAAGAAAGATAAAATGAATATTTTTAGTAGCCAGTAAGTCAAAATACTTAAAACTATATTTATATAAAATCGTCGTTAGAAACAAAAAAAGAAAAAAAAGAAAAAAAAGAAAAAAGTACAGAACTGTTATGTCATATCAGTTCTCCTATATGACAGTGAAATGCGGGACAATCTCCTCACAAATTAACAGATTAGAAGAAACAGAAATGTGGTTCTACTGAGAAAATACCATTGACTGAACTTGTTAGCAATGACGATAAATCAAAAACAAAAAAAAAAACATGGCACTTATACTTAACATGAGAAAGTGATTTGAAATTCCTGGGGCACATAATGAGAAAGGAGGATTTGGAAAATTTGAAACTCACAGGGATAGAGGGAAACAACGCATAACCTACCTGGCGAACTTGAGTAAATGGATGGCAGAACAGTGCTTAGGAGATATAACAGACAGACACAATTTATTGAGAGCATGCAAAGGACAGGAAGCTGTGTAGAGATATAATCGCCAACGTCCTGAAGGATATGGCACATTAAAGAAGATAAAAGCGTCTTTTATATATACTTATTAATATAATTTTAATTATTTTTTTCAAGTATTATCATAAATGGTTATTTAAAAAAAAAAATGCTATGTCCCTTGAAGGCGTAAACAATTTTGTGGCTATCCACCGCTTCTTTTTCTTTATTATCTATGAATTGCAATGATTTCTCTGGAAAGACGATAGAGTAGCTTCCCGTGACCTTAATCCAAGGTTTTAAATTTTATCGTAGGTTAGAAAGATCAGTCATTCTTGATATTTAACCCAGAGATGGGAGGTGAAGAATGGATTCATACCTTTCCCAAGGATGAAAGTAAACGCAATAGATAACCTTTACCCCTAGCCAGACACACCCTCGGTATTTACTGCTGATCACTTAAGAAGCCATTTGACGTAACTCGCCTATGCTTTTTCTATAAATATCATAATGGTAATTGTTCTGAAGAACTTCCCTCTTTGATACCTCGACTTTACGAAGCGCAGTACTAGATTGGAAGATAGGTCTTATCATTTGACAGTTAAATTTGCTAGATGTACCCGTAAGTTCTATGCTAGTAGATTCTTATTTCGTATTTCTCGCTTATGGAACTCTCTTCTGGTTTCATCTTTTTCAATCAACTTTGATATTCAAAAATTCAAATGCAATGTCAATCGTTATCTTTTGTTTTCTTAATTCCTCTTCTTTTACTGTTCTCTCTCCTTAATAATGTTTTTTTTTTCTCATATTTTTTGAGACTCAGTAACCTCTTACGTTTTAGTGGCTTTATTGCCTTGCTTGGGGTGAAATAATTAAAAATCAACCAATGAGTTCCTTCTTCACGGCATGCACTGTAAATATAACAACAATGTGTAACATGTATTTGAATTTGGATCAAATATAAATCAAATATGGATTCACATAAATAAGAATCGTTTATAAATCTAACAGGTTTCGCTTTTATTAAGGTTTCATCAGAGAATGAGCTATGGAAAATATTTCTGGTATTAAAATCAAATAAAAATCAGACACAAGTATAAAAATACCGAAAATCAAACAACACGAAAATAAAAATAACGGATTTTTTTCATTCTCTGATGAAGCTTTAATAAGAGGGAAACATGTTAGATTAATAAAAGTTTACTATTTGTTCTTTATCCTATCATACATGTATACATAACAATCTACTACCACTGTTCATGGGAAATATTTACAAAAATTAATTGCATTTCGCGAATTATTCACGTTTGAATTGTTTGTTATAATTTCCCAATGTCTATATCGTATTTGATCAAGTCTATAGAATTACAATTACATTTTAGTGCGCATTCAAATTCTGTCATCTGCTCAAGGAACAATTCCTAACATGATTATGTAAAATAAACAATATTTTTTTAGGTTTTTCTATATTTTCCCGTATTTTTATATGTTCGATAGTATAAGTACCATACTCTTACAATACTATATGAATCTTGAGCAAAATTAACATACACACAAATGGATGAAAACTGAAAAATAAAAAAAAATGTGTATAACTTCTATTGTGTATCAAGCTATATTGCAAAGCTCGACAATATAATGTCTAGTTACCTTAGACAGACTCTTATGCAGTGATTGACTTCATAATACCGCATATACTTCTCTAAATTACTCTTATTTGGAATAATATATGTTGTTGCATAAATTACATTTCATTCTTTTTTTTACTTCTAATCGATTTCTTTATTTATAAGCAATAATCTTCCTGGTAAAGTCTTCATACTAAATAGCAGTTGTCATAATATTTGCATGGAATTTTAAATACAAAGTTTAGAATCATACAATTGAATTCTGAAGTTAAGAAAAGAATGAACGAATCGCTTGATGTTTTGTGACTTATAAATGAATAAGAATATTTCTTTTTCCGTTTTTCAGACATATAGTGAAACCATTAACAGATCAATATTTACAGATAGCAGCTGGTCAAGGCACAGACAAGATTGCTGTAAATATTCAACAAGCACGTGAAAATGGTATAATGAATTATTTTCTCCAGTATTCTCTTGGCCAAAAAAAATTTGAGTTGAGTGATTACAAAGAGTTAGTTGAACTCGATACGGCAGTACTAGATGAACTTAAAAAAATGTACCCGTAAGTAAGAACAGTTTTTTTATTGAGTTTATTTAAGCGAATCCATTCATCGATGCATTGACATAACACGCGCGTATAATAAAGTAGATAAGTGAATAAGTCCCCACCTTAATGATGGAAACATCATTTATATTACGTAACAAATATATATTTTCGGTATATTCGCCTTGCTGATCAATGCATTCAATTGAACGCATCTCTATTAATCACATAGATCGAACAATATACAATGATAAATTTGAATATTGAATGAATAACAGTCACACTTTGGACTTAGGGGTCCCTACTCGTCAATATATATATATATATATATATATATATATATATATATATATATACACTCGGGCACATTAGTTTGTTCAATACGAACAAAGCCCACATGTGGTTCATACTGCAACCATGTAAAGCGGATCTTAATTACAGTTTCTGGGAGAGAACGCATAAGCTGGCATGAGGAACAGTTAGAACAAAGCCTTGGTCACGATGACTTGTGCTAGCATAAACATCGACCTGTCTGTCTGTCTCCCCATATATATATATATATATATATATATATATATATATATATGCGTGCGCGTGTGTGTGTGGTTAATACAAATATAAAATTTCCCACTTAGCTTTTTGATGTAAATTTCCAGATAGAATATATCTGTAATAGGACAATACGAATAAAGTCAAAAGGAAAACTTATCTAAGCCGATGCGTCTCGTTCTCTGAGTGACTTTATAAAAACCCTCGCAGGACGAAACGCTTTGGGTAAGTTTTCCTTTTGTGTTTATATATATATATATATATATATATATATATATATATATATATATATATATATATATATATATATATATATACCAGATGTAACAGATGTTCAAATCGTGCAACAGCAAAATTGTCCAATTGTTATATTAAGAACCGTTGTATCTTAAAAATGATTAAAGATATCTTACTGGAATTCTTCTAGGTTTTTATAACATTATTGGACTCTACTTTGAGCAATAAGAATATATAATTACTCACCAAGCTCAACAAAAGTATCAGGATGAAATCGATCACAAACGAAAATGATATGTTCATCATTAATTAATCATAGCTAAGGATCGGAAGCTCATGAAGGATTGAAATAAAGTTTATATATATATATATATATATATATATATATATATATATATATATATATATATATATATATTCATAACAAAACAATGTGGAAATTTTTTTTTTTTATGTGACGCGTTTCGTCCTTTAAGACTTCATGCGACTAAAGAGATGTTTTCCGTTGATGCAACTCCAAATTTTGAATTTTGAAATTATTTTTATATATTATTTGCCTCAAAAGGAGAAGAAATGTTGTAAGAAACTAGACGCCATTTAAAACAGAGACAATAAGAAACTGACAGGAACCAAAAACTGGACATAGTAATATTTCCCAACAATTGTCAGCTCTTGAATAAAATATTTGACGTAATGGCAAGGTGTAGGCAAGCTGAGAATATTTATGAGCTGATATGACCCCTGAGGGAATATGCATCTATATTCGTGGATTGGATTTTAACTGTATTTGATATTTAAATCCTATGAATGAACATAGGAACAAGAATCGTCAATGTTTTACACCCGCGCGCGCACACATTACATATTATATATATATATATATATATATATATATATATATATATATGAGAAAGAGAGTGAGAGAGTAATCATTTTAAAAATCAACTGGAAAGTTAATAATTATCCATCAGTGTTTGAGTAGTGAAGAAAAAGTACTCGTGATAAAATTTCTTTGTATTTGATTATTTATGTATCAACATAATCCTTTGATCACTGCAAACGAATATTAAATATTTTTTGTTTATACAGGGTGGTATATGATCTCGAGTTTTTACCTGGTCTTTTTGCTGAGAAACATTTGCCTAATGAGGAAATTGGGTTATTGTTAAAAGAATTAATTGAAACTCAATTCAAAAATCTAAAAGACGGTGATGATTTTTATTACGAACATAAGGACATTTTCACAACAGGTGAGATTTTAAATATATATCCGTGTTCAATCTTAAATATCCACACACACAGACGCATACATTTAGTGCTGGTGTTAATAAAATAGTACTCGATATAATATAACAGACCTATTAAAAATATATTAATAAATAGACATAGCATCCCTCACCGGTAACACGACTGAGTGTTTCACGCAAACTGCAGGCGCTGGGTAGAGACTGACCATTACATATTTTAAATAACCTATTTGGTTAACGCAATGCTGGCACCGTCCATATATTATAATGTGATTACGTTTTTTTATTTAAATATATATGTGTACACACACACACACACACACACACACACACAGATATATATATATATATATATATATATATATATATATATATATATCCATACATACATACATATATACATATAACATACATACATATACATACAAGTCAACAAAAATACATATGCGTATATATATATATATATATATATATACATATATATATATACATAGATATATACATATATGCATGCATATATATACATATATATATACAAATATATACATAGATATACATATATACATATATATACACATATACATATATATATACATATATATATATATATATATATATATACACATATATATATATAAACATATATTCATATATATACACATACACACATACACGCACACACATATATATTTTATAATTGTTTTTTTTTAATATATTATCACCGCAACACCGAATTTCCCATGTTTCAAAACTGAAACCTCAAATTCAAACATAAAAATTATACTTAAATTACAAAGTTCCGTTCTATTATGAAGTAATGCTAAGAATAACTTTTTAGAAATTGATTTACTTAACTTATATGTACAGACTAATGTGATATTTTGAATGTTGTGATTTAGGAAAATTCAATTTTTATTTTATTTTAGGTGTGTTTTTTAGGTATTTAACTTATTTAGAAAACTCATGTATCTAATGCATTGTATCTATCAATTCGGTCAGGTCAATTTGGGGGCTGTGGTATCTGTCTATTGATACAAACTTCCTATTTCTAAGTAGAAATTTGTGGTAGTGTCTATGTTCCAACACATCGTCTGGGTATCAATAGCAATACATTTGGCATTTTTATTTTTTATTCTTTATTTAATTTTTATTTTTATATAAATTTCAATTACGATTTTTTCAAAAGGGCATTCAAATATTATTTAGTCACATTTTTAATATTTATTACCGACATAAGATATTATATTTAATTTATTTACTAATTGAGTACATATATGGTAATGTTAAAATTAATATATTAGAATCTAATTATGTATTCATAAACTATTTTATTTATGATCAAATATAAATATGTTAGTTTCATTTTATAAAATTAACTATTACTTAAGGAAAAAATTGGTAATCTCTACAAAAATCGCTATTTCATTTCTTTGATTTAATAATTTTTTTATTTTTCAGAAACTTAATAATATTTAACCTTTCATGTATGCACGAAGGACATTGGTCATTTAAAGATATACAAGCTCTTTCTTTTATTATTAATTTCCATTTTACTGTTAGTGTTTTATTGATTTCTTTTAAATGTCAGAAATATTTAGATAAGGATGTCTGGTTGCGATATTTAGTATTGAAAGAACTTTGATGTTGGCTTTAAATTCATTTTTCGTGTCATAACAAGGGTGTACGAAATGTTAAACGCATCTTAATCTTTGAATTAATTATTCACATTGAAACAGTATTAATGAAATAAACACTATCAAAACTATAAAACAAAAATATGACATGAAGCAGAAACATAACATAAAAAAATTAACAAATAACTTAAAGTAACTGTTGTTATGCTGATTTATTTTGCCATAAATATACTTTTTTATGATTATAGAAGTAGAAAGATAGAAGTAAAAAAAAATGTCTCGTAAAATTGCACGGTTTAGCAACATGGTTAGGGTTAACATTCTGTATACGTTATTTACAGTATGTGTAAAATATCGGATCAAATTTATTAAATTTTATTATGGCATTAACCTTACAACGTTGTTAATAAAATTAACATTATTAATAAAATTAACGTTGTTAATAAAATTATTTTTAATTAATTTAGTTGCATAAAATATTACGTTTGCTCCTGTTTAACGGTAAATTAAACTAAATTTCAGCATTTAAAAAACTTTTCGAACGAAAAACACAAATTACACATGAGAAATTAAAATTTATCATCAATATATTTGTTATTATGAATAACAATATCAGAGACAAAATATTAAATTAACATTATGTAACAAATAATGGCATTTTTAAATACATCTAGCACTGTAAAAACAGAATCGAAGAAAAATGTCTATTAAAAATAAACATAACGAAACATTTAAAATTAACTTCGGAAAGTCTTTGTAACATTTGTAATTAGAAAAACGAGATAAAATAGAATTAATAAATTATTTCTTTAAATCAAGTAAAATCAAAATATTTACATTTCGGTATAAAAAGCGTGGCAAAAATTCAACGTAGTTTTTTCATTTGTTAGAAACAAAAATACAGATTCCACAAAAATACAGATTCCACAAAAATACATTAAAGTTGATCGTTAATGAATTTGATTTTATATATTACAAAAATTTCATAGAGAAGAATATTACATTAATTTTAATTCAAAATTGCTAAATTAACTTCCAAATAAAAAGTTTGGGTTTCCTAAATTAAACTTTTCAGCGAATCTTGCACAAAAATAGTTTATTTTTGCAATGAAAACATAAAATAATGCAGCAAATCGGAAGGAAATAAAATAAATAAATCTTATATTTACTTCAATTACACAAGCTAAAGGTATTTCAAATGTTAAAAGTTTTTAAGCCAATTACAACAACAAATTACTGCAAACTCAAATTCAAAATTTAAAAAAAATTCGCTCTCATTGGAACAGCGAGATTTGAGATAGGTCTCCACTTTTGAGCGAGGAGTGCAAAATGACATGGCCTTAAATAATCATCACCGTGGTTTGTGCTCAGAAATGTAGAGAGAATTGGTGGGTGGGGAGAGAAAACGAATGAACTTTCAAGATTTCTTTTCGAGCATTCTATCCACTTGTGTCATTTTCATTCTGATTACTGTCTATAAGCATTTGTTATCATATCAATAACTTTTTCATATTTATAGATGATATTTTTTTTCTTTTTCACATTTTAGACCGATTGACAGAAATAAGAAAGATAACAATGGCAAAAATCTTATGCGATCATGCTGATCAAGCGGAGGTTCAAAAGAATGCTTTCTTAAAAGTTGAAACCACATCGTAAGTCACAAAATATTTTTAATTAATTCTAATTCTGCGTTAGTTAAAGCAAAACTGTTGTAAAAGCAATAGTGTTGTGACCAAAATATTTAGGATTTAATCAAAATTAAAGAAACAAACTCATAGGAGGAGAAAGGAAATTTCCTATTTTACTCCGATTTAAGTTATATTAATATTTATTATGCTATTGTTTAATATTGATAAATGTCTAAATATGTATTTTGTAATATCTGTTTAGTACTGGTAAGAAATAAATCTTGAAATTGAATCAATGGCAAAAAAAAAAAATTCTATGTGGCAGTGTAATATGTCATATGAAAATCTATGCATAGGACTTGATGCCACTTTATCATAATAAAAGCTGAACAAATTGATGTCTTTATAGACTTTACTGAGAAGGATAGTATACTTTGTGTTCACCCCCTCCCACCCCAACTCAAACAGACAAAAGTTTTAACCGTACTGTAATTCCCAACTCACAATTTTCCCTTTTGTTTCCTTATTCAGTCATTTCCTTATTATCTCCCTCTTGTTTTTCTTCATTAGATATTCAGTTAATCTTTCCATGTATTTCTTCATTTTTTCTTCTGTGTACCGTGTCCGTTTAGGACGTGGAAGATCATGGCTCTTCACATATTCCTATTCCCTTGGCAGCGTTTCTCTCTCTTTCTCAAACACCCCGCCCACCCGTTTTACCAGTCATTCACACGAACTCGTCGAAGGGGGAGTGGGGTGGCCTTCCCCTATTTTGCTTGTCTTCGAAATGTCCCGTGAGAGTTAAGTTTTCCAAGCCCTCATTCATCATTATGTGCCAAAGAAATTTCAGCTGTCTCTTTCTGACTGAGTATAAGTGTCCTTTTTGTTACCATTTGCTTTAAGTTACTTAAACTTCTGTAATTTTGTTTAATAGTGATAACTCAAAATCATAGTTCGCCTCTTGGTCTTTTTCTCTCTTAATGACAACCACATTTTCTGTCTCTTTACAGTTTATAGTTAGTTCTCGCTTTCCTACAAGGCCTTGTAGTTTTCTCTCTGTATCTGCCATCAACAGTGTCATCTGCACATATCATTAAGATTACGTTCCTCTACCTCTGATAATAAATCCTGGTAGGGTCTTCAGTTCCCTTAGGATAACCTTGATGTAAGGTTGAATAAATCTAGAAAAAAGACACGCGTCTTTGTTTTATGACCCTTTTCTATTCTTGTGTACCTAGTCTCTACGTGTACACAGGCGGGGTCTGCTCTCAATATAGGCTCTGAGTTATTCTAACATTCTTTTCGAAGGGATCTCTTTTTCCTGACAGTTCAAATAGATCTTTGTGCCATATTAGATATTAAAATATTTTCACCTTTATTTCTATATCAATTACTTAATTATTTATCACTTCATTATATATTAAATTATTTCAACATTTATTTTCTTAATGGATATTCAATTATTTTATCTTATTTCATTATTAGATATTCATTTATTTCCTTATTATTTATAAAATTATTTTCTACCTTATTTCTTTATAATATATTTAATTATTTCACCGTATATTTCCGTATTAAAAATTTAAATATGCCCCCTTTCATTTCATTGTTATATTCATTTCTCTCTTTATTTCTTTATTAGATATTCAGTTATCTCCCCTTTTGGTCTTATTATTAGGTTGGTGCAAAAATAATGACGTAATAATGTCGTTTTTTGACGTATTTTTTAACGTCTAAATTAGGTTATTGATGATCTTATGCTGTTAATTTACAAATTTAGAATTGTATATAAGTAATATCGTCACTATTTTTCTTTCTCTTTCAGGAATCCAACCGCGAAATGTACTGAATTTGCTACTCCAGATACCTGTCTCTGGGCAACTGCTAACTGGTCAGACTGGATTAAAAGCAAATGTGTATTTAGTTTTATTGTTTCAACGCGTCGATGTGAAATTTTGCCCGGTAGCAAATGTCAATGTACTGGAAAACCGTTCAAAATTGAAGCTTGTCCAAATAATTTGGTGGATGGATCTACTTATGCAAAAGTTGAAAAAGCTTTTGAAGTAGATTATTACAAATACTTTGATAAGCAAGGCAATCAAATTAATAAGGATGGTAGTGATTCAAACGCTGTTATTTATGCTATTTTGAGCAATGCCACTAAATATTAATGTTTTTGATTTTCTTTGTGTTTTCCCGGTTAATTCGATTAAAGACAAAGAACTGGCAGCCATTTCATGGACTTTGGTAAATATACTAATTAAACTTGTAGAATAGAACGAATTCTACCATTTTGTTGACCTTATCTCTAAACATAAATAAAGTTTTTTTCCAGAAGCAATTTTTGTCTCAAATTGTGTTTTACATGTATAAAAACCCTTCAGGTTAGTGACATCTCATAACATAATTTCTAAAAAAAGAAAGCAAATCTGAACTAAGAGTAATTGGAACTATTTCGAAAAAGGATAAAATTTAATTAGGTATGAAAATATTTTAAATTGTAATTTTGAGTGCTTAACATTGTTGTAAATATTTTAAAGTGATTCTCCTTCTATCATTCTCTCTCGAATATATATATATATATATATATATATATATATATATATATATACACACTCTTCATTTTTATTTCCCAAAAAGTAGGCACTTCCCGATAACAACAACAAAGACACTACCGAGAATAAAAATACAAAATTCATTATCCTATCTCCTAACACTCTATCAACAAAATTTGAGAACAAAATGGTTATCCCCAATACTAGGATCATTACCAGCCATTTCCAAGACAATAAAAAATTTAGTTAGCTATAAAGATAGATCCAACACCACATCAGATGTCGCGGTTTACAGTATAAAAAGCTAGCATTGTCTTAACAGATATATAGGCAAAACACCCAGAAATGGAAAAGGCCGCATCTACGAATATAAGAAAGATTTACGTTGGGACAAAACCTTTGAATTCGCTTGTAGTGGTGCTGTAAGTATTGTTGGCTAGGGTCACCGTGAATATAATCAAGAAGGTAGGCTGTGTTCTTGTAAAACAACACCCCACATGAATAATGCACAATAAACACGAGAGAAAAATAATCAAGCTCAGTGAACATTAATAAAATATTGTATTAACAATGGTATACAAATTTCAACAATAAGTATAAAGAAAGTTGCTTCCCTTTTTTCCGTAATAAAAAGGGTAAGTTTAGCTAATTAATGTTGAGTACAATAGACAATAGTTATTTAACTACAAAGTTCAATTGAGACCTTAGTTAAATAAAGAATAGTTCCACGGTGTTTTATCAGTGTAGAAAGATGTAATGTTCATGAGTGATATCAATAAGAATTAGTATCATTACTCGAATGAGTAATAATTAAGAATTAAAATGTCAATATAGCACCATGCCTTATTTTGCAAGAATTGAACTGCTACTGGCTAACAGCGAGAGGTTTTATATAATAATACATAGGTTCCGGAGAGCTTGGCGCTAAAAATATAGAAAAAATACTAAAATACGCGATTGGTCAGGAAATGGACCAATCCGGGATTTTAGAGAAAAATTTGAATTACTTGCGATGGTTAAATTGTCATATAATAAGTATCATGTATTTATGAATCACTGACATTAAAGAAAGCGGAGGTGTGGCACATGTAAGTGATTCCTAAACGCGAGTAATACACAGAAATAAGACAAGACATAACATCGACTTAATGCCTGATAAGAAAAGAACACAATTTATTTCGCGGAAAATACATAGAAAGAATCCGGATAAATATTTTCCAATCATTAATCACCGCAAAACACACTTTATTATGTCATCAACTTTTATAAAATCCATACTCAAAGAATCTAAGGTTAATCTACGCACAACCGGTGTAACCAAAATTTTTTCATTTCCACATAAAACTTCCCCCAATCAACAACATGGACTTTAACAGACAGAAATAAAAATGCTCACTAGACCTACACGCACACACATTATCAATCAATTCCCGCATAGACCAACTAGAATTATGATATCTATGCACACATGAATTATTTACATGAACGCGCTATTGAACAAGACAATTACACGAAAATACAAATACCAAAATTGTCTTTTCTCATGAATATTTCATTTTCTGATGGAGTTTTTTTCACATTTTTTCATTTCACCCCAAAACAATAAAAGATACAAGGTGTTGCTGAGTGTGAGAGAATGTGAGAACAATAAACACTATTAAAGAGAGACAACAATAAAAAAAAGTTAAAATTAAACAGAAGATAACGATTGACATTGCATTTAAATTTTTGAAGATGGAAGTTGACCGTGAAGAAAGTTCCACAAAGCATTGCGAATCACAGCCGTCAGTTCTCACCTCTATCATTAGTAGTCCTGGAAATCTTGCTCAGCAAACAATTTCCAGTAGATATCCATCCTAAACTTAGGCTTATCTAAGTTTACACGGATCTGGACAATCCTATGATCCGAATAAACTATATAGTGGACCTACATCGACTCTCCTAACTAAGATTCTCTCGAGGTAGCTAGAACGCACCTCTGTAGCCGAGTCGCCCCTATTTGTCCAAGTCCATACTACCTCCCGTGGGTGTTCAATCCGATACTTATCGACAAGGTCAAACTCGTCGATGAAATCTTGAAATGGTTTCACGTTCCGGTTGTTAGTATTCGAATTTGATCCTATACCATCTATGTCGAGGTCAAGGACGGTATTTCAATCCCCCGCTAACACTACCCAACGAGATTTCGTTAAAAACGTCTCGATCTGTCGAAACAAATCAGGCCGCTCAGAATGGTCATTGAGCGCATAAACCCCAATTAGACGAAGAGCCATATTCTTTATGGTAACATCCAGCATGTCGGATCTGCGAAGACAAGAGCAAAAACCGCCTTCAAATACTCACTCAGCAGCGAAGAGATACCGCTCGAGAAACCATTAAAGCATGCTGAATAGAGGGCAAACCCCCTCGACAGAATGCCCCCGTAATCAGGAGTTGAAAAACAGGTCTTTTGAACACAACATATATTCACCCCGAGAAGCTGAAGGTCACGAGAGAGTTTCGATCTGCGAGACTTCGACCTCGGGCCCCGTGCATTCATGCTAGCTTACCAGAGAGACATTATGAAACCGATTAGGCTTGCTCTCCTGTATGGCCGAGGAAAGGACATCGACGGCCTCTCCTATCGAATCAGTTCTCATCTCAGTTTTGATGGTGCCATCAACAGACAGGTCGCTAATGTACAAGGGAAAGGTTAGCTTTAAAGCCCTATAAGGTGTGGTGTGTGAACATTTATGTTGATACCTGTAGGGACTTCAGTGTGACGAGGATCCACTGCCCGGAGTTTCCCTGTAGCCTTAACAACAACCTGCCCTTTTCCTTCTCCGCAACTGCACAAGCGGCGAACAAGAGCTTTTCGGGCAATGGGGAACGTGAGACGGGCCCAACCGGGGATTTCACCACACCGGTCCTGGCTGCTGGGATGTCTATTACAAGCGTGAGAGAAATAACAGGCTCGCCCAAAGGGGGATTTGGGTCGGTGAGGGCCAGAACGCCAGAGGCCTTCTCTGGACAGGAAGAAAAGAGGTGTCCAGCCTCTCCGCATTTCCAGCAAGTCGGTCTTCAGCCAGTGACTATAATAGGCATTTCCTGGCCTTCTACATCTAGGCAGTTGGAGATGGAGACGAAGGCCATACGATCTAATATTATCTCGAATTTCCATCCCTCGATCAGATAGTCAGAGGAAGCACTTGGTATCTGTCCAAATTGGCACAGATAAGTACCCAAGTGTTCTTCGACAATCTGAGTAGTGACCTCATATACTGATACTGCCTACACCTGCTCTGATATTCCGTCCTCAGAATGAGATCTCTGGCTATGAGATCTCGAGTGCAAACGGCTTCGCAATCGGCAGGCAGTAACATTATGTCCCACATGAAAAACCCTTTTTCTTTTATGACTCTCTGGGGTTTTACCCTCAGGGATTTTATGACGGTGTCTTTTCTGGAGCGACAAATTTTGCGCAAACGCTTGTCGACCACAAAAACTGACACAATTCGTTTGTTAACCATCTGTAGTTCCTCGGGATTTATCAAGGGCCCATCTTTTTGTGACAAGATAAGCGTAAGCTCTTGGCTTTCTCCAGCAACTCCGTAATATTGATCTTGCATTATGGTGGGGACGTCCAGCATGAGGGCGTCTTCCCGACCGATCTTTTTTATTTTTTTTTTATTCTTGTGTCCTGGAAGAATCTTGGCCTGTTTCGGCCAACATATTTTCCCCCGAACCCTTAAATTTCGAACTTTTTCGGCCACCATATTTTCCTTTAAATTTTGGCCATCTCGGACCATCATACTTTTTGAGGGTTCACTAAGATTTTCACACGTTTCCGCAACCATATTTTTATTTTCGTTGGTAATGGATAATTTAGATTGCTTATCTGGTGGAGCATACTTTTTTTTTTCAGCCCAAATAATTTTTTCAGCGTCCATTTATTTTTTCCTTTTAAAAGAGGGAAACAGAAAATTAATTAAACAAAAATAAAAACTTAAATCACAATATCTTTCAAAAAGGAAATAAAAAAATAATTAACAAGACAATACAGTTAGACGTAAAAAAGGTTTACTTAAATGAAAGCTTACGTAAAAGACAGACGAGAAAAACGTTGAACTTAAATAAAGGAACAACAAACAAAAAATAGATGTACGGTAAAAACAAAAGTAAGACAGATAACAAATTTCCTTTAAACGGAAAACAGGAATACACACAAAAACGGTTATACGTACGAATACTCAAAAATTAAACACTGTAAGACAATCAAGAAAGAAAGACGTTTAACAACAATAAACAGTAAGAATCTCTTTTTTAAAATAATGAATAAAAAAAATGATATGCTACGAAAAATGCGAAACAAAAAATACGTAAAAATAACAAATTTTATAAATAAAACATGGCTGCCGTGAAAAACAAGTCAGACCAAAAACAGGAAAAATAAAATTAAGAAGAAAAACGAACAGTTTATACAAAATAAACACTAAAAAGTAGAAAAAATAAACACAGAAGATTAAACAAATAAAAACGCAGAAGATTTAAGAGATATTTAACGGAAGGAAAAAGGTAACACAAAAATATAATCTTTCGAGGGGATACAAAAAATTAATACTAGAATAAACAAAGAAAAAATTACAGAAAATTAAACGGAAAAGCATATTAAAAATAAATAAATTTAAAAATAAGAGAAAATCAAGAAACTAATAAACGAATAAGAGCAAACAAGGATAAAATTTTTAAAAATGAGGGGAGGGTAAAAAGTGAAAAAACAAAAAATCATACTTTTGCAAAAAACAGTCAATAAAAAAGTTAGAAAAAGTGAATAAAATCAACTTAACGTAACCGCAGAGTGGTAAATTCAAAATAACAGTTCGTGAGTGGCAAAAATTCGTCTGGTGACATTCACCGGTTGTATACGGTATGGAATAAAAACTTTCCCTACAGAGGTACCATAGAGGAAAGTGATATTTATTTCTTCTATGTACAGAAAATATGTGGCACAAGGCCAAAATAGGGAATGCGGAAAAAAGGACGATCTTCTGTCTTGACGTTAATCTTAGCTAGCCACAAACACTGACCCAAATATATAATATTCCTTACACCAAAACAACGCATTCTTACGTAACTTCCTTACTACATCCACCATAATACCTCATTGTCTCCATGAAAGTCCTAAATAAACCACATATGTACACTTCATTGTCTGTTGGGGAGGGGAATAAAACAACAATTTAAAAACTAGCCCCAATCAGTAATTACAATATAAATACAAATCTATTTACAAGAAACTAAGCAAAATAATGTTAGTAACAAAATCCCTCCACAATCCTTAAATGTGGCAAAAACATTAGTTAACTGGACGAAATCAATGCAGGACTATAATAATATAAAACATTCATTCATACAAAGTACTCACACAAACACGCACTCATTCAGACACAACAACAAATAGGAAAAACAAACTCGAAAAGAAAGGTGCCTTGCATCAACAAGAGAACTGACATCAATGACCACCTAACGAGGGAGGGTTGGGGAATTAAACCAATGAAAAAATGGGGAGCAGATATAAAAGTCGGGGAGGGGTCAATGAGCATACATACTTATAAAATCAGTAGTCAGAGTTCGAGACGAAACACAAGCCTGCATATCAAATACCGATTTTCAAGGCATTAATGCCTGATTGCTTAGAACATTGACTCAATGCAATATTTTTTACAAACACTCCTATTACTTAACCTGATGGTTTGTTAAGCTACGCATAGAAAATATCATTGAATCAGATCGAAGTTAAATAACACTTAAGAAGCATCAGCTTTAACTAGAATCAACGAGAAAAGAATCTATTTTTGCATAACTAATGGCAGTGTTAATAATAATAATATTAGCCGTTACCCTGAAAGATAACATTCGACATTGATTGACTGACCAGTCAATGCTATTTTACCAGTTGAAATTTATAAAATCTGACTCTTAAAACATTTTTTTACAGAAAATACTTCACTGGCTTTTATTTTTCCTTTCCCGTATTAATTGTGATTTCTTTCTTAACCTTTTATATGAAATAGTATGGAATGTCAGCATCTTTTTTCATTATTTTCTCTTCGATTTATATGTGCTATATAAGTCGCCCAAAACAGCTCGATCTGCCGAAACAAAGCAGGCCGCTCAGAATGAACATTGGGCGCATAAACCCCAATGAGACGAAGAGCCTTATCCTTTATGGTAACATCTAGCACGCAAAGCCTGCCCGTCGGGTCTACGAAGACAAGAGCACACGCGACTTTCAAAGACTTGCTCACCAGCCAAGAGACACCCCTCGAGCGTCCATCAATTCATGCTAAATAGAGAGAAAAACCCTAGACAGAATGCCTTTATAATCTCGAGAAGAAAAAGGAGTCTCTTATACACAACATATATTCATCCTGAGACGCCGAAGGTCACGAGAGAGCCTCGCTCTGCGAGACTCCGACCTCAGGCCTCGGGCATTCACATTTGCTAACCAGAGAGACATTTATCAAACCCATTAGGGTTGCACTCCTGCACTGGACATGGCCGGGGTTAGGGCACCGACGGCCTGTCCCATTGATCCGGCGCGCATCTCACTCTTGGCGGTGTCATCAAGAGACAGGCCGCCAATGTCACCGATGTTAATTTTAGGACTCTACACAGGGTTGGGTGAACGAAAACGGAGAGCTTTTTCATTTCTGTCATATGAGCATCACGCATATATGCCGCTGGGGGCACCAATTTAAAAGATATGTTCGCCTCCTCAATCATGCCCCAAATCTCCCACGTACCCGGGCTAGATCGCACCACTGTCAATGCTCTTTTGACATTTTTAAAAATTTGCGGTACTTCTATATCCTTGCCATTAATACGCCGGAAATTCCACAAGACCTTTGAGTCCTTAGTGTTTCGGGTTTGCCAAAAAACATTTTCTGTCTGCTCCCGGGATACGCGGCAGACCTCTTCCCCGGGCAAGTATGGAGGTTTTATTTTCTTTTTTCTTTTTCCCCAGTTTCAGGTGCTTCCGGACTTCTATTTCTCTTTGAGCTATTTTCATGTGGGAATGAGAAGGGGTGGGAGTAGGAGTAGCTCTGGGAGATATCGTAGGTGTGTTTTTCTAAGGTGATGGCCGTGGTAATGGTAGGCTTTGAATTGATGTTTTTGATGTTTTAGATTTTGACGGCGTATTGGTCAGTGATTTAGGTGGTGCTGGAAGATGAAATGTTTTCTTGTTTGTTGGGGAAGAGGAGGCAGAGGATGAGGGACCCGGTACCCCCAGCGGCTTTGTTTTTTTCTCCAGTTTAGCCTCCAAATATTCTTTTAGCCATTAATTTTTTTATCTTTTCCCAGCCGGGTTCGTTTTTCTTTTGCGCTTCAGATGCTGATATTGCATACGATGCCAAGGCTTCACCCTTGGAACTTATAGAGGGAATGGGGCTGTAGGTGGAATTTTGGGGGAATGTGGACGAGGACCCAACCGAGGGATTTTCCGCACCAGTCCGTGTTGACGATAGGCCCATTACAGGCCCCGTGTAACTAACAGTATCGTCCAGAGTTGAATTTTGGTCGCCAGCGGCCGGAATTCCAGGGGCCTTCTTTCCTGGACAGGAGGAAGAGAGGTGACCAATCTCTCCACACCTCCAACAAGTAGGCTATCTGACGGTCACAATGACTAGCATTTTCCGGCCGCTAAATTCCAAATAGTTGGGGACGGAGACGAAGGCCAAACAATCAAGCAAGACGTCAAAGCTCCATCTGCCGGTCAGATTGTCAGAAGTGGCACCTAAAATTTGGGCGAAATGCATGAAGAATGAAGCCAGGTGCTCTCCTGACACATTGAGGATGGACCTCAAATACACCCACGTTGGTCCTTCGTCGACCTTCCTATTCTGTACGTAAAATTAGATCTTTCGTGATCAATTCCCGCTTCGACATTTCGATACAATCTTCGGCAGTGGGCAGCAGTACGTTCCACATGAAAAAATCCGGTTGCTTTTAATTACTCTTTGGGGTTTAATCCCCAGGGACTTAAGTGATTTTATCACTGTGTCTTTCGTGGAGCGACAAATTTTGCACGTACGCTTGTCGACCACGAAGACTGATATCATTCACTTTTCGAACATTTTTGACTCTTGGACGTCTTCTAAGAACAAGAGCTCATCTTTTTTTACAACTCTTAGCCTTTTCCAAGAATTCCACGATGTCTATAATGCAACTCGAAGGGGACTTCCAGCATGAGGGCAATTCCTCGGCTGTCGTAATCACTGGTGCCTCCATGCTTTTCAGCACAACTTTGTCAGAAACTAAAACCTTTGACTTTTCTGCACTAGGTTAGCAGAGTTGGTTGCTGGTCTATAGATTCGGGATTGGTTTCCCCGTTTTTTGTTTTTTTTTTATCTGGAGGGTCTGCTTTGGAAGCAGCACCAAAGAGGTCTTTTCTCACTGACCAACTCTTTTCATCAGTCATCTTGAAAAAAAAATGTTTAACTCCAATAAGTGGGCCTTATATATATATATATATATATATATATATATATATTAAAATCTTGTGAAGAAAAAGATTGAGGTGGGAAGAAGAGGAGGAATAAAATAAAAACAGCAATAGATAAACAACTAAAAAACTGCAAATAAAAATTGATGTCTTCTATAAAATAGAAGAGAAAAGAAAGCAAACAGGAGAAACAGGAGAGAGGGAGAAAATAAAGGAAAAATACAACAAAAGAAAGGTTGGTTCAACCAGTGTAAATAATAAATAAAGAAACTACGAAAATGAAATAAATAATAAAAAATAGAAATAATTAAAAATACAGTTTAAATTATAGAGAGAGATAAAAACGAAATCAATAAAGGTTTTAAGAACTGAAAACTAGGAAACATTAGCGTTAATCCAAAAAGAAAGAAATATAAATCGGCCGAAAGCGAGGAATTAAACTAAGAAATAAAAATTAAACTGATTGAGTATCAATAAAAGAAAACAAAAATAGGATTTAGATTAAATAAACTATCTCAAATAAGTATTTAATAAAATAAAAAGACCAAAAACAAATAAAATAAGTAATCTCGGAAGACTTTAGTAAAAAGAAAAGAAAATCAAGATGGCGTCCAAAAGCCGCCGGGAAAACTGAAAGCAAAAACAATTTTGACAAGAAATAAAAATACGATCAAAATTCAAAAAGAAATATGGATTTCTTTTTTTGGCGGGGAAATTTCGCAGGTGAAAAAAAAAAACAAAAAAAAAAAAACGAAAGAGGGTTAAAAAAAACAAAAGGAAAATTCAAAAAACCTTCTATTTCTTTTTTAAAAAAACAAAAAAGAAAACAGTCATGAACGTAACAAAAATAAGAAGTAACTTAACGTAAATACGACATTCGTTTACAAGTTGCAGAGAGTGGCAAAAAACGCCTCAAGTGACTACCACTGGTCGTGTTGGTCGTAAACAGAACTTTCCTCAGAGAGGTACTATAGAGAAAAGTGATATTTATTCTGTTTAATACAGAAATGTGGCACATGGCCGATGTGGGTATTGGGGAAAGGACAGTCTTCTTCTGTCTTAGCTATAACTTAGCTAGCCACAAAGGCTGACTCAATCGCACAAACAATATTCCTTACACCAAAACAACACATTCATACGTACATTTCTTACTACAAACACTATAATACTTCACTGTCTCTATCGAAAATACTAACTAGTCCCCATATTTAAAATTCATTGTCTGGGGGAGTGGGATAAAACAATTCTAAAAACTAGCCCTAATGAGTATTTACAAACATGATTACAAAACAAAACTATTTACAAGAACTAAAGAAAATAATATTAGTAATAACCCTCCCCCTCCACAATGACTAAATGTGGCAGAAACATCAGTTCAATGGCCGAAATCAATGCGGGACTATAATAGTATAAAACATTAATTCATCCCAAGCACTCACACCGACATGCACTCATTCAGACACAACAACAAATACGAAAAAACACTCACGCGAAACGAAAGGCGCCCCGCATCCACCAGCGAAGTGACATCACTGACCACCTAACGAGGGAGGGGATGGGGAATTAAACATAAACAAAAATAGGGACAGAAATAAAAGGGGGCCAATGAGCATACATACCCCAGCTAAGTTAACTGAAAAAAGAAACTAAAGCATCAAAAACTGAACCTGAACTAGCCTAGTTTCAGGATGGGTTGCACAAGTTCAACCCAGGAAGAGCAATATCCTGATGCCTAACCGGTATCGATGTGCCAGCCGAGGTCAGCCCCTTTCACACGACACAAACGCGCAAGATTCACCCACCTTTTGCTGAATTCTGATGAAGTGAGCCGCCGCCTTTCCGTCCTAATCTTGACTTTAAGCTGATGCTTAAAGTACAAGATCAGTTGGGAAGAGGTGAACTTCTCGCCTCCATAGAATCCCTTCTGACCTGTCGTCCAAATCACGACTCTCATAATGCCTAGCAAGCAGTGGAACACATACTGTTCAGCCTTTGTCAGCGGCGGTGCCACATTGATACAAACACAATTGGCCTCAAGGACAAAGAACTTTCCCTGCAGCAAGCGGACCATGAGGCCTTCAACAAACCTGCACAACGGCACTACCAGCCTGCAATGAAAGAAGGCGTGACCCAAGGTCTCGGCCTCCCCACCATAGCGTCGGCAGTTTGGAGATTTCCCCAAGCCAGCTGAGCAAAGTCTTTTGGCGGCCCAGAGGGGCCCACGAATCAGCAGCTAGGTGAGTGATGCCTCATCGTTATTGAGGCATTTCAACCTGGGCGCCCAAGGCCATATTGAGCGAGCCTCCTGTTTCCTAAGACCGAGCTTGTCAATCAGCTCATCACACACGACTAACACTTGATATAATGCCCTACGAGACAACGCCTAGACGTTGCAGATGCCATCCGACGCCCTCGAGGCACTTCAGAGCAATACGACATTCACGATAGAAGGAGCATTCGGCTCGGGGTAAACGGTGGGCCTCCTCGTCGCACGAGTGCACACTTTTCAGGGATGGGAAGTTCTTACGGGCATCTTCCTTCCAGAAGGCGCCCTCCTCATCTGGTTCGCGACACATTCGATTTAGAAAGCCGATGCGAAGCATATATTGACGAATCTCAATGCTTGGCATGCCCAGACCGCCTTCAGATGTATGAAGGCAACAGAATTTCCGAGTGACTCTGGCAGCCTTGCCTCCCAACAAGAAGGAGAACAAAAGCTTCACTAACGCCAGTAAAGTGTCATACGGAAGTGGAAACACAGAGAGTCGGTAAAGGAGAATCGGGTAGATATGTGAAACATACTTCCGCCCTCCCCTTTAAGAGACCACAAATTAATTGCAATCTCGGCCTTCCCTAGCACCTCCGACCAATTCATTTCCAACTGGAGATCAGGACCGAACCAGACGCCGAGTAACTTGACCGGTACATCCGTCCAGAGGAAAGATCCGGGAAGAGAAAATTCCCTTCCACGCACCCAACCGCAAGCCAACAGACTTATCGCGTTTGATCTTGGCCCCTGTCACCATCTCATAACCACGAATTTCTTTGCTGACTTCGTCAATCTCGGTCCTGCTCGACACAAGGACCGAAACGTCATCAGCATAGGCAGAATACCTGGCCGATGTGGTAGCACCGGACAGGGAAATTCCGCGTAGGACCGGATTCGCCTTTAACTTGCGAAGGAAAGGTTCCAACGCAAGAACGTAAAGCGGACAACCTTGACGAATGGAGGGAAACAATACGAAAGGCTCCAATCGTACCCCATTCACCTCCACCAGTGCACTGGGAACCGCATACAGAAGTCGAATCCAGGTGCGAAAGTACGGCCCGAAACCGGCCGCCGAAAGAACAGCCTCTAGAAACCGATGGTCAACCTTATCGAAGGCCTTGGACTGAACAAAATTGATCAGCGCGGCTTCACTGTCGACTTGCTCGATGATCAGGCGTACCATATGAACGTTGTCCTGAATAGTCCTACCGTTCACAGCAGAAGTCTGTTCCGAGCCAATCAGACTAGACAGGACAACCTGCAAACGGTTAGCCAAGATCTTAGGCAAAATCTTTAACTATGTGTTTAACATAGTTAAAGGTCGAAAGTTACCTAACCCATCCCCTGGTGAAGCATTAGGGTATAGACCCCTGCTTTATCCAGTTGCTGAAAATCAGTGCCAGCAAAGGAACAAAAACTGGCGACTGCCTCAAGTACACTTCGTACCAAAGACCATCTAGTCCCGGAGATTTGTCCAGGTCAACCTGTTTCAACGATTCCCAGATTTCCGACTCTGTAATGGGACCCTCGCACCTAGCCGCATCAGCTGCCTCAAGGCAGGGAACGTCAGCTAAATAGGCGTCGAACTGAGCAGGGCTCAGACCGGACTCCCTGGTGAAAAGCTCCTGAAAGTAGTCACAAAAGGCCTCACATATGCCCTCGTTTGTTGTTACGGTTCGCTTATCCGGCAATGTGACGCATGCGATTTGTTGCTGAGATGCATTCCGAGCTTCCTCTGCTCGCAATTCAGCGGCCATATTCGTTGCCTCAGAGAACATTCTTTTTAACCTAACCCTAACTACCAGAGCTTGATCCTTCTTGATAAGCAAGGAGGCCAACTCTGCCTTAGCTAAAGCTACGTCACCACTATGACGGGATTTGACCGCCCGATCAACTTTCTGCTCTAAAGCCGTTTGCGCCGCTAATCTATCTTGATTGAGCCGACGACTATAATCTACAGCAAACGTTCTGATTTGGGATTTTAAATTATCCCATCAGGCATTCCCCACAACCGCTCCCGTCAGTTCCCTCTGTATCATTAGTAGCAGCTGGTCCCGTAAATCTTGCTCACCAAATAATGATGAGTTTAATTTCCAGTAACCAGCCATCTTAACCTTAGGCATATCTAAGTTTACACGGACCCGGACAAGCCTATGATCCAAATAAACTCTCATGGAAACTTGGACACCGTAAGAGCCCTACATCGACTCCGCTAACTAAGACTCGGTCTAGATAACTAGCTGAGCCGCCACTATTAGTCCAAGTCCATACTACCTCCCGTAGGGTGTTCATTCCGGTACTTATCGACAAGATCAAACCTGGCAATAAAATTCCCGAATAAAGTCCCGAAATGGTTTACGTCCCGGTTGTTAGTACCCGAATTTGCCCCTATACGATCTATATCGGGATCAAGGACGGCATTCCAATCACCCACTAAAACTACCCGACGTGATGTCGTCAAAAACGACTCGATCTGCCGAAACAAAGCAGGCCGCTCAGAATGGACAGCACGCAAAGTCTGCCCGCCGGATCCGTGAAGACAAGAACACACGCAGCCTTCAAAGACTTGCTCACCATCCAAGAGACACCCCTCGAGCGTCCATCAAAACATGCTGAATAGAGGGAAAAAACCCTAGACAGAATGCCTTCATAGTCGCGAGAAGAAAATCGGGTCTCTTGCACACAACATATATTCACCCCGAGATGCTGAATGTCATGAGAGAGCCTCCCTCCGATCTCGCATTCACACTTGCTAACTAGAGAGCCACGATGAAACCCATTAGGGTTGCTTTCCTGCATTGAACATGGCCGGGGTTAGGACACCGACGGCCTCTCCCATTGAGCCAGTACCCATCTCACTTTTGATGGTGCCATCAGGAGACAGGCCGCCAATGTCCAAGGGGAATGTTAGCTTTAGAGCTCTATATAGGAAGGGGTGAACAAAAATCGGGAACCTCCCTGAACAAAATTGTTGCAATTTCTTAACGTCTTCATCGTCAAAACATGCCAAACGTTTCATTGGCCTCGGCCATCATGGCCCATATTTATTGGCCAGCTACTCCAGATCTCACCACAGTGAGGACCCTTTTGGCGTTGGGAAAGTTTCGGGGGTTTTTAAATTTTTAAATTTTTTGGCATGTAATAATGCCTTCTCTTCTATTTCTTTAGAGACGCGGCACACGTCTTCCCCTGTATTGTATATTGGCTTGGATATTTTTTCTTTTTCCAATGTGGATTTAGATGAATCAGAAGATTGACTTCTTTGTTTCTGGTTTTGTTAGTGAGTTTATGGGAGTATAAATAGAGGAAGGATTGGGTGATGATTTTTTGCCAGGTGATTTTGGCACAGGTCTCTTCTTCAGGGTGGTCATGGTAGAAGAAACTTTTGTAATTGGTTTAATGATAGGGGGAGGAATCATAGAGTAATGTTTTGTTACAGGGGAAGACGGTACCGAAAAAGAGGTGCCAGATTTTTTTCTTGGATCCTCTCGCTTGTTTTTCAATGACTCCATCAGCTGCTGTAACTTTTCTTTTTTCTGGAATGATGGCTTATACTGTATCATTTTTTGGCGTAGTTTAACAGAATAGCGGGCTGGAGAATCCCCCTTGGCACTGGTTGAGGGAGTGGGTGCCTTTGCCTGTTTTGGATGTGAAACGAGGTCCCGCTGCTTGGGTCTTCCCTTTAGCCCTACCAACGACCTGCCATTCCCTCTCTCTCTTCTCCCTAACCGCACTAACGGCGGGCAAAGGCTTTTTGGGGAATGGGGGCAGAGATTTGGACCCAAACGGGGTATCTTCGATACCGGTGCTGGTCGCTGGCATGCCCACTACAGGCGAAACGGATGGAACAGACTCGACCAAAGGGCTGTTTGGTTGGACGGGGGCCAGAACCTCAGAGGCCTTCTTCTCTGTGCAGGAAGAGGACAGGTGACCAGTCTGTCCACACTTCCAGCATGCCGGTTTTCACCACGTTATTGGCATCTTCTGGCCCTCTACATCCAGGCAGTTCGGGATGGAGATGAAGGCCTTCCTGTCGATCATTAACTCAAAACTCCACTCCCCGGTCAGATCGCCGAGGAAGCACTGAGTATCTGTCCGAACTGGAACAGCTCCCCGACAATCTGAGGAGGAACCTCGTATACTGATACTTTTGGTCCTCCGCCTGCCTTCATAATCGGTCCGCAGATTCAGGTCTTTAGTTATTAAATCTCTTGTGGTTGCTGCTTCACAATCGGCAGGCGTGGATAACAGTACGTCCCACATAAAACCTTTACCTTTGATGACCCTCTGATCTTTAATGCCCAGAGAAGTCAAATCTTTAATCATAGTGTCTTTTGTGGAGCGACAAATTTTGCGCGAGCGCTTGTTCACCACAAAGACTGACACAATTCTTTTTTCAACTTTTCTTAATTCCACGGGATTGGACAAGAGCCCATCTGCTGTCACCAGATGTGCGTAGCTCTTGGCTTTCTCCAGGAACTCCGTCATGTTGATTGTACACTTTGGCGGGGACTTCTAGCAAGAGGGCGTCTCTCCGGCCGCTACGTTTTCTTCACTGTAGGTCTTGCTTGCTGATTTGTGGTCACTCTCGGCCACCATACTTTGGTTTGTTGCAGGATTTGGGCTACTTACAGCCACCATACTTTCGTCTGGTAAACTGGTTTCTGAATCCAATTTTTGGCCATTTGCGACCACCATACTTTGGTTTTCAGAACTAGTTTCAGCTACTAATTTCTGGCCAATTGTGGCCACCATACTTTTTTCTGGACTATTTTTTTCTAAATTTTGAGAAGAATTTACATTTTCCTCTAATTACTGGCACTTTTTTCTTATCGTGTTTTTGGGACCCATTTTTTATTTTTAAAACAAGATTTTTTTCACAAAAGAACAGAAACAAATATTAAAGAAGAATTAAACACAAGATAAATATAATAAATTACTATAAAAAAGGAATTTTACGAAACAGCACTTAAAGAAAATAGGTACGCAAACAATACGGAAAAATAAAAACAGATAACAATTACAAATACAAAAAACGAGTACGCAAATAAATATTTACAAATTAAGGCAGAAAATAAACAAAAGAAAAAATTTTTTTTTACAATAATACAACATCAAATATGAAACAAGCTATTACTAACAAGTTCACAAAAACAATATGGCTGCGACTAGAAAATTCAAACAAAGGAACACAGAATATTTAACAGATATTTAAACAAGAATAACAAAGAACACTAAAACACGTAGAAATAATATGTAAACAAACGAAAAATAAAGTCTGACGTGGGAAAAATAAACAAAGAAAAATAAAGATTGGCGGGGGAAAATTACTGAAAATTAAAAGAAAATTAAAAAGGAAAAATTATAATTATAAAAGAAAATGAAAATTAATTATAAGAAACAATAATGGTAAAGTAAAAATGAGGGGAGGGTGACGAAAGAAAAAATCAAACTTCTGGCAAAAAAGTCAATAATATGAACGAAAGAAAATTAAAAATTAAAAGTAACTTAACGTGAAACAAAGGTTGAAAAATCAAAAACAGTTCGTAGGTATCACAATTGTACTTCTGACGGCAAGAATCGGTCGTACGTCGTTGGAAAAAGAACTCTCCTCACAAAGGTACCATAGAGGAAAGCGTGTCAACGTATTATAAACCTAAAACTCGATACCGCAAGGATTGAGGAAAAAGACATTTCACAAGTACATAGTGTCTGACCATGTAAGATTGTAGACGTTTTTCAACTCCTAACAGAACAGTAAATAAAGACGATCCCCACCTCAATACCTAATACTTGCCACGGTTGTGGAGGTAAGCATTTCAAAAGTAATTTTTTTTATTTTTGTTTTTGTTTTTCAAGAACAAAAAATGCTACGAATGTGGGAGGGTAGGTCAGAAAAGTTCTTGTTTCAGATAGAGGAAAAATAAAATGTGTGTGAACATGATAAATACATGGAGTAAAGATAAGAAGCATAAAAGGAAAATTAGCAAAGCTTCGAACGTGTCTTTAACTGAGTTAGAAACATCTCAAAAGAGGAAATTTGTTTTTGTGGAAATTAATAATGTAAAAATAAAATTACAACTGGATACAGGATCTGATATCACTATCATAAATGAACAGACATGGAGAAAAATAGGTAAACTCAGTTTATTGACTTCTAATAAAGTTGCACATGGAGTTTCAGGAAAGAGATTGAACTTTTGCATTAAAATCACTTGTAACATTTCTTTTGTTGGAAAAACCAAGAAAGCAGTGGTGTTTGTATTAAAGAATACTGTTAATTTATTTGGAACAGACTGGATTTCATTATTTGATCTTCCAATTAACTCTTTTTGCAACAAAATAAATATTGTTACCTCCGATGCTAATACGGCAACTGAAAAATTAAAGAATGAATTGAAAAACAATTTTCCAGAATTTTTCTCAGAAGTTCTAGGGACATGCACAAAAACTAAAGCTAAATTTGAATTAAAAGAGAATGTGACATTGACATTTAAGCCGAAAAGGAGTTTACTTTTTGCAGCTCTAAAACCAATTAATAATGAATTGGACAGACTAGAAAAATTAGATGTGATCTCAAAAATAGACTATTCCAAATGGGCATCATCAATAGTTTACGTTAAAAAAGAAATACTAAAATACCGTTTTGTGTTTTTGTGTTTTGGCAGCGAAGTTAACACCTATCAAAATTCAAACTTGGCAGAAAACCGATATGCCATGGTCTAGAATAGATATAGACTTCACAGGACCGTTAAACAGAGCATACTATCTAGTAGTAGTTGATAGTTACACTACATGGCCAGAAATATTAAAATGTAGAAAACCGATTACCGCGGTAACGATAAATTTCCTACACGAGACTTTTGTAAGATTCGGTGTTCCTGGCTGTATCGTTTCAGACAACGGGACACAATTCACGTTTAGTGGATTTAAGGTTGTTTTGTTTTTTGTTTTTTTTTTGTAAATCATTAGCATGATGATATCCTTCAGGTCTCCACCACTTATTCCTAAACACGGTTTCTCGATACGTTTAAAAGGGCACTAAAAAAGTCTGAGGGAGAGAAGTCAGATGAAGTAATGCTACAAAAATTTCTGAGTGTTTTCAGAATAATACCAAACCCGAACATCGTCTCTGGAATGTCACCTTCGCCAGGAAGATTAAGCCCGTTTTTAATAAATTATTGCTAGAACGTAAAGCGAGAGCATCAAGAAATAACAATGTAAGTAAATACTTCAAACCTGGAGATAAGGTATTTTTAAAAATGTATCAATGTGGGAAAGAATTCTGGGAAGATGGCGTTATAAATCTGCGAAATGGCGTTCATGGTACAGGAACAAAGGTGGGAACATAAGCGACACCTTAATCAGTTAAAACGCAGATTTACTGATTTAAAAAGTCTCAGAAAAGAGGTACCTATGGAAATTTTGTATGACACGTTTGATGTACCCACAAGATCAGAAATTGTTGAACCAAGGTTTTATGGTAAGAGAAAAAGAATAGCAACAGAATTTCTAAATATTGAACCGAAGCTGAAGAAATATAGGCCCCACAGGAAGTCATCTCAAAGGGCAAGTATCATATAGAAATAAAGTGTCAATGCTGGCACTTGGGTCTGAACACGGATCGCCAGAGAGCAAGCACAACCGGCCTCATCTTTAAATAATTAGATCACGTGACGGGTAAAGGATATATATATATATATATATATATATATATATATATATATATATATATATATATATATATATATATATATATATATATATATATATATATATTAGCAGTAGAGCCCGGGGATGTAACAGTAAGAGATAGATCAAGTATCGACCATCATAAAGACTGAAAAATAAAATTGACAAAGATTATTGTTTAAGGTTGACGGACACGCATGTCTTAATTTGTTTTATTTTTGGTTTTTTACGAATTGGTCAAACTCAAACAAAAACATTGTTTTCAATCGTTATGAATCTACCGATTGAATACAATTTTATTATAAACAATTGTCTTGTAAATGGAATTTTTAAGGCATTCTGAATGTAAAAATAAAGAAAAAAGTGTGCAAGACAATAAGAAACACTACCTGTCCCCCAAAAGTGAAGTTTTGTTGAAATCGGTTGAAAAATGTAGGAAATCCGATCCCATATATAAACGAACACACACACACACACACACAGACAAACTGGGTTTTATAATAAGTATAACTCGATATGAGTTGTCCCCCCTTCATTCTCGTGATGCCTCTTAATCGTGTTTCCAAATTGATTTCGTGCAAAAACAATTGTGTTTTTCCAATTTGTGGCACTGTCAAAACCACCGCAAGGTAATTTTACATAGTCCTGTGAAGTTTTGTTGAAATCGGTTGAAAAATGTAGGAAATCCGATCTAATATATAAACGTACAGACACACACACAATCTGCGTTTTATAATAAGTAAGATATATGGGAAATAGTGGTGTCTAACTGAGGATTGTTCAAAGGCATTACTATTATTGTATCTGTGATTTAGAAAGTCTCTCCTACAAACGGGCATTACAAAAAAAAAAATTAAAAAAATAAAAAAACTTTCCTACATTAGCCTGCGTTGGGCAAGCATGTCATTCTCAAAAAAGAACAAGTCTTTCATCCAGTAAGTTCGAGAAAAAACTTGGACAAAATCTGAAACTCTGTATTAAGTATCGTTAAAGGCTGAAAATGACTAGTATGATCCCCTCTATGATTGTTATTGCGTAAAAGATTTACCATATTATGGCTGAAACGAGTAGCTCCAACAAGGGGGGATCGACAAGTTCAAGTACACTTCGTAGCCATCGATATGCAGATTCTTATCTTGCCCGATGTTCTTTGACGCTTCATGGATTTCTTCCTCATGCGACCCCCGCATCCAGCCGCTTCAGTCCGCCTCGAAGCGAGGAAACTCGGCCAAATAGTTGTCAAACTCAGACTAGGGTCCTTGGTGAAATGTTTCTGGAAATAATTCTGAAATTCGCCACATCACCGGATGGGTGAATCTTGATAACGGACGGGAGTCATGATTCACCCATCCGGCGATGTGGCATCACGGAGTTTTTCCGCACGCAATATCTGCGGTCATATTCGTTGCTTTGACGGACATTTTATTTGGCCGTGATTACTTTAGCATGATTCTTCTAGTTAAAGAAGAAAGTCAGCTCAGCTTTAGCTATGGCTGTCTTATCACTATCTCCCTATTTAACAGCGCCTCTCTATTGAAGATTACAGTGTCTTTTGCGCTATTATAGTCAATCTAGATTGAGTCCTCTGCTAAAAAGAACTAATGATATCCTTCAGGTGTCTCCACCACTTATTCCTAAACACAGAGCCCGTCAGTTACCACTGTATTGTTTAATAATAAACATTAAAAAAAACTTCCATGAAATGCAAAGCATTTTCAAAACCCGGTAACTTTGATATTTTTATATAAAATTTGTTTAAAAAAATTAACATATAACTTCAGTTGTTTCCTTCCTACACAAAAACATACTCGCTTAAAATGTAAAGTAGGACAAACCCCCCTTAGGTATTTTCCGTACTTTATTGATGATGCTTTTTAAAACTGTTAATTGTTATTTTTTATTATTATGAAATCACGTTCATGACGTGCTTTCTAGCATTCAGTGAACAAATTATTCAAGGTGATTTTTAACTGAAAGATTTTGCAGGCAAGTACAATTCATATCTTTTCAGACTAAAGAATTTATGCAATAGTTAATGTAATTTAAAGTAGCCTCATTGAATATTATATAAAAAACAATAAGTAAACTGTATAATTTTAAACGTTATATTTAAATTTCATCAAAAACAAGAAAAATTAAAAGTAAAATTTACAGTTTTAAAATAAGGTGACAAACAAAAACCAAAATCGTCTCCTTAACTTCTAAGAGAGACATCGTAGCAGAGAAGGAGGCATAAATTCTTCTTAACTTACAATTACCATACGAATCAAATTCAGCATTGTTGAATTTTATTTTATCAAATTGCAACTCAACTTTAACAAAACTTACTCTTCAAAATTTGAATCTTTTAAGCTTTATCCTTTGTTTTGGTTTTTCTGAAAATACTTCCTACTGCTGAGGGTTAGTGTATTAAACTTTTTAAAGAGAATTTTCAATTTTGAAAAGTTTTAATCCCTCACTGATGAAAAACATGACATTGGAATAACGGTTTACCAGATCTGAAGTTGTGAAATTCTTTCCTTAGATTTGAAAGAACGCATCTTCTAAATCTTCGTTACCTGAACTGTTACTGCCAATGGAATTCATTTTGATTTCCTCAGAGATTTTATTTAATCTCTATCTACAAGATTTTGAAGACGGAAACTATAAATGCTGCCAATAAATAGATTTTGTCTTGTATCTGGGGAACAAACCTTAAATGAATTCCACTGCACATGGTTCCTAGTGGCTTACAGAATTTTAACAGCCTTTTCTTTTGTTTTTAGTTTGTTTGTTTTTTTAATTGATCAATAATCGGGATAAGGAATCCAGCCTAATCATGTTTGTTACCGGAAATGGATGTTAAACGCTTAGACAAACGACTTCATAACTTCCGAGTTTTCGGATATAAAGAAAATAACTTTCAAGTTCAAATATATGTTAGAGTTTAGGTTGTCTTCACTTTCTTTCAGAAACTTATGGAAACCCAAACAGCTTATAAAGGTTGTTCAACAAAGTTAAAACTGGGACCTTAACGAGCAATCCGCTGCATTTTTCCTTACTTCATCTGCCATCTGTATGGACTTCTGCTGCTTGTTCCACTCAGCTTGGCATTTTGGCCACAGCATTTTTGTACAACAGCATTTCCCAAAGCTGCTTCTGTACTTTTGATGTAAATTAAATGTCCGTGACACACATCGGTAGTGAGGAGGAAGATGGCATACGGTCAGAATCAGCCCCACCTCTCACCTAACATCTTCACTGCACTATTAATAGTTATTCTTCATCAAGGTTTTCCTCAGAAACCTCAGTAGCAGAAGAATCCTTGAAAGACTTCACAAAGTTGCTGGTATTGTTCTTCACGACAACAACACACTTGGAGATGCAGTATTCCTTTTGTTTATTTTCAATGATTTGGGCCTAAATATCATGTGTATGACTGCCGTTGAATCTGGAATAGGGCTAAAGCTAGTGTTAGCTATTAGGTATAATTTAAACATTAGCGCTTGGGATTAGCTATTAGATATATCTCAAAACTAGGATTAAGTATGTTTCATACCTACTGTTAAGTCAGGATTAAACATATTTTAAAATCGCACATTACATTTCAAATCTAAGCTAGAAAAATGTCGGATTAAAAATAAATCCATTTAATTCTTTAGAAATTAATTTTTTACGTTTTTGGATACGCGCGTGTGTGTGTGTGTGTGTGTGTGTGTGTGTGTGTGTGTGTGTGTGTGTGTGTGTGTGACGTTGGGCGCCTTCTACAGACTATCTACGAGGACCATTATTTGGACTTTTAACGTTAATTTTCATTTCCGTTTTGACAAAGTTTTCTTTTGTTGAGTATATTTTTCGTTTATACTTTCAGCGACGGTCGAATTTGTTTTAATTTTTGTAGTCTTTCCTTTTTGGTTCGGCATTGATTTTCTGTCTTTAAAGTTTGTTTTTATCTTTTTTCTGCATTTTTCGTTTGTGTTTTTTCCCCCGCTTCCTTTGAACTTTGTGGCCAAAAAACAAAAAAAATTTCCTTGGTGTTTAAAAAAGAAAAACCTTACAAGATGGCCGACCAAATGTCGGTCCATCAAAAAAGATTTATTTGGATCTGCCAATAAGACAAAATATTAAACTGATCCCCCTCCCAGGACGAAACTAAATGAAAAGAAAAGTAGATCCTCTAAAGGTGTGCCCTATAAGGGAAAAGATAATTTAACCACCCCCGTTGTAGAGGAGAGTAAAGAAAAGCAAAATGAAAAAGAGACTAGCATGGCGGCGGACGACTAAATCAGCGGTGTAGTGTTTAGAGAATCACTCTCTGTTTAAAGCCCCCCCCCCACGAAATGCATAGTCACTGTGGCGAAGTTTGTTGAGAGAGCAAAACATATGATTTCCAATGGTGGGCTTTTAATTTGTCGGTACGCAAAAGGTTGTGATGAAAGCACTGATTTTTTTTTTCATGTGGGACATATTATTTCTCACGCCAGAGTACTGTGTGGATGTAATGTTCCATGATTTAATCGCAAATGACTATATCATCTGCACAAAATACCGAGGACGACGCAGGACCGAGGTCGCAGTAAGAGATTCCTGACTTAAGGGCATATATTATGAAGTATGACCAATTAGTGAGTGTTACTCCAGAATGAGATGGATGAATGAGGGTTTGAATAGATGATAGACTGAGAAGCCTTTACCTCCATTCCCAACAGCCTGGAGATAGGCGAGAAGAATTACCCTGTCATCGTGACAGGGAGTAAACCACCTTCTTGGAAGTGTGGTGTGATTGGTCACCCCATCCCTTCCTGCTCAGACAAGGCCTCTGGTGTCCCGCCTAAGTTCGATACCAATTCCCCTCGAACTAAAAATACTTGTTCCGCGGAGCCTGTAATGGACCTATCTGGGGCGAGAACCGCCTTAGTGGGGTCTCTTTCAGAGCCCATATTGCCTGTCAAAAAGAATGCTGAAGAGAAGCAAGAATAGCAGGTCGTTGATATAGCAAGATTGAAGCCCCAAACTCCGGGATCTCGTTCCGCCAAAACCTCCAAGTGCAAAGGCACTAACAGTCCCATTCCCAAGTGTGATACTCCGGCTAACTACACCGAAAAATTACATATGCAGTGCAAGAAATATGACCCCGGATATGAAAAAGCGAAAAAGCAACCTAGACCAGTGGGGATACCACGTCTTTCAGCCTCCGTGCCATCTTCCCCTAAAGAAAAAGTCTGTCCCTTCTCCAATGACTTTAACCCCTACGAAATTGGCCTTGCTTAAAAAGGTAACCCCGTTTCCTGACAACAAAAGATCAACATGAACAAGCCTCTTCCCCATAACACATGAATATCTCTCCCGCAGTGACTAGGTCACTGACCCCAACTTATTTGAATATGTACCTCCTTAAAAATTTGTCCACTTCCTGTTATCAATTTTTTGCTTCTGCCCAATCTTCTCCAACAACCCAAAATTCGCAAAATAAGCATAGAAGCCCATCTGTACCTACCAGGTGACCGCCGAGCTAAATAGAAAGAGCAAAATATTAGGGCAACTGGATTCATGCTTTGAAACACTTGCTGTTGATAAAGAAGTTTGGTGATCGAGAAAACCTGCGGAATTTTCGGGAGGCTAAGCGGGTCCTTCCCGTTGTCAGAACTGGCTGGGGGTCCCGCTAGACATGGGGGTGTATAGTTGAAGAGGCTGTCAAGGGCCTTGACATTACGCACCCCCATGCCAGTTTAGGATAATGAAGACGCAAAGAAGGGAGGGTCCCTGATTTTGTTCACCCCTCTCTATATTGAGCACTTAAGCTAACATTTCCGTGATTGACGGTCAGAATGAAATGGGTCAATGGTTGAGGCCGTGGCAATATTTAAGGCATACGGCCAACCCTATTAAATCTGACAATGTCACTCTTTTTAACTAATCTAAATGTCCTGGGGCTGAAGTCAGTCTTGCAGGGCGAGACTCGATCGCGACCTTCGGCTCTTGAGAGTGGATATATGTGCTGTACAAGACTCGTTTCCATTCTAGCGTCGATGGTGATATACTGTCGAAGAGGTTTGAACTCTTTTCAGCGTTTTATGATGGCCATTCTAGGGTGGTTTCTTGGTTGGTACTTTGAATGCTGTATGTTCTCTTCTCTTCGCAATCTGGACAGCAGGATTTGTATCGTGAACGCTACCATATAAGATCAGGCATCGGGGTTTATGCGCCCAACGACTCAAGGGAGCAGCTGTCTTACTTCAGCAGATCGATTTATTTCTGACGGCATTTCATCTGGTAATTTTAGCGGGTGACTGAAATGCCGTCCTCGATCCCGATATAGATCGAAAAGGGTTTAGATCGGGTACTAACAACCCGGATAAGGCCATTTATCGATAAGTTAGATCTTGTCGATAAGTTCAAGAATAAATTTCCTTGGGAGGTAGTGTGAACTTGGAATAATAAGGGCAACTCGGCTTTGGTTTTGTGACAAGCTACAAGTCTTAATTAGAAGAACCGACTCAGGCTGCCCAAGACTTCATTCCATAGTTAATTTAAACCCTAGGCTTGTCTGGGTTCATCTAAACTTAGATAAGCCTACAATTAGCATGGCTGGCTACTGGAAATTCAACATATTTTGATGAGAAGGATTTTCAGGACCAGATTTTACTATTCTAATGCGAGAATTGACGCGGTATGTGCTTGGGATGAAGCAGTGGGCTCACCTTAAGGCTACGATTAGGTCGTTTGCTGCTGATTATAATAAGCGGTTCAACCAAGATAGATTAGCAGAGAAAACGGCATAAGAATCTAAAGTAGAAAGGGCTATAAAATTAGGAGATAGTGGGGAAATTGCCACAGCTAGGGTAGGATTAAGCTCTAGTACTTAGAGCTAGATTAAAAAGGATGCCTTCCGACACAACAAATATGCCCGCTGAATTGTGAGCTGAAGAAGTTCGGAGTATCGCAGATCGATATATCGCTAGCATCGCATTGCCAGAGAGGCGTGTACCGTGTCTACAAACGATGACATATGTGAGGCTTTCCGATCTTATTTTCAGTATCTCTTTACCAGGGAGCTCGGTCTGAGCCCGACGCAGTTCGATACCTATTTGGTTGACTTTCCTCGCTTCGAGGAGACTGAATGGCCTGTGTGTGAGGGTCTGATCACAGGAGGAAATCTGGGATGCGTTGAAGCATGTCGGCTGAAAGAAAACTCTGGGTATCAATGGACTCCCCTGTGAGGTGTACTTGAGACAGTCGCACGAGTTTGTCTCTCGGCTGGCAATGGATGAAGAACGGGAATGTTCCAGAACATTTCAAAAGAATAAACACGGAGTGGATGGGATTAATAATTTCCGGTCCTTAACTATGTTGTATACAGAGTTAGATTTTGCCCAATGTCTAAGCCAACCATTTGCCGGCTGTCCTGCCTAGTCTGATTGGCCCCAAGCAGACTTGCGCTGTGACGGGTCGAACCATTCAAGACAATCCTCATCTGGTACATTTGATCGTAGAACAAGTCGACAGTAAAGCCGTGTTGACCAATATAGATTAATCCAAGGCATTTGATAAGGTGGACCATCAATTTATCGGGGATGTTCTCGAGTCCGCCGGCTTCGTACTGCACTTTCGATTCTGGATCCGACTCTTGTATCGGTTCCCCGGTACGATGGTGGAAGCGAATACGGTCATACATGGAATTACTCTCCCTGGTGCGAACACCCCGGTCAAGTATTCCGCCTAGGCCGCCGACGTTACTGCTTTCGTGAAAAGCAACGCCGAGATTGACGAAGTCGGTAAGAAAATCAGCAGGTATGAGGAGGTAAGAAGAGTCAAGATCAGCCGCGACAAGTCTGTGGGCTTGCAGTTGGGTTCGTGGAAGGGAATTTCTCTTCCCGGACGCTTAACTTAGGCGGACAGGCCACTCAGGTTACTCGGCGTCTGATTTGGCTCAAAAATCCAGTTGAAGAAGAATTAGCTGGAGGTCCGAGAAAAGGCTGAGGTTGCAGTTCGTCTTTGGTCTCGGAGGAGGCTTTCCTTAAATGGTATGGCGGATGTTTGTCTCGCACATCTACCCCATCCTTATTTACCGGCTTTCGATACTTCCACTGCGCCGAGCTAATTTTATTGGTTTGAGCTTTGTTTCACGTCTTGTGAAGTGACAGGGCTCCTAAGGTATGTCGGCCGGTCTGTTGCCTCCACTCATTTGAGGGCGGTCTAGGAATTCCCGGCATTGAGATTCGTCAACAGACGTTGCGGATCAAGTTTCTGGATTGAATGTGTCGGCAAGATGAGGCCTCTTCTGGAAGGAAGATGCTAAGAAAACATTTTCGGCTTTGAGAAGTGTGGATGAATGCGAGGAGGAGAAGGAGGCACGCCATACTCCTCAGGCCGAGTATCGACTCGCTCTGAAAGACTTCACACGGATTAAGGAAGGAATTTCCGACATTCGCTTGTTGTCCCTTAAGGCATTATACTATATGTTAGTGCGGGGGGGGGGTACTCGAAATAGTTTAAGAGATGAGCTCGGTTTGATGAGAAAGGAGGTTAGCTCTCTTTGGCCTTGGGCGTCTGGGTGACGGTGTCTCAATAACGACGAGGTATCACTCACCTGGCCCCTTTTGCGGAAGGCCCTCTGGGTCGGCAAAAAGCTCTGTGAAGCGGACTGACAGTCATTTTCCCCCTTAATTTATCTTTGGCTTATTCCCCTTCCACTCGTCATTTAGGTTACAGATATTGCAGTTACTGTGGGATGTCTTTCGTTTTTGAAGATGTGACACACGCATAATCCAGTTCAGTAAAAATAGCTTCCAAGGACCTCTTCATCTCCTGAAAACTTCGTGGTGAACCTTTTCATGAGGGCAGGGTAGGGTGAGATTTTAAATTAGGTTACAGTTATTGCAGGAGTTCAATGAAATTCTGATAGAGTTCAATACATAGATCCTCTCATTTACCGCTCTCATATTGATTTTGGCTTGCTTAGGTTCACCAGAATTATCATAAGCAGAAGACTTCAACTTTCCTTTGGCTTTCTCATACTCAGGAAGTGTTGATATATGGCATCTCTGAATATGTTCCACCAGATTAAAGAGAGGCTGATATTAATCTTATTCACTTTTGGTAAGCAGGAGATGCACTGGAAAAACATCATCGAACTTGAGTAAATCTTTAATCAGTTTCATCAATTTCATTTTACATTTGAAAATACAAAATTTTCATCAAATTCAGACCTTTTAAATTTGACACTATAGAAATTTGTTCTAATCTACTATACATAGATTAGCGCGGAAGTTTCTGACACCTTGCGTTAAGCAAGGTGTCAGAAACTTCCGCGCTAACTTCCGCGTCATAAACAGTTTTTACAGTTCTTCAAGTGGAATAATACTTTTGTTTGGCGTGCTCGTTCAGAAATTGGTTTATTAAAAATTGATTCGTTTTTTATTAAAAAAGACCGGGAAGAATTTCCGAAGTAGAAGAATCCATACAACATTATGAAGAAAAAAATTAACTCTAACATTTCGGACAAATTGAAAACGCATGAAAATAACAATAGCAAAGGACAAATTCCTAAAGAATATTTTCGTGTAAATTAAGTTTATATAAAGAGAACTTTTGATCTAAAAATCTAAAGTTATTTTTCCTGGTTCGCCTGCTTTCAAACTCCGCAGAAGTTTAGGATTTTAAATTTAAATGAGAAATGCACACCTGTTTTAATCTTGTATTTAATGTAAATATAAAACAATGTCGCGTCCTTGACGTTAAATTTTGGTTTTATTTAAGAGATAAGAGCCTAAAGCTAATCTGTATTAAAAGAAAAATTAATTTCCGTATGTAAATAAAGTATTTAGGCGTTTTTAGGACATTGGCACATTCACTCGTCACTAGAATCCCCATTATAGATGAAAATGTAAACAACAATTTTTTAAAATTCTTAAACGGATATTTGTTATGAAGATATCTTTCGAAGCCAGTAAAATTAAATATTAAGTAACTGGATTTTGTAAATGAATGCTTACATTTTTGTTTAAAGCATAATGATAATAATGTTTATTTTCTCACGATAACCTATGCGAAACAAGGTGAGCAAGTAATGGAGATTTTGTAAGCGGCACACATGGGATAATACATGTAGGCGGGAGAGAAACGAAAGAGGCGAAGGATTAATATTAGATACTGACATTTTTTTTCTTATCGTTTCACCCCAAGCAAGGTGGGAGTTCCACTAGTACACGGGGTTGGGGTAAGAGAATGAAAGTGAGAGAAAAGACCCCGTATAGAGGGGGATTGGGGAAAGTATAAAACATGAACGCGGCTCAAGACAATAGAAGATAGCGATTGACGTTGCATTTAAATTTTTGAAGATTGTAGTTATTAGGGAAGCAAGTAAGCAGAGGGAACTCCACCGCCAGGAAGTGCGAGAAAAGAAACAGTTGGAGAAGAACTGGCAGTTACATTTAACTATTTCAACAGTAAAAGAGTGGAACCTAGATATTAATCTAGTAGCACGCTTAAATTCATAGTCGGGGCACCAGGCTCGCCATGGAAATATTTATAGAAAAGACAGAGGGAAGCTACATCATGGCTGTGAGAAAATGACCGAAGTCGAGATGCCAGGTTAGGATCGATTACATTGCAGATCCTTCTTTGGATTTTGTTAAGAACCTCGAGATGAATAGCAGGGACACCAGACCAGATATGGCAACAGTATTCAATGCATGGATAAATGGCAGATTTGTAAATGTGCAAGATGGATTACTAAAAGAAAAACCTTCTGACACAACACAGTGAACCAACTTTCCTTACAGTAGATACAGCTATTGCCCAAAAGCTGTAGGATGCTAATAGGGCGATAGTTAGATGAGTCAGAAGGTTCCCCAGAGTTCTTAAAAACAGGAACTACAGAGGAGGACTTTCAACAAGCTGAAAAGCAGGAAGCAGAGAGATAATAGTTGGAGAGTTTAGAGAGAACTGGGGTCAGTTTGGGAGCACATTACTTTAGGATGACGGCTGGTATCCTGTCAACTCCATTTGCCTTATGGGAGTCTAATTTAGAAATGATTGCCAAGATCAGTGTCGGGGTTATGCGCATCACTCAGTATATGAAGAATTGTGTTATGGGATACTGCCAAATCTCAAATAGAATTCTGTTTATTAAACGGAACGGGAAGCACTTTAACATAGCAATTAACGTTGTATAGGAAATTGGTTACTTTTACAACTCTCCAGACAACGGCAAAACCCTATGTAAATCACAAGAAATCACTATCATCGTGGGAGACCTGAATGTCATGATCGGAAAAGAACGAGAAGACAAAATATTTGGCGACTTCGGATTAGAATCCCGAAACGAGCACGGTGAAAAATGGGTCCAGTGCTGCACAGCAAATGATCAAATAATTACCAACAACTGGTTTCAGGAGTATTCAAGACGCCTGTAGACATGAAAAATCACAAAAGGGGACACAAAGAACCAGATTTATTAGGGAGCTATTAACAAAAGGTTCAGAAATGCAGTTCCACACTGATTAAATTAAGTGCCGCCTACAGGAACGACAATCGTGTGCTACTTCAGAGTAATACTACAGAAACTAAAGACCAAAGCAAATTCTAAGCTGCAATACGACAGACTCCTGATGGACTCAAGTTGCAAGGAGACATGTAAGAGCAGATGTAAATGAATATAATCTGAACTAGACTGCAAAATCAAAGTGGAACACGTGGAGAGAAAATCTGGTGACGTCGACGAATGAGATAATCCAAAGGAAGAAACTGCTATAACCGTTAACTGGGTACTTATCGGGTACTGTTTGTGAATTAAGACGTCTATAGTCGTCACACGGCCTCCAGATACCCTGCTGAACCTTAGTGACCATGTGAAGCGGTGAGGCATATGGACTCGAGGAGGGGCGAATAATCCCGAGGTCGAGCATGTGTTGGAACTCGGCCCGGGCAATCTTGTATTTGTCCGGCGCAAGACGGCGAGGTTTAGAATAGACAGGCTGTTCGGTAGTTCGAATCCTGTGTACAGTGCTGTGCTTGGCAGGCTCTGTATCAGTAAAAGGCTGTATCAACGAGGGAAATTTATCCAAAATATCCTGAATTGGATTATCACGCGGCACAGCGATGCGTAATTCTGTAGATGTTAGCTGTGATACAATTCCGCGGTTAGATAGCTTCGTGGTGGAGTCAGATAACTGACGCTGCGAGAGGTCTACGATGAGTTGATAATGTGCCAAAAAGTCGGCGCCTAATATGGGGAATTTCACGTCTGCAACGGTGAATATCCATTGGTATGTTCTTCTAAGTCCAATATCCGATGGTAATGATTATTCACCAAAAGTGTTAATGTTCGTGCCATTAGCGGCGCGTAAGGTGACTGCAGAGTTAGTCTTAGTAAAGTTGGGTGATGGTGGAACAACACTAAGCTGTGCTCCCGTATCTATCAGGAATGACATGTTAGAATTCCTGTCGTTTATATAGAAGAGACGGTTAGTAGTATGTGTCCCAACAGCAGATGCCGCCTTCAAGTGCTGCTGGGATCGGCGTTTCTCGCCTTCCGTGATGCCTTGGGTAAAGGTTGGCACTTGAAGGTACAAGGCTTAATGCATCTGTGAGCTTTATCACCATAGTTAAGATGGTACCAGCATAGCATGGACCGGCGAGCGCGAGTAGCAGAATGAGAGTGTCGCTGTACCTTGTATGAGTTTTTATCCTCTGCTCTGGTAAGATGCTGCACCTGGGTGGAAAGCCTCTCGAGTTGCTGTTTCAGCTGTTCTATTACATCCATCATAGCAGTGTCAGTGGATACAGGGGTGTCCACGCTGCTGATGTTGGGTACGTCATTAATTTTATCAGCGATTTCAGCAATTCTCGAGAGATCCAAGTCATCGGGTAGCGTAGCCAGAATCTGTGAAGTATATGGCGGTACCTTGTCTAACCAAAGTTTGCGGAATAGTGATTCCGACATAGAGTTCTTCCCTAATAAATTTTTCATCCGTCGAAGTAACTGTGACGGGCGGCTATCTCCGAGCTGTATAGTATTAAATAGATCGTGCAACCTGCGCTCATGCGATTTTCCAATACGGTAGATGATGGCTTCCTTTAAAGGAAGCCATCAAAGGGGTTATGAGCGGGAACGGCTTCTAAAAGGTCTAGCACGTCGGCAGCGATCTCTGGTGGCAGCTTCTCGACTATATACGCGTAACGCGCAGTCTGAGAGTGAATATGCTTTGCTTGGAATATGGCTTCAGTCTGGGCGAACCATACGTTTACGTTAGTCATGTCGAAAGTTGGGAGGGTCAGCACAACGGCTGTCTCATGAGCAGACTGTTCAGCCTTTATGAGTAAGCACGTGGTGTTTCGGCGCGAAGTAATATCTCTCGATAAACTGGATCGGTGAGTCGTCCAAATGTAGCTGGTACAAGTTTCCGAAAAGTCGTAGTTACCAATGCTGATAAAATACCAAATGGCTGTTGGCTAACAGCGAGAGGCTTTATATAATAATGCATAGGCTCCAGAGAGCTTGGCGCTAAAAATATAGAAAAGATACTAAAATACGCGATTGGTCAGGAAATGGACTTTAGAGAAAAATTCGAATTACTTGCGATGGTTAAATTGTCATATAATAAGCATCATGTATTTATGAACCAATGACATTAAATAAAGCGGAGGTGTGGCACATGTAAGTGATTCCCACAAACAATATAAACTTCAAAATATCTGTTTGATTTCACAAAGTCTGTGAGTTATTGCCCAAAACAAACTTTGATCTGTAATTATTTATTTTGTAATTTGAAAAAATTAAGAATAAATTAATAAAGAAAATAAGTTATCTTAGGAAGCGGGGGGTGTTATAATGACATCAAAAATGTTGATTATGATTATGATTATTGCAAGCACTTCCAGTCCCACTAGGGAATGCTGGGAGCAAGACGGATCTAACGAGCAGATTGAATAACGAAATTGTTAAGTTTACCAGGTCTTGTTGTGTTGCTTCGACTTTTCAGCGGTTAATCTCATATAATTTATCTTTCCACCCTAAGCCCAGTGGAACACCCACCTCCTCCAATTAGAGATTAATAGTAGCTTAACTCTCTAGCTTTGGTTTGCAACCAGTCTAGGAGAAGGACAACTCTGAATTCAAAGCCAATTGTGCATGAGGCTACTTGCTACGGAAACCACGGCAGCCACACATAGGATAGTGAGGCTGTGGCCTTATACTCCACAGAAGAGTGTGTGGCGGACTTCACCACATTCATTTAACTTAGATTAGGAAAGCAAACTGACGTGAAGAAAAAGTGGATAAGCCAAAGACATCATTACACATAAAATTTGTATTTAACAAGATGTATAAACAAGGATGCGAAAGAAACGCATGCATTGAGTAAAACAAGAGTTGTCTCTCTTTAACTATTATTTGTGTTCCAAAGTTCACTGAAAAAATAAGTTGTAAAATAGTTTCTGGTAATAAATCAACAGTTTTGCTGTGTAAGAAAAAAAGGTTATGTGGCAGCTGAGATCTCACTGGTCTACTAAGAATTTTCTTTGCTTATATAGCTGATCATCGGCTCCGAAAGCGCTGCGCGGGAAGAATCACTCTTCACGTGCAGACTAATCTGATTGGTTGGCATTGACCAATCAGCGCGAGAGCTTTCGGGAGACTTGCGAAAAACTTCTGGGATCCGATTCTCCCAAAAGTGCACAATATCGACTATATGAAAATATAGCGATTATAAAATTGTCGCATTACACAGTAGTGTTGATTTACTATCCACTGAATGTTTGTGGTTGTATAATTTGAATTTGCATAAGTATGTATGTATGTGTGTGATGATGATGATGAGGATCGTCACAAATGTACAAGGTTAGCAACAGCAAAATAATCGTTAGTGTCTCTTTCTGGAATTAGGAGTTATCATTATTTACACTAGGATTATTGTCCTCATTTTTGCTATTACCAAAACGTTTCAGCCGTTATACCCTCTGGTTGTCTTCAAGTGCTTGTCAATCCAGGTAACCCTCAAGAAATTTCAAAATGTATTCTTTATTTTATTTAGGAGGTTAGATTGTTCTTATTCTGCTATCAATATGTTGTCTTGTTCTTATTTATTACTGCTCACTTATTTCCTCTGTCATGAAACAATAGCCTAGTGTATTAAAGTGGTTGATGAATTTGTTGACAGTAATTGTGAGTTCAATCCCTGGACTGGGTAGTGCAAACTTTAAATCAGTGGAATTCGATAACTGAAGCTGGAAAACTTCTGGTCAGTATAAATGTTCTTTGAATTGAAGATAAATTTTCGAGCCTTTAAAATTTGAAACATTCATTTGTGAGGAATATTTGTTTTTTTACAATTCATATTTTGTTATTTTTTTTAATAATGGAGATCAACATAATGTAATAAACAATACTTAACATCCCTTAACAATTACAAATTAAAAAAGCAAAATTTTAATATTAAATCTAGGAATTTCAGTAAAAGTCCCGTCAGCATTTTTAACCAATTTATTTATATACATTACCAATTCCATCGAATATGTCGTTAATTATTGATCCTTTAGTTTATTATTCACGTGTGGAATGCTTTTTGCATTAATGTAGGTACCTTTCTTTTCGCGCTTTTTTTTTTTTTTTTTACAGTGACGTTCACCCTGAACAAGGCCCAGGTACCACTCGAGGTAGAGGGTTACAGTAAGAAGCGGTTTATGCGGATAGTAGGGGAAGATAACGGTTAACCCTAGACTTGAACAGGCTAAGATTATAGTGGCCAGGGAGACATCACCTTGGGAGTCGGTTCGACGGACCAGTGGTTCGCGGGAAACTTACTCCTCACCATCTGAATTCCGTAACTGTTTAAATGGATACATCACTGGAAAGCAGCTTTGATTCAGTTGCATAATAGATCAGAAAAGCATTAAAATTAGTTCATATCAAATTCACTGGGGTGGGTGAGAGGGGCAATCGTTTTCCCTTAAAGTTTCACTGCCCCACTTTCTGCCTTGACAATTGGTCTGTATCATGGACTGCCGGCCCTGGTTTCCAAATCACCCTTCGCCACTGATTATATGTAAAGAATCACTCGCTTCTACTCACAGCAATAGTAACACATCCAATACTGAATGTGTAGATGTTGTACAACTGCCATGAAAGGCAAAAGAGTTTGATTTTGTAATCCTAAAATTCCATTTCAAGTAATGAACTTGTGATTTTCATTACCAATTAACTAAAAAGTGAAGAAAACTAAATTTTAACATATATTTTTCAATATATTTCCACTATTTAGCTTCTGTCTTCTTCTGTGAATGTAAATGTAATTGCACAGCGTTGAACTACAGTCATATTTCTCATATTTGTTCTGTCGCTACATTTATGCGTAAAACCAGTTTGTTTCTTTGGAGTTTTTTTTTGTTTTGCTTTTTGGTGATTTTTTTTTGTTTTTTTGTTTGTTTGTTTGTTTTTTCATTCGTTTCAATTACTCATTGAGTTTGTAAGCAAACCAGGGGTCGATAACTGTAAAAAAATAAATAACAGGTTATCTCCCTTAAAGTCCACTTTATTTTTAGTTATTTTTCAGTTCATGAAATTTAAAATGATAGATATTTTCTTATTGTAAAATCTGTGAGTCCATTTTTCATATCTTAATAAACAGTAAATCCCTTACCTTTGATAAGTGAGCTTGTAAAAAAGAAGTTGCTTTAGTATCAACAAATGTTAAGTGATTAGAATTTCTAGAAATTTGTTATAATTAAGTAAAATAGGTGCTACCAACATGCGTTTTTTTTTCCGAAATAATAGTAAAAAAAAATCGTTAACCTCTGTTTTTAACAATTTACAAAATATCATGGAATTATCAAATTTAAACGAATTTTTCAGTACTTATTCGGTAAAGAACTACTTATATATTGAATAGAACATTTTATAAGAAAATTTTTTTGGAAATATTTTGGGAAGTCATATCTCATATATACTTCTTAATCTGAGGATGAGGATAATTTATTTTACAGTTACATAAAGAAAAATCCCTGAAAGTTTTATTTCAGCAAATATATATATATATAGTCGATGCGATTTTGAAATTCATTCTGTTGATGTTCCTGACAAGGGCTCCTTTTATTAAATAAAGACATGTTTGAAGACTCCAAAAATGGAAAGTTAAATGCCATTTTTGAGTGTGAACATTTTTTAAAAGAATTTAATTTTTTTTTCTTATTTTATCAACTGTTAGATTATTTTTGTACGTAACTTCAAAAAAGAAATAATTCTGAATTATCTCTTTTGAATGTCTACTCTTAAATTTAATTTTTAAATTAATAATTCAGATTATCGGTTGATTAATTTCATTATTAAAAGATGAGGTAGAAATTTGATTTCATATTACTTAAAATTTGGTATAATTATAAGGCAAGAAAGCTGGCTGAATATCGGAGATAGTATGCTTTAAATGTTCTATCTATCCATATAGAGTGAATATATATATATATATATATATATATATATATATATATATATATATATATATATATATATATACTATGGGCATAGGAAGCAACACTGTATATTATCTTGTCAGTTTCGTTAATGCAATTATTAGACCAAGTACCACAACTCTTATAGCAAGCCCTATATATAGGTCACTGGAAGCTTATATCAGAATTTAATTTGAGAACCGCGACTACGATATTTTACAAGTTCACATTCTAGCCTCTTTTCCAATCTTCACCCTAACTTTTTTCCCTTGGTTTCAAATTCGGCCCTCAAAGCCTTGATTCTTATCAGAGATAAGAATATATTTTCTGACAAGCGAGAGTGCTGGAAAATATAAAAATGAATTTGACCACCATTATCCTGTCCATGGTGCCATAAAGTCTGGTCGGAACCTTGCTTCCAAAAAGCAGCTTCCAAAACTTTGGTTCTTATCAGAGATAAGAATATATTTTCTAACCAATGAAGGGGCCAGGACATTTGTATAGCAATTTTGGAGGGAAAAGTTCCCGGTATTTTCTGAGCTTCCTAATCTTCATAATTAAGGATAATTTGCGCCTGTTTGGCAGTCAGTATTCGACAACTGTCTGTGATAACATCAGGTCGGCGATACAGAACACCAGTCAACTTCAAAACCAGCTTCAAGAAAGATCTATCTACCTACTGGACTGTAAAGACAGAACGTCAGCCTACTACTAAAAACCAGTTGAGATATGCCTCCTTGCAACTAGAAGATATCTGTCGCCGACCTACAAACTCACTCAACTACAGAATTCATATCTTCCGACAGTTTCCTCCTATACAAAAACTCTGAAGAAATCTGTGAGTATTTTTTAACCCTTTAACAATCTACTCGCTTAAAGAACTTTTTAGGCGCTCAGAGAAATATTTTGAGCAAGCCTTTTTTTTTATGAACATTTTTCTTCCTTTAAAGTTAACGGAATTTTCTTCTCTCTTTCTTTCTATCGTAATTGTGTATATCCTTATACACTTTTTTGTGAATGTAAATAAACATTTTTTCTTTAATTTTTACACACCGAGCAGGAGTTTGAGTCTTTATTCTTCCGCCTAAAAAAAGAGAATTGTCCACTCTAATCTTTCAATTCGCTGTTTCTTTTTTTTTCTTTTTTTTTTTTTTTTTTTTGTCGCATTTTTAACTTCAACCCTTTCATGTGGGAAAGCTGGGACAAATTCCCCACACTTAAAGGAGTGGGGGAAGGAGGAAGCTAGTCCTTTCCTATTCTTTAGGGTTAATGCTAAAGGTTATTTATGATCATGACTTTTAGATTGCTTATTTATTAATTTTATCTATTTTGCATATTTTTCTTTTGTGTACTTTTCATTGGTTCTTGGTTTTGGTATTTGGAATCAATTTTATTGCATTTAAGTTATTGGATTTTATTTAGTCGTTTTGGTCATGATTAAACTGTAAGGCTAAACTGTAAGCAAGTAGTGTTAGTCTGATCTCTAACTCTAGGAAACATGTCATTAACACAAAACACTGTAAATCGTTTTATTTTTATTTTTTCATTTCTAAGAAAGAAATTAGAAATTAAACAATAAACAGTTTATATATGTTAACTTACTATTGAATTTTATGTTCCTTATTAAGTCACATAAAAGTTTCTATCTCCAGCCGTAAAGTTTAATTTTCAAAAACGATATAAGGTAATTTTATATAGGTTGGTCGTATCATTCAATATTAGATGCTGTATCCAAAAAGAGATAGAAAACGAGAAGAGTGAGAAAACAGTGTGAGATAAAGAAAAAAGTAAAGAAAAAAAAAAGAAGGAAAACCAAAAATGACGCAAAAAGAGAGAATGGAAGATATTATTTGACATCTTCTTAGTATCGCAGAATAAACACTTGGAGGAAGGGTATTTTGGAGGAAGGGCATTTTGCCATGGTTTGAAAATTAGTATTTATCTTTTGATGTTCAGGAGATCGCAAAGAAGTTCGAATATAAAATTAATGATGAAAAATCAACATGCAGGAAAGAAAAAAAGGAAAATATGACCAATTTAAAAGAAAAGGAGACGAGAAAGAATACGGCCATGTCAAGAACTCTTTATCATATATATATATATATATATATATATATATATATATATATATATATATATATATATATATATATACTAGCTTAAAAGCCGCCCTATTGGGCGGCACTTAAGCTAGCTTCTGCGGAGGGTGCTTGATTGGACCTTCGGCTTGTTCAGGAGTTTGAGTGTCCTTAAGTCTTTGCATGTTCTCAGCATTGGAAACTCTCCTGGCTGCCGTTTGATCTAAGTTTTTATTTGCACGGGACTTTCTTTCCTCGCTGCAGTCTTAGCTCTTTTGATTGCGATCTGATCCTCTGTTGGCGGAGATTTCTTTTTGCGAGGCACACTGCTGCCATATGCGATAAGCAACAATAAACTATAGAACTCAAAATTGATCGCTGCATTTAAATATTGCATTACTATTTAAGATTACCTTTTAAAAGTTCAACGATAGTTCTTCTCTCGCAACTAAATTTAAAGACAATTTGATGTACGTAGGTCCTTACTTTCCGTACGTATTAATTTTATTTCATGGGTTACTTTCGCTGGATTTCGTAATTAATTTCGATTATTCCCAAATTTATAAAAATTGTTATCGTACAAAAAAATTCGTCGCAAAAGATCGCGTAAAAAAAATTATCGCCGAAAATCCATCGCAGTGATGAGAACTTGGGAATCGAAAATTTCAGGACTGCTGGTCTGGATTCGGCTCGGAATGTTTTTAATTTGCTCATGGAGTCGGACTGATTCCAAAATGGTATGATATATTGGACTATGGCCTCTAGGAGTAAAGTTGAAAAAGTGTGGGACATTCGTATTTATTTATATAGAATGAAAATGAGATATTTAAATATTAGAGAGATGTGTCCCCTTTAATTGAAAAAGTGTGACACAGATATTCGCATTTATTATATAGATAAAGAAATTGAGATATTTCAAAGTTAGAGAGTTGTGTCCTTGTAATTGAAAAAGTGTGACAGTCATTCGCATTTATTATGTAGAAGATAAATCTTTTGAAAGTTAGAGTTCTGTCCCTTTCATTGAAAAAGCGTAACGTACACAGACATTTTCGCATTTATTATATAGATATATGTGCATGAGTACGTTGGGGGAGGCGATATGATAGCAAGCTTGTCTCGCTATAACAATTACGGTTGAGTAATGAGTTCGGTCCTCACTCGGTGCTCCCTTTCTTTCGGACTTGTGCCACATCTAAGCTAGCTTGGAAAATCACTATGTGCATGTGTGTGTGTGTGTGTGTATTCATTTTTTTTTAGTATATATTTGAGGAAACGGGTTCTTAAATTATAATTGCTTTTATTTATAGATGATTTTGTTGCATGAATATTGCTTTGTTTGATGATCATGAGTTTGCTTTTACTGTTTGATTTTGTTAGTATTTTGTTATTGTTTGTGAGTAGCTGTTTTTACTATAATCCTTATGCTGTTTAATGTGTTGTAATTGTTTGATGGAACTCTAGTCCGATAGGTGGTAGGCGAGTTTCTGTGAGAGTGTGGTTGTGATAAGACATTTTGTGTTTTTATTTACATTCTCCGAGTGTCCATATTCATACTCAACATTGGTCTTGTGATATATTATTTTTAATAACTAGGTTGATAGTTTTTTTTTCAATTATTTGTAGTAAATAATGAATCTGATGTATTTGTTTTTATCGACTTGTTTTAAGTATAGATTTTTTTATTGCTATTTTGTCTTTTTTGTAATTGTGATTTTAATATATATATATTATATTAATAGCGACAATGACCACAATATTGACAATAAGTCAATATTGTGGTCATTGTTGAATAAAAATAAAATTATTGTTTAAATGAAATTTGATTGTTGATTATATAACTGGGATACACATTATTATTGATAACTGTTTGTTTTATATTATTTAATTCCTTAAGGAAAATTAATTGGCATGAGGAAATAAGTTTATCTCTTTGGATTAGGTTATTTATTAATGACAGCAGTCTTATATTTTCCAGGGTATTCAGTGCACTGTTGTAGTTTAGAACGCATGAGTTCTTAGAACTAACAAGCATTTTGCACGGAGATGTGGTAAAATTATCGCTGTTAGTGTTAATGAGAATATCTACAAATGGGTTGTACACATACACACATCCACACAGACACACATATATTTGTATGTGCGTGTATAAATTCAGACATAAATAAAAATGTAAAATGACAATATGAATAAAAAAGGCAATCGAAAAACCTTTTTTTGTCGACGGATTTCATCCTCTTATGGACTTTACCAAGGAAAATGTCAGGATTTCAATTTAAAAATAAAATTCTTACATTTGCCTTGAACGGAACGGGTCGGTACTGAAAAGCTTTCCTTTTGTCTTTATTCATGTGTGTGTGTATGTGTATGCGTGTGAAAATGGCAAGCTCCAGGTAAAAAAAAAAAAAAAAAAAAAAAAAACAGCAAAAAAACGCAGAAAACAAATAAAGAATAAGATTAAAACTTTACGCCATAGATGAAAACAGATGGCAAAGCAAAAAAAAAAAAAGAAGAAAATAAAAGAGAATTTTCAACAAATCACCGATGGTTTAAGTAAAAAACTCTAAAACCTGCGACTTTGTTTCTTCCGAAAACAGTTAAGAAGAGACTTATGAGTACAACGGGTCGTAATCCTCAACTCAGAAATGTTAGCTCGTCTATAAAAAAAAAAAGAAAAGAAAAAACAAACACGCTGTGCGACTCCCTTTAACAAGTGAAATATGAATGTATATCTTTTCTCCTGTAAATTGTGAGTAAAAACATTTACTAAATATATGAACTTTTTCAATATCAGAAATTTTTCGAATTTTAGGAACATAAAAAGTGATTGTTTTTCTAGCAAAAAATATATCAACAGAAATTCAACTTTAAGAGACCCGCCTCCGGGGGTGGGCAGTACTTCTCTTTCGGGAGGAAGGCTGGGGTCATTACTCAACCTAACGACGTGGGCGTGCATGTAAATATCTAGAGACACACCTTCACATATGAAAACTTTGTTGTAAAATTGTAAATATATTGCAGTTTTAAATTTTATCGCAATTATTGGGAATTTAATTATTATATTGCGGCTAATTACTATTATAAAATAATTACTTTTAGTAAATTTAATGTTGCAGATCATTACACTGAAAATGAGTTCGATTCTTCCTTCTTGCTGCCTCATATTGGTGACGATGTGCTTAACTGAGCTAAGTTTTTTGACAATCTGTCAGAGAGAGAGAGAAAGAGATAGATAGATAGATAGAGAGAGAGAGAGAGAGAGAGAGAGGGGTGCGGAATTATTTTGCAGGCAAATGTTACTAGTTTTTATTTTATTTTATTTGTTAAACATATGTACTTTCCATAATCATACTGCGTCAGGTGGCTTTTAAAACTTTTTATTTATCTCTGACACAATTCCCATCTCGAACTGACGATTCTACTATAGGGAGGCGGCTGCTATATTTAGGTCAGTGGTATAATATGAAAGACTATAAATAGGTTTTCCACATGTGATATGTTCCACAGTCGAATTCCACGCTGGATATTTAATGTTACTTAAGTGAAATCAATAGCAGCAGCAGCAGCCGCCTCAGGCCGACCCCAGGTGAAGCAACATACTGTTTTTTTTTTTTTTGTTTTTTTTTTTTTTAAATTCGTTCTTACGATTTGGTATTGATGCATAAAATCTAAAAAGAGAACGTTCCTAATAGAGAAAATAAAACATGGAACAAAAATATATTGAAGTGCTTGTTCACAACTCGCAATACTTAAAAACATGGGAGAACGTGAAAGTCTAAGATCGTTGGCCAAGAGATGAACAAAAACAAAGCTGCAGAACCAGATGTAGTTTTAATAATGGGTCAGCTTTAATCGACATGATTACTGAAATAATAAGCGAAATATACGACAGTAGCAATATATCAGAAGCTTTGAAGACGCAATCCTAAAATAGCCAGGTGCAAATGAATGCGATTTGCCTTGGTCAACAAGTCAGTTTAATGAGCCACATGATTAAGCATATAATTTGAATTCTAATTAACAGAGCGCGTAGCAAAATTAGACTGGAAATAAGGTAAACTTTGTTCAAAAAACACTGAAACAAGTAATGTTATCTTTTTGATCAGAATGCTCTCAGTGCGGGCAATAGAAAGGTATTTTTTGCTGGGAGGAAATGGGAGCATGTCATCTCTCTTATCCCGAATATTTAAAACGGTGCATACGATAACAAACAAAACTCGAAACTACCACGCGAAATTTGAAAGGTACAAACATTTATTATACAGATATAAATTAATACAACAAAGTATGAATTTTACAAAAAGGCTTGCACCAAAATGTCCTTTCATGCGCCTTATTATGAACAAGGCAAGATAAAATTAAAAAAAAATTATAGATATAATTGGCTCTAAAAAAGATTTATAATACATTTTTTTCAAAACATGAGAGAAAAATAATTTCAAAAGTTAATACGAAAACTGTTGGAAAAAAGAAGAAATTACTCTTTGAAAAAACGGTTCACCTACCTAATAGATAACAGAAAAAGAGTACGTGTTTCTCCCACGAGAGTCTCTGGGAATTTTAACCCTATTTTTACAAGGTCGTTCTATTTTCTTGCTGCTTGGGTCCCACGTGATTTATTGGGGCCTTTAACGATGTTTTTGCAATGTCGCTCCGTTTTATTTCTCCTCGGCTTACACGTATTACTTTGGCTTTTGCCTTTTTCAACTAGAAAACGGGAAGTTTTATATGAAATGTCTTTTGTCGGCGTAATTTTTAAGAGTTTCGAAACCTTTCTGCCCTTTCTGCCTTTTGGCGACTTACACGCCTGGGAAGCCTAAGACCTTTCCGCAGCCAGCCAGCCTGCTTCGTACATTCAAGACCCTTCAATGCCTCAGCCAGCAGGTCTCATCCATTTCGTGTTACGTATCACTACCTTCTATCGCAGCCAGCTGGCTTCGACCCTTCATTGTGACGCATTACTGGCTCACATATTTTTATAATCTTGTAAATATAAACATTGCCGAGGGAATCAAAAGTGTATACAGTAATAACGATGTCAAGCAAATAAGAGTCTTTTTGAAACACTGTTTTTTGTGCGCATAAAGGTTAAAAATTGCCTTAATTTTTTATAATATGGTTAATAGTAAATATTAAATTGTAGTTGGTTCGCATATTTTGATAAACTTGTAAATATAAAATTTTCTTGTAAGCAAAAAATCTAATAAATAAATCATGTTTAAAGTTTAATTTTTTTGTTGTCATTTCTCAAGGAAAATGCGTAACTACAGTTTCATATGTTTGTGTTTTATTAAAATGCTAAAGAAAAGCTTTTTAAAACAATAAAACTTACTGTGAGAGCATACAGTCAGAAGGTCTTATCTTATCCATTCAGTGTACCCCAGCCAACAAGCTTTGTCCCTTTTGCTGTTCATCCGCTGATCCGTCTTACATGTTATCAAACGAGGCTTAAACTGACCTCAACTAACTTTACGGGAGCATAAGCCACCCTTTTCATTGAACAAAAAAACACGAGGGCAATATAGTTTTTCTGAATTTGAAAAAATTAATTCCCAACAATCCACCATGATAGTTATTTCTAGCAGCCTTTTTAGAGTCAATTCTTAATAAATAAAAAAAATTTTAAAATCTTTTACACACTAAATGAAAATTTTTAATAAATGGTTGGGCTTTGCTTTAATACATTTCTCCCAAATGTAAGTGTATAAGACAAACTCAAACTATTTGATATTTGTTTATTTACACTTTTTAATTAATTATTATTTTTAATTATTATATACTTCTGCTACTATTTTTTTTATAAATACAAATTTAAAACATATACCTATGTTTCAGGGATTACGTAAAAGTATTTGATAAGGTAAAACACGAAAACCTATTCGAACTGATCGGAAAAATCGACTTAAAAAAAATATCCACTAGGAACAAATCAATTGCGGATAAAATCGATCTAAGCAACTGCAAAAAAATAGAAAGTAAGACAATGATACAGTTTCTCATCGGATTTATTTTAACCTATACAGCGAGACGCGATCCTAAGAAAACTAGAACCCCCCACATACACACACTCTTTTTATTATTAATCATCATAATCTTAACAACATTGAACTGTGATAGCAGACTCAGAAGTAAAACTACAAAATGTCCTAGAAAAGGTAGCAAATGAATGCGAGAAAAAAAAGCCTAAATATTAACTATAAGAAAACAGAATATATGGTCATAAACAAAAGAGATAGGCCAAGGTTGTGAGTATCGAATTGGAGATAGCACAGTGGATAAAGGCTTTGGTTAGATGAAGTGACAGGACCCAAAGAGTGTGAGTTCAATACCCGGTTATGGCAGTGGAGAACTTTCAGAGGGAAATTAGCAGGAGATAACTGATAACTGACATCCATCAAGCATGGCACGTGGAACTAGAACAGTCTACCCCAGTGAGCGAAATAAAGGGTTCAGTTCGAAATTCCAACCACCTGAAGAAGGCCGGAGGGTACAACGGCCGAAACGTTGGGATAAATATGACGACAAAGATGAGGACAATAGTTCGAATAATGTATTAGTCGCGGAGTAATATATGACGAAAATAGAATAGAAATATATAAAAAAAAAAATCTATCACAGAAACCCAAAGGCGCATTGAAACAGCGACAGATGCGTTCCAGAAACTAAGCAATATATTAAGAGAGAGGAAATTTCCGTTAGAAAGAAAGAAAGAAAACGGCACTGAACTGCTGTCATATTTCGCCTTGTATATTGCAGTGAATGCTAAACAATTTTTTTTACCGGTGAAGAACAGATTTAAAGCGACAAATATTTCATTCCAAGCGGGGATGCTGAGAATACCATGGACTGAACAATCGAGAAACAATGAAGTTTTAAAGAAAATGGAAACTAGAAGGACATTTTTACTTAAAATCGAAAGATACCATATTTCCGGAACGCATAACGAGGAAAGAGAACGTCTTAGTTTTTCTGGTGTTAAATTCTGTACAATTGCTATTTTGTGCGCGGCTATATTTCAGACGTCCCTATAAAACTGCAGCCATGCTGCTGAGCGTCTACAAGGCAACATTATTCGAATGTGTACAATATTGTGGGACGTTTAAAAAGAAATGTTAATGCAACGTTACAAAGCAATGTTTTTGCAATGTAACGTGGCAAAAAGTTTGTATAAACGCCAATTCGTTAGCTGGAAGGAGAACAGTTGATTTTAGCGTTAAAATAAATGCCACCACAACATCACATATCCTCCAACCAAAATACGAGTCTGCAACGTTTCAAGAACGTCCTTTTACGTGCGTTTCAAAGCCAGTTGAATTATTGAACTCATCCAAGAGGGCCGACGCTGATGCACCCAACTTCTCTTTTATATGATCGGATCCTTTATGGATTATATCAGGGAGCTTTCCGATACCACCTTGTACACACACACACACACACACACACACACACACACACACACACACACATATATATATATATATGTTTTTTTGTTTTTTAACATACAACCCCAGGCGCCACCAGCAGCGTTTGCCACCAGGCAGGGTATGAAAAAAAAAACAAAAAAAAAAAAACTAATTGATCGTTCTTCTTTGTAAATTCTTAATGAAATAAATCAAACGATTGTTCCTCTTTGCAGCTTCTGTCCGTAATGAAAGTTCCTGAACGCGTTAGCCGTTATTGACACGCTCGTAAAACGTATAAACGACGACGCAAACATTTCACTTGCGCATGTTAGGTCGTGATGTTGCGCGCATAATATTTCAGTTATGTTTGTTCTGATCGTAACTTTCCTTTCTGGATTTGTCGTCGATTTGGTCGTTTTTTTCTCTTTTTTATCTTTCTTTTCCATTACTGGTCCAAACCACTCAAAGCAAACGTCGTATATTATTCTACAAAAGGAACTGATCTGTTGCCCTATGTGACTCTTAAGATTGTTATTAAGGATAAAAGAAAGCTCTTTGTCAAGATTTGTCCAAACAGCCTTCTGGTTACCTTTGGGCCACTGTATTCTTGGTTTACTTAGGATTTCTCCAGGGTGCTGTCGCTCAACGATGGAATCCTGAACGCTGTGGGTGTATTCCAGATTCATAATCCCATCACTCGATTTACATTCTCCGATAGGAGAATTACGTTGTTTGCACCAGCGTGCCTTATGGATACGTAAACCGCGTAAACCGTTAAATCTTCTGCCGCAATCATACGTTGTAGCCGGGTCCATATACAGGTCGTTTCCATTAAAATATATATATATATATGAGGAGTTGGGTGATGTCACAAAATCTGACCAAGTGACTAAACATCAGAATTTGTAAGGGAATCCCTTTTCTGCTCCCCTATATATCTGTTTTTATTCGGTATCACCCCAAGCAAGGCAGTACAGCACGCACGCAAGGAAGGGGTTACACGGTGTGGAGGAATTCAGAACAGAACAGTAATGAGATGAAAGAAAAGACCAATCAGGAGGATAGTAGATAGCGATTGACACTGCATTTAAATTTTTGCAGATTAAAGTTGGTTGGAAAGCATAGAGTCGGAAGGGAGTTCCACAAGCGAGAAGTGCAGGATAAGAAACTGTCTGCATAGAAGTTACGGCTATATCTAGCTAGCTCAACCGTAAATTGATGAGATATCACCGCCAGTCTAGTATTACGCTTAAATTCATACAGCCTAGGTACCGTAGCGAAGAGGTCATACGTACCATTACTATGAAAGTATTTATAAGAATGACACAGAGAGGCAACCTTAAGTCGGTGGGCAAACGAGTGAAGCCGAGCCGCCTGATCTGAACCAATGATATTTTTGATTCTTCTTTGGATCATATCGAGGAGCTGCAGGAAAATAGCCAGGTAGCCGAACCATATATGATAGCAATACTTTAAGCATGGACGAATGGTAAACTTATAGATATGCAAGATAGATTCCGGAGAGAAAAGCTGTCTCACTCAATACAGTGAAGCAACTTTCTTAGTAGCTGATCTGAAGATGAATTCAATGTAGTCTTTCCACCTAATGTCAGCTGAGAAAGCAAGTCCGAGAAGGCGCAATGAGTCACTTTCTGGGAGGATAACATCAGCCATGTTGATGGAAGGCAAAGAGGGCTGTCTCAGATGATTAATGGAGAGCAGTTTAGTTTTGGAGGCGTTAAAATCAACGAGCCACCTTTGCCCCAGTTAACGACGGCCATGTGGTCGTTTTGTACACATCGGCTGCCATTTTGACATTGTCTGACTGATGAGCCTAAATATCGAGACAGGATTAAATGGTAATGTCAGCGTGGAGATGCCAAGTTGAGAGCTGAGCTGATGTCATCGGGAAGGTCGTTAATAAAGTGGAGGAGACCTAAATAACAGACCCTGTCAAAGGCTTTCGAGATATCCAATCCTGGGCTTCACCGTTTTTATCTAAAGCACGATAGACTCTTTTCGCAATTATCATTAGTACATCAGCAGTTGATCTGGAGAAACGAAAGTCTTATTGCCTCTCTGAGAAAAGGCCCTGTGATGAGAGATGACGAACCAATTAAGCATCGATATGGGTCCCTAGGAATTTCCCAAACAGAGGCAGAAGGTCGATAGTTGAATAGCTCAGACGGTTCACTGGAGTTCTTAAAAACTGAAACAACAGACGATGACTTTCAGCAAGCAGGAAAGCAGGGGGTAGTGAGGCATTTATTATACAGTTTAGAGAGAAAAGGAGTTAGGAAAACGATTAGAGAAGTCCACGATTTCAGTGAGTGATTGGGCAATAAAACGATTTAATGTCTGTCTACCGGCAACGTCAGTACCTTTAGAATGTTTTATCCACGTGTCGTGATGAACATTAAAGTCACTGAAGATAAGCAGATGGATGGAGAGAAAGTGCCTTTTCTATACTGTCAGCTATTGCGTCTAATACACTGCAGTCTTGGGAAGATTGGGGGTGGGGGCGATAAAAGAAAAATAGATAGCTGAAAGAGTTTAGTAGCGAAAGACGGGAGTAGGTAACAGCTTCAAGAGTGAATTCAAGTTGGTTTTATAGAGGGCAAAGATATCTGGCGACTTCTCCAGGAGAAAAGATTCTACGCTGCAGATGCCAAGAATATTGGAGAAAGAAAGATTGAGGGGAGGAGGCGTCTTTTGTTTTTATTTCTTTTTTTTTTTTGTGATTTACATGAGATATGTTTTGAGGAGTGAGAAAAATGACCACCATGATTGTCACTATCTGTCGTCAGTGGTAATACGAACCAGCCAGTACGTAGCTGAGAGCAGAGCATAATGTGGCCTCAGGGTTGCCCACCGGAAATACATGCAGGGACACCTACCCATGCAAGACACGGCACTATAGATACCCCGATATTATGTTGATCGGAGCAGCCTGTCTAAGCACTGCCACAGATTTTGGGCTCCTAACGACCAGTCGGAAGCAGCAGCCAACAAACTGCCAACTCGGTACAATCATAATGGAAAGTCACTGCTGTTGGTTAGTCTGGTCACCAAAGAGTTAAGACAATTAAATCATTGTGGCCTTAGTAAGAGAAAGAAAGAGAATCAGTAAACTATATCCTAAGCAGGGATTAAGGGATGAACCTCTACTTGTTCAATAGGCATAGAAGGATTTCGGACCGGACAATATATATATATATATATATATATATATATATATATATATATATATATATATATATGTATGTATGTGTGTGTGTGTGTGGTGCGATGGATAAATTATCGTCTAAATTACGCAAAAATAAAATTAACACTAACATCTCATTTTACCAACATCACACAGAAATATCTTGAAATATTAAAGAGTAAATTTATTCAATAAAATTACCTTTGATTTCAAACACTGCCTCCAGACGACTTCGGAATCTCCTGCAACTCCTCTGGGCGGTCTCCTTGTTTAAGTTAGTGAATGCTGCCATAATCCTTGCTTTCAGTTCATCTTTGGTATTATAAGGAGTTTTGTTGGTCTCTCGCTCAACTGCGCCACACACATAATAACTAAGGAGGTTGCAGTCTGGGGAGTTAGGTGGCCAGATGAAAGGGGTGATGTAGTTTCAGAAATTGTCTGACAGCCATGACTAGGTTCTCCTGTTTGTGTGGCATGGTGCCAGAAATAGGGTCTTCCAGGAGCCAGAAATGGGTCTTCCAGGAGCCACCCTCTTGACCCAGGGCAGCATTACCTCCTCAACACACTTGATGTTGAGTCTGAGGCCCTCACCAATAAATTCGGGAGTTCTTTTCTCATCAGAACACTCAGAGTGAGTTTTCCGAGCTGCTTTACCTTCGTAATTACCATTAGATTCATCCAACTCTTTCCGAATCCTCTGCGCAGTTCTCAGACTGACACCCAATCACTCTGAAATGTTTGTATTTGAGCTTCCGGCGTGAATGTCAAACAGTACAGCATGCTTTTTTTTCAAATTTCTGGAGGAGTTAATTGCATCATAGTGTTCTTTTTTTTTCTCACAGATGGTGCCCAACTGACCCTTCTATACTGTGCATTCGACAAAATAAAAACAACGAGCATGCGCGAAATTAAAAATATTATATGGCGACAGTTTACCCATCGCACTCTGTATATATATCGATTTAAATATTATGGCTACAGGTTGATTCATAACTAAAGCGTCGTGAAATACAAATGTCTGCATGTGTCTAAGAAAAAGAATAAATGTTTGCATAATTATTATAATAGCATTAATAAAACTTTGGTAGTGATGTAAAATTTCACCATGCCAATAAAAAGAAAAATATCTGTGATGTTAATAACACTCACAATCTCAAATGTTAACTTTAGTCAGAACCACACCAGATTATAAAAATTAAAGATTCTTTAAAGGTTCAGTCGTTCGGAAAAGTCGAAATATGATTTGTATTTCGATATTTCCGAGTAAAATATATATTTGTATCACTACAAAAAAACAATTAACACTTGAACAGACAAACAAACAAAATTCGACAATGTTTAACATTCGTGCACACACACATACACACACAAAAAAAGAAAAGAAAAAAAGCGGTATGTCAAAATGACAGTTATTCCTTTTAACACCCGCGATTACTAGAGATATACTTGACACACCTATTTTAAAATATTTTACAAAATCAGAGAATTATGCGACTCAAACGAATTTTTGAGGATTAATGAGTGAATATGATAGTGAATAGGTTATTAAAAAAAATCTTTTGAGGAAATAATTTGGATGTATATTTCACCCCCCACCACTTTCGATATCGCGTGTATACTTTTTAATTGGGAATGTTCGTCCAATTTATTTATAGCTATATAAAATGAAATCCTTGAAGATATTATCTCAGTAAAAACATTATGCAATTCGGCCCGAAACTTGCTAAAAACAATATAACTCAAAAAAATAATTTTTTTTTTACAATTGGTGTTTGCATAATTTAATAAATCACGTTATTTCCTTTCAGATTCAACCGAAAAATATCTAAACTTAATATTTATTTTAAAAAAATTACATGCAACTTTTCAGTGCAACTTTGAAATTCACCTGGTTACTGTTTGTCCCAAGAGTTTATTTTATTAAATAAAGACATGTTTGAAGATTTAAAAAAATCTATTCAATATCGGAGAAGTATTATAATATTAATTTAATTTCATCTCTCCAGTTCAGTCAGTATAAAAAAGTAATTATACTGAGTTTAATAAAAGTGTATAGAATTAAAAAATTATATTCTTAAACTCTTGGTTCTTCTTCATTGTGTGCCTTGTCCCCCCCCCTTTCAGAGCGTAGGCGATTATGACTCTCCACAGATTCCTGTCTTTGTAGATCCTAATAAATTTTGTCTTTTTTAAAAACCTTGTTCTGCCATCCATTTACACAAGCTCACTAAGTATGTTATGTGTTGCTTTCCTCTGTCCTTCTTGCCTTCAATCCGTCCTGTGAGTATCAGATTTTCTAAACCCTCTTTCCTTCTCTCTCAGATGTAAATTATAAGTTTCTTTTTGTTTCCATTTTCACTAAAACTTCGTCGTTGCTCGCATCTACGGTCCATGGTATCCTCAGCATCCTTCTGTAGAACAGCCTTTTTGTTGCTTAAAGTCTCTTCTTCATCGTTTAGGAGATTGTCCAGCATATAGGAAGACAGATATCACGTAACAGTTCAATATTCTTTTCTTTGTTTCTAACGAAGTTTTTCTTAATATTTTGCTTAGCTTTGGGAATGCATTTTTGGCTATCCGAATGCACTTTCTGATTACAGTGTCACACTTTCCGTTCTCTGTTAAAATACTTTCCAGATACTTGAATTTTTGTACTTGTTTGATTTTGGTATCTCCTATTTGTAATTTGCATTTTGGTCTAATCCTTTTGCTAACAACCATGCAATTCTGTGTTCCTGTAGTTGAAGTTTAATCCTTTCTTTTCGCTTTCTTTTGCTAAATTGTGTAGGAGATTTTGTAGTTTTATTTTCGTGTCTGCTATCAACACTGTGTCATCTGCATATTGTATGTTGTTAAGAGTGTGGCCACCAATAATGAATCCTGGTAGGACTTCTAGTTCTCTCGGAATTACCTCACTGTGTAGGTTGAATAAGTCAAGTGAGAAGTTAGATCCTTGTCTTACACCTCTTTCTGTTTTTGTATATCTGCTTTCATTTTCTATCCGTATGATGGCGGGTTGCTGTCAATATAGGTTCTGGCTTATTCTAATATTTTCCCAAATATGTCAAGGTTGGTGAGTGGTTCCAACAAATCTTTCAGGCATACTTTATCGAACGCCTTTACGTAATCTATATGTGCCCAGTAAAAAAAAAAAGAAAAAAAAAAAGAAAAAAAAAAAAGGGAAAATTCAGAAAGAATTTTATTTAGCTATCATATTTTATGTATAAATTGAACTATCATCGAATGTTCAACATAAAGTTGTAAGGCGGGGTAACCAGTAGGCAGACGCTTTATTCAAGGTCATTACTCTTTCTGATAACATTCTGAGCATAAATATCACGTTCCTTAACGAACCCGCGTTTTTTTGGACAGGGGGATAGTTAGTGTTCCTTGACGAACACGCGTTTTTTCGGACAGGGGGATAGTTAGTGTTTTTCTACAATGTCATTTGACGTCATAGGCTAGCGTGCGTAAATAAAACGGTATTTTCATTCTGTTTTAAGTAAAAGGTAAACATTACTTTTAAAGAATCCAGTTAATTAATACTTAAATTTACTAACAGACTTTGAAACACTTCTCTAGGACAAATATTGGATTTTAAAGAGAATTTTAAATTTGTTGTTTACATTTTTCGTATACAATGGCGGCTCGATGAGTCAATGTGTGACGAAAAAAGTACTAATGACTTAAAATGCCTAAAAACTAAAAAGTTCATTTATATACGGAAAAATATTTTTCTTTTAATTTGAATTAACTTTAGACATTTATCTTTCAAATAGAACGGAAATTTAAGTTCAAAGAAAGCATTTAAAATATTAAAAATGTGTTGTTTTTTTGTTTCTAGAAAGTTCGTGGCGATACTTACTGCATATACATTTAACTCAAACAGCAATGTTTTTTTTTTTTAAATATTTGATTAGAATTTGAATAAATCCAGACATATGAAAGTGAATTTAAATACAATTTTTTTATTCTTGAGAATGGACCTCAAAGATGTTATACATCATTAATTTATTAGATTGCTTATTTACGAGAATAAATTACAACCTCTCTCATTACATTTTAATACATAACTAAAGCCGTTCAGTTATTGATCTGTTATCTTTTGTAATTACCCCTCTATACGCGCGCGCTGATGTACACACACACACACAGGCACATATATATAATAATTATTCTGTTTAAAAATGTTGAGAAGTTCTAAGAATCATATGCAATTATTATTAATTGTTTCATTTGAACTTCCATGACATATCAATAACTTCCCCAGGGAAGCCATATACTATCATGTTTTTTTTTTTAAACCTTATGTAGTATTTGTGAATGTGCTTTTTAGTCTTACCCAACTATTTGCCAAGTCTGATCAGCTCTATAAATAGTCGTGTGGGCAGTTATAAACAGATCTGATCTGATAAAAATAGCACAGGTATAGGAACGTCTTTTGTTACTAGTTATCTAGGTCACAGGGACAGCAGTTGGTTCTTTGTCACAGCTGAGGTAACAATTGAACTGGCTGAGAAAATTTGTTACAATATGTTGTGAATATATATATATATATATATATATATATATATATATATATATATATATATATATATATATATATATATAGTGTGGGTGGGGGATGAAAGCGCTTAGTTTATTTACTTATTAGTTGGCCACACACGCACACAGAAAGAGACGAACGATTTTAAGATACATTTGTTTTATAAAGAAAGAAAAACATTTTAAACATAAAATATACTTGTTGGCCTATCTGGAAAAGGGAAACAGTTATTGCGTAATTATAAATAAATAAAAAAAATTGGTCATGTGTTATGGTACACGTGTATGGATGGTTAAATAATCGTGTGGAGTGAGTAGACTTCCAAGGAGGGCTTCTCAGCATTTGACAAACGCAGTTAAATGCAAAATGCCTCGATAAAGGCGTGATAAAAAGCAAGTAACCCTTTTTATCACGCTTTTAACTACTTATTGAAATTAAATGTGAAAAAAGAACTAATTAAGAAAATTTCTGAATATTAATTTGGCAATAACTTAGTATAAGTAGGTACAGTCCCGTACCTACCCACTACACTCGCCAAGGGAGGCAAAATGATGAGAAGTAATAAATTACTACCCGCTAAAATCAAACATTATCTGAAAGAGATGTAGTTGTTCTATCCAACGAATCGGTGTAGTCTCTTAGAATATTCTCGGTGAAAGGACACACGGTCAAACCAATGGTAACTCCAGCACTGAATGTAGATTTCATTAGAGCCAATGCTGTGTGTTTGTTACAATTCTATTCAGGTGCCTCTGTTCATAATTAGGAACCACATAGACAGGAATGCACTGAATCTTAGGGGAGAGATTTCAGTATTTAAGTTCTATTGAACATTGCTAGCATTTTTCAGGTTCAGTAAATGAGCCACCGACATTTAAGATACATATACGCATATGTAGGAAATTCAGTCGTCCAGGTTTTTTATATTAAATATCTGAAGGTCCGAATTCCAAACAATAATAAAATAAAATAAAATAAAGAAAACACGGATATGTTTATTAAATAAATCATTTGTATTTACAAACACATGTACATGAATTCAAAAGAGTTGAAAATAGTAAAATAGTATTTAGTTGAGTTAAAGTCTTTGGGTCCACAGAAAAATCTATGATTTAAAAAAAACTTTTAGCAGTTGGTACATAGCTGAGGTTGAGAAAACATTTTTTTCTTTCAACAGCTTGGAGACAGTCACATCTATGCTCCTGAAAATCGAAATCTAGGTTTTTATAAGAAATTTTTCTCGAAACTAGGTACGAGAAAAATGGGGTTTTAGTTTTCACTGATTGGCCAAGTATTTCACATGGTAATGTTAATTTCTAAGCAATAGACACTTTCATTTAAACGGTGCGTGTTGTATTGTGAAATATTTTTGGTATGTTTGTAAATATTATCTGTTGTTGTGTAGAAAATAAAGTTTGGACTTGTTTTAATATGGTTTGTATATGGGTACGTGATTGTGCTGGAAATATGGTTTATTTCACATACATGTTTTTCGGAAAATTAGACTTCTTATTAAATAACCCATAAAGGTTGATATGTCACTAAACAAACAAATCTTGCGTCCTGTTATAGCTCTTTCTAGTATTGATAGGAAATATCCTTCTAAACCTTTTATTTTCGTAGTGTAGAAATTTAACAGCTTAATTATATCATTATTTTCTCATGCTACCTATTTTTATTGTTGTTACTGTTGAAAGTGTCAAGTTTTTTGCTATTTGGTAAAGTTATTTTTGTAGCAGCAATCAATATATTCTGATGAGGGATCATCATCTTTAAGGTTTAAAGGATTTATTCGTTTGAAGCCATCTTTAATCATTGATATGTGAAAAAGGTGGCATGTAGATGATAGTTTAGACATTGCTGAAGAAACTAGACATCATTTGTAACTAAATATTCCTAAAATATTAAAACCTCAAATAAACTTTTTATTTGCAATTTTAAACGCTTCCAATTTGGCTACAGAGAGGAATTTATATAATTTCAAAAGCAATTTTAATAATATTCCCTGATACCGAGAAAATATATAAAGCAAGGGAATAATAATAATAATAATAATAATAATAATAATAATAATAATAATAATAATAATAATAATAATAATAACTGCTACTTGGCAGCCTTCGACATCACATCATCTAACAAATTTAGTGAATATGGTGAAAAGAGGACATCAGATATTTTCCCATAATGTGAAACAATGGGTCTTCACTCGATTGGCTTAGGATACCCGATACCTAAAGTAACCGGAAGTTTTATGACTAGTAGTCATTGATTAATGACTTCGTCGCCTGTAAAATCGAGATGGGAGAAAAGCAACCGTCACAGGGAGAAAAAGAAATAAATTGTATAAATGAAAAGCTAAATAAATAAACAGATAAAAACTTTCGGGATCAAGTGTCAATCAGCTGGAAGGCAGGGAATTCTGGCTATGGGCTTATATAGCCAGGCCGCATTCTAGGTAGATCTAGTCATATGTCGTCCGTTGATATATAGAAACCGCAGTCAAAGATGATCAAAAGAGCAGTTTTCGTTGACCGATAAAAAGATATACTCCATTAATTTGTCGTGAAAAAAAAAGGCAGAAGTAAGGGCCAAAATGTCTCAAGTGTCACCTACCTACCCGCAGACAATGGCAGGTAAATACATGAATAAATAACTCAGTATATCGAAAACGGGTTTCATGTTTTTTTCTTCTTGCGGCAAAATTTCACCTTCCGTTCCTTCCTTTAATGTAACGGCTTTTCCAAGTTTTTATTCACATCGACGCAAACAGGAATCAAACCACGGCATGATACGGTAGCTGACCAGTCAGTGAAGAATTGTCTGAAGGAACCAGTTGTATATTTACGCTAAAATTTGTTACGGCGCCCTTTTATAACGATCAGACATATAAGCAATGTTTTTATAAGACTGACATCGAAACATCATAAAAATTATCTTGTTACTTTTGCGCAGGTACAGAACTTACATTGCCCTTTATTGATCACTACGGCTTTATAGTTTCAAAAATGTTAAAATCAATTCGAAAATCATCCCATCTTTAAACATAACATTTGATATTCTAACAAAATACTTTGTTAATAATGAAAACGTGAACTTTTGAATTATTAGTTCATTGAATATGGTGTTGGACAGGTAAAAAGATGTCAAAAAGCTACATGAAATAACTAGCGTTTTAGAAACATGTCAAAAAACCACGTAAAATAAGTAATGTTTTAGAGGTATGTCATAATGCCACATAAAATAACTAGCGTTTTAGAGGCATGTCATAATGCCACGTAAAATAAGTAGCGTTTAAGAGGCATGTCATAAAGCCACGTAAAATAAGTAGCGTTTTAGAGGCATGTCATAAAGCCGCGTAAAATAAGTAGCGTTTAAGAGGCATGTCATAAAGCCACGTAAAATAAGTAGCGTTTTAGAGGCATATCATAAAGCCACGTAAAATAAGTAGCGTTTTAGAGGCATATCATAAAGCCACGTAAAATAAGTAGCGTTTTAGAGGCATATCATAACGCCACGTAAAATAAGTAGCGTTTTAGAGGCATATCATAAAGCCACGTAAAATAAGTAGCGTTTTAGAGGCATATCATAAAGCCACGTAAAATAAGTAGCGTTTTAGAGGCATATCATAAAGCCACGTAAAATAAGTAGCGTTTTAGAGGCATATCATAAAGCCACGTAAAATAAGTAGCGTTTTAGAGGCATGTCATAAAGCCACGTAAAATAAGTAGCGTTTTAGAGGCATGTCATAAAGCCACGTAAGATAAGTAGCGTTTTAGAGGCATATCATAAAGCCACGTAAAATAAGTAGCGTTTTAGAGGCATATCATAAAGCCACGTAAAATAAGTAGCGTTTTAGAGGCATATCATAAAGCCACGTAAAATAAGTAGCGTTTTAGAGGCATATCATAAAGCCACGTAAAATAAGTAGCGTTTTAGAAGCATATCATAAAGCCACGTAAAATAAGTAGCGTTTTAGAGGCATATCATAAAGCCACGTAAAATAAGTAGCGTTTTAGAGGCATATCATAACGCCACGTAAAATAAGTAGCGTTTTAGAGGCATATCATAAAGCCACGTAAAATAAGTAGCGTTTTAGAGGCATATCATAAAGCCACGTAAAATAAGTAGCGTTTTAGAGGCATATCATAAAGCCACGTAAAATAAGTAGCGTTTTAGAGGCATATCATAAAGCCACGTAAAATAAGTAGCGTTTTAGAGGCATGTCATAAAGCCACGTAAAATAAGTAGCGTTTTAGAGGCATGTCATAAAGCCACGTAAAATAAGTAGCGTTATAGAGGCATGTCATAAAGCCACGTAAAATAAGTAGCGTTTTAGACGCATGTCATAAAGCCACGTAAAATAAGTAGCGTTTAAGAGGCATGTCATAAAGCCACGTAAAATAAGTAGCGTTTTAGAGGCATATCATAAAGCCACGTAAAATAAGTAGCGTTTTAGAGGCATATCATAAAGCCACGTAAAATAAGTAGCGTTTTAGAGGCATATCATAAAGCCACGTAAAATAAGTAGCGTTTTAGAGGCATATCATAAAGCCACGTAAAATAAGTAGCGTTTTAGAGGCATATCATAAAGCCACGTAAAATAAGTAGCGTTTTAGAGGCATATCATAAAGCCACGTAAAATAAGTAGCGTTTTAGAGGCATATCATAAAGCCACGTAAAATAAGTAGCGTTTTAGAGGCATATCATAAAGCCACGTAAAATAAGTAGCGTTTTAGAGGCATATCATAAAGCCACGTAAAATAAGTAGCGTTTTAGAGGCATATCATAAAGCCACGTAAAATAAGTAGCGTTTTAGAGGCATGTCATAAAGCCACGTAAAATAAGTAGCGTTTTAGAGGCATGTCATAAAGCCACGTAAAATAAGTAGCGTTTTAGAGGCATGTCATAAAGCCACGTAAAATAAGTAGCGTTTTTAACGGCATGTCAAAAAGCGACATAAAATGAAGATCGAAATGAAAACGACAGACTCCAGGAAAAGTCGCTAAAAATTTAAATCTAAAAAAAGATTATGAATTCCCGAGATATATATATAAAAAAAAAATGAAATAAATAATTTTATGGCAGTCACTGATAGTTTGAGCGCATTCAAAAACATAAATGGGGTCCTCGAACTTTTTTCTTCCGCGAATCCTTTCCTCCTGTCCGACGGTGTTAGTGTACCTTTGAGAAGGGTATGGTATGAAATGTATGAATATCATAGAAATGTATGAATATCATAGAATAGACAAGTAACATTTGAATTTTATTCAATATATTATTATGTATTCAATAAGATGGGTGACCTTCGCTCTATTTAACAGGTCAATCAATCCCGGAAGTCGTTTCTGAAAGACACACAATTTTCAATTGAAAGTTTTGCGCAAAATTTGGTTTTGATCATACACATTACTGAAAAAAAAAAAAAAAAACGTTGTTCCTAATAGAAAATGGATGGAAATAATAAAAGACCTCCTTCATATTTTTAGACATAGATGGGTACCATTTCGCAATGGAACACCAAAACTTTGGTAAGAGAGAGATCTTTGGTCATTGAATCATTCAAATATTCTACAAATTCATCTTTTAGAGTCTATGCAAGTGATCTGGTATTAGTGATAATGGAATTCTGAATGAATTGCTAATCAAAAAGCAACACAGAAAACCAATTGTCTCTTTCTCTCGGGAAAATGAACTCCATAAAAATTCATAAAAAGTGAAGAATCGTTTAGAGCGTGATAGACTTGTCCCCGTACCCTTAGAGTTATGCATGCCTCAATTTAAGAACCCTTGTCTTAAAGGATGGCTAAAACAAATAAAAATTTGAAAGAAGAGGGAAAATCTGTTTGTCACTTCCCTGATGCGTATGGCAAGAGCACAGGAAAAACTTCGTAGGCTCCAACGAATATGACTACAAAGATCCCCAGACGGTAAAAAGAAAATAAAAATGCTACCGTGTTGATGTCAGACAGAAAAAAAGTGCAGGAACTCCTAGACCAGGTAGTAAAGGAAAGCGTGAAGAAAGTACTAACCATCAATTGTAAGAAGACAGAATGTATGGTTGTTAGCTTCAAATTAGATATCAAAATCAAACAATTACCTAAATTAAACTATTTGAGAATGTGACACCAAAATCCGAAGGCGTATTGGAAAAGCGAAAGATACTCTGTCCAAAAGCTAAATATAAGTATTAAGAAACAGAAAAATTCCGTTAGAAAACATAGAAAAGACTGTTATGAACTGTTATGTAATATCAATCCTCCTATATGACATTGAATGCAGAACAATTTCCTCACCGATGAAGCGGAAACATGAGACCATAAAGATATGGTACTACAGAAGGAGGCTAAGGATTCCTTGAACTGAACATGGGAGCAACGAGACAAAAAGAACACTTATACTCGAATTTGACACAGAACATATTTTCTTCTTTCCTTTTGATGCAGATTTTGACCCATTTTTTAATCAATAATTAAATTATATTGAAATTTAATAATGGGGAATGAGACTTGCTTGATATTGCCATCATTCTCTTTTTTTTAGGTTATCCTATAGAAAATTTACGTTTGTGTAATTCCTAATGACCTAAATGCAAATTAAAGATCATACCAATCAGACAAGATTGAAATGTAACCTGCTCTTCTCTTACGTGATCATTTCATTCTCCTAAGATTCTCACGAATATCAATGTTCATAATTGGAACGCTAGAATTCATTCATAATTGAGTAGAGTTCGTTTTTTTGTTTTATTTGAACTTTTAAAACTTAGCTCTGGATTTAGAACTTACTAACTAGAATTGTTGAAAGTAAACAGAATTATATTCAATTGCTTTCCTTAGTCTGTAAAAAAAAAGAAATTATTTCGAAAAACAGAAATAATCAAATTAAATTCAAATGATTAACTACTGACCTAGTAAAGCCGAATCTTTGTAGTGTTTATTGGTAAGTAAGCAAGATATAAATGACAATTAGTTTTTCTCATTCAAAAGTGTTAATAGGTGTGTAGGAAATAGCATTTTAATAGTCAATTTTAGCGATAACAGTGATTTAGGAAAATATTACTAATTTAATTACTATTAATAAAATTAAACACGATTTCTGCTTTATCAAAATATTACTTATTTACTATAAATTAAAAATTCGATCGGCAACGAATTACATATTTCATTAATATAATTTTATTTTATTAAAGCACAAACAAAAGGTTATTTAAAAAAAAAAAAAATATTATCTATTCTAAATGAAAATATAACTTACTTTCTCTGTGACATTTTTCTAACCGCAAGTTGACATTATTGATTTTTGCATTTTTCCTATGATTTTATTTCCTACAATCGAAAGATAACTTCTTCGTCTTTTTAAGAAGAAGAAGAAGAGCAAATAGCAAACGTGTCCATTCTCATTTAGAGCATTTAACTTAGGTACCTCCATGAGATCGCTAAAAAAGATGAAAAAAAAGCCAAACTTGACGAAAACAAAATCTTATCGTCTAAATGCTTATGTTATTATTAAGAGGAAAGACCAAAGTTTTTTTTTTAATTATTTTAAAAAAAAATTCCTTTTTTTAGAAAATTCTAAATTTTGATTAAAAAACCTTGTTTTCTCTTTGTATCATATAGTGAAATAACATACAATTTTTAGCACGTTTTTTTTTTTTTTTTTTTTTTTTTTTTTATGACACATTAATTTGGAAAATCTTGCAAAAATAAAAATAATTGGCGGATGTTAATGAAACTTTCAGAAACTATTCACAGATGATCAAAATTATTATAAATATGTTTTTTTATTAAAGTCATGGCAGAAATATTTTTTTATATTTATTACTCCCCTATAACTAATTTTATGAAAACGCTAGAAATTCAATCGCATCGGGTTTAGTGATTACAATAGTTAAAAGAACAAGGCTTTGAGAAATGCAAATCATGTTTTTTTTTTTATTTTTAATTGGATCCCCCTACCTAAAATCAGCTCTGAATTGTAACATACAAAACTCAATAAAATAAAAATATTATTTAATTTCTAATGCTTTTATTTACTTTTAGTTGTTTTTATAAATATGGACAATATTTTCTGAAAGCAAAACATTTTTTCGATGAAAAATGAATTTTTAATACAATTATTTGTTATTTCTTTAATTATAATAGATTTCTACGTTTAAGTCGTTAAAATATTATAAAATTAGTTAAAAGCCGCATCGGGTTCCCTAAGTCTCCTTATGAGATAGATCTTTTTTTTAGCACGTTGTAAATTGTATCATTTTGACTAATCAGAAGATCCGCAGTAATTAAGAAATGTAATTTTGTGTTTATAATCGGGCTGTAATTATAAAGTACGGAAGACCAACCAGAATACAATTAAGTTGCGTTATTTGAGTTAAGCATTGTTCTCCGCTGTTAAGGCCTTTACTTTTGCGAAACACGTGTGGAGAAGTTAATTTGATTTTTCAATTTCAACTGAGAAGGGGACCTACAAGTACCAGTATCATCTTATGAAACTTATATGATCTTATTTTTATATTAATCTCAGTTATGACATTTTTCCATAAATTAAATATCAAAATTAATAATAAAATGAATGGAAATACAAATAACACAGTAAAATGTAATAAATGTACATAAAATTATTGTATTTTATGTACACTTCTAATAAAATTTCATAAATTAATTAGATACCTTTCTTATGAAATATGAAATTTAATCTCACTCTTAACAGTTTTATTTTAATTTCTTTATTAATATATTTTCCATAAGCATCGTAAACATAAAGGTGAAAGCTAAGTACAAAAAAAAAAAATTAGAGCGCTGAAAGTTTTCCTTAAAAATAACGAGGAAAATAATTTGTTCACTTAAATCTAAATAACTTCACTTTTCGCCTTCCGTAAAACAAATTATGATCACATAAATCCGTCAATACGTTATTCAAAACCTGTCAAGTGACGCGAAAGGTTATGACCTGCTTTGTTTTATTTTCAAATTACATCTTTTCGGTGCAAAAGCTAAGTCAATCTTGGTTCAAAATATTTTAAATAAACATTATAATTTCTGATTTTCTTAAAATAAATTTTGAAAAAATGATAATTGAGTTTTAAAAGAATTTCAAAGTGAGATTTTCATCTTTTTTATAAAATGGAAAAAAATGGATGCCATAATCAATTATCTGTCAATTTTGCTGGCTCAAAAAAAAAACAATATTTTTAACGAAAATTCGGACGTGCTAGGAACGATTAAAAAATGTAAAAAAAAAAAAATACTCCCAAAATACTTTGAACTTTCCTCCCATAACATGAACATTTAGACGATAAAATTTTGTTTTCGTCAAGTTTGGCGTCTTTTTCATCATGCTATGTTCTTTTTTTAGCGATACACAAATATGAGAAGAACAACAAAACTTTGCTTAATTATTATAACAATTACACAATTTACCTGTTCGGTCAGTTAAATTAGGTACCTCCATGATATATATATATATATATATATATATATATATATATATATATGTATATATATATATATGGGGGGGGAACGATATAGAATTACATGTAATCTATCATAGAAATTGATTAGCATTTTGTATGTAAAATATAATTTTTGTAAATAATATTTGCGTATTTCTAATCATTAATTATGTAAATATATGCGGATAAATGACACTCTCTCCACTCTTTCTCTCTTACTCTCAATCTCTCTTTCTCTCTCCCTCTCAATCTCTCTCTCCCCTCTCCCCCTCTCCCCCTTCTCTCTCTCTCTCTCTCTCTCTCATCAAAGTCCTGTAGATTGCCTAAGGGAACCAAAATCTCAACACGCTTCCCAGGGCAAGTAGTTTGTACAGGATGGAGTAGTTAGCACAACACACACACACACACATTATATATACATATATATATATATATATATATATATATATATATATATATATATATATATATATATATATATACTGACTGTATTCGGAAATGTCAGCCTTTTAGCAACTTTCTTTTAGGCTGTTTTCAATAGCACTTACACACCATTTACAATAACACAACCAAAATCCTTAAAATGACTAATAAATTAACCGAAAGCACTGTGAATAAACAATCATTTAGACAACTTTCACATTCGCTAGATCTTCAAAAGAAATCTCTTGCTCACATACCAGAAAAATACAATAAAAAACTTAACAGAAGTAAATTACACTATATATATGTTCGGGCTATCATCTTCATCTTTGTTACCATATTTATCACAACTTTAGGCCGGACTTCTTCAGGTGGGTGGAATGTCGAACTAAACCCTTTATTTCTCTTGCTGGGGTAGACTGTTCTAGTTCCACGTGCCATGTCTAATGGATATCAGTTATCTCCTGTTAATTCACCCTCTCCAAGTTCTCCACTGCCTTAACCAGGTATTGAACTCGCACTGTCACTGGATCTAACTAACGCCTTTATCCACTGAGGATACATGGCACTGTGGATAAAGGCGTTAGTTAGATCCAGTGACAGGAACCCAAAGAAGTGGAGGGGAGAAGAGATGGATATTTGCGTCAAATGAATGTAATGAACTCAAATTGAACTCGACTCGTCGATTTCTCGTTTCGTTGCTACCCAATCATTTATACAATCTTTATATATGAATGTAGTAAAGAAGAGAGGAATAACAAGTTGTGTTTATAAAAGGTGAATTGAAAGCTGTTTTTCAGGGATCCTTTTTTTTTTAACTGATGACACACGTCAAAGTATACAGTACTTGTGTATAAGTGTGCCCTATTATGATCTTTTTTTTACGTAAAAATAATGTGTCGCACTATACACAGTTATTTTTTAAGAAGTTAAAAATAATGAATTTTCAGTGACCGGTTGCACTATACAGAGGTAATTTTTTCTGGAGGGATTAAAATTAATCCCCAAAAAATCAGGTGTCGCACTATACATAAAGTCGGCTTATACACGAGTTCATACGGTAGTTGTTTGTTTTTAAAGAGTGATAAGCTTGTGATGAGAGTTACGGTCCTTTCAAGAGGATGTCAAATGGTTTATGTAAAAGAAACTTTCAACTAAACATGAAAAAAAAAATGGACTGGAAATATCCAATGATCATTTCTTATGATTAATCAATTTCTGGTAAAAAATTCACGCAGAATTTAATGACTATTGTCAAAGCAAATTTTGAACATGATTACGATAAATACTAAAAGAAAAACTTCCCAATTTGATCTATAACTTCTTGGAGATATACTCAATAAAATCTACATGGACTTTTTATGCCGATAAAAAAGTAATTTCTAAAACTGTAGAAGAAAGTTTTGAGTTTTTGCATTAAGCAAATTAAGCGAATATTTTACTAGCAATAATACATACGCGAACACACGCACGTAATCATTTGAATCCATCCCTCCGAACATACATACATACATCCTGCTGATCACCCCATTAAGAACTGATCACGTGACATGCAACTAGTCTATCAATGGCGTTATTGTGGCTTATGATTCGTTGTCGTTGTTGTTGTTGTCATTGACAACCAGTCATGTCATAGTGAAGAGTCGGGCATTGACGACGACATCAACAGTGAAGGAGAAGACAAAAAACATTTAAAAGATAAATAAATAAAAAGAAAAACAAAGATAAGAAAAGAAAAAAAGGAAAAGAAATGCGAGCCGATTGTGACCATGTATGACCACAACGCCACAGTAGACGTATTATTGTACATATCGAACTGAACACTCGGACAGAAAGAAGAACAGTCGGCCATTATTATCAGCAACAATCGAAGAAGGATTTCATTTTATTATCTAAAGAAAGCTGTCAGCATTTTCTTGGATTCAACAAGATTTCTGTTTGTTATAATCACGTGGGAGTTCGGGGTAATTGTGTAGGAGGAAGAGGATGAGAAATGACAGGTACATTCTGGAATACTGTTCTTGCAGTAACTTAAGGTCTTTTGAAGAAAATAGAAAACATACATAATGAAATAAATCGGATATGACCATAGGCAATTGAAGTGGGGCTGTTTAGGGGCGACAATGCTCTTCCAGGTAAAAATGAATTGTACATTTTCAGGGTAAAACTGGTTATTTTCAGGACATATTTTTCTGCACCATTATAGGATTAAAGATAAAACAACAACAAAAAAAAAGAAAACTGAACCTATATCTGACAAAACACACACACACACACACACAAAGATACATACATAAACACACAGGTACATACGTGCACACACACACACACACATACATATTTATACTTACCGTATCAAGAAATGTCTCCCTTTCATCAACTTTCTTTTAGTCTTTCAGTAGTACTTGCGCATCATTTACAATAACACAACGAAACGCCGTGAATATGGTAATGAAGATGAGAACAACAGTCCGAACAATGTAAATAATGTAAGTAATTAAATTACTTTGTCAGTTATTTATAACGAAACATGTATTAGAGAAAGATTGTTGCCCAAATACAAATGTTTTATACTAGATGGTTATATATATATATATATATATATATATATATATATATATATATATACACAGGTAAAAATCCGTGGTAAATAATCCAAATGAATCCTAATAATATAAAATATTAGAACTGATCCACAAAGAGAGCTCAATGTATTTATTACAGAGCATATATAAATAAACTATATATAAGAGAAATTCAAAAATACCACATATGTACAGCTATTTCTCTCAGGAAGAATTACTTTGCAAGGATTGTCAACACCAAGAATACGCGAATCGAATATAAAATAAAAGGTAGCTAAAAAATTTTAAACTTTAAAAAATCACGAAAGAAAAAGAAGGGGAAGATAATAAAGTAAGAGAAAAAAAGTTTAAAAGAGAAAGAAAAAGGCAAAAAGAAAAAACATAGAAGGAGAAAAAACGGGATCGGAGTAAATTTAAAATAACAGAAAACAGAAAATCGTCTAGACGATGCTTAAACACAGTTTCATGGTGGTAGGAAGTGTTAAAATAACATTGACATATTTTAAATTATTAATATCTAGTTTCAATAAAAATAAAATTCATAAGGAAATTGAAACTTTAAAAATTAGAGTTTTTTTTTTATAAATATTTAAAAAAAACTAAGGAAAGGTAATTAAAAGGTAACATTTAAAAATAACAATATGTATAATATAATATGATAATTAACATCATAATGAAATAATTATTAAAGATAACTTAATAAGGGAATTTAATAAAAAATATTATATATTAAATATAAATTAATGTGTAATAAATATGACCTAATAAATAAATTAATTAACAACAATACATAAGGGAAATATAAATGAAATATAAATTAATTATTAAATATGTTATATAGGAATAAAGTGTCGCTGCCGACACTGGAATCTGAACTCAGATCACCAGAGATCAATCACAGGCGATCCCATTTTAAATAAGTAGATCTCTTGATGGTAAAGGAAATCTATTTATGGGAATTAGCGTGGTGTCTACGTGATCACCATATGGATTACTATTTGGTGGTTACTATTCGAGCGAGTATTATCGAGCAAGTACTGTTAGTGCGAGTGTTATTCGAAGCCGTCTGACATCAGTATTGTTCAACGGCGTTACTATAGTTGTATCTGCGATTACAAAGTCTCTACTACAATGAGTATTACGAAAGTGACAACGAGAATTCGTTGACATTACAAAAGTAGCAACGAGGATTTCTTGAATTTACACGAGGATTCGTTCAATTTACACGAGGAAAGAATTAATCTGCAAAATATTCAGCAGAGTACAGTGAAATGAAAGAATTATAAGCTATCATGGTTCAAATGTTGCAGCAAAAAAAAAAAAAACTACAACAAGAACAACAATTGCAGCAACACAAACAAAATGAACGGCAATTACAATTAAAACTACAACAACAGAAGATTTTTTGAGTTGTTTACCAAAATGATGGAAGGAAAAACTTCAGATTCATTCACTCCAGATGCTGTTGCTAATTCAATCGGCGAATTTGTGTACAAAGAAGATGGAGGGATAAGTTTTCCAGCGTATTATAGAAGATACGAAGGGATCTTCAAAAGGGATTGTTCGTTTTGGAATGATGAAAAGAAAGTTCGGTTATTATTAAGGAAATTTTCTCCTGCGGGACATGAAAAATATGTAAATTATATTTTGGCTAAAAAAACAGGAAAGATGAATTTTGATGAGACTGTTTTAATACTATTAAACATTTTTGGTAATAGGAGTTCATTATTTAATGCATGATGGCAATGTCTTGGTAAAGTCCGATGATGAAGATGTTGTCCCATATGCAGGAGTCATGAATGGAGAATGTAAAAAGTTCAAGTTAAATGAATTAACTCCGGATTTATTTAAATGTATAATATTCGTACGAGGTTTAGCTTCTAATAAGGACGGGGAAATAAGATCCGGGATACTTGTTAAATTAGAAATGTATCCCAAATTAACTCTCCAGAAAATAGCGGAAGAGTGTCAACGTATTATAAACCTAAGTGTCAACGTATTGTGAATTTAAAACTCGATACCGCTAGGATTGAGGAAAAAGACAATTCACAGGTACATAGTGTCCAACCATCTAAAAGAAAAACTACAAACATTTTTTCAACAGAACAGTGAAAAAAGACTATAAAACCCCTCAATATCTAATACTTGCTACGTTTGTGGAGGTAAGTATTTTAAAAGTACTTGTTTCTGCAAGAACAAAAAATGTTATGAATATAGGAGATTAGGACACAAAAATATGTGTTGCAGATACAAAAAAAAAAAAAAAAAAAAAAAAAAAAATGGAAGAAAAATAAAACTTATGTGAACATGATAAATACATGGGGTAACGATAAGAAGCCTAAAAGGGAAATTAACAAGACATCTCAAAAGAGAAAATTTATTTTTGTGCAAATTAATGATGTAAAAATAAAATTGCAACTAGATGCAGAATCTGATATCACTATCATAAATGAACAGACATGGAGAAAATGGGTAAAACCAGTTTATTGACTTCTGATGACATCGCATATGGAGTCTCAGGAAAGAAATTGAACTTTTGGGGGGAATTCAGCTGTAATGTTTCTTTTGTGGGAAAAAAAAACAAAAAAGCGGTGGCGTTTGTATTAAAGAATACTGCTAATTTGTTCGGAACAGACTGAATTGCATTGTTTTACCTTTGCGACCTTCCAATTAACTCTTTTTGCAACAAGAAAAATGTTGTTACCCCCCGGTACTAATACAGCAACTGAAAAATTGAAAAATGAACTGAAAAAGAGTTTTCCAGAAGTTTTCTCAGAAGGTCTAGGGACATGCACGGAAGCAAAAGCTAAGTTTGAATTAAAAGTCAATGTAACACCGATATTTAAGCCAAAAAGATGTTTACCTTTTGCAGCCTTAATTAATTAATAATGAATGAACAGACTAGAAAAATTAGGTGTGATATCTAAAATAGACTATTCCGAATGTGCATCACCAACAGTCTACGTTAAAAAAAAAGTATAATAAAATCCACGTATGTACTGATTTTTCAACGTGGTTAAATGAAAGTTTAAAACAACATAACTACCCGTTACCAAGACTAGAGGAAATTGAATAGCGGTAAAAATTTTCTAAATTGGACCTGTCAGACGCTTACCTGCAAGTACTACTGCTCAAAATTATTAACGGTTAACACTCATAGAGGGTTATACAAATTCAACCGACTTCCTTTCGGTATAAAGGTAGCAACAAGCATATTTCAACAGATAATGGATACCATGCTTGCCGGTTTGGATTGTGCTCAAGCATAATTAGATGACGTGCTTATTAAAAGTAAGACCCTAAAGCAGCATACAAAAGATGTAAAGATAGTATTTGAGGGAATCAAAGAATATGATTTTAAGATTAGTGAAGGAAAATGTTTTTATGTCCAGACATAAATATCTAGGACAAAATATTGATGAAAACGGTAGACGACCGGATCGTTCAAGGGCGGGCGCGATAAAGGACATGCCCGTTCCAACAAATGTAAGAAAGTTACAAGCATTTTAGGGTTTTGCTAACCACTATCATGCATATATACTTAATATGCATGAATTAAGAGAACCCTTGAATAACCTACTGAAGAAAGATGTGAAATGGAATTGGTCAGATAAATGTCAAAGTGTTTTTGAAGAAGAGATCAAGAAAGTCTTAACGTCGGATTTGTCACTAGCTCATTTTGAGCCTAAATTAAAGATTCTGGTTGCATCAGATGCAAAGGATTCGGGCATTGATACTGCACAAATATGTGGACAGAACAACTAAACTAATAGCTCATGCATCAAGATCACTGATTCCAGATATGAGTGTGTCAGTCTTAATATTTTATTATATTATTAGGACCCACTTGGATTTAATACCTGTATATATATATATATATATATATATATATATATATATATATATACATATATATATATATGTGTGTGTGTGTGTGGTGTCTGATCAAAAGGTTTCGGGACCGGTGCTATAAAAAGAGAACAAGAACACATATGAATTCGGCATTTAATCTCCATCTAAGTAGTCCTCGTCTGAAACCAAACACATTATACATCGTCGTTTCCACTGATGTAAGCATTCCTGAAATTCTTTTTTTGGGTATAATGAGCTACTTCCTCGTCGTATTCTCTTGGATATCCTCGACATCTTGAAATCTTGTTCCTTTTATGTGGGATTTGATTTTTGAAAAGAGGTGAAAGTCGAAAGGATCGAGAAATGGGGAATATAGTGGTCGTCGGTCCAGGGGAACATCGTGTTTTGCCTAAAATCACTGCTCAAACCATGGTCACTGATGGAACCTCTGTGGTGTGATGAGTCGACTGCTATTTTCTAAATTGGACCTGTCAGACGCTTACCTGCAAGTACTACTGCTCAAAATTATTAACGGTTAACACTCATAGAGGGTTATACAAATTCAACCGACTTCCTTTCGGTATAAAGGTAGCAACAAGCATATTTCAACAGATAATGGATACCATGCTTGCCGGTTTGGATTGTGCTCAAGCATAATTAGATGACGTGCTTATTAAAAGTAAGACCCTAAAGCAGCATACAAAAGATGTAAAGATAGTATTTGAGGGAATCAAAGAATATGATTTTAAGATTAGTGAAGGAAAATGTTTTTATGTCCAGACATAAATATCTAGGACAAAATATTGATGAAAACGGTAGACGACCGGATCGTTCAAGGGCGGGCGCGATAAAGGACATGCCCGTTCCAACAAATGTAAGAAAGTTACAAGCATTTTAGGGTTTTGCTAACCACTATCATGCATATATACTTAATATGCATGAATTAAGAGAACCCTTGAATAACCTACTGAAGAAAGATGTGAAATGGAATTGGTCAGATAAATGTCAAAGTGTTTTTGAAGAAGAGATCAAGAAAGTCTTAACGTCGGATTTGTCACTAGCTCATTTTGAGCCTAAATTAAAGATTCTGGTTGCATCAGATGCAAAGGATTCGGGCATTGATACTGCACAAATATGTGGACAGAACAACTAAACTAATAGCTCATGCATCAAGATCACTGATTCCAGATATGAGTGTGTCAGTCTTAATATTTTATTAT